>BSYR01000046.1:8775000-9975000 GCA_030270665.1 Hibiscus trionum
TCCCGTAAAAACTGATAAATCTTTTGTCAAAGATTTTGACCCAAACCGTCCTCAATTTCCTCTGGTTTACTACTCCAAAAAAGACAGTCAATCTCATGATCCCATAGAAACTGATAAATCTTTTGTCAAAGTTTTTGAGCCAAACCGTCCTCAATTTCCACTAGTTTACTACTCCAAAAAAAGACAGTCAATCTCATGATCACGTAGAAACTGATAAATCTTTTGTCAAAGATTTTGACCCAAACCGACCTCAATTTCCTTTTTTTTACTACTCCAAAAAAGACAATCAATCTCATGATCCCGTAAAAACTGATAAATCTTTTGTCAAAGATTTTGACCCAAACCGTCCTCAATTTCCTCTGGTTTACTACTCCAAAAAAGACAGTCAATCTCATGATCCCATAGAAACTGATAAATCTTTTGTCAAAGATTTTGAGCCAAACCGTCCTCAATTTCCTCTAGTTTACTACTCCAAAAAAGACAGTCAATCTCATGATCCCGTAGAAACTGATAAATCTTTTGTCAAAGATTTTGACCCAAACCGTCCTCAATTTCCTCTGGTTTACTATTCCAAAAAAGAAAGTCAATCTCATGATCCCGTAGAAACTGATAAATCTTTTGTCAAAGATTTTGACCCAAACTGTCTTCAATTTCCTCTAGTTTACTACTCCAAAAAAGACAGTCAATCTCATGATCCCGTAGAAACTGGTAAATCTTTTGTCAAAGATTTTGACCCAAACAGTCCTCAATTTCCTCTAGTTTACTACTCCAAAAAAGACAGGCAATCTCATGATCCCATAGAAATTGATAAATCTTTTGTGAAGGATTTCGACCCAAACCGTCCTCAATTTCCTTTAGTTTATTACTCCAAAAAAGACAGTCAATCTCATGATCCCATAGAAACTGATAAATCTTTTGTCAAGAATTTCGACCCAAACCGTCCTCAATTTCCTTTAGTTTATTACTCAAAGAAAGATGGCCAGTCTTAAGAAGCTGCCAAAAATGATAAATCGTTTGTTAATGATTTTGAATCGAAGCTATCTGAAGTTGAAAAAGCTTTTGCCAAGGTTGTTAACATATAAATTTAGCGAGGTGCCGAAGAAGTATGGAAGAAAATGGAGTCAAATGGTATGGAAAACTTGTGTGCTAGATTTGTGTTTTGGCTGCTTGGATGCACCCTGTAATAATTGAAGTAAAAATGTTGTAATAAAATGGTCCCTTGTTAAATTGCCTTTAACTTGTTTAAAGATTCAGTTCACTTTGAAACATTTGATAAGCTCTTTTTAATAACCAAAGATGAATCTTATTGACATATGACAAGGTTCAGCAAGACAACACACAGTAACCACCAAGCAACAATAAACGAATTAGAATAACTAGTGACGTGATTTGCTGAACTAGAATTAGGGATGTGCATGGGTCGGGTCGGGTTTTTGACCAACCCAAACCGAATATTATATACCTCAACCTGAACTCGATCCAACTTGACCTATAAAAAATCAATATTAGGGACCTAATTGTAAAAATAAGTTTAGAGACCAATTGTAAAAAATAATTTTAGGACGTAATTATAAAAGGGATAAATTATGTAAATCATCACTGAACTTTAGCAACAAACTTAATTTTACGACTGGAGATTCAAAATGTTCAAAAATACTTGTTTTGGTCACTTCATAATTATATGGATTATTTTATTTTTTTATTATGACAGGTCAGTTTTGTTAATATTAAACGCCGAAAGACATGAACATTGTCTTTTAAAAAAATTCCCACAGTATGATACACGTCAGATTATTTCCTCGAATACTGTGATTTGCACAGTGAAAAGTGAATTTGGATGGATTACAATCCGACTTTGAACAACAAACTCTATTAATGATTAAAGAATTGAAGTCGGGTGGATTACAGTCTGAATTTGAACAATGTTTTACACTGAAGTCGGAACCTTTTCCCACTGTTTTCAACATTTTTTAATTGAAAAAATAGGGATGAACAGTGAAGTCAGATCCCTTTCCTACCAATTTCACTTTTACTGTAGCAAATGCTATAGATTTGAAATTAATCTGACAAGTACAATATTTTTAGGGGGAAAAACTTGATGCCATATTTAAGTAAAGTTTCCATTAAACCTAAAATACATGTAAAATACGATTTAAATTTTTTAAAAAACCACAATCATACCCACAAACAGAATGAAGCCAACAACATTTGCCTCCACAAAATGTCAGTTTTATTTTGTTGAACTTGTTGAACGGATTTTGTGGAGATTTCCAATTGATTTTGAGGATAAATAATACACAATTTCTTCCTTTTTTTTCTTTCACTTTGCTTAATTTCAAGTTAGGAGTAAGTTTAGTTTTTCTTGAATTTTTCGTTTTATTGTTAATGGTGGAATAAATCAGACGAGCATGGTGGTGTTTATGAGATTAACATTTTTGGTGTTTATGGTGAATCAAAGAAGAATTGAGCATGAACACTACAAAAAAATTCTATTATTGTGACAAATTTAATTTTAACAAAATTATTTTTGTCACTATTAGTAGCTTTATTGTGACAAAATAAATAAGTGTCACTTTAAATTATATAAATCATATACAATTGTGACAAAAACTAAAATCGTTGTAATATTTTGTCACAATTCGTAGACTTGTATAACATATCGTGACAAAATATTTTTTGTAACCATTTTTTGTCGCATATGTTTCCCTCCATTTTTTTGGCGCCAAAAAAGTCTTATAATGACAAGTTTTGTAACTATAAGTTTTAATAATTATTTCAAAAATAAATTTTCACAACAAGTAATGAGATTCTTAGGATAAAAAACAAATAATGAGATTTAAATTTTTTTGTGACAAATTATGTTTGTTGTTATATATTTTAGTTATAGTGACATGTATAGTCACAAATGTTTTCCTCCATTTCGGCGCAAAAAAAAGTCATATAGTGACAAGTTTTGTAACTATAAGTTATAATCATTGTTACAAAAAAAATTATCACAACAAATAATGAGATTCAAGTTTTTGTGACATAATTTGTTTGTAGTTATATATTTTAATTATAGTGACAAAATATTGTCAGATATGTTTCCCTCTATTTTTGGTGGAAATTCTTTTTAATAGAGTGAGAAGTTTTGTAACTATAAATTATAGTTATTGTTACAAAAAAGTCACAATAAATAATAAGATTGAAGTTTTTTATGAAAAATTATATTTTTAGTTATATATTTTAATTATAGTGACAATATATTGTCACAAGTATTTTCCCCTGTAATGATGATCAAAACAATCCATGCATTTTCTACATATTCTGCAATGCTCATAATATTAGAAAACTTATCAATATGCACAATTGAATAAATCAAAAGTAATTTCATTTAGAAGCATACAAACAATCATGATTAATAGAATAAATAACACATTTTTTTAATAAAAACAATTACCTCAATTTAATTAATAAGATTCAAATCGAAAAGGCTTAATTACTACTCAATTTAGTGAAAAATACCTAATTGAATGGAATTAATTATATGGTCAATTTATTAAACAAACATGCGAAACAGTGACCTAAATTAAAAAAACTAAATTTTAAGGCTTAATTAACAACTAATTAGCTAGTATTTAGGATCTAATTGAAAGAAAATTAAACCTACATGCTGAAAATCAATAAAATTAAAATTAAATATGACTAAATTGTATTAGATCTAAACCTAAAAGACTAATTGAGGACCTAAATGAAGACTCCTAAAAGGCGACGTGACTTAAACGACAAATAACCCTAAAGCTTAAAAAAACGCGGGTCAAGGATCTCTATCAGGTCGGACTGACGGGTAATCGGGTAAGTATATAGATTACTATATTCTATTTTTTAAATGCATTTTTTTTCTTAAACCTAACAGAGAAGCAAATGTCTCCCTCTTCTCTCTCACGCATACCGCCGAACAGGAATAATTTTGTTTTCAGATAAGAATCGAGCTATACTTGATGGAACTGCTGCTCTTAAAATTGGAGGCTGGTTGCCTTCTGCACCTTCAACTTCTCAAACTGATACAGAATTTGGTTCAGGTCACAATCCCTTCTTCAAAATTGCTTGTTGGTAACTTGATATTATTGAGATTGTATATAGGTAGGCTTTATATTTAGTGTTTGACATGTTCTAACATGTATTTTTTTTAATTCTAAATATTTATACCATTTTGTGTATGACTCCACAAGGCTTTAAGGGTTGGAATGGTTCTTTTTATTTGTTGTTCATTTTCATAATAATCTGAGGAACACTGTTTTGTGTTTGAACAAGCTGATACGAACTTAAACTGAAATGTTCGAATGCTAATGGAGATGCAACAGAGGTAATAGTAGGAACTAACAAAACAGTGAAGTGTCTAAATGCTATATCAAAACATTTAAAGCTACCATAATTGCATTTTATAGCCTCGAGAATAATAAATCAAGGAGTTTGTTTACCTTTTGCTCATAACTGCAAAACTGCCTTGTTTTCTTTACTGCCATCTAATTGTTTGTGGTGGGAAGCTTATTGATCTTATAGTTTGTAATGCATAGCTTATCAATAACTCTTTTTTTCTGATTTTTGAATATTAATGGTGATAGATGGATGATTTGATAACTGGAAACAAATAAGCAGTGCAACTGATTTTCTTGAAAATCATTTAACAACTGCTAAAAAATCCAAAACCAAAAAATGCTCTCCACGGGAATTTGGAAACCTCTCGCCGCGGAGCAGAAAATCATCACCGGCCGGAAAAGTGATTCACACACAGGAAACAACTCGGTGCAACGAGACCAGGAAAATCAGCAAGTTTGGACCCTGTTCATCGGTGGTCTCTCTCGAACAATCCACTGGAAAGGATTGTGGCAAGTGTGTGATAGACATGGGGTGGTAAAAGATGCGTTCATTCCGAACAAACGGGCCAGGGACTGACAGCGTTTTGGTTTCATTAGAATGGCGTCGAAGGAAGATGCAAACAGGGTGATAGAGCGATTAAACGGTAAATGGATCTACGGCGGCCGATTGAGAGTTTCTATGGCGTGGAAGGGCAAAACGGTGTGGTACCGTAAGAAAGTGGGAAACACTGAACAACATGGGAAGAAGGAAAACGATGAAGCAAGAAAATCAGAAGCGTCGATAGGGAGAGAAGAAGTGGAACAAAACATATCGAAAGTATCAGGGATAGTGGATGAAGACAAATGGGCAATACTACAATGGTGTGCGGTGGTTTGGTGCCTGAATCCATGCATCATAAAGACTCTAGCGGAACGATTGGAGGTAGACAAACATGATGGTTTCTCTATCATGAGATTATCCGGTTCAATGATCTTGCTAATGTGTACATCGGCACCCATTCGCGATAAAATCATGCAACTTGACCGTGTGAAAGAATGTTTCGCGAAGGTAGAAAAATGGTCTCCAGCGATCAAAGTGGAATCGCGACGGGTATGGATGTCGATAATCGGTCTCCCGATACACCTATGGCACAAAAGGACTTTCATGAACATTGCAAGTATATGGGTTGTTTTTATTCGAATGGATGATGAAACGGAAACACCATCTTCATTTGATAGCGGTAGGATTATGATAGAAACATCCACATTCAATCGGATTGAAGAACACATTGAAGTTCAATTTGAGGGGGAATCATATAATGTCCGCGTGTTAGAGATGGATGGCACATCCCCAGCGGTGGAATGTGATTGTGGGGATTTAGATTCGACGGACGACGAAGGAAGTAGTGAAAACAATTCATCACCGCCTAAGAGAGTGGGAAACGTAGAGGATGCAGTAACAATAAAAGAAACTACAAATTCAGTGTTATGGCTTGCGAATGAAGCATGGGAAGGACAACAGGGAGATCCATTCGAAAAGACCAATGAAGAATGCCATTCTGATCGGTATTGCAGAGACGAACAAGGGGCATCTAACAACTCTACTCGATCGCCGGTAAGGCCAACGACGAGTCTGCCGGCACAGACATTGGAGACCGCAGAAAGAAGTCTGAGCGGGGAGAAGGACGGTGGTGATAAGAGTCCTGCAGAGATAGGAGACATTCAAAATTACAAGAGTTTGGATATAGCGGGAATTGCTAATTCTAAAACAAGTGATTCCAATGAACATGAGTCTAATCTTCAAACGGTGGATAATTCAGAATTTAATTCTAAATTAAATTCTAAATTAAAATATTATCCTCCTATTTTTTCGACAAGTGCAAAGTCAGATTTGAGCAAAACAGAAATTGTTCAGGTGGGTCAGGCTTATTGCAAGATCAGACGGTTTTTAGTGGGCAATTTGGAAGGTTGTCGGCTTTCTAGAAAAAAGAAAAACAGCCGATTGAACAAGGTCAGCCAAGAAATATCGAATACGGGAAAGGTGGACGACGGTCAAGCAGCAAACAATATTGAAATATAAGCAATTGAAACGGTGAAGCTGGGTTCATTGATTGGGGTTAATTCCAACGGCCGGGAAGAAGAGATTATTCGAGACATATCAAGAGTGATTAGTGGTGATCGTCGGGGTTTGTGACTCATGTAAATGCTATCGTTGAATGTTAGGGGCTTGGGAGGGAGTGCTAAACGCCGGTTTGTTCGAGATGTGATAAGGAAGTATGATGCGGATATGGCAATGTTGCAAGAAACAAAGATGGAGGAGTGTCCGAAATTGTGGCTAGCAAGTCTATGGGGAATCGATAACTTCGAATCAGTGATCGCGCCATCAATTGGTGCTTCGGGCGGTATTTTAGTGATATGGAAGGTAAGTAAATTTAAATTAGAATTGGTCGAGATTGAACGCAATTTCATTGTGATGAGAGGTAGATGGTTGCATGATGATTTATGTTGTGGTCTAGTCGTGGTATATGCACCATCCGAATTGGAAGGGCAGCAAGCTGTATGGGCAGCGATTTTGAGTAAGATTAGCAATCAAGAGGGCCCGTGGTGCATAGCGGGAGATTTTAATGCCATACTACTCGAGTCGGATAGAATTGGCACATCGGACAGGAATATGGAGATGGAAGCTTTTGGCGATTTTGTTCTACAAGCAGGTTTGATGGATTTACCACTTTTAGGGAAACGTTATACATGGTTTGGCCCAAAGAAAATATGTAGTAGAATCGATAGATTTTTGATATCGACAAGTTGGATGGACGCTTTCAGCTCAATCCAGCAAGAGGCGCTAGCACGGGGTGTATCCGACCACACGCCATTATTGTTGAAGTGTGATGAGAACGATTGGGATCCCCGTCCGTTCCGGTTTTTTAATTGTTGGATGGAGGGCAGATATCACATGAGGCAAATTGTTGAGGAATGGATTCAGTTCACTAAATTGGATATTGGCACAGTAAATATTATGGTGAAACTGCGACATTTGAAGTTATTTTTGAAACAGTGGAATCGGGACAGCTTTGGGGATGTGAATGAGATAATATCTGAGATGCAAGACAGAATTGACCGTGCGGACTTAGCAGCATCTACATCTAATATTGATGAGGAAATAGAGGCGGAAAGGCGACAATGGTTACAAACTCTGTGGAAAGCTATGAGACATAAGGAGGCGATGTGGAGACAAAAATCACGAGCGACATGGTTGCGTTTGGGAGATCGAAATACAACATATTTCCACCGATCCGCTAAGTTGAGAGCGGCAAGAAATTTTATTCCAGGATTCATGGTTAATGACAATTGGATCAATTCACCACCACTTATGCGACGACACGTAGTTCAATTTTTCATGAAACATTTCTCTCGCGACAAGAGGGAATGTGTATGGCAATTCGAGGGGGATTTTAGGCAGTTATCGCAGACAGCTAGGGGAAATTTAGTGGCGGCATTCTCTTTGGAAGAGGTACATGGTATAGTGAGGGGTTGTGATGGTTCGAAGGCACCGGGCCCGAATGGTTTTACGTTGGATTTCTATAAGAAGGGGTGGGAGGTGCTCAATGGCGATATCTTACGTTTCTTCGACAATTTTCATGCAAGTGGGCGGTTACCTAAGGATGTGAATTGCACTTTCATTGTCTTAATTCCTAAGGTAACATCTCCCATGACCCTTGGTGAATATAGGCCTATATGCTTAGTCAACTCGGTTTATAAAATTTTAGCAAAATGCCTTGCGATTCGATTACAAGCGGTCTTGGGGGATTTGATAAGTGATACACAGTCAACATTCATAAAGGGTCGTCAATTAGTAGATGGAGTACTTCTAGCACTCGAGGTGGTGCATTCCTTACGACAACGGGGCGCAAGTGGTTTTTTATTGAAGCTTGATTTCGCCAAGGCGTATGACTGCGTTAGTTGGTACTTTTTAGATGAGGTGTTAAGAAGAATGGGTTTCTGCGACATATGGTGACAATGGATTCAGGAATGTATTAGTTCAGTCAGGTTGTCGGTGCTTCTCAACGGTAATGCCACCAAAGAATTCAGAATGGGTAGAGGCTTGAGACAAGGCTGTCCGCTATCACCTTTGCTTTTTGTGATAGTCGCGGAAGCAATGCATTTGATGCTGCGAACGGCTGAATTAGGGGGTTTAATTCGTGGAGTGCAAGTAGCGACTGGGATATCTGTGACACATTTGCAGTTTGCCGACGACACACTTTTGTTCTTTGCGGGGTCATTAGAAGTTGCGCAAAACTTGAAACGGATCCTGCACTGTTTCCAAGTTTGCTCGGGGTTGAAGATTAATTTCGGCAAAAGCTCCTTGTACTCAATTGGCATAGAGGAAGCTTTGGGCACTAACGTGGCCGAGGTAATGGGATGTAGGAAAGCTGATTTTCCGTTCGTTTATTTGGGTTTTCCAATAGGTGCAAGTCCGAGACTGATAGCTACTTGGGAGCCGGTAATTGCAAATTTTAGACGAAAATTAGCGGGATGGAAAAGGTCCTCTTTGTCTTTTGCGGCTCGGGTGGTTTTGGTCAACTCGGTCCTTTCTTCGTTACCGATATTCTATATGGGTTTGTTTGTCGCCCCCAAAGGGGTAATTGAGAGGATTGATAAAATTCGAAGAGCTTTCCTATGGGGGGTGTCGGTTTGGAACGGCGGATGAGCAGAGTAGGGTGGGAGGTGGTATGTCGTCTGAAACAGTTATGGGGTTTGGGGGTTGCGGATTTGCGGGTTAAGAACATGGCGATGCTATCAAAATGGATGTGGCGATATGCGCGAGATAGAGATTCGCTATGGCGTTGCTTGATAGTAGCAAAATATGGAGAACATCCACAATGATGGCGTTTCAACACGGAAAAGATGTCGTCCATGTCGCTTGTATGGCGACAAATTGTAGCACTCTCATGCGAGGCACAGGTTGAAAAACATATGGGTATGACCGGTTTTTTATGGAAACTTGGTGATGGTAAATCGATACTTTTTTGGTTTGATCCGTGGGTAGAACAAGTGGCCATAAAAGATGTATTTCCGCGCTTATTCTCATTGGCATGTGACAAATTAGCGAGGGTGTGTGATTATATGGTGGAGGGTAACTTATCGCATCAACTATGGGCAGATTTCTTTAGACGCCCATTGCGAGTTTTTGAACTAGGAATGCTACGTGATTTAATTAAAATGGTGTCCAATTTTCGCGCATGGGAAGGCAAGCTAGACATGCTAATTTGGAGACCGGACGAGCGTGGAATTTTTTCAGTTTGGACTTTATCGAAACTGCTCATGTTCGATAAGGCGGGGGAGATGGAGTTCGGTGACTGTTTCGCTTGGAAGGTGCTGGTGCCGCCGAAAGTTCAAGCTTTCTTATAGTTTACATGGTTGCGTCGACTACCCACTGCTGATTTCTTGCGAGCACGTGGGATTCCACTGCCGGATGACCAAGGCCGATGCCCTTGGTGTGCGATGGTAGAGGAGAGCATCGCTCACATCCTCTATGAATGCCCTTTTGCGCAATCAGTATGGCTATGGATGCGACAATGGTGGGGAATTGACTCAAGCTTACCGGTTAGTTTTGATGCATTTTACGTTCTTGACTTTCATAGTGTTTTTAAGGGATGCATGAATATGTGGTGGATAGCGTGTGTTGCTGCTGTATTGTGGTCGTTATGGATTGCAAGGAATGAATTTATTTTCCGTGGGAAACGATGGAACTTGGCTGAATTGTGTTCTTGGTAAAATTGAGATCCTATTACTGGATAAAAGCTGATAGGCGGGGGGAATTGGTATCGGAGGCAGTTTGGTGGACTTGTCCTTCCAAAATTGAGGTTACTGTCCATCCGAAAAGGGTGAGGGGGGGAAGATGCTGGCAGCCCCCGTTACGAAATGTTTTAAAATTTAACACTGATGGATCGGCGCGAGGAAAACTGGGCCCGGCAGGTATTGGTGGCGTGTTACGAGATGCAGACAGCCGCATTTTGGTTCTATTTTCGGGCCCTTTAGGCGTGATGGAGTCGAATGAAGCAGAGGTGCGAGCGATAGCCTTTGCATTGGGTATGGTACAAGATAGGGAATGGCGGCAGGGTTGTATGATTTTGGAGATGGATTCTCAAGTCGCGTTGAGCTGGATTACTCAGTCCGTTAAACGACCTTGGCGACTATGGGAGGTATTTTTGGTAATTGACCAGGCTTGTCAAGTCATATATGATATCCAATTCTGTTACGTGCCGAGGGAAGCGAATGGATTTGCGGATGCATTGGCAAAAGAGGGAGTAGATAGACTTTCGACGTTCGTGGCATGTTTGTGACTTGGTCTTATGTGTTTTTTTTGTTTACATTTGTACTCGACGGATCGTATCGTACTCTTTTCCTCCACTAGGTTTAGGGAGGTTTTTAACGAGGCGTGCACTTTCGTCAAGCTGTATGTTTCTATATTTTAATAAAAACATACGGTTGCCGATCAAAAAAAAAAGATGGATGATTTGATAATGAGGACTTTTAAAAATTCGAGCAGTCAAGTGCATTCAGGAAGAAATATGAGATGCGGAGAATGAAGCAGGCAAGTCTAACATGCCAATTGCTATGGATAATTTTAAGCATGTCATTTTAGATTTATTATCTTGGAATAGACTGAATAGTTTCAGCCAAAAAGATTGTACCATGGCTGAATATCCTTTAGAAAAAAATAAAATATAAGTACTTATATACAAGATAGGTGATTCTGTTGTTGGTATGGCTATGTGATGGTTGATATGTAAACAATGTTGTGATAAAGCTGATGCTGATGAAGGCAGTCGTGTTTATATTGTTTTGTTTCCTTGATTTTGTCTTTGATTTGCTTAAAGCCCGTTGGTGTTGTGCTTGGATTGTTAGCAAAGAGCGCTTATATTGGTTTTTTTTGGAGGAGTGAGCAGTATGCTTTGTGTAATATCATAATGTTTGTTATTTCTATCATTAGCAATTAATAAAATAAAATCTATTGACTGAGAAAAGTTAGGTGGTTACTTTATGCAAGAATATTCTAGCAGCAATTAATAAAATTTGTTTAGTATTTTATTTGTAATTATGCTAAAACTTTGCAAAATATAAAATTAACTCAATAAAATTATTAAAAGATAAAAAAATAAGAAAAAAATTATATAATCATGTGTCGTCATGTCGTCATGGGACATAACTGTTATTGGTGTTGGTGATCATGTGCAGATATGCAGGTGCACCATCATATAGAAGAGTGCTTGATATTCCACATGAGCGAAGAAGAGTGCATGAAAGCTTTGTCTAAGCATGCAAGTGTTAAACCAAATATTACTTCAGCAGGTTCAATTCATCTTTTTTTCTTTTTTTTATTACACATGACATATTATAAAAGCACACATTCTATGGAAATTGTGTGATATAAAGAGTAGAAATTAATAGTTTTATATTAACTTTTCTTGTTCTATGGTTTTAGTGCATGTGGTTTTGGTTACAGTGTAGACTGAGTTGGAAAAAAAGAACAATGAGTTCGTTGAGACTTACACAAGGTATGGAGATAAAAAAGTCATTGAAATAGAGAAAAGACAAAGAATCCAATCCAAGCGTGACAGTTTCAGAAAGGAGAATGTCAATTAGAACTTGTTTAATTAACGCAAATCAAGATTTAGACTTGTTTATGTAGTTTACCTTTGTGAGAAAATAAACTTTATTGTAATTTTTGTTTTTGTCACAAAACAATATTTTTCGATGTTAAATACAAATTAATTGTGAAAAAATATACTTTTTGTGATGAAATAAATATTTTATTTTAACAAATATTGTCATTATAAGTAATATTTAGTGACAAAATAAAGGTATTGAGAAATTAAATATTTGTTGTAATATGTATTATTGTCACGATTTTTTTTTTCATTCGAAGTTAAAATTTAAGTTAATTGTGACAATTTATTTTTTGTGATGAAATAAGTATTTTATTCTAAGAAATATTTTGTCTCTGTAAGTTACATTTACTGACTAAATAGAAGTAATGAGAAATTAATTTTTGTCACAATATGTAATTTTGTCACAGAAACTCTTTATATTTGATGTTAAAATACAAATTAATTGTGACAAAACGCACTTCTCGTGATGAAATAGTTAATTTAGTGCGACAAATATTTTGTCATGATAAGTTAATTATAGTAACGAAATTTCATTTTTACGATAAATAATATAAAATAGTAACAAATACAATTTTGTCACAATATACTTTACATGACGGGGTTGTTCTAACAAACATGGCAACAAATAAAATTTGTCAAAATAAATATACCGTGACAAATTTAATACTTTTAGTGATAAATAATTTTGTTGCAATATTATAAATTTCTTGTAGTGGAAAACGTTTTTTATGGGTAAACATTAACATTTTTGGGTTTAGAAGAACAAGGTACAGTGGAAATTTAGGAAGATAAGTTTGAAATTGCCTTGGGTTTAACTTGTGTTGCGATTTGGGGGTGAGACTATCGATTAGCCATTGTTCACCGGTGTGAGGGTGAGGCCGTCGAGGGCGAGGGTGGAGAGGAGGGTTACGATTTGAGATCTAAGGTTTCAAGTATGATTTTGAGTTTAGGGTTTTTGTTTAGGGGTATGATTTGAGTTTTTTATTTTTTTATTTTAAATCATATTTGAAATTTAATATTAAAAAATTTACATCTCATAATAAAAATAATAGTAAAATAATCAATGTCCTCAGAGAGTGACCAAAATAAAAACAATTTAATGGTGAGTGGGCAAATTGGACGTTTTAAAACTTCAATGGCCAAAATAGGTCTGGAACTAGTTCCTTTTATTTAGTTTTTTTTTTATGTTTGATTTGCATTCAACCATTGAGAACTGTAAAATTGTGTTGGAATTTCCATAAATACTAATTCCAGAAATCTTAGACCAATCATGTGGGACTCGTTGAATCATTGGGGTTCTCAAGACGAGGAAGAATGAATATAAAGTTTAGGTGTAGTTAAAAAATTGTAATTTATCGACAATACTATTGACCATAACATACTTCTTGAAACTTTAGTTACTAAAGGAAATATTACTCAAATTTTAGTACCATAAGTGTAATTTATTCATATTATTTATACACAACAATTTAATCAATTTACTATATAAAATTTCTCTGATTAAGTTGATTTTTTTTTGCTAAGCTGATTTTATTTTATTAATAACTTTAAAAAGCCCTATGGGTGGGATACAAAAATAATAGTTATAAAAACGAGTTCAGATCAGATTTCGTAGACAATAAAGTCGGGTCAAGTTTGAGTTTGTGGTGAAAAATCCTTGAACTAGAATAATAGTATAAATTTATTCATATATATTTAGGGATAATTGCTATAATGTGTCTTTCTTTCTCTCTCTATATTTTCAGTTATCCCCCTATTTTGCTTAATAAAAATACGTTTTTTTCTTCATAATGTCAGGTAGGGTCGAGCAAATTTTTATCCTAAAATTTATGTTGGATTCAGATTAGGTGAAACATCTCCAAATATTGAGCTGAATCGAGTTCAAATTAAAGCTTTCAGTTTTTGAATCAAGTTAAGTCAAGAAAATCAATGCACCATAAATCCTCAATCGAATAATTTGAAAATACAATTCTATCCCGATTAAATTGGTATCACATATCGACTTATTAAAACGACGTAAAAAGGAGCTGACCTTTGCTGAGGTATATCCTGACAGTCGACTTTCTTAAGTATTTTCTTAAAAGTCACTTAAAAGATTTAAGATTTGTGCAATTAATTAAAATAAGACATTTAATTTATATTTCAAAAGATATTTAAGGACCCTTAATTTTGGAATAAAAAAGCAAAAAGAAAATTAGATACATCAATATTTTTACTTTCTCTATGAATAAAAAAAGAGTAATACAATTTAAACCCATAAAATACCATTATTTTTATCCAAAGTCGTAAAAACTTTTAACATTAAAAAATGTATCAATAAACTTTTAACATTAAAGAATGTGTCAATAATTGCTATTTGATTTTGATTGTCCTATTGTACGTGATTCTTTATGAATTTTAAAAACTCCTTTTTTTTAATAGGAATTATAAAACTCTTATGTGATGCAAGTAAAATCCATTTTAATATTACACGTGACAAGTAAGAAATACCTAATCAAAACTATCCAAAATTTAAAATTAATTGTTAAATTGATTGTTCAAGTTATGGAGATTTGATCTTACATTGTAAGACTCTTATTAATTAAGTTTTTATTACAGATCTGATCCATTAATATAAAAATAAACATGTTATTATATCTTACCGATCCCAAATCCATTAAACTACTAGGAGGAGACCATCATATTTCCCCCCCTCAGATTTGATATATTGAAGTGAAAATGTATTGAATAAGAATTGGACACATACATCACACATGTAATAAGCATGTCTCAGCTTGTAAGTGTTTTTTTTCTGCTTGGCAGATCATATGATTTATTGACGAATAATCATACAAAGCCACCACTATCAAAAACCTCATTAAAAATTCCTCTAATCCTAATTGGAAGAAAATAATACTTATAATAATGTCAAATGAAACATATACCCAGTCCCCAGTTTATGTAAGACTATAAGTCTATCATTGGAGAGTTGGTTGTGCTTACCTGGAAGAACCATTTAGCAAGTCAGTTAGTGTAACTGATTAGTTGTAACAGTTTGGGCTTATGTATTGGGCTATAAAGCCCGGGTTAGAATCCAGTAAAGGGTTAACCCCATTTTGTATTCTAAGTGATGAAAAGATAATTCCTTGAATATCATCTATCATCGTCTTCATCTGTTATCTTCTTCATCTCACATTCATTCTCTGTATTAGTAACTTGAATTCTAAACATGGAGATAATCTGACATGGTATTTGAGGACAAAGATCTTAATATTGTTTTTTGCTGATGTCATTCGAATATGACGAATCTTTCCCATTACGCTTTTTAAGTCGCGAGTTTCATTTGCGCCGCCATTTGCTTCACTAGAGATTCTCTATTTCTCTTTCACAATCCTACTATCGACGATTAAGCTGAGCAAGTGTCAGTGAAGTTCAATCGGTGTTTCCTTCATGCTTGGTGGCAGTTTAGTTTGCTGATATCGGCTTAGCAATTCTCGATTCGATTTTAGTGAGATCTTTCCTTTGTCTTGTTCATGTCTGTTAGGATATTTTTTTGATATAATAATTGGAAATTAGCTTTGGATTGAATTGAAAATATTTCAAAAAATATTTTAAGTCCAAACAACTTGAAAATATGTTTGATGGGTTTTACAAGGCTTTGGAAAGGCTTAAACACGTTTTCAAATAGCTAAACCTGAGTTTTCTTCAGTAGTGTACCGATACGGTGTATACTGTATCGATACCCTTTAGGGTTTCTGCTACAGTAAATTTCCAGTAGCCAAAACCCGTATCGGTACAAGCATGTCGTATCGATATGGAAAGGGTCGTACCGATACGCTTATATGTGTACCGATCCCTGTTTTTCAAAACCCCAACAGCTATTTTCAAAACCTGTAACGGCTAGTTCCCTACAACGTACCAATCCCCTGTACATAAATAGAGTATGGCGTACCGATCCCAAGTACCGATACGCGCCACAACGTATTGAAACGAGAAGGCTGCTTGATGCTCAACGACTAGTTTTTGAAGAACCGATACGGCTACTCATGTACCGATACTGACTGCTCCAAAACTGCATTTATTTCGGGAAATAAAGCTACCAACGTCTCTAATTCAATTCAAGCAGTCTCCAATGGCTAGAAACTCATTTGGGGGTATTTAAGGCCTCAAGAAGTATCTGAAGAAACTAATGATCCTCAAGTCAACATTCATTTTATTAAAAATATGTCTTAGTGCTTAAATTCATATTCTTGTATAGACTAAACTTGTTGAGCTCAAATGTCAATGTATGCTCAAGTGTATTAGGGTTTGAGTGAGTGCTTTAGAGTGCAAACATCTACCTAAAAGAGGGATTTTAGTTTTCTATTAATTCTCTTGTTATAAAGGTTTCCCAAAGCATGGTTTGTAAGCTTTGGATGCTAGGCTTTGTGAGTGAGTCTAGGTTGTAAAGGGTTGTCTCCTGTAGAGTGTTTGGGTGTTCTCTATTTATGAGCGCAAGTGCACACTCTTGTCATGTTATAGTATAAAAGATATCGTCTCCCACAAGGATTGGCGTAGCTTCTATGAATGGTTTCCTGCACAAAGATTTAGTAAATGCACAATTAAATCTCACAATATGGAAATATAAAAACACAAGTAAAATAAAGATAGTGATGATAAGGATGATAGGGAGAGATTTGATCGATAGATTGGGTAAGGCAATTGCAGCTCAGTAGCATATAGACTGCATTGTAAAGCCAAAGAGTCTTTTGTGATGCCATGATTTTCTGCCTCGACGGGTAATAGCGGGCGATATCTACGACCCTGTCACGGGGCTGTAGCAGGTCTCTGCCCCTGGAACTTTTGCGGTCTCGGCAGGTGGAATGGAAATAAGTCTTGGCGGCAAATCTGGCAGATACTCCAAGTTCGGCAGAGCAATTCTTAAGTGATCCTTCCTATGTCTAGGAAAGTATTCTGTCACCACGTGATGTAGGCAATACCTAGAAATCTCAGCGTAAACCTAACACATGTAGTCGACATTTTGTTACTCATTTTAGCCGCTGAAACTCGAACTTATGTCTAAGCCAAATTAGTCAACACCTCAACATGATGAGATCGTACTTAATTCTTCCGTGAGCCTAACACTTTCATTCCCGACAAATGGATGTTGGGCCGCGACAAATGAATTAGTCAACATCTCAGCGTAAACTAATTGGAGAAGTGAAGAACATGAATTAAGCAAACTTGGAATTTTTATTGAAAACACACTTAAACTATTACAACCGTTTCTCACAACTACTTTACATGCAAAAACCTAAACCCTAGGGGTGTTGGGCCGCGACCTCCAACACCTCCCATCTATCTAGCTATCTCTCCATTTATTTGTGCGTCTAAGCACACGCACCCATATCCTCTCATGCCCCTATACCCTTACATACATTGGGTATATATAGGGCTCATGGCATAAGTTTGAGTCCTTCTTGAAGTAGAAGTTCTTAAAGTTGTTTTACATTAAATGCTAACTCCTTTTTACTTAAGTGTGGACTCTTTGGACGTTACCTTCTCCCGCAAGTAAGGATAAGTAACCCTACTTATCAATCTTGGGTCAACATTACCGGCCGCTACAGGCTTTAGAGAATTTCAAGACTGGGCTGAGGGAATTGCCCTCTTTCAATCGCGACCCATCTTTACTAAGTCGGTGTAACTCCTACCTGGGTGGCACTTGGCAGCAACGCTGCTATGGCAACGTCCTTGGCGGCATTTGGAACTGCTTCAGTGCAGCTCCTATTTTTTCCAGCTTTCATGTCATCTCCTTCTCTACACAGCTACAACACCTGAAAATAAAAACTAAACTAAAACAATATCTTTTCTTAACAAAACATAAAATATTCAATAAAAGCATGGTAAAAGAGAAAAGTACTTTTATTATGCATGCAATGCTCCTAAATATGCCAAAATGAGCTTAAGAATAGCAATAATACGGGCAAAAATGTGTACAAAATATAGAACTCGTGGACACTCTACACACCCCAAGCTCGAACTATTGCTTGTCCTCAACCAATGCAGCCTAGCTAGTAAATCTGCCCCTTGCACAAATTTTTTTTGCTCATCAAAAGTCGTATATTATTACGAAAAATATACAACGTTACGTCAAACGATCACCTCGTTAAAAACCTCACTAAGCCTAACGGAGGAAAAGAGTACGACCCGTTGACGACAAGGATAGGGCACAACCAAAGAGCACAGAAAAAACCCCTCAACACAAACAACCAACGCCCACACAAGAACATTAACAAGCAAGAAATAAAGAGGCACGTGATACCCTCTCCTTAGCCAAAGCATCGGCTCGACCATTCGCTTCGCGAAAAATATGCAAGAAACACACGGAAGATAAACTAAGACAATCACGATCAATCTCATGAAAAACATCCCAAAGACGCCACAGACGCTTATCCACGTGTAGAACCCAATTAACAGCGACCCTGGAATCCGACTCCACCACCAATGGGCAAGACGAACAAGCGACTTCTGAAAGAACGATAAAGCAAATGTAATTGCCCGCAACTCAGCTTCGTTGGACTCGAGACAGCCGAGCGGACTAGAGTTCAGAGCCACTGTCCTACTTTGATCATCTTGCAACACACCCCCAAAGCCCGCCGGACCAGGTTTACCACGTGCAGACCCGTCGATCGAAAACTTCAAGGTCCCTGCAACCGGTGGGTCCCAACGAATTCCTTTGCGCACCGGTCGTACAACGGAAGGCTTGGGGAATAAACTTGGGCATTCCCACTACAACGCCTCACTAATGATGAGTTCATCTTGCAACGTTCACATCCAATAAAACAAGCGCAATTTAATTAAGAAGCAAATCTTCGATGCCGATAAAAACTTCTATTAAAAACCATCTCATTGCGCGTGAGCCAAATTGACCAAAACAAAGATGCCGCACTCGAAATCCACAAGCAGTGAAGCACACCCGAAAAAGAACAATGAACATCCGGTATGAAAAAAGCTGACAAGTTCTTGGAAAAGGCAAACACACGCCCCACCAATCCCAAAACAAATCCTAAATATTCTGAACAAAAGAGCATGAAAATAGCAAATGATCGATATCCGCCTCACTATCCTTACACCAGATGTACAACGTACTTTGACCATAAAAAACAACACCCCGCCGTCGCAAAAAATCAAAAGTAGGTAGGTGGCGCAACCAAACAAACCATAAAAAACATGTACCTTAGGCGGCACGAGAATCATCCACGCAAAAAAAGTGCCAAGATCGCTTTCGCCTGCGCGATCTAGCATCAACAACTGAGAAATGGATTTAACCGAGAAGAGCCCTTGAGCATCCGGCGACCAAACCAACCTGTCGCAACAGCCAATATGAAGTCGTATATCGCCCACCACAGACCACAGCTCGTGGAGCTGCCCCAACTCAAACAAACGAAGAGCTCTACGGAAAAAATTAGACCACAAAGAATGTCGAAAATCCCCATGCACCGAGTAATCCACGACCAAGGCTAAACGATTCTGAACACAAGAGAACAGACGCGGGAAAATATCCTTCAAGAGCTTATCTACACACCAGACATCAAACCAAAAGAGTACATGACTCTTATCCCCCACTTATCATAACAAATTATCCTGCAAATGCATTTGAACATCTACTGAGCAAGCCGTCTGCACAATTTGCTTCCATACTACGGACATCACACATTGACGTGAGGAATTAAAACGCCACAATTGGGCAGCCTCGCCATATTTTTCCACGATAATCGACCTCCACAACGAGGATGTGCCGATAGCATAACACCACGACCATTTAGCTAATAATGATGTATTCCGAACCTGTAGATCCGCCACACCTAAACCACCAAATGACGCGGTCGATACACCATTTTCCAGCTCACTCGACTCATTTTGCGATGTAAGCTTACACCACACCAAAGAAAAGCACGCCTCACCTTATCAATGGCCGCAATTACTCCTTTCGGAATCCTAAACAAGCCCATGTAATAAACCAGTAATGAGAAGAGGACTGAATTAACCAAAGTGACCCGAGCCGCGAACGATAGTAAAGTTTGCTTCCACCCAGCAAGCTTCCGTCGAACATTGGCAATGACATGCTCCCAAACCGCGACACTACGAGGATTAATCCCTAACGGAATCCCCAAATAAGTAAAAGGAAAGGCACCACGACAACATCCCAAAGCACTAGCACACGAGTCGATCAATCCATCCTCAACTCCAATAGAAAATAACGAGGACTTGCCAAAATTAATTTGCAATCCAGAACAAACTTGAAAACATCAAAGCAACCGCTGAATATTATCAGCACAACCAGACGACGTTCAAAAAATAAAATTGTGTCATCCGCAAACTGTAAGTGCAAAATTGACACACCCGGAGCTAAGCGCACCCCCTGTATAAGCCTCGCCTCCTCAGCCTAAACCAAAAGACTATGCAAAGCCTCCACCACAATAACGAAAAACATAGGCGATAGAGGACACTCCTACCGTAAACCACGTACCAAGGGGAACTCTTTCGTAGCACAACTATTCAACAAAATCGACATACGAACAGTAGATACACATTCTATCACCCAACGACGCCAAGTCTCACAGAAACCCATGCGCGTAAGCCCATGGTCCAGAAAATCCCACCGTACACAGTCGTATGCTTTAGCAAAATCCAACTTAAGAACGAAGCCACCCGATGCACTCTTACGTAAAGAATGAATAAACTTGTTAGCCAACAAAATGCCATCAACAATTTACCGTCCACGAACAAAAGCTGACTGATTATCGCTTATCAAATCACCCAACACCTTTTGCAACCTCCTTGCTAGCACCTTAGCTAAAATTTTGTATATAGAATTCACTAGACTAATCAGCCGATAATCACTTAGTGTCCTCGGAGAGTCAATTTTTGGAATCAATACAAGAAAAGTGTAATTCGCGCCCGGAACTAAAGTACCCGAGGTATAGAACACCTCCAAAAAACGTAACACATCCCCTTGGATTGCATCCCAACATAACTTAAAGAAAGCCATACTATAGCCATCTGGACCTGGCGACTTCGAACCATCACAACCTCGAATTACCTCCCAAACTTCCTCAATACCAAATGGAGCCACCAGCCCCTCATTATCCGTTGTACCAACCTTTCGAAATTCACCCTTAATGCACCATACACACAATCGTGCAACAGCCGCAAAGTGTGAAGAGAAAGCACCCACAATGTGGTCGCGTAACCGACGCACATCCGTCTCCCAACGGACCTTTACCATCAATCTGGAAATTGAATTCCGAACTGCTCTATGCTTAGCTGCGCGGTGGAAAAAGCTGTGTTTCTATCCCCTAAACACAACCAATTAGCTTTTGATTTTTGTCTCCAAAGGGACTCCTTCCGTTTTATAGCCCGCCAAAGAAGCAGCAACTAGCCCCACCTCCGTTCTACCAGCTCCGATTCAGTCTCGCTCAGATCCTCATCAACTCCTTTAGCATCTAGGCCCTCTAACTGAATATGAAGCGAATTAATTTCCTTCTCAACATCTCCGAAAACAGTACGATTCCAACTCCATAAAAACTTCTTCAAAAATATAAGCTTCACCATTATGTTTTCACTCACAACGCCTAATTCTGATAACCGACACCACTCTACAGCCAAATCTTGTATATGTTTCTTGTCATCTAACCAACAATTAATGAAGCGAAACGGACGAGGTCCCCAATCCTGATCATCACATAGAAATAACAATGGCGTATGATCTGAAACCCCTATAGGCAAAGAAGACTGTTCAATATTGGAGAAAGCATCTACCCAAGCTGACGATATCAGAAACCTATCAATACGACTCCGACAAGAACCCCTCCCAAACCACGTATATTGTTTCCCTCTTAACGACAAATCCATAAGTCCAATAAAATCAATAAATTCAGAAAAAGCTTCCATACCTGTCGGAAGTGAACTGCAGCCAGCACGTTCCGATAACCACCGCACTGAATTAAAATCACCCGCGAGACACCAAGAACCTGGAGAGCTACGAATCAAGTCCCCAGGACGCTGCGATAACAATCCTTGAGCCGACACATCGCAAGGAGCATAAACATTTAGAATACAACAACTCAAATCCGGTACACCATCTCCCCTGCAAGAGTATAAAATGGCGATCCACCTCCACCGAAGTTAGGCAAAAACGGGAGCCTTCCCACGCTGTAATCAGTCCACCCGAGGCACCTATTGAAGGTGAAAAAATAAACTCGAATCCATCGGAATACCAGAAACTCCCAGCCATCAAAGAAGACACTTCCTCTAACTTTTATTCTTAAAACATCGCCATATCAACCCGTTGTTTTTTAATCACATCGCTCACCGCTCGTCGTTTCAAAGATGAACCTAACCCCCTGACGTTCCAAGACACGACGTGCAACCTCACAACCCACGTTTCTCTCTGGAAAAAACACGAGTAAGATCCTTTATAATATCTTCTTCGCAACCCACAGTCTTAACCCCCACTATACTACCCAAAGCAATTGTAGCCGCGATTTCTCTGTGTAATATTTGTTGTCTATTTTGGAAATCTAAGTGGGATAAAGAAGCGTTAACTACATGCGAAGAAAATTGCGTTATTTGTTTACGCAACCTGCCCCTACCAGGTTTCTGCGTCAAAGGTACTCCTGATAGAAGATTGATAGACTTGGTTTTTCGACCATTAATCCAAAGCAGAGAATTCTGGTTTGCGATATCTGAATGAACCACCAGCTGATCCCCTGAACAATCCTTATCCGCCACCTCTACAGTGTTTGAATAATCCTTATCCGCCACCTCTACAGCATTTGAATTTGGCTTAACCAACTCTACGATACTAGCATTCAATTCTAACAACAGACTCCTAATCATACTCAAACTATCTACTGTATGAAGATTGCCAATTGTAGGACTCGTCTCAACCTCTCCCACCGCCCGATCGGACCGTCGTCCATCCGTCAACCTCGTGGTCCTACCATCCTGCACCTCTCTTGTCTCGGGAGCCCCCTTCGAGTCATACTCGACCTGTGCACCATCGACATGGTCCAGCTGTTTACTAACTTCCCAAAGTTGATTACAGTGCCACTACTCTACCCGCTCTGGGGCATCTGTCACCCCAGCAGGTTCTATGTCCCCTAGCTCCATCGATGGACGGTCATATCTCGGTCTCGTCGCCTTCTCAACCGAGCCCGAAGCCGATGAGTCGCTATCACCATCTTCGGTCATCGCCATCCTACACTCACAATCAACCCATGGACCAAACGTGTTGTGTTCTTTGATAAATAAAGGGTAAGACACGCCATCCACCTCCAATTTTACCTTAGCTTCAATGCACGGCATGACCGACGTTTCGATTAAAATCCACCCGCATTCAAAAGACTGAGAGGATTATGTAGCATCCGCTAAACGTACCAATTTTCCCCAAATATGTGCAATGCTTTCAAAAGAGTCTCGTGACCACGCATGAATCGGTACACCCTTGATCTAGAGCCAAACCCTACTCGTCCCTACAACTAGCTCCGATGACCACCGTTCCAACTTCGAAAAACACCCTCGGACTGATTCTAGTTTCATTACCTTATTGCATGTTGTTGGATCCTTAAACATGAGAAGAATCAAAGAACCGGCGATACGTAAAATCGACAACCCCTCAACCTTTGATAAGTGCAATCTCACGGCTAATTCTTTAATACTCCAGGGCTACTTACACCATCCCACAGCGGAATTGTGCAGAATTTCCAATTTGTCAGCCGCCACGAAGCCATGTACACTATGACAAACATATTGCATTGATTAACCTCATCCTCCGATCGCTGCTTCGATGAGATCTTGGATCGCAAATTCCCGGCCTGTTCCAACTGCACAATCCTTGTATTGGCCTGTTTCTGTCTCTAAAACGAATCATGGTCCCCATATTTTGTTGGGAACAAAGAATTGCGAGATCCATAAATCCATTTGCCATGTAAACATTCTACCACCCGCTCAACATCGCCTCGACTCCCTATTCTCACGAACCTAAAACGAGATCCATTCCTAGCCAATTTCCGAGGGTTGAAAACGTCCACCACCACACCGTGTCGATAAAAAACTTGCCATACTCCTTTCCAGTGAATGGTTGTCGAAAGGTTTCCCACATATACCGTTCACACCTTCCGGTAGCCTTGTTCCGTTGACAACCTTGTGCCGCTCATGTTGATTTTTGTCCCCTTGCACAAAAATTAGTAGAAACTTAACTTATCCTTTATCTTGATTTCTTACCTCAAGGCCGTGGCACCTATTTTATGTTAGTGACAGGAAACGACATGAAATAACTTAGATTTTTAATTTTCTTACTGCCAGTGCAATGTGTGCATGTCTGTGTTCATGCTAAACATGCTGAGATAACTAAGTTAACAAAGAATGCCTAAAATAATTAAATTACTAAAAAGGATACGAGTTGCTATCTTGGCAGCACAGTTAGGCACTTCTGTCTTCTTTTTCTGATCATGGCCTTAAGGGCTTCAGCTCATCACAACTATTCTCCGGGACTGAAGCTAAGATAGGTGCACTATACGAAACTTTGAACCCTTTGAATAGAGTCATCTCGTGAAGGATTTCATTAACTCTTGCTAATTTGTTCGTCACTTGGTTTAGATACTTAGACTTTGATAGCAGGGGAGTGTCCTTGCCCATGATCCTTCCTAGAGCCTATTCCGGGCACTTCTAGGGTATTTAAACATCCTGCCTAGAGCCTGTTTCGGGCACCTCTAGGGTTTTAACCTTCTTTGTTCTGCTACCCTATGCTGCTGTGGCGGCAAACATGTATTCAATTAAGATGTAACACCCCAATTTTGGGCTTAGAAGTTTTGGGTTTTGGACCGGACCGGTCGGGTTGCGGTTCGAATATAAAAGGTGATTTTTAGGAAAGCCTAGTTCGGGTTGCATTAAAAATATGGAAAATGTCTTAAAATCCTCTTTTATTATATATAAGAGTTTGGTGAAATCAATTTTGTAAAATGAGGTTTGGAAGAGTGACATTTTGGGTTAGTGACCAAAATGTAATTTTTGAAAACTGTGTGACTGTTTTAAAAAGGATTGAAACTTTGAATCTTTAAGGAGCTATTTACCCAATGGGAGTTTCTCCAGATTTTTCTAAAATATTAAGGGTTTAATTAATGTATTTTAAATAAGGGAAAAGAGAGGGAAGATATTTTCCTAAGTTTCTAACTAACTTTTCCACATTTTCCATTTTCATTTTCTCTCATCTTTTCTCTCAAACAAAACATATTTCTCTAGAGCTTTTCCCTCTGATTTTGTCACCTAAATAACTCATTTCAATTCTCTTTTGATCTTCAATCATCTCTTCATCAAAACCTTTGCATTTGCTGAGTGGATTTTCAAGAATTTGGTTCCAAAAAGGGAGAAACTCAAGTTTGGAGGTAAGAACGTCCTTCTCCTCTAAACTCTCAGTTCTTTACTGAAATTCCCAAGTTCTCAATCCTTGATTTGTGATTTATTAAAGGTTTTACAATTTTAATCTTGATCTTGGCTTTAAATGCAAGATTTGGTTGATTTTTGGTAAAATTTCGTATGATCTGTTTGAGCAGTGATTTGAGGTGTCTTTTTGATGTTGAATGACTGTATAATTGATGAGAAATTGAGGTTTTATCAATGCAATCCCGAATAGGTTAATTTTCCTAAGTTTTGCTTGAGTTTTTGGTTGTTTTTGGAGTGATCTTGGTGATCTGTTATAGCTGGAGGTATAAGGACGTGGTTAGATTCTTTTTGGATGTTAATTGATGTTTAAAAATGGTTAGAAGTGATGGATCTTGGCTGGGTTAAGTTTTGGAAGTGTTTGGAGGTGATTTCGGTTGTGTTTGGTAGCCGAAATGTTGGATTTGTGTAGAGCAGCGAGTTGAGTTGTGTGGCTGGTGTTTTTAATGCATAATGATGCATTAATCCTCTGTTGTTGTGTGCTTGAAACAGGGGAGATTGATCCGTGAGCATTGGAGGTGGTGTGGAAGGTTTCGGATGCTTGGAAGGCTTGTTGGATAGCCTTGTTTTGTGTATCGGTGAGTGAAATTGGGTTTTCAGCTTTTAAACCAAGGTTTGAAGGTTTGGGAGCTTAGTTTAAGTCTAAACAACTTTGCTAAGCTCAAGAGTAAGTAAATGGATTTTCCCTCTTGGTTGTGTTGTGAATTGGTTTTAAAGCATTTGTGATTGTTTGATGCAAAGCATGTGATTTGCATGCTTTAAATTCTGTTTTGAAAGCATATTTTAGCATGGTTTAATGCTGGTTTTGAAAGTCATGTGTGAAGGATGCTCAAGGTAAGAGATCCTTGGTTTTGTACATTGGAGTTGTGGAATTGATGCATAGTGTTGCATGTTGTTTAATGGCTTTGTGTAATGCTTCAAAAACAGTGGATTAATGAGGGTAAATGGTGGTTTTTGTATTTTGGTTATGCTTGTAAATCAATGGATTAATGTGGTAAGATGGTTATATTGGCAAGTGATGTAAGTGGTTCTTGGTTACTTAAATCGGATATAGTTAGCCGGCTATAGGATTGGGTGCACCGTGAATAAAGTCGCCTTGGATGTGGAGTGGTTGTGAGTGAACCGGTAACTCTATCCAAGTACACTAACGAGATGGTTAAGAGCACCATGGTGGTTAAAATTCCATGGGTGGGTCTTGTGTTAAGGTCATAATGGTGGTTGAAATTCCATTCGAGGACCTTGGGTAAGCAAAGGTTATAATGGTGGTTAAAATTCCATTTGAGGACCTTGTGCTTGTTAAGATCACAATGGTGGTGTAAAGTCCATGTGTGGATCTTGTGGAGTATGTCCCGGATCTCGTTAGTGATGTTATACAACTACCAATGGATAATGTTAAGGTTATATGGTGGTTAAAATTCCATATGGGAACCTTGTGAATGTTAAGGTTATATGGTGGTTAAAATTCCATATGGGAACCTTGTGAATGTTAAGGTTATATGATGGTTAAAATTCCATATGGGAACCTTGTGAATGTTAAGGTCATATGGTGGTTAAAATTGCATATGAGGACCTTGTGTATGGTAAGGTCAAATGGTGGTTAAAGTTCCATTTGGGGACCTTGGGATTGGTAGTGTGTATGAAGCGTGGGGACAACGCTTGTGATCCGCGTATCCGATTGGATGTTGTGTTGAAAAGTGGATTTGGTTATCACTTGGAAGCCAATATTTCTTGAATATAATGAAGCATGAGATGCTTGAAATGATGCATGGTTGCATGAGAAGTGTGTAATGTACTATGAATGCATGTTTGCTTGTTGGTCTAATCAAATGTTGATTATCTATTGAGAATGGTGCATGTGTACATGAAATCTCTTTAGTGCATTGAAGTCTTGCGAAGACTTGTTTTTAAAGGCATGTGATGCAAATATTGTTGATGTGGTTCATATGTTGCATTTGTTAAATGCACGTATTAGATAGAATGAGTAAATGGTTTTAAAGGTTTCTTGCTTTAAAATGATATTCAAGTATGAGAAGGGTATGATGTGAAGTGGAAGTGTTTTCCAAGGATTTGAATTTAGCTTTGCATATGATGTTCATGCATGGAATGGTTAAATTGATGGTTTTACAAGTTTGTGCTTTGAAAAGGTGTATTTAGCTTTTCTAAGCTAAGGGTTGGGTTTTCATGTATGAGCAATGCATGATTTAAAGCATGTTGTTGAAAAGGGTTTTCAAACTTTGCTTTGGTTTATCGAATCGAGTTTGCTTTTAAAAGTGGTTTTATGACTCGCTGCATTGATGGTGTTTTGGTTTTGAGCATTCCTCACTAAGCATTATGTGCTTACGCTCCTTTTTGTCCATCAATGCAGATATTTGAAGTTGGAACAACGAGAAGCAAGGGATTCAAGGAGAACTCCACTTGAGATGTATGTCTCGGTTAATAGCTATAGATAATAAAGGCAATGGGGGGAGAATCTCTTATGTTGATGTTTAATGAGATTGTGTATGTTGGACAAGTTTGGTTTATGATTTCGTATCATGTGGATTAATGTTGCAACGTTTGAATCTCCTTGTGCTTAAGTTGTTATGTTATGCTTCTTGTTTAAGAGCATGTTTGAGTGTTGGATATTTTGAATGAGTTGGTGCACCTAGGGATGGTCTTGTATCTAGATTTTGATGCAATTATGTCCCTTGTATGTTGAATGACTTGCTGGTGTGATTTGGTTGCCTTTGGAGCATGTTGGATGGGTCAAATGTGTGTTAAACCAGCAATTATTCTGCAATCTGGACAGCCTGTTTCGGAACAGGTGCTACCGTATCGGAACGGAGGCCTGAAATGTCCTGGGCGTTCCGAAACGGAAGGAACTGTTCCGGAACGGTTTGACTACTGCCAAGACCTGTTTCGGTACCAGTTTCGGAACGGTCCCGCGTTTCGGAACAGGTCCTCCCTGTTTCGGAACACTCGACCATTGGGCACTGAAATTGTTGGTTAAATGTTTTGAAAACCTTGCGTTTTGGTCCTGAACTTTGTATATGCAATTGGTTGAGTTCGAGATGTCCATTTGAGCTGAAATTTGGCAATGAAGCAAGAAACATGACTAATTTCATAATGGTAACTTAAAAGTTGGTAAAGTCCTCTTAATTTTCAGAATTTACAAATTGGTCCCTAAATTCGTATTTTGTGCAATTGGGTCCCTTATTGTTTTCCGATTGCTGTGATTTTTGAGTATGCTTATCTCAAGAGAATTCCTAGGGTTAATGTGCATCTAGACAAGTTTTAAAAGAAAAAAAAGGGTCGTTAATCAAGGTTGACTTTCGGGTTGACTTTGGTTTTCCCCGTGTAATCTTCGTAGTCCGGGTCAACCGTCTAGGCCGGGCTAAGGGGGTTACATAAGAAATTTTTATTAAGTAAGGCAGGCAATGTTGAACTTAGAACTCAAGCAAATTTTCAGCATTTAACAGACATGGTAAGAATAATTGGCAAAAAGAAAAATTTTCAAAGTATTTTTCATGCTTCTTCCCATAGTTAGGTTGTAATTTTTTCAGTATGGTGCGAGAATAAGAAATCGGCTAACGGTCATAGGCACAAGTTTTAAGCTAAAAATTTCTACTTCATTGAGTGCTAGGGCAAAATTTACATATGCTCCTATATGCTACTAAATGAAACTAGAAACAAAGAGGACTATTCCCCAAAACTCATGGTTGGCATTGTCCTCAATGTCTTACAAAATAAAAAGATAAAAATAGAAAAATAAAACATAAAAAGAAAAAATAAAAACCGAGATGTAACCCCCTAGACCCGCCTATGCGTTACGACGGATCCTAGGAAGCCACATTAGGGTCACAGGAGCGACCCACGGTAAAAATACACATAAAACATTTTCTCTGAAAAATACATATTAGATTATAACTATAACTTTAGTTGTAAATACTCTTTCATGAAAACATTTAAACATATAACAGGATTTCAGAAAACATTTTACAGACACTATCATGAAACAATGATGATATGCATGCCCACTAACTATGTCGGTACCGTACTCCAAAAGCATCGCCGAGAGAACTCCGAACACTGATGTTAAACGTTATACCTTTAACCTGTGATGGTAAAAACAACGTGAGCTTGGAAAAGCTCAGTAATACAAAACTACCAAAAGATGCTATAAGCTCATGCAGCTATATGGTAAGCATAACATTTTCATGATGCTTTTCGTAGTAACAGTCTTTATTTCTTTTTCGATATTTCAGGTAACGTTATACCTGAGAATAACGGTACTTATTCTTTATTCAATCATCGAGAATTAGACGGTAATTATAGGCTATTAATGTACAGAGGTGGAATTAGAGAGTTCGGTTCCTAGTGTGTTCCAAACGGTGTAGGTAAAACATGTACAACAACAGTATAATATACATTTTCAGTTCAAAACATAAAGTTCAAGCAACAATACGGTACAGTTTAATCTTTTATCAACCCTCATCTTAGGAACGGTACGGTACGGTATGGTAGGTATTACCCTAGCCGAAGCATAGGAACCTGTAACGGTAACGGTGAGGAATTACCCTAGCCGAAGCATAGGAACCTGTAACGGTAACGATGAGGAATTACCCTAGTCGAAGCATAGGAACCTGTAACGGTAACGGTGATTACCAGCTGGATCAGGGCTGAACCTACGGTCACTTCATATTTTATCCCAAGTACCCCAGTAACAATTTATGTAACGGTTCGGTTATCAATAACAACTGAAATTTCGGTAGATATAAAATAGACATGTATTTTCCATATAACGGTAATCAGAAGTATATAGTTCAATCAAAACTGTGATGTATCACACATATAATATGATCATGCTTTCGTCATGTAAAACAATATTAAAACGGTTATATAGCACACAAGGAACACACTAGGTGGAATCGTTTATTTCCTTTGAGATACTTGACATTTACGGAAAAGAACATATTAACTTTTAACAGTTGAACGGATCTTTGAAACAAGGCCCCTATTAAAAGAGGGGTTTTGAACTATCAATTTAAACCGACAGTCAGGAGATGATACATCAAATTCTTGAGAGTTTAGGCATTTCATGAGTGATTTAGCCATTTACTTATAAGGCATTATGGTTGTTTTATCATATGCGGGCATTTTGGTAACTTATAGTAACAAGACGTAAACGGTAGCTCAGAAATTCTAGTTGCTCATCGGGTATCCAACTTAGAGGTGGCAAACGGTTCAATCGGTTCGGGTTCAATTCGGGTCATTTCGGTTTCGGTTATTTCGGGTCTGATATTTTCGGTTCAGATTCAGTTTCGGTTTTGGTTCGGTTTCGGTTCAGTTTTAGTTCGGGTCTATTGTTTTTCGGGTCATTTCGGATCGGTTGATTTCGGTTCGGTTGATTTCGGTTCGGTTGTTTTCGGTTCGGTTATTTTCGGTTAAATGAGTGATCAGTCGTTTTTTTTATCAAATTTTTAGGTTGGTCAGATTTTTACACCCTATATATGACTTTATAAAGTCAATATATCTGACATTTTAGTGACTTGTGTGGCTGTACATATTTTATCTTTCTTTATTACTATTAATCGGGTTCATTCGGTTCGGGTCTACTCAGTTTGGGTCCATTCGGTTCAACTAAATTCGGTTCAGTTTCTGTTCGGTTTATTTCGGTTTTCGGATAAAATTTCGGATCAGATTTCGGATAAATTTCGGGTAGATTTTCGGTTTCGGTTTGGGTAATTCGGTTCGGGTTTCAGTTCTCGGGTCAAGTTTTCCAAGTCTAATCCACCCAGGCATTCAGAGATTTCTACATTTAGATTTTTCACAATATCTGATATATTCGGGAATATTTTGATTACTTTGGCCAACAAGGGCATTTTAGGTCTTTTAACGGTTATGGGTGATTCATAATTTCCTGTCCAGGTATCTTTCACATTTAAACATTTCACACTAATACTCAGAATTGGAGATTTGCTGCCTCATTCGAGCATTTCGGTCTTATTTAATTTATCATACTCGTTTCTACATTCGATTTAACTTGGGCAGATTTAACAGTACTTATCATCATTTTTATGCATGCATTAACACATACCAACATGCTCATAAAGCATACAAGAGGTAGTAGTGTATTACCTTAATTCCGAGTTATACCGGTTGACTCCCGATACTACATTCGATCGCATTCGAATCCGGACTGGATGTCCCATGACATTTCGAATACCGAGATGCTTGCATACCTTCAATTACACAAATTAACATTTCAGTTCTTATCTATAGAGCCCTTAACAAAATTAAATACTTTCGGGTTCAAGGTCAGGTACGGAGGCCTTCGGGTCAGAATTTTGCAAAACGGGCTTCAAAATCGGACTCAGGACGTCGAAAAACATAAAATAGGGCTTTTCGGAAAATTTGACTTTTTGGTCAACGGTCAAAGTCAACGCTGACGTCAGCAAGTCAACGCTGACATCAGCAGGTCAGCGGTCAACGGGGTCAGAGTCAACTGGTCAAAGTCAATGCTGACGTCAGCATGACGTCAGCAGTCAACATGGGTCAACTGAGTTGACTCGGGTTGACGGGTCGGACGGTCAACGGGTCAGGTCAGACAGGTAAACGGGTCGGATCGAACGGGTTGACCGGGTCGGACGGGTTGACCGGGTCGGGTTCGGGTTAACCGGGTCGGGTTCGGGTTAACCGGGTCGGGTCGGACGCCAAATTGGCTTGGTTTGGGTTGGGCTCAGACATATTGGGCCGACATGTTTGGGTTAAGGCCATTGGGCCTTATCAGGCCAGCCCACTTACCCAAAACGGTTCTGGTCGCCGGAGTGGTCGTCGGAGTGGTCGCCGGAGACGCCTTTTGCGTCGAATCTGCCTGAAAAAAAAATTGTTTAATCAAACCCACAATGAACCCATCCATAAAAACTTGAAATAAGCCGGAATCCTACCGGATTTGACCAAAAACGAGGGAAACACGGTTGATTCGGCGTAGCTCCGACGAAGGGCTTAACGGCGGCGAACGGAGGCGGCAAGCTCAGGCTTTGTAGATCTGGACACAAGGATTTCGTTCGTGCCCACGGTGAGCCAAGATCGGCGGTGGATCGGCCGGAAACGCGACAGACGTGGTCCCCGAAGTTGTCGAACTTTGTTCGATGTTCCACCGCACACCGCTGCTCGAGGACGCGCGTGACCGGTAGCGACGACCTCATGACGAGACGGAGAACACACCTATGGCGGCGGTGTCACGGACGACGCAGTGGTGACGCGGCTGCAAGCTTGCCGGCAAGGGAGAAAAAAGAAAGGGGGTTTCGGGGAGAGAAAATATAATTGGGATCTGATTATTATTTTTTTTTCTTCAATACATCTGGTAGTTGAAGAGTCAAAATTTATTAAGGTCAGGTGCACAACAATAAAAGGTTCAAATAAATTTTTAGAGAACTTTGCACTAAGAGCATGCTAGCTCAAACGGCTGGGTAACGGCCAAAACTAGGGGAGGTTACGGGTTCGACTCCCATGTAGCGCTCTCTCTCTCTCATTTTTTTTTATAATCTTGTGGGTGTTACAATTCTCCCTCCCTTAAAAGAAATTTCGTCCTCGAAATTTACTATGGTCGAACAAATGCAGAAACTGCCATTTTATTTATTCTTGTAATGAAACTTATACATCAAAGCATTATTGTTTCTCGGGACCTACAGACAATCACGGATCAATCTGTCAGTTTCCTTGGATACTCACATTGACTTCAGACTAATAATTATCCCAACCTACATTTTGGACCAATCACTCAGAACTTAACATTTGAATCCATACCTAACTTCATATAATACAAAACATTCTCGTCACCACAAAAGTAGATCATACTCTCTGAAGGTACGTCTTTCAGAATCTGAATTACTCTACTTGGTTGACCAATTAAACAGAAGTTAATCATACCTCCCAAAGGTATATCTTTCAGAGTTCGAATTACTCTTCTAGGATGACCATTTTTTTTTTTGAAAACTACAACTACAGTTCAGATAAGCGCTCGGACTCCAACGACAATTCCAGAATCAGGATGTAAACATCAAATTTCAATCAGGGATGATATTTATCGATATACCAAGCCACATTATGGAGGAGATGCCTTTCCTCATACTGATCGAACACAACTTAGGTCATTAGCAGATATCACATACCCTCAACGTAATATTCAGACAACTATTCCTTTCGCGTTTAACAGAGGTACCACAGATTATATACTTCAGCATAATCACAAACACTTCTCTCTGAAGTTCATAGAGTTTTTTTTTTTTTAACAATTCCGGTAGGGTATTTTCAGACACAGTCGTTATCACCGAATAGCCTTTCATGAAATCTTACATTGGTTATCCCGCATGATCAAACATTTATTCTTAATCTGATTCACAAGCATAAACCATCTCAAGTCCGTTATCCAGATTCAAATTCAACCATTTACTTCAAGACACAGACGAATGTTATAGATATTTTCTATAAGCAGATGCTGAGCTATAGAAGGCAGAATACTCAGATTTGGTTATTTCAAGAGAAATGATTCAACATCAGAGTTTCGGCTCGGTGGAGTACGATCAGGACCTAGGGGCATGCACATACCAGACACCCTACGACAGACGATCGGCCGATCTACCCAGAAAGACGCAACTCTAAGCTCTGATACCACTAAATGTAACCCCCTAGACCCGCCTATGCGTTACGACGGATCCTAGGAAGCCACATTAGGGTCACAGGAGCGACCCACGGTAAAAATACACATAAAACATTTTCTCTGAAAAATACATATTAGATTATAACTGTAACTTTAGTTGTAAATACTCTTTCATGAAAACATTTAAACATATAACAGGATTTCAGAAAACATTTTACAGACACTATCATGAAACAATGATGATATGCATGCCCACTAACTATGTCGGTACCGTACTCCAAAAGCATCGCCGAGAGAACTCCGAACACTGATGTTAAACGTTATACCTTTAACCTGTGATGGTAAAAACAACGTGAGCTTGGAAAAGCTCAGTAATACAAAACTACCAAAAGATGCTATAAGCTCATGCAGCTATATGGTAAGCATAACATTTTCATGATGCTTTTCGTAGTAACGGTCTTTATTTCTTTTTCGATATTTCAGGTAACGTTATACCTGAGAATAACGGTACTTATTCTTTATTCAATCATCGAGAATTAGACGGTAATTATAGGCTATTAATGTACAGAGGTGGAATTAGAGAGTTTGGTTCCTAGTGTGTTCCAAACGGTGTAGGTAAAACATGTACAACAACAGTATAATATACATTTTCAGTTCAAAACATAAAGTTCAAGCAACAATACGGTACAGTTTAATCTTTTATCAACCCTCATCTTAGGAACGGTACGGTACGGTATGGTAGGTATTACCCTAGCCGAAGCATAGGAACCTGTAACGGTAACGGTGAGGAATTACCCTAGCCGAAGCATAGGAACCTGTAACGGTAACGATGAGGAATTACCCTAGCCGAAGCATAGGAACCTGTAACGGTAACGGTGATTACCAGCTGGATCAGGGCTGAACCTACGGTCACTTCATATTTTATCCCAAGTACCCCAGTAACAATTTATGTAACGGTTCGGTTATCAATAACAACTGAAATTTCGGTAGATATAAAATAGACATGTATTTTCCATATAACGGTAATCAGAAGTATATAGTTCAATCAAAACTGTGATGTATCACACATATAATATGATCATGCTTTCGTCATGTAAAACAATATTAAAACGGTTATATAGCACACAAGGAACACACTAGGTGGAATCGTTTATTTCCTTTGAGATACTTGACATTTACGGAAAAGAACATATTAACTTTTAACAGTTGAACGGATCTTTGAAACAAGGCCCCTATTAAAAGAGGGGTTTTGAACTAACAATTTAAACCGACAGTCAGGAGATGATACATCAAATTCTTGAGAGTTTAGGCATTTCATGAGTGATTTAGCCATTTACTTATAAGGCATTATGGTTGTTTTATCATATGCGGGCATTTTGGTAACTTATAGTAACAAGACGTAAACGGTAGCTCAGAAATTCTAGTTGCTCATCGGGTATCCAACTTAGAGGTGGCAAACGGTTCAATCGGTTCGGGTTCAATTCGGGTCATTTCGGTTTCGGTTATTTCGGGTCTGATATTTTCGGTTCAGATTCAGTTTCGGTTTTGGTTCGGTTTCGGTTCAGTTTTAGTTCGGGTCTATTGTTTTTCGGGTCATTTCGGATCGGTTGATTTCGGTTCGGTTGATTTCGGTTCGGTTGTTTTCGGTTCGGTTATTTTCGGTTAAATGAGTGATCAGTCGTTTTTTTTATCAAATTTTTAGGTTGGTCAGATTTTTACACCCTATATATGACTTTATAAAGTCAATATATCTGACATTTTAGTGACTTGTGTGGCTGTACATATTTTATCTTTCTTTATTACTATTAATCGGGTTCATTCGGTTCGGGTCTATTCAGTTTGGGTCCATTCGGTTCAACTAAATTCGGTTCAGTTTCTGTTCGGTTTATTTCGGTTTTCGGATAAAATTTCGGATCAGATTTCGGATAAATTTCGGGTAGATTTTCGGTTTCGGTTTGGGTAATTCGGTTCGGGTTTCAGTTCTCGGGTCAAGTTTTCCAAGTCTAATCCACCCAGGCATTCAGAGATTTCTACATTTAGATTTTTCACAATATCTGATATATTCGGGAATATTTTGATTACTTTGGCCAACAAGGGCATTTTAGGTCTTTTAACGGTTATGGGTGATTCATAATTTCCTGTCCAGGTATCTTTCACATTTAAACATTTCACACTAATACTCAGAATTGGAGATTTGCTGCCTCATTCGAGCATTTCGGTCTTATTTAATTTATCATACTCGTTTCTACATTCGATTTAACTTGGGCAGATTTAACAGTACTTATCATCATTTTTATGCATGCATTAACACATACCAACATGCTCATAAAGCATACAAGAGGTAGTAGTGTATTACCTTAATTCCGAGTTATACCGGTTGACTCCCGATACTACATTCGATCGCATTCGAATCCGGACTGGATGTCCCATGACATTTCGAATACCGAGATGCTTGCATACCTTCAATTACACAAATTAACATTTCAGTTCTTATCTATAGAGCCCTTAACAAAATTAAATACTTTCGGGTTCAAGGTCAGGTACGGAGGCCTTCGGGTCAGAATTTTGCAAAACGGGCTTCAAAATCGGACTCAGGACGTCGAAAAACATAAAATAGGGCTTTTCGGAAAATTTGACTTTTTAGTCAACGGTCAAAGTCAACGCTGACGTCAGCAAGTCAACGCTGACATCAGCAGGTCAGCGGTCAACGGGGTCAGAGTCAACTGGTCAAAGTCAATGCTGACGTCAGCATGACGTCAGCAGTCAACATGGGTCAACTGAGTTGACTCGGGTTGACGGGTCGGACGGTCAACGGGTCAGGTCAGACAGGTAAACGGGTCGGATCGAACGGGTTGACCGGGTCGGACGGGTTGACCGGGTCGGGTTCGGGTTAACCGGGTCGGGTTCGGGTTAACCGGGTCGGGTCGGACGCCAAATTGGCTTGGTTTGGGTTGGGCTCAGACATATTGGGCCGACATGTTTGGGTTAAGGCCATTGGGCCTTATCAGGCCAGCCCACTTACCCAAAACGGTTCTGGTCGCCGGAGTGGTCGTCGGAGTGGTCGCCGGAGACGCCTTTTGCGTCGAATCTGCCTGAAAAAAAAATTGTTTAATCAAACCCACAATGAACCCATCCATAAAAACTTGAAATAAGCCGGAATCCTACCGGATTTGACCAAAAACGAGGGAAACACGGTTGATTCGGCGTAGCTCCGACGAAGGGCTTAACGGCGGCGAACGGAGGCGGCAAGCTCAGGCTTTGTAGATCTGGACACAAGGATTTCGTTCGTGCCCACGGTGAGCCAAGATCGGCGGTGGATCGGCCGGAAACGCGACAGACGTGGTCCCCGAAGTTGTCGAACTTTGTTCGATGTTCCACCGCACACCGCTGCTCGAGGACGCGCGTGACCGGTAGCGACGACCTCATGACGAGACGGAGAACACACCTATGGCGGCGGTGTCACGGACGACGCAGTGGTGACGCGGCTGCAAGCTTGCCGGCAAGGGAGAAAAAAGAAAGGGGGTTTCGGGGAGAGAAAATATAATTGGGATCTGATTATTATTATTTTTTTCTTCAATACATCTGGTAGTTGAAGAGTCAAAATTTATTAAGGTCAGGTGCACAACAATAAAAGGTTCAAATAAATTTTTAGAGAACTTTGCACTAAGAGCATGCTAGCTCAAACGGCTGGGTAACGGCCAAAACTAGGGGAGGTTACGGGTTCGACTCCCATGTAGCGCTCTCTCTCTCTCATTTTTTTTATAATCTTGTGGGTGTTACACGAGAAATGAAATAAAACATAAAAAGAAAATTAAAAATTGAAAAAGAAAAAAAAGTGCTATAGACTAGGAGAGTTCCCCTTTGTTGCTGCTGAGTTAGAGGAGGATTCTGAGGAGGCAGGCAGGACTAGGCAGCGTGTGGTAGATGGTCTTGTGGCTGGGCTCTTCTTCGTGCCACGCGGCAGCTTGATGCGGCTAAGGGTGGGTTTCTTGGATGGTCCCTCTGGTTCAGATTCTCCACCCTTTGGCTCGGTTGCTGGTCGCTTCCTTTTCCTTGCTGCCTCGGCCGGTTCATCATCGAAAGAGTCTGAAATCTCTATGTCTGAGTTATCAACATCTTTGGCAACGGTCTCCTTTGCTATTGGGAAGGCGGCGGTGGTCTCCTCCTCTTTCTCTGACTCGGATGAGAAAGTGAGGTCGTACGGCTGGATGAGAGTAGGTGAGGTCGTACAACTTGATGGGAGTAGGTGAGGTCCTTTCTCTTGGGGCGGATGTGCGGCCCCTCGCTGTCGGCGGCGGCTGGAGTAGCAGCTGGTTTGGGTGTGATCTGGGACGGTTTGGACGTTGCTAACTCTGATGGGAATGCTGGCAATTGTGGGCCGCCGTCATGGTATTTGTCAAGCAAGTAGGCAACAAAGGCCTTTTCCACCTCCGCGATGTATTTGGTGAAGATCACATGTTTGTGCTCGATCCTTTGGCAGCTTTCGACGAGGCTGCGCAGCAGGGGGATCACGACGGAGGGGAGGGCAGCTTCAGTACTGCCCACTGCGACTAGGGTGGCGGCAGGTTAGGACAGCGACTGGGCAGTTGTTGGTGTTTCCGGTTCTAGATCCTGCATCATCTGGAGGGGCGCCTTTCTTGTCCACCCTTCCTTGGCAGGAAGTATTGTGTCCTTGGGGTGCGGCGACACGTGGAAGTTGGCACATAGGCATCTGATGAGTGCATGGAAGACGAGAGGTCCCTTGGCATTGGGCTTGTCAACGTGGGCATAGATCTCCTCTAAAATTACTTCGCCAACATTGATTGGCCGCCCTGTTATAATGTTGTGGATAAGAGCGAGCCGCAGCCTTTTGACTGTCGATTCATGGGTGGTGGGCATCAGACGGCATTGGACGAAGTTGCTCCAATGACCTGCCTCCGGCAGCAGATCGCGACGGTTGACTGAACCATTATTCTTGCCGGTTAGCCACTTGGTTTTCGGCTAGTGGATTTCTTTCTTGATCTTGTCATAGTCAGCCGCCGTTAGGTAGGACTTACATTCTTCATGTGGATTCCCGCGGATGTCTATGATGTAGAAGCTGTTGATGGTATCCGCCGTGAACTTGACACCTTCACTGCAGACATATACGAAAGGATTTCCTGGTGTAGGCTTGTGGGCGTAGAACTCTCGCACCTGATTGCTATTTATCCCTTCTGGATGTCGTGCGAAGATGTCCCAGCCCAAGTTGTGAATCCTCTCGAATATGGTGGGTTTGAGGCCGAAATATCCATATGGCCTGGTGTATTGGAACCTTATTTCCTCCCAGTGTTGTCGCTCGGTGTAGTATTGTTTGTAGGTTGCCGCGACGGCATGGTTTAAGAACCTTTGGTATATAGGCTTGGAGGTGGAGGCGAGTTGTTGTGATGTGGCCATAGCTAAGAGAACGATTGTGTTTTCCTAAAGAAAGAAAAAGAAATTGCACAAAAGTAAAGCTAGTGAAATCTTGAAAGCAAAGATGGAAGAAAGAATTAAGAGTAAAAGAGAGAGAGAAAAGTGAAGAACGAGGAGAGAATAGTTGGCCTAATATAACCGCTTCTTTCCGCTGCCTTGGCGGGCACGCTGCCAACGGGTGGCAATGATTGCGGCGCGAATAACGGGATTCCAACCGTTACGCAGATAGTCATTCCGCTCGTTGTTGCAAATGTAGCCGTTCCTGCTAGCTATTATGAAGCCGCTAGCCGTTATACTCATCTGCCTTGGGTTGCCTTGGCCGCTGATTGTGCTTCTCCTTTATTCTTTCATCCTTCTTGGTCTTGCCTTCATTCCTAACATGAAATAAATTAAATGAAGAAATTAAATAAAAATAAATGGAGATTAAATATAATCCTAATTCATAAAAAATAAAAATAAAAATAAAATTCAGGTTATGTTGGGTTGCGCTTTTCCCAAACATTACCACTTCCTTAGGGCTCTGCGTTTGACTTTTCGTCCGGGCATATCCTTCCTCTCCTTAGGTGGATGTTGGTTGCCACCCTTGCCGCCCTGGCGGGACATACACCAAAGAAAACAAAGAGGCATTTTTTTGAAAAAAATAAAATAAACAGAAATTTAATGTGCAAAAACTAAAGTAGAAGTGCAGAAATTCAAACATTGATGTTGTTGCAAATCCCCAACAACGGCACCAGAAACTTGTAGAGCGTTTGAGTGTTCTCTATTTATGAGCGCAAGGGCACACACTTGTCAAGTTATAGTATAAAAGATATCATCTCCCACAGGGATTGGAGCAGCTTCTATGAATGGTTTCCTGCACAAAGATTTAGTAAATGCACAATTAAATCTCACAATGTGGAAATATAAAAACATAAGTAAAATAAAGATAGTGATGATAAGGATGATACAGAGAGATTTGGTCGATAGATTGAGTAAGGCAATTGCAGCTCAGTAGCATGTAGACTATGTTGTAAAGCCAAATAGTGTTTTGTGCTACCATGATTTGCTGCCTCGGCGTGTAATGGCAGGCGACAGCTACGACCCTGTCACACGGCCGCAGCGGGTCTTTGCCCCTGCAACTTTCGCTGTCTCGGCAGGTGGAATGGAAATAAGCCTTGGCGGCAAATCTGGCAGATACTCTAAGTTCGGTAGAGCAATTCTTAAGTGATCCTTCCTATGTCTAGGCAAGGATTTTGTCACCACGTGATGTAGGCAATACCTAGCAATCTCAGCGTAAACCTAACATAGGTAGTCAACGTTTTGTTACTCCTTTTAGTCGTTGAAACTCGAACTTATGTCTAAGCCAAATTAGTCAACACATCGACATGATGAGACCGTACTTAATTCTTTCGTGAGCCTTACAATTTCGTGCCCGACAAATGGATTTCCTCAACTGGACTTTTGGAACTAATTGAAGAAGTGAAGAACATGAATTAAGCAAACTTGGAATCTTTATTGAAAACACACTTAAACTATTACAACCGTTTCTCACAACTACTTTACATGCAAAAACCTAAACCCTAGGGGTGTTGGGTCGCGACCTCCAACACCTCCCATCTATCTAGCTATCTCTCCATCTATCTTTGCGTCTAAGCACGCGCACCCATATCCTCTCATGCCCATATACCCTCACATACAATGGGAATATATAGGGCTCATGGCCTAAGTTTCAGTCCTCCTTGAAGTAGAAGTTCTTAAAGTAGTTTTACATTAAATGCTGACTCCTTTTTGACTTAAATGTGGACTCTTTGGACGTTGCCTTCTCTCGCAAGTACGAATAAGTACTCCTACTTATCAATCTTGGGTCAGTTTTACCGACCGCTACAGGCTTCAGAGAATTTTAAGACTGGGCTCATTTGGCTCAGGGAATTGCCCTCTTTCAATCACGAGCCATCTTGACTAAGTCGGTGTAACTCCTGCCTGGGTGGCACTTGGCAGCAACGCTGCTATGGCGGCGTCCTTGGCGGCATCTGGAACTGCTTCAGTACAGCTCCTATTGTTTCCAGCTTTCCTGTCCTCTCCTCCTCTACACAGCTACAACACCTGAAAATAAAAACTAAACTAGAACAGTATATTTTCTTAATCAAACATAAAATATTCAATAAAAGCATGGTAAAAGAGAATATATTGTTATTATGCATGCAATGCACCTAAATATGCCTAAATGAGCTTAAGAATAGCAATAATACAGGCAGAAGTGTGTACAAAATATAGAACTTGTGGACACTCTACACCTCTTTAGCCTTGAAAAGGGGAATAATTCTTAGTGAATTGTTTGAAATCCTTAGTGGAGAAGCTAAGATAGTGGATGTAGGCTTTGGTTAGAAAGTCAAACCACTGTAAATCATTGTCTTATTTTTCTATCTTTTTGCTTCCACCGCCATAACCGAAAATTGAACTTCTCCACCACTTGGCAAGGTATTTCGATTGAAGATATTATGTTCCACAATTGGTATCAGAGCGAGACTCAATCGAGAGGATTAACATCATATTAAGGCGATCCCGGTAAGCTTGATCAACCTTTCAATCAATCAGTGTTCATGGCGCAATCAATAGACAAGCCACCATTCTTCAACGGTGAACATTATGCCTATTGGAAGAATAGGATGATGTACTTCATCAAGGCCAAAGATTACCGACTTTGGGATCTTGTTGAAGATGGACCATTCACACCACAAAGAAGCAAGGTGGAATGGAACGCAAATGACAAGAAGATGATGGAGCTAAACTCGAAGGCTTTGCACATTTTATTTTGTACATTGGGACCAGAGGAGTATGCTAAAGTCTCTTCTTGCAAAAGTGCCAAGGAGGTTTGGGACAAGCTTGAAGTGATCCATGCAGGTACAAATGAGCTGAAGGAGATGAAGATTGGTCTACTCAACCTCAACTACAAAAACTTCAAGATAAGCCCGAATGACGACATAAAGAATATGTTCGACCGTTTCTCCACGATCGTCAACGAGCTAAAAGGATTTGGAGAGGATATTTTGGAGGACAAACTCGTTCAGAAGTTGATTTATTCACTTCATGAATCATGGGAGAGAAAGAAGACGACAATTATATATGCAAAGAACTTGAAGGAGCTCAAGCTTGATGAGCTCATTGGGTTTGTACTTACCCATGAGTTGATGTCTCAACCTTTGAAAAGGGAGAAGGAGAAAAAAATCAAAGAGCAAGAAATCGAAGATCTAAACATTGTTGCTCTTAAATCCTCCATAAAGCCATCTAGAAGATTCAAGTGAGAAGGAAAGTGAAGAAGAAGAAGAGCTGGTCTATCTCTTCAAGAAATCAAATCCATGAATCGACTCTTGTCTCCGGTCATGTGCTTCGAGCATCGACTATCAAGGTACCATGAGTTTTGGTTTTGTGCTTTGGCCTTGTAGCAAAGGCTCCCCATACAAAAAAAGAGTTAAGCTTTCATTTTTGGTACCCAAATCATTTTGGGTCCATGAGTGTTAGTTCCCAAATACTTGGTTCTCTTAGAAATCCAAGATTAAATGGCTAAAATAGTGTTAGAAACTACAAGTTCCTTAGGAACCCATACACTTCTAACTTTCTTGTTCTTGTGATACTTATAGGAGCCTCTTTGTTTGTGGTCAACAAAGTTTCTCTTCACATGTTGGGATTTTGAAGAAGATGCTTTTTCAAAATCGTTTTTCCCAACATTGGTTAGAGAAGCTTTGAGTTTACTCACCTCCTCTTGGTGGTAAACATGGTATTTTTCAAGAAGGTCGTTTAAATCATTTGATTTCTTTTCAAACTCATTTGAGGAATTGTGTAAAACCAAGACCTTCTTTTCTAATTCCGAGTAGGTTTTAGAAAGGGGATCATTTTGGGTTCTTAAAACCGAAATCATTTTCTTAATTTTTAAAAACCGACTCCTTGTATTTCTCAACCAACTCATCATATACCTCTTGCAACTCATCATAAGCATCTTGAAGTTCATCATATGTAAAATCAAAAGTAGATGAGTTAGAGGTTACCATAAAAGAATCCTCCTCAAGAGCCATGAGGCAAAGATTAGCCATTTCTTGTTCCTCATCCTCGGATGACTTTTCATCACTCCAAGTAGCAAGCTTAGCTTTGAGCTTCTTCTTCTTCTCAAAGCCCTTCCTCTTGAGTTGAGGACACTCGGAATGGATGTGACCCGGTTTCTTGCACTTTTAGCATATGATCGAATCCTTTTCTTCTTCTTTGTTCTTGGTCTTGGAGTCCATCTTTCTTTGAAATTTTCTACCTCGGTTTGACCTCATAAACCGTGAGAATCTTTTGGCTATCATAGCCAATTCATCAAGATCTTCCTCGTCACTAGAAGTGCTCTCCTCATGTAGAGAAGCTTTGCGAGCCACTCCTATCTTCTTCCTTTTGTCTACCTCAAGCTTTTCCACTCTTCTTTCTTCTTTTCATCTTCCCTTCCTTACTTCTTTATTTCATGAGTTAGGAGAGAACCAACTTGCTCATCAAGCTTTAGTGTCTTCGAATTCTTTGCCTCAATGATAGCGGTTCTTTTCCCATCCCAAGACTCGAGAAGAGAGTAGAGTAGCTTCCAAACTAGTTTGTCCTCCAGAATGATCTCTCTAAAACCTTTTAGCCCAATGAATATGGTTGAAAAACGATCAAACATCTTCGATACGGTTTCGTCCGTCTTCATCTTGAAATTCTCATAGCTAAGATTGAGAATTTCATTCTTTGTTTCCTTCACATCGTTTGTCCCTTCATAGGTTGTCTCAAGTTTATCCCACACTTCTTTAGCACTTTCGATGGAAGAAACTTTGGAGTAGATATCCGGTCCAAAGGCACAAAATAGCATGTAAACAGCCTCGTCGTTGATTTGAAGCTTATTTCTATCATCTTCACTCATTTCATCTTTTCTTTTTGGCACAAGTCTTGCTTCATCGTCTCTCTTCATTGGAATGATGGGACCATCATCTATAGCATCCCAAACAAGATAATCACTTGACTTTATGAAGAGACGCATCCAGTTCTTCCAAAAAGAATAGTTGTCACCGTTGAAGAAAGGCGGTTTGGTGATCGATTGAGACTCGTACATGCTAGAGCCGAAGGTAGATGTCATAGCTTGCTTTGTTGATGATCACACTCTTCCTAAAATCTCCTCTTTCGGTTGTTAATCCTTCAAAGAGGTAGGCTCTAATACCAATTGTTGAGTGGATTAAGAGATTGATCAAAGCCAAGAGGGGGTGAATTGGGTTTTTAAAATTTAGGAGGAGAAGTGGAATGAATAGAAATGAAGAACAAGACAATTATAGTGCTTCAAGTTCCAAATGAACTCTACATCCACTACCTTAGCTCCCACTAAGGATTTTCCAACAATTCACTAATTGATCTTCCTCTTTTCTAGGCTTAAGAGGAAACCTTTACAATCCCGGTCAATTTTCTACCCAAAATTGACCAAACCCTCACTTGGTTACAAAGAAGAAATTGAGGGCAAGTAGGATATCTCATAATAAAAATTTGCCCCTTTTAATACAAGCACTCAACCCAAATTGAAATACAAGATAAGAATTTCACTCAATACAATTCGGGATTTTTACAAGAATAAGACTTTTGGCACTTGAGCTTGTATTTTTTGTATAGATGTTTCTCTTGGATGCAATAGTTGTTGCCGGTCTTTAATAGGCTTGTTTTTATACCTTCTTCATTAATTCTAGCCATTTGGGTGGTTAGGGAATTGATTAAAGCCATTGGAACCCTCTCTTTCCATCATAAATGCAGTTCTGCAGCCTACCGTATCGGTACTCGGGGAAGCATATCGATACATGTCTCAAAAAAGAAAGAGATGTTGCACAAATATAAGAGGGGCATATCGATACACGTGTAGGCGTATCGGTACGGGTTAGGGATCCGTTTCGATACGGGTAAGACCGTACCGATGTAACTTTTCCAACACAGCTCACTGGAGGAATTCGTATCGAAACGAGTAAGAGCGTATCGATACTCATTAACCACCTCTTTAAAAATTGGTTACCTACCAACTGACACACAACAATCAAAATATTTAAGGCTTCGAATTTAAAATTTCTTTTAAATCGTATCGATACGGGTGAGACCGTATCGGCACACAATTCAAACTCCTTGTGATTTTATAGAGAGAGCGTATCGATACAGATGTAATCTATTTCGATACCTTGTTTCGATACGGTAAGAGGCATATCGAAATGGATTTCTCCAATAGCCAATTTTGAAAAAAATGTATCGATACGGTAAGAGGGGTATCGATACGCATTGGCGTTTTTGAGCAATTTGGCCTTGGAACACTTAGAAAATATTTTGGAGTTTGAGTTTTTCAAACTAGAGCAAAGCCTTGTTGATTTGAAACCTTTAGAGGGACTTAAAAATTCATTTCAACTTTTACAATTTAGTCCTTAAAACACTTTGTTATATCAAAATCAAACATAGGATTTACAGAGAGTGATAAGTACAATAAGTACTTAGTGAGGTAGTTCCTATAACTATTAATTCAATCTTTTAAATGTTTTATCTCACTTAACAAAGGTTACCTAGCTAGCCTTCAATTCATTTGAGCATCACCTAACTAGTTTCATGCACTGGCAAGTACCTCACTTAGCTAGTCTCATCTTTATCAATCATATAAACATGTACATACAAGCATATCAAAGATCAAACCAAATCATATAGATCATGTAACACTTTCAAATAGACAATTTGCTAATATCAACCACATAAAACAAGCAATAATCAAATATACAAACATTGTTCACATTTCAGTCTTTTTATTCGAAATATGGCCATTGCCCTAGCCATTCTTATACATATTAAACATATTAGATTGATCACTCAAACATCTTTAACATATGATCACATTTTTATATGAACTCATTCATATTACATATTACACATTCCATTTAACATATGACAAGTATTATTCAAGAGCTTTTAAATGTTTTGCCTTCCTAGATTAGTGGGACTAGGTAATCAAGTCTTAATAGGTAAAAAGTACCAAATCAGAGGATGCTTAAAGCATCAAATCAGAGGATACTCAAATGTATCAATGTGTATTCCACACCAACAATAGAGAAATCAAGTGCCATTTAAAGGATGCACCAAGCATCAAGGTCAATAGGTGACAACAACATCGAAACAGATAGTACATGGAGTACTAAATTAGAGAAGCTCTAGACTCTATGGCATGTCGTTCCACATGAGACCAACTAGTCAACCAAGGGCTTATAGTGTCTTTTAGATTAAGCAAGCATATCACAAGTGTTTAGGCAACCAATTATAACAAGATCAATTCACATTTCAAGTCTCTAAATGGTTAGATCCTAATTTGTTTGCAAGCTTTCACAATTTCCAGCAATCAACCAATCAAATATTCTCAAACATCAATAAGCATCAAATGGAAGCAACATAGCATTCAATCCATCATTCAAATAGTCATCATATTAGGAGCATCCATTTCAAGTTCATGTTAAGCTAAGCTAGTTATCAATCATAATCCTACAATTATATTTCCTTTAGGTCATTTCTTCCCCTATGATATTTTACCCAATATAGATTAGATTCATTTCATACATTCATCTATAAACATAAAACATTGGTTAGGACACTGGTCCTAACCCTAAGTTTATCTACACTCAAAACACTCCAAGCTTATAAGCTATTCTTGCTCCTTGATGAATATGCCTTTTGTAACGCCCCGGTTTTGGGCTTAGAAGTTTTGGGCGTTGACCGGTTCGGTCAAAGTCTTGTTCGAATCTTAAGAGGTTAAATTAGGAAAGCCTAGTTCGGGTTGCATTAAAAATATGGAAAAATGTTCTAAAATCATCTTTTAATATAATTAGATGAACTGTGAAATCAATTTTGGAAAATGAGTTTTGGAAGGTTGATATTTTGGCTAGTGACCAAAATGTAATTTTCGCAAGTTTGGTGGCTGTTTTATAAAGAGTTGAAACTTTGAATCTTTAAGGAGCTATTAATCCAAAAGTGATTTCTCCAGATTTTTCCAAGATATTTTAAGTCTAAATTCTGATTTTAAAGGTTATTAAAATTGGAGGGAAGCCATTTTGGCTATTTTAGATTTTATAACCAACTTTTCCAATTTTCTTTCTCTCATTTTCTCTCCAACCAAACATTACCTTTTCCAGAGAATTTGATCTGATTTCTTCACCTAAATTCCTCCTTTCAACTCTCAATTGATAGCAAATCATTGTGTCTTCAAAACCTCTTCAATTGCTTCTTGTTTCTTCAAGGATTTTCATTCCAAAAAGTGGAGAATCACAAGTTTGGAGGTAAGAACGCCCTTTTCCTCTAAACTATCAGTTCTTTACTGAAATTCCCAAGTTCTCAACTCTTAATTGATGTTTAATTAAAGGTTTTAAAGTGTTGAAATGAATCTTGGCTTATTATGCAAGATTTTGATGATTTTTGATGATTTTCGTTAGATCTGAGTAATCTGTGATTTAAGAGAAGTTTTTGATGTTAAATGATCTCTAAATTGATAAGGAAATGAGTTTTGATCAATGCAATCCCGGATAGGTTGAGTTTCCTAAGTTTAGCTTGTGTTTTAAGGTAGTTTTTGAGGTGATCTTGTGGATCTGTTATTGCTGGAGGTATAAGGATGTTAATAGGTTGTTTTTAGATGTTGTATGGTGTTGTTGGATGTGAGGTTTTGCTGGTTTATGGCTGGGCTTTGTTTAGAAGTGGTTTGGATGCAATTTCGGTTGTGTTTGGTGGCCGAAATTGGTGTATGAATGAGAGCAGCGAGTTTGAGTGCTTTCATTGAAGCTTTTGATGCTTGATGATGCATTAAACCTCTGCTTTAATGTGTTTGATCAGGGGAGGCATCTTTGGATCCAAGAGTTGTTGATCCGGAAGCTTGAATTTGTGCTTCGGCAAGTGGTGAAGTGGAATCGGTGAGTGAAATTGGGTTTTCGGCTTTGAAACCAATGTCTTGGGAGCTTAGTTTAAGTCTAAACAACTTTGCTAGGCTCGAGTGTAAGTTTTCGGAATCTCTCTCTAGAGGTGGCCATGATTTTGTTGTGATGCAAAATGATTATGTGCATGTTTTACATACTGTTTTGGAAGCATGTTTTAGCATGGTTTTTGCTGTTGATGTAAGCCATATGTTGAAGGTAACTCTAGGTAGGAGTTCCTTGTTTTTGTACATTGAAATGATGTGGTTTAATGCTTTTAAATGCATGATGAATATGGCTTGGTTTTATGCTTAAAAACAGTGATGTAAATGATGAAAATGATGTGTATTGGCAAGTGATGTTTTTAAAATGTTAAGGTCACTAAGGTGGTTAAAAGTCCTTGAGTGAGCCTTGTTACTTATGAACATCAAGGTGGTTAAAAGTCCTTGGATGGTTCATGTTGTGGACACTAAGGTGGTTAAAAGTCCTTAGGTGATCCCTTTCTATGGTGTTTAAAAGTCCATAGGCCAAGGTGTTTAAAAGTCCTTGGGATCAAGGTGTTTAAAAGTCCTTGATGAGATACTTCATGGTGTTTAAAAGTCCATGGCCAAGGTGTTTAAAAGTCCTTGGGATCAAGGTGTTTAAAAGTCCTTGATGAGATACATTCTATGGTGTTTAAAAGTCCATAGGCCAAGGTGTTTAAAAGTCCTTGGGGCCAAGGTGTTTAAAAGTCCTTGGAAAGTTGATGAACTTGTTTTAAGAAATGAAATGTATCACTTGAGCCAATATGACATGTTAAGTATGTAAGAAGCATGAGATGCTTGTTTTGATATATGATATGAAGCATGAGATTGCTTGTTTTAAAGTATGCTTTGAGCATGTGCAAAGGTTGATTTTAAGCATGAATTATAAATGGTTTTAATTGCATTATTGGATTGTTTTTAATGAGCATGCCTCACTAAGCTTTTGCTTACGCTCTCTTCGTTTTCCTAATTCAATAATGCAGAGCATTAGAGTACCTTGAGGGCAGCAAGAAAGGGCAAGCAATCAAGTTCAAGTGAAGCTCAATGTATGAGGTCTTATAAGTGCAATTTATCTTTTGTATGATTTGGCAATGGGGGACCAAAGTGTATGTTTTGGGAGGTGTTGGAGACTCCCTAAGTATGTTAAATGTTGATGTGTTTGCTGGTTTTTGGTTTGGAACCTTTTATGCTTGTTTTGAAAATTTGGTGTTTGAATGCCTAGCTTGTGTAGGAAGCATGCCTATAGAATTGGGGCTTTTTGCTTGTGATGATGTTTAATTGAATTGATGATGCTATTATGTTGTTTACATGTTGAATTGCATGTTGGCAAAGTTTGGTGATGATCGGAGCATGTTTGGATGTGTAATTGCATGTTTAAAGTGATGTTTTGAAGCAATCTGGGCAGGGTGTTTCGGAACAGCACCTACCGTTTCGGAACGAGTGCCTTAAAGGAGCCCAGGCGTCCGAAACGGGAGGGGCCGTTCCGGAACGGTGAAGCCTCTGCCAGACCCCCGTTTCGAAACATGCTAAGCCTGTTTCGGAACGGCCCCGCGTTTCGGAACGGGTTGTCCCCCGTTTCGGAACAGTTGACCGTTGGGGGCTGACATTGACAGTTATGTGTTTTGAATTGTTTGCATTTTGGTCCTGAATCTTGTTGGTGCAATTGTATGAGTTTGGGAAGTCCTTTTGAGCTGAAATTTCACAGAGAAGCATGAAACCTGATTAATTTCAAGTTGGTAACTTCAATTTGGATTAAGTCCTCATATTTATCAGAAATTACAATTTGGTCCCTAAAGTTGTAAATTGTTCAATTGAATCCCTGTTTAACCTCTGATGTTTGTGATCTTTTGGTATGATGTTTGCGTGATCACCATTAGGCTTAATGTGTATCTAGACAAGTTTAAAAAGAAAAAAAAAGGGTCGTTAATCAAGGTTGACTTTCGGGTTGACTTTGGTTTTCCCCGTGTGACTTTCTTAATTCGGGTCAACCGTCTAGGCCGGGTTAAGGGGGTTACATTTGGTGGTATCAGAGCTGAGTTCTCGAGTAATTGGGAATGTTTGTATACATGATTGAAGCATGTTTGCTTTGTATGCTTGTTGTTTGAAAGCATGTTCAGTGGCTTGAGGTGTGGATGCAATTAAGTTGTATGTTGTGATGTTGCATGCTGAGGGTACCCATTGCCAAACAAAAGCTAATGAAATGGAATTGATTTTGAATGAAATTGAGCTTGAATACTTGGATTGCTTACCTTGCTGGGCCTGACTTGTTTTATTTGTATTGTTGTTGCATGGTAAAAGTATGGCACCACGTAGAGAGTTAAGAGGTAATGTGCGAGCTACGGCTCCCAATGAGAATGAGAATGAAGAGCACGCTGATAGTGCTGTGTTACCCCCTCCTCCGCCTGGTGGTGGTGATGGAGGTGCGAGAGCTGAAGCTGCAGCTGGTGCTGGAGCTGCTGGACCGGAGGTTGGTCAGGGGCAAGCTATGCCTGACATGACGATGTTGGTACAAGCTATTGCGGGTGCTTTTCGAGCAGCAGTAGCTGGAGCTCAGGGAGCTGGGCATCAGGGAGATGCTGGAGTCAGATTGCCTTTGGAGCGTCTGCGCAGTCTTGGAGGGACTGAGTTTAGAGGTTTATCAGCTGAGAGTTCTGAGGCTTGGCTAGAAAGTACCAAGCGTATCTTGGGTCAGATGAGTTGCACGGATGTGCAAAAGCTGGGCTGTGTTGTGTCCTTGCTGCAGGACGATGCTTATACATGGTGGACGACTACCATTGCTGGAATGGCTGAAGCTGATGTTACCTGGACATTCTTTCAGAATGTGTTTAAAAGAAGATATCTGGGAGTGAGATATCTGGATGAGAAAAAGCGGGAATTCATGTCTCTAACCCAAGGGAGCATGGGTGTGGCTGAGTACGAGGTACAGTTTGTACGGCTCAGTCAGTATGCACCGGAGCTGATACCTGATGAGAGGGCTAGGTGCGAGAGGTTTCGTTACGGTCTTGTAACGGAGGTTAAGATGTATTTGTTGGCCACCGAGTATGTTGACTTTGATGTGTTGGTGGGCCGGGCAAAGGATGTTGAGATGAACCTGAGTTTGTCTGCTAAGGGTGCTGGCAAGCGAGTTGCTGAGTATAGTTCCGGAGGTGGACGGAACAAGAGGGGACGGGATCAGAAGTATCAGTCCTCAGCCAGGAGAGGCGATGGTGTGCCTGCTAGGGGTGGCGATGCTAGAGCTGATCCTAGTGCTTGTTGGATCTGTGGTTCCCGTGGTCACTTGAAGCGTGATTGTCCTCGTGCTGAGAGAGTGGCACAAGCTCCTGTTGTGACAGCTGGTAATGCTGGTGGAAATGGGTGCTGGAATTGTGGTTCTGCGGACCACATCAGGCGAGATTGTCCGAGGTTGGCTGGTGAGCGGGTGCGTGCTCCTGTTGTTGCTGCACCGCAGAGAGGTCGTGGGCGCGGCCGTGGTAATTTCCAGAGGAGAGAGGAAGGTGGCCGAGGGGTAGCTCATGTTGTAGCTATTCAGCCTGAAGGTGGAGGCCAAGCGAGGGTGTATGCTCAGAGAGAGGGCAGGAATGATGCAGATGTGATTGCAGGTACCTTTACTTTGCAGTCCTTGTCGTTGCTTTCTTTGATTGATTCTGGATCTACGCATTCATATATTCTTCGTGAGCATGCTGAATTGCTTGGTTTGCCTGTTGAGTCTTTGGATGTTGGTGTTCGGGTCACTAGTTCTTTTGGTGAGACTGTTGTGACTCGAAAGTTGTATAGAAGGTGTCCTTTGGTTGTTCAAGAGCATGTCTTTCATGTTGATCTTATGGAGTTGCCCTTCTATGGTTTTGATGTGATCCTTGGTATGGATTGGCTTGCTGAGCATCGTGCTGTTGTGGATTGTGAGAATAAGCGTGTTTCGCTTAGGCTTGCGGATGATTATGAAGTTGTGGTGGTTGGTGAGAATGTGAAGTTTCTTGCCAATGTTGTGTCTTCTCTGGAGGCGAGCAGGATGCTGAGGCAAGGTTGCGAAGCCTATCTAGCTTTTGTGATGAATCCTAACTCTAAGGAGTTGAGGGTGCAAGATATCAGGGTTGTAAAAGAGTTTCCTGGTGTTTTCCCTGAGGAGTTGCCTGGTTTACCTCCTAACCGCGAGGTGGAGTTTGGAATTGAGCTGTATGAGAATACAACTCCTGTGTCCATTACTCCCTATAGAATGGCACCTAAGGAGCTGAAGGAGCTGAAGACGCATTTGCAAGAATTGCTTGATCGTGGTTTCATCCGGCCGAGTGTGTCACCTTGGGGAGCACCGGTCTTGTTTGTGAAGAAGAAGGATGGCACTATGAGGATGTGCATTGATTACCGTCAGCTGAACAAGTTGACTATCAAGAATCGGTATCCTTTGCCGAGGATTGATGATCTCTTTGATCAATTTCAGGGAGCTGCTGTGTTCTCTAAGATTGACTTGAGGTCAGGGTATTATCAGTTGAAGGTGAAGGATGTGGATGTGCCTAAGACAGCTTTCAGAACAAGGTATGGGCATTATGAGTTCCTTGTGATGCCGTTTGGGTTGACAAATGCTCCTGCTGCTTTCATGGACATGATGAATCGTGTGTTTCATGAATACCTGGACAAGTTTGTTGTGGTGTTCATTGATGATATCCTCGTGTACTCGCGTACTGAGGAGGAGCATGAAGAGCATTTGAGGGTTGTTTTGCAAGCTTTGTTGGAGAATCAGCTTTATGCTAAGCTGAGCAAGTGTGAGTTCTGGTTAAGAGAGGTGGTTTTTCTTGGGCATGTGGTCTCAGCTGAGGGGATTCGTGTTGATCCTCAGAAGATTGAGGCGGTGATGAGCTGGAAGGTTCCTAAGTCTGTTCATGAGGTCCGTAGTTTCCTTGGTCTGGCGGGATACTACCGAAGGTTTGTGGATGGGTTTTCCAAGATTGCTGCTCCTTTGACGAAGCTGTTGCAGAAGGATGTTAAGTATGAGTGGACAGAAGCGAGACATCAAGCTTTTGAGAAGCTGAAGGCGGCTTTGACGCAAGCTCCTATCTTGATTCAGCCTGAATCAGGGAAAGAGTTTGTGGTTTACAGTGATGCATCCTATGTTGGTTTGGGGTGTGTGCTAATGCAGGAGGGTAAGGTGGTGGCTTATGCATCGCGGCAGTTGAAAGTGCATGAGCGCAATTACCCTACGCACGATATTGAGCTGGCTGCAGTGGTTTTTGCTCTGAAGATCTGGAGGCATTATCTGTATGGTGAGAAGTGTACTGTGTACACGGATCACAAGAGTTTGAGGTATCTGATGTCTCAGAAGGAGTTGAATCTTAGGCAGCGGCGTTGGTTGGAGTTGCTCAAGGATTATGATCTGACGATTGAGTATCATCCTGGAAAGGCTAATGTTGTTGCTGATGCCTTGAGTAAGAAGGTAGCTGTTGAGTTGAGAGCCATGTTTGCTAGCTTGAGCATATCGCGTGATGGTGGTCTTGTGGCAGAGTTGCAAGTGAAGCCGTCTATGGTTCAGTTGATCAAGGATAAGCAGTTGTTGGATGATTCCTTGGTGTCTCATGTTCAGGATATCGCGGAGGGTAGACCTTCGGATTTCTGTTTCAATGATGATGGTGTGTTGTGTTTTGGTAGTCGGATAGTTGTGCCCAATGATGCTGAGTTGAGGCGTGCTATTCTGACTGAAGGTCATAGTAGTCCTTTTGCTATGCACCCTGGTAGTACTAAGATGTATCGTGATCTTCGAGATGAGTACTATTGGGTTGGTCTGAAGAAGGATGTTGCGGAGTTCGTAAGCAAGTGTTTGGTGTGTCAGCGAGTTAAGGCTGAGCATCAGTTTCCTTCTGGTTTGTTGCAACCGTTGAAAATCCCTGAGTGGAAGTGGGAGAGGGTTACCATGGATTTTGTGTCTGGTTTGCCTTTGTCTCCGTCGAAAAAGAATTCGGTTTGGGTGATTGTGGATCGCCTGACGAAGTGTGCACATTTCTTGCCTGTGCATACTACGTTCTCTTTGGATAAGCTGGCAGAGCTGTACATTGCTGAGATTGTGCGGCTGCATGGTGTGCCTAAGTCGATTGTGTCGGATAGGGATCCGAGGTTCACATCGCGGTTTTGGCAGTGTTTGCATCAAGCTCTGGGTACAAGGTTGCATTTCAGTACATCCTATCATCCTCAGTCGGATGGTCAGTCTGAGCGAATTATCCAGGTTTTGGAGGATATGTTGAGGTGCTGCGTGATTGAGTTCCAAGGTTCTTGGGAGAAGCATCTGCCTTTGGTTGAGTTTGCTTATAACAACAGTTATCAGGCGAGCATACAGATGGCACCTTACGAGGCTCTGTATGGGAGGAAGTGTAGGACTCCTCTTTGTTGGGCTGAAACTGGTCAAAAGTTGGTTTCGATGCCGGCTTTGTTGAAAGGGACCACAGAGAAGGTGAAGCTCATTTGTGATCGGTTAAAGGCTGCTTCTGATCGGCAGAAGTCTTACGCGGATTTGAAGCGTAAGGAGATAGAGTATGCGGTGGGTGACCGTGTGTTCTTGAAGGTTTCACCTTGGAAGAAGGTGATGAGGTTTGGCCGGAAGGGCAAGTTGAGCCCTAGGTACATTGGACCATATGAGGTGGTTGAGCGTGTGGGTCCTGTTGCGTATCGGTTGAGGTTACCTCAGGAGTTGGAGAAGATTCATGATGTGTTCCATGTCTCTATGCTTCGGAAGTATAGATCTGATCCTTCGCATGTGATGCCTGTGGAGGAGGTGGTTTTGAATCCGGATTTGACCTATGATGAGGAACCGGTGAAGGTTCTGGATTCGGATAGCAAGGTTCTTCGTGGCAAGACCATTGAGTTGGTGAAGGTGCTGTGGAAGCATCGCGGTGTTGAGGAAGCCACGTGGGAGCGGAAGGAAGACATGCTGAAGCAGTTTCCTTATCTCTTTCCTTTAGGTAAATTTCGAGGACGAAATTTCTTAAGGGGGGGAGAGTTGTAACGCCCCGGTTTTGGGCTTAGAAGTTTTGGGCGTTGACCGGTTCGGTCAAAGTCTTGTTCGAATCTTAAGAGGTTAAATTAGGAAAGCCTAGTTCGGGTTGCATTAAAAATATGGAAAAATGTTCTAAAATCATCTTTTAATATAATTAGATGAACTGTGAAATCAATTTTGGAAAATGAGTTTTGGAAGGTTGATATTTTGGCTAGTGACCAAAATGTAATTTTCGCAAGTTTGGTGGCTGTTTTATAAAGAGTTGAAACTTTGAATCTTTAAGGAGCTATTAATCCAAAAGTGATTTCTCCAGATTTTTCCAAGATATTTTAAGTCTAAATTCTGATTTTAAAGGTTATTAAAATTGGAGGGAAGCCATTTTGGCTATTTTAGATTTTATAACCAACTTTTCCAATTTTCTTTCTCTCATTTTCTCTCCAACCAAACATTACCTTTTCCAGAGAATTTGATCTGATTTCTTCACCTAAATTCCTCCTTTCAACTCTCAATTGATAGCAAATCATTGTGTCTTCAAAACCTCTTCAATTGCTTCTTGTTTCTTCAAGGATTTTCATTCCAAAAAGTGGAGAATCACAAGTTTGGAGGTAAGAACGCCCTTTTCCTCTAAACTATCAGTTCTTTACTGAAATTCCCAAGTTCTCAACTCTTAATTGATGTTTAATTAAAGGTTTTAAAGTGTTGAAATGAATCTTGGCTTATTATGCAAGATTTTGATGATTTTTGATGATTTTCGTTAGATCTGAGTAATCTGTGATTTAAGAGAAGTTTTTGATGTTAAATGATCTCTAAATTGATAAGGAAATGAGTTTTGATCAATGCAATCCCGGATAGGTTGAGTTTCCTAAGTTTAGCTTGTGTTTTAAGGTAGTTTTTGAGGTGATCTTGTGGATCTGTTATTGCTGGAGGTATAAGGATGTTAATAGGTTGTTTTTAGATGTTGTATGGTGTTGTTGGATGTGAGGTTTTGCTGGTTTATGGCTGGGCTTTGTTTAGAAGTGGTTTGGATGCAATTTCGGTTGTGTTTGGTGGCCGAAATTGGTGTATGAATGAGAGCAGCGAGTTTGAGTGCTTTCATTGAAGCTTTTGATGCTTGATGATGCATTAAACCTCTGCTTTAATGTGTTTGATCAGGGGAGGCATCTTTGGATCCAAGAGTTGTTGATCCGGAAGCTTGAATTTGTGCTTCGGCAAGTGGCGAAGTGGAATCGGTGAGTGAAATTGGGTTTTCGGCTTTGAAACCAATGTCTTGGGAGCTTAGTTTAAGTCTAAACAACTTTGCTAGGCTCGAGTGTAAGTTTTCGGAATCTCTCTCTAGAGGTGGCCATGATTTTGTTGTGATGCAAAATGATTATGTGCATGTTTTACATACTGTTTTGGAAGCATGTTTTAGCATGGTTTTTGCTGTTGATGTAAGCCATATGTTGAAGGTAACTCTAGGTAGGAGTTCCTTGTTTTTGTACATTGAAATGATGTGGTTTAATGCTTTTAAATGCATGATGAATATGGCTTGGTTTTATGCTTAAAAACAGTGATGTAAATGATGAAAATGATGTGTATTGGCAAGTGATGTTTTTAAAATGTTAAGGTCACTAAGGTGGTTAAAAGTCCTTGAGTGAGCCTTGTTACTTATGAACATCAAGGTGGTTAAAAGTCCTTGGATGGTTCATGTTGTGGACACTAAGGTGGTTAAAAGTCCTTAGGTGATCCCTTTCTATGGTGTTTAAAAGTCCATAGGCCAAGGTGTTTAAAAGTCCTTGGGATCAAGGTGTTTAAAAGTCCTTGATGAGATACTTCATGGTGTTTAAAAGTCCATGGCCAAGGTGTTTAAAAGTCCTTGGGATCAAGGTGTTTAAAAGTCCTTGATGAGATACATTCTATGGTGTTTAAAAGTCCATAGGCCAAGGTGTTTAAAAGTCCTTGGGGCCAAGGTGTTTAAAAGTCCTTGGGAAGTTGATGAACTTGTTTTAAGAAATGAAATGTATCACTTGAGCCAATATGACATGTTAAGTATGTAAGAAGCATGAGATGCTTGTTTTGATATATGATATGAAGCATGAGATTGCTTGTTTTAAAGTATGCTTTGAGCATGTGCAAAGGTTGATTTTAAGCATGAATTATAAATGGTTTTAATTGCATTATTGGATTGTTTTTAATGAGCATGCCTCACTAAGCTTTTGCTTACGCTCTCTTCGTTTTCCTAATTCAATAATGCAGAGCATTAGAGTACCTTGAGGGCAGCAAGAAAGGGCAAGCAATCAAGTTCAAGTGAAGCTCAATGTATGAGGTCTTATAAGTGCAATTTATCTTTTGTATGATTTGGCAATGGGGGACCAAAGTGTATGTTTTGGGAGGTGTTGGAGACTCCCTAAGTATGTTAAATGTTGATGTGTTTGCTGGTTTTTGGTTTGGAACCTTTTATGCTTGTTTTGAAAATTTGGTGTTTGAATGCCTAGCTTGTGTAGGAAGCATGCCTATAGAATTGGGGCTTTTTGCTTGTGATGATGTTTAATTGAATTGATGATGCTATTATGTTGTTTACATGTTGAATTGCATGTTGGCAAAGTTTGGTGATGATCGGAGCATGTTTGGATGTGTAATTGCATGTTTAAAGTGATGTTTTGAAGCAATCTGGGCAGGGTGTTTCGGAACAGCACCTACCGTTTCGGAACGAGTGCCTTAAAGGAGCCCAGGCGTCCGAAACGGGAGGGGCCGTTCCGGAACGGTGAAGCCTCTGCCAGACCCCCGTTTCGAAACATGCTAAGCCTGTTTCGGAACGGCCCCGCGTTTCGGAACGGGTTGTCCCCCGTTTCGGAACAGTTGACCGTTGGGGGCTGACATTGACAGTTATGTGTTTTGAATTGTTTGCATTTTGGTCCTGAATCTTGTTGGTGCAATTGTATGAGTTTGGGAAGTCCTTTTGAGCTGAAATTTCACAGAGAAGCATGAAACCTGATTAATTTCAAGTTGGTAACTTCAATTTGGATTAAGTCCTCATATTTATCAGAAATTACAATTTGGTCCCTAAAGTTGTAAATTGTTCAATTGAATCCCTGTTTAACCTCTGATGTTTGTGATCTTTTGGTATGATGTTTGCGTGATCACCATTAGGCTTAATGTGTATCTAGACAAGTTTAAAAAGAAAAAAAAAGGGTCGTTAATCAAGGTTGACTTTCGGGTTGACTTTGGTTTTCCCCGTGTGACTTTCTTAATTCGGGTCAACCGTCTAGGCCGGGTTAAGGGGGTTACACCTTTCTTCTTCCTATTCGATTGGCCAACCCTTGCCTCTTCCACTGTTTTATAAGTTTCTTGGTCTGAAAATTGACATATAAATACATACAAAACATATTATCATCCAATTCAATCATATAAGTCAATCACACAAGCACAATCACAATTCATTTCAAAATTGTTTTCCAGTTCTGGCAGTTTGCACGCCTGTTACTATTCTGGTCATAACTTTTAATCTACACATTGGATTTTCAATTAAATTACCTTGTTAGAAATCTTATTCAACTAGCGTTTATCCATGTATGGCTCATATTTTTCCCATTTCTAGATCAATACATATTTGCATTTAAAGACGTGCTAGTTGTCTAGGGACTAAACTGCCAAATTTCACTCTAAGTCACCATAGTGCACATTTAATCCTAGTTCCTTTACTATTTTAATTTAGCCTTTATAACTAGAGTTTACCATGTTTTCCCTTATTATTTCAAGTCCATTATGGTCCCTAAATAGAACATAACAGTCCACTAATTTATCAAATTTCCAAGTTAGTCCAGAATCACCTAGCTTGCCAACTAGTCACTTTAAACATCCAATTCAAGCTACTTATCAGCCAATTCAAGTTATAATTCATTCATACATCAAGTTCCCTATTTTTAAACATTATTTCTAGAATCAATTACAGAGCAATTTGATCCCCTAACATTTTTCAAATTCACCAAAACAGTCCCCTAAACAGTTTTGCATTTCCATGTGACTAGTTTTCATTTTAACTCATTATCTAACCAATTTAACCTCAATTTGATTTTACCAACAGTTCATTTCATCAATATTTAACAACTTTCCCTAGGCGACCTTTTTCCAGAAACGTTTTCTAGTCCCTCTAATTTCCAGATTTAACAAAACAATCACGTATCACATTCAGGCAGCATCTAGTGTCATCTAGTGTGCTGTTTTCAAATCCTATCATATAACCCAAGCTAAATTCATTTAAATCATCAACATATAACTCAATTTCAGATCTAAAATAAACAATTACAGCAATCAATTGCAACAAAACAGATCATATAAACAATTCAACAGAACAATTCGGTTAACTAGTTGAGCAAAAACACTTACCTAGCTTTATAGCTTAATTCCTATGGAAAATGACCACATGCATGATGAATTCTCTAGCTTTCTAAGTGTTTTTCTCTAGATTTTCTTCTCCCTAAAACTATCTCTCTCATTTGGCTGATAATGGCTTAAGGAAGAAGATGATTATCATAGTTAGTGGCATTTAGGAAATGACTAGTTTGTCATTGGTTTAATTCTTTGATTAATAATTAGCCAAGGGAACTCTTAGGAAATAGGAAATTTAGAATGCAATTCTTTTATTTATCATTTAATTTAGCTTAGTCCTCTTAATTTGGTCCTTTAATTTGTTCGTTCTTTCTAATTAAATCCTAACTAGTCGAATTAGAGGTTAGTAGGTTTAATTTGAGTCAATTGTTTAACCAATTGATATAATTAATTCTAGGGTAAGATTGAGGGTGTTACAATTCTACCCTCCTTAAAGGAAAGAATTCGTCCTCGAATTCTTATTTGAACTGAATAGATGAGGATAATGCTTCCGCATCGTATCCTCAGGTTCCCACGTAGCTTCTTCGATTTTATGATTTCTCCACAGAACCTTTACAAGATATATGTTTTTGTTTCGGAGTCGTCTGATTTCTCTATCAAGGATTTGGGTTGGTTCTTACTCGTAGGATAGATCAGGAATCAGTTCTACTTCTTCTTGCTCTAAGACGTGAGATTGGTTGAATCGGTTTCTTCGTAGCACTGAAACGTGGAATATGTTATGTATCTTATCGAACTCGCTAGGGAGTGCAAGTCGATAAGCTACCAGATTGATTCTTTTAATCACTTCAAAAGGTCCTATGAAATGAGGGCTGAGCTTCCCTCTTTTACCGAACCGAAACACTTTCTTCCACGGAGAGACTTTGAGAAAGACCTTATCACCGATCTCGTATTGTATGTTTCTACGTTTCTGATCAGCGTAAGACTTTTGTCTATCGAAAGCTTGCTTCAACCGAGAATGGATAACTTGCACTTGTTCTTCAGTTTCCCGAAGCAATTGAGGTCCTAACACCTTATTATCACCAAGTTCGGACCAACAAAGGGGTGTTCAGCATCTTCTACCATACAATGCTTCGAAAGGAGCCATTTGAATCGAAGGTTGGAAGCTATTGTTGTATGTAAATTCTACCAATGGTAGTGACTTTTCCTAGTTCTTTCTGAAGTCGATGATAAAAGCTTGAAGCATGTCTTCAAGAACTTGAATCACTCGCTCGGATTTTCCGTCTCTTTGCGGATGGAAAGCTGTGCTCAGATTTAGCTTGGTGCCGAGGGCTCGTTGTAGAGTTCTCCATAATCGAGCTGTAAACCGGGTGTCTAGATTGGAGCAATTGAAGTAGGGACTCCGTGTAAACGGATGACTTCCCGAATGTACAGATTAGCCAAGGATTCCAAGTTGTAGTTCATACGAGGCCAGATGAAATGAGCAGATTTGGTAAATCGATCGACAATTACCCAGATAGCGTTACACTTTCTCGGGGAACAAGGAAGACCGGATACAAAATCCATAGCGATTCGATCCCATTTCCATTGAGGCAATTCGAGAGATTGGAGTAATCCGGTAGGGACTCGATGCTCGGCTTTATCTCTCTGACAGTTCAGGCACTTCGACACAAAATTGTTGATAGCCACTTTCATTCCGGGCCACCAATACAAGGGCTTGAGATCCTTGTACATCTTAACTTTTCCAGGGTGGATCGAGAAAGAACTCTGATGTTCTTCTTGCAATATCTCTTCTTGTAATTCCTTGTTTTTAGGAATACAAACTCTATCCTTGAAATAGAGGACACCGCTCGACTTAACGGAGAAGTCGAAATTAGACTCAAGCTTAGAACCAATTTTCTGAAGTTCCGGGTCAAATTGTTGAAGCTCTTTAATCCGTGTGATTAGGCTAGACTGAACTTGATGTTCGGACAGATATTTTCAAGCTTTAGAGAGTCGCAAATGAGCGTTGATAGTCAAGGAAGCTACGAGAAAACAATTCAAATGGATTACTTATAAGACTAGACAAATTTCGAATGGTTGATTAATTTTCAAGAAGGAGTTCGAACCATTACTTATCAGGCAAGGTAGAGTTCGAATGGTTCCTTTGGGAACAAGAATGAGTAATTCGAATAACATAAGGCTTAGAATGGCTTACCGAGGGTCGGTTTTCGACTAAGAGCATCTGCAACCAAATTGGCTTTACTGGGATGATAGTCGATGATTAGATCATAATCTTTCAACAATTCTATCCACCTCCTTTGTCTTAAATTGAGATCTTTTTGAGTAAGGAGATACTTCAGACTTTTGTGATCGGTAAACAAGTGGCATCTTTCACCGTACAGCTAGTGTCTCCAAATTTTGAGTGCGAAAATGATGGCAGCTAACACGAGGTCATGTGTCGGGTAATTGAGCTCATGTGGCTTCAATTGTCGGGATGCGTATACTACTACATTTTCACCTTGCATCAAGACACAACCCAATCCCGAATGGGAGGCGTCACTATAGATTGTGAATTCTTTGCCCGGCTCAGGTTGGATTAAAATCGGGGCATGAGTTATTGCTTGCTTCAATTGGTTGAAGCTTATTTGCTGATTTTCAGACCAATCAAATGGTTGATCCTTTCGGAGGAGTTTGGTTAGCGGTAAAGTGATTGTAGAGAAGCCTCTAACGAACCTTCGGTAGTAACCGGCTAAACCGAGGAAATTGTAAACCTCACCAACATTCTTCGGAGGTCGCCAATCAAGGATAGCTTGAATATTTTTAGGGTCAACTTTGATTCCTTCGGCAGAGATCACGTGACCCAGTAAAGCAACTTTCGATAGCCAAAATCACATTTGGAGAATTTGGCGAACAATTGACGTTCTCGAAGAGTTTGTAGTACGATTCGGAGGTGTTTAGCATGTTCTTCCTTATTCCGAGAATAGACAAGAATGTCATCGATGAAGACAACAACGAACTTATTGAGATAGGGATTGAACACTCGGTTCATCAGGTCCATAAATGTGGCAGGAGCATTCGTTAACCGAAAAGGCTTAACAAGAAATTCGAAGTGACCATATCTAGTACAGAAAACAGTTTTAGGGATGTCTTCATCCTTCAATTTCATCTGATAGTAGCCTGCTCGAAGATCGATCTTAGAGAATACCATGCTTCTCAGAGTTTATCAAAATGATCTTCAATACTCGGTAGGGGATAATTGTTTTTTTATAGTCACCCGATTCAACTGACGGTAGTCGATGCAAAGCCGCATGGAGCCATCTTTCTTCTTCACAAACAAAATCGGAGCACCCAGGGAGATGTGGTCAGTCATATATAGCCCTTGTCGTGTAATTCATGAAGTTGTTTCTTGAGCTCCTTCAACTCCTTTTGTTCCATTTGATATGGTGTAGTGGACACTGGGTTGGTTCCAAGTTGAACATCAAATTTGAACTCCACATCATGAGTCGGAGGAAGACCAGGGAGTTCCTCAAGAAAGACGTCGATGAATTCGGAAACAACAAGAATAGAAGGTAAGCCGAAATCATATTCATCTTGTAGCACCATAGAAGCAAAACTTGAAGTCGGTTTTTGATCTATAAGAAGTATGGATTCTTTTCCTAAACCCCAAAGGTACAATCTCCTATTTTGACAATCGATCCAGGCTTGATGTTTACTCAACCAATCTAAGCCTAATACTAAGTCAAATTCACAATTGGGCAAGGCATAAATTCAATAGGAAAGGGTATGCTTCGAATAGCTATAGGACAAGCTCTACAGAGCAAATTGATTGGCAAGTTTCCCCTATAGGGTTTGATACTACAAGGCTCGTTTTAACAACTTCGATTTTTATAGTTAACTTATCAAGGAAGGAAGAGCATATGAATGAATAGGTTAATCTCGAATCTATTAAAGCATAAACATGTTTAAGGTTCAGTTCAACCGTACTCGCAATGATGTTAGAAGATTCCTCTTCTTCTTAACCACTTATGTGATAAACATGAGCCGAAGCTCGGGATTCTTGATATGTTGTGGCTTTCGAATGGGAGCCTCTTCCCCTCCCTTGGTTTCCGGACTGAGTTTGCCTCAATTTCTTGTTTCAGTTAAAAGGTGTAGGGCTCAGATTAGCAGAATACCGAGTAAGAGCCTTGTCAGATTTTCTTGGGCAATCCCTAATGCATTGATCATCACCACCACAAGCAAAATAAAGGTTGGATTGAAGCCGACATTGGCCGAAGTGTTGCTTCTGCAGGGGTTGCAGGTCAGAGCTTTCTCAGAATTTCTTATGTTGTTAATGAAAACAATAGGGACAACCAACTTGTTCACCGATTAGGGTCTCGGTGTGTAGTTGCTTATGGGAGTAGGAGTGTAAGTAGAAGACCATTCTTTCTGATTTTTGGCCTTTTTTGTCAAATATGTCAATGTGGTGTCTCAACTTTTTAACTTTCTAGACGTTTAATGTACACCATGTGGTTTCCTTCCGTTTTTCGAAACGCCCCATGTTCAACGTCGTTAATTGATTACACGGCAAGACACGTGGCATGTTCTTATGATGCCACGTGGAATTTTCGATCAGAAAAAAGCAAAAAAAAATCTAATTCAAGGATGCCTAAGCAATTTGACCATTTTAGTTTATAAAATTAATAATAAATAAAAATTAAAAATGAGAAAAAGGAACGGTTCATCTTTTCTTCTTGGTTCATCTTCCCCCCCCCTCTCTCTCTTTTTTACTTCAGTTAATGGCGTTAATTTCGGAGGCATTTCAAAAGGCGAAAGGTAACTATAAAAGCTATATTGAATGTTTAGAAAGTTTAAACACCACATTAACACATTTGACAAAGTATACGAGAAATTCGTGGCATTATCCCCCAAAAAATAATATATATGCATCACCACCATCATAATCAAATATTGTCGACACAAAGTTCATCACAGTAGAAACAGAGAAGTAAAGTTAAACCATTAGTCTGCCTGCAAATCAAAACAAAAAATGGTAGTAGCAACACAAGAAAAACTCTAATTTTGTGGTTTAACATATATATTATTTGTGGTAAATTGTTACATAATCTCAAATTTGTTTAGTGGTTAAGTTTTAATTTTTGATTTTGAAGGATTTAAGTTTAAACCTCATCAAGTGCATTTTTTATAATTTTTACACCAACAAAACTACGTTATTTTGGGTCATTTTAGGCATTAAAACAACCGCACCAAAATGACGCCGTTTCAGTGCATCCTCTATGTGGGCCGTTGTTGCATGTAAATTAGTCTATCGCAATAGAGTGCAAGTGTACACGACGCAAGTAGTAAAGTGATACACAAAGTATCGGATGTCGAATCCACAGGGACTGGAAATAGCTTTATCCTTGGATTGCTGCACAAAAGAGAAAGAAGATAGTTCAATTGTTTGTAGAGGAATAATGAAGACTACTGAAGATAAAAGATTCGGGGTAAAGAAATAGGTCGGTATTGATTTGCTCGGTAGTGCATGTGTTGCACTGTATAAAACTTCATGTTCTGTCGTCGTTCCTGTCGCAGCAGCACCTGCGACAGCGATCACACAACTCTGTACTTCAAGCTTGGCAAGAATCCCTGTTGTGACTTGTCCTATCCCTAGGTCCAAGTTTGTCGATGAACACGTCTTAGATGATACCTCCCGGCGTTAATCGAAGGATGAACACCGATGTTGTTGAATTCTTCCTTAGCCACTTAACCTCGTCCTATCCCTAGGTCCGAGATAGTTCAACCATAAACTGGAGAACCCATACTTATTCCTTTCGTATACTTAACTTTCCCGATATTAAGTAAATGAATAATCTCACAATGCTCTCCTGATACTCTTGTAAGATGTTGAAAACCAGAATAAGAAAACTTGAAGTTTATTTTATTGAACAGAAAAAATCCTAAAACAGAACGATCCTTGCAACTACTTTACAGAATCAACCCTTAACCCTATGGGAAGTTAAGAACATGATGAAAAGGGGAAAACGACTAGGGTTTTCGGGAAAATGGCTAGAGAATGAGATGTCCTTCCCTAGGTCGAATTACATGCCTTTATATAGGCCTTGGGTTCAAGTTTTCTAATAAGGTAAGAATACAAGTTCAAATTAAAGTACAACTCTAATTAAAACTTAAATCTTCAGAGTAGATGCCTTCAATTCATCCTCTTTTCTTGCTTTGGGTTTCTTCCTTGAACTTTGGGCTTGGCCTTCATTCTGATATAGGGCTCAGAAAAATATAGGAGTGGTCCACGACAGACCGGCTTAAATTCCTCTATCTGTCGAGCTCCACTTCACTTTTTCCCTTCACCATTGCTGTCGTCATTGGTTGCCGCGGTAGTGGCCACAGCAGCGTCTTCCTTCTCGACTTCAATCCTGTGTTCCAGCTCTGCTTCTTTACTGCCCTGAGTCTTGCCACAGCAGCTACCTGCAAAATCAGCCAAAATCAGTAGCAACTGTGTCATTTTATATAATTGTGATGTATATGTGAAATCTATCATAAATGCAATGGATTATGCTTGAATGCAGCAGAAATAAGGGATAAATAGGGGATAAAAATTAGAACTTTTACACACTCAACACACCCCCAAACTCAAGTTTTTGCTTGTCCTCAAGCAATTAAGACCTAAAAATAAATAAAACTTTTTGGTTTGGCTTAAAACAGTGAACTTTTCCTTACCTACCATTCATGCCCTATTGCGAACAACACCTTGTTGGACACTTCAGGATTCATTCAGAACCTTGCTATAATTCTCGTGTAGTGTGTGCATGTTTTGTGAACAATTATATGCCTAGACTCTTTTAGTTTACTAGAATAGCTAACCCACTCACTTGAAATTTTATGCCAACTTTCATTTTCTTGGAGGCAATTCTTAGGCTTCTTTAGTGTTTTCTTAGACTCGATTTTCTTTTCTTAATTTAAGTTTGACTAGAGCTTGTTTCGGGCACCTCTAGCTAACTTCCTAGAGCCGGTTTCGGGCACCTCTAGGTGTATAGAGTCTACTTTTTCTTAACTTCTTTTCCTACAACCAGTGTTAGGCAACTCAAGTGTTTAAGCTTTTTCCTATTCTAGTTTACCAGTAGAGTTCTAGACAGTATAAGAGTCACAAAGAGTGTTTTAGGATCAGAACTATAGTAAGGCTCTAAATTATTCCTAAAAATATCCTAAAGGCACTGCCACGATAGAGGCTGTCACGACAGGTAAGTTCAGTTCAAAGACTTAATCCATTTTTTTGACAAAAATAAACTTAAATAATAATTAACACTTAGACACAATTTTGAACCTAAAAACATTTCATATTACTGATGGGATGCCACCCCCAAACTCAAGGGTTGCATTGCCCTCAATGCATGAAGACAAAAAACAGAAAATAAAAACAAAATACATCACAATTATAATAAAACAACAAGACAACAAAATAAGATAGAAACTTAAATTTAGGTGTTGTCGCCGTTGCTGCTGCTGCTACTGCCACTGTTGCTGCTGCTGGCAGACTTGCCTTCACCAATGTTGGGCTTCTGTCGTTTCATCGGAGTGAACTCCTTTGAAAGGTTTCTTTTGATAGAGGGCTCCCCATCAGATTCCTGCCAGATGGAAGAGGAAGAGAACTCGGCTATAAAATCATCAAGTTTGGGCAGCGACTCCTTTTGTTTCTCTCCTCTGGCAGAGGCAGTGGCGGTGTGGCTGCCGCCTTCATCTGTCGCGGCCGGGGTTGGAGTGGATGCAGCAGAGGGTGTTTTTGGTGTGGCAGCAGGAGTAGGGGTATGGGCAGGTGTAGAGGCAGCAAAGTAATGCTCTGGGAAAGCAGGAAATTGTACATTTGCAAAATTTAAATTGTTTTGAATAAAACGTACCGTTGCTGCTGTGAAGTCTCTGACGAAACTCATCAGACCAAGCTGTCATTCCTCCATCTTTTGCAGTGTGGCTAGGATTTGAGTGGAGGAGTCTGCTGGAGGGGCTACTGCTGTTGGCTGCAGCTGCTCTGCGGCGGCAGGTTCTGGCTGAGTGGGCTCTGCTGGTTCTTCTGCTGCGGTAGATGGGTTGAAGAAGGAGAGGGGTGTGGCTGCTTTCAGTTCCATCAAACTGAATATATTTCGCTTTGTCCATCCCTTCCCTCGGACCTTGTAATCTTTAGGGATTTCGGGGACGTTGTGGCTGCGGCAGATCTCGATGATGAGGTACGAGAAGAAATGGGGTCCCGATTGTTGGAGTATACCCAAAGACCAATCATATGATGATTGAATAGACATACTATTTTACTAGATTTATCAAGTAATGGTATTGCCGTTATTATCATTTGGTATGTTTCTGTGCATCACACTAACCATTGGATAATAATGTTCATACAATAATACGATTATTGTTAAATAGGATCCTTAGTCGAATATTATTACGGGTATGGACAGTGATAATATATAAAGACTAATATGTGGTTGATGACAAGCGTTGTCATTGACATAGAGATGTCAAAATCAACACATAAGTATTTGTTAGAGAACAACATACTGGATTGACCCGCTATGAGCATGTTTCTTGGGTAATTATGTGACAGTCACAACATTGCTCATGATAAACATATGTATAATCCTCAGACTTGAGATCAACATGATTTCAACATAAAGATTTACGTATTTTGACATAGTCAAACGTGTGTCGTAACTGACTACATTATAAAGACTGATGATTGGATACGTGATGACCTATGTAGTGAAATATGGTTGATCAAGAAAGGATTTGTCCCTCCTACATAATGGGGGAAATATCTTCGGCCACTTGATTGAGTGAGATTAGAAAATGCATGGCCATGCTCGAATATTATGATATGAGATATCATAGAGATTCGTTTATCATAATCTACTCAAGACATCAAGAAACACTAGATGGACAACGCAAGTGTGATTATCCCATGACTTGTGTTCATCTAAGATATAAAGGACAAAAGGATGAAATACATAAAGGAAGTTTATTCAGGAATTAGGAGATTCAAACCATGACTTCATGCAACTTAGGTAGCAATGATGTATTGCTAGATGCCACTCATTGTTTGTAAAATTATAACAGTTCTAATTTTGCTGCTAACGTTGCATGAACCTACAAGGTTCACACCCTTCGAATGAAACGAACAAAAAATTGGAAATCATACTCCCTATTTTAGGGAGGTTGCCGAAAATCCCCTATGGGATAGGGGAAATCGGCAACTCCCTTAAATGGGAACAATATTGGATAAATATTGTATTTATCAAATATTATTTAGAGTATGGAAAAATATTTAGAGACTTAAATGTTATAGAATAAGATTCTAGAAATTTAAATATATATTTGGAATTTATATAATGTATATTTAATTCAAAGTTTATGTAGAATTAGATTCCACATAATTAAAAATATATATTTAAATATATTTAAATCCAAGTAAAGATATAACACGATTCTATATAATAAAACATATATTTTTGGAATAAATATAATGTATATTTAAATCCATGTTTTATGTAGAATAAGATTCTACATAATTAAATATATATATTTCATTTAATATTATTAAATATAATGTATATTTAATATAAACCAATTTCAAGTAGAATTAGATTCTATGAATTTTGGTTGAACTTGGATTTAAGAAATTCAACTAGAATTAAGTCTCTGAATACTATTTAAAGGGACAAGGGCTAGCAACCAAATCATTCCAATTCCTCCTTGCAAATTTCGACATATCCCTGGGAATTCCCCTATGGAATTTTTGACAAGTCCTAGATTTCTTCTGAGAAGTTGTTCGATATTTTTCTGGTGTTCCTCTTGCCCCCTGGCAAATTCCTAGCGATTTCCTAGTTCGAATCCAAGTCCCGGTAGAACCCCTGGTCGATTTCAGACTCCCTCAGGAATCCTTGGAGGGATTTCAACTTCTCCCTGGAAGGTGTTCAAACCTGTCGTTTTGTTCGGGTGGACTCCGTAGAGGTCATTGCGAACCTGTGACGATTTCGGTTTTACTTGACGTGGTTATTCCGACATACCGTCGGTTTTCCAGTTTCCAGAGTTTTAAAAGGTAACTCTTCATCTTTTCACACCGGATTCGTTCATGTACATGGATCCTGGCTGGATTACGTCGGATTAATTTTTCTGCTGTGCCACGGGGTGTGCCGACGTGACCCAACAGTGGTATCAGAGCCACTTGTATCATATGAATTCGGACTTAAATTCTTGGGTAATGTTTATGTATGAGATGCATGCTGTTTGATTCGATTTAGATATTTATCGTTTATCGTATCACACTTAATAAAGACTTATTTCGATTATCACTGAATGATTAAGAGTTAATCATGACTATGTTAGATTGCTTCAATGTTAAGTGTTAACATGTTGAGACTAATAATTATTCTAGAGAACAAGTAGTTGTTCGTAGTTTCATAGATTTATGAAATCTCTGAAAGCGCTTCTAATTTGATAAAAGTTATCAAACTATCTTTCACGGTGAATCCATAAGAGTTATGGTTAGACGTTATGAAAAAAGCATGTCTAGGATTGGCATCATCAAAGACCTGGTACTTAAGTGTGCCTAGTGTGCCACCTCTCTTTCATGTTGACCTACCTGGTGCATTTGTTTGTTAACGCAAATGGTTTATGAAACCTCGTGATCCTTCTTTGTCCCATTAACTGTAACATAGGGATAATCAGTTTAAAACTCCGTAAACACGTCGTTACTTTGTCTGCACGATGTTTGAAATGCATGTTAGATTGCACGGTGTTTGTTTTGCATGGTTATAGCCCATAGCCTTTATAGTTTTGGTTTTTATAATTACGGCCTGCGTGTCGTACCTTTATCAATCTTCTATTGTACTTCTCTTCTCATCTCACTCCCTCGCATGTAACGCGAGTTTCTGAAAATTGTAAATACTCATGAAGATAAAGCAAGGACCAAGGTAGCAGCATGGTGGGCCTTCCCTGGTGGACCAGGCGTTTCAGAAGCAGATTCTATCTTCATTAGAATGGTCCTCCCATTGGCTTGGGACGGGTCGCCTTAGGTTAAGAAGGGCTATAATCATTGCATATTTATTTACCGCTTATATTTACCTTGTATGTGATGCAATGGATATTTTATAAGAATGATTAAACATAGTTCTATTGATAGGATCAATGTTAAAATGATGAGATAATTAAGTAAATCCCTCACTATAATTCTAAGTCTGTTTTAACCATCTAATATTTACCCTCGTTAAAGCTTCGATCGATATAATGCGAGCTTTGCCAAAGCAATGTCACATTTATCTATCTTAGTTAAACGCGAAGAATAAGCTAGTGATATTCGTCGGTTGAGATATTGGTATTGACTTAGTTGGGTTGTTCTAATAGGATTAGAAAACCTAGTGGTTAAAAGTTTTGGATAATCATAAGATGATTTAAAGAACAAGAGTTGTTCGCCAAAAGATGAGGAATTACATGAGATGTAATTAGTAAGATGTTACTTACCTAAATAACCATTTCCTAAAAGACTGGCCAAAGCTGATTTAGGAATGATGAAATACGGATCCTCACTCACTAGAAAAACTATCGAAACGTTTTTCCGAAATTAAAACTAGAGGGTTTTTAATTTTGAAGAAAATATTGGGAGTAAATTTATAGTAAAGACCTATCTATAAATTTTAAAATTTAGTAAAACTTATGTAGCATATTTTCTTTGTTGTAGAATTAATGGCAAATAATACTCTATCTCTGCGATCTATCCTTGAGAAGGATAAGCTCAATGGCATAAACTTCCTTGAATGGTTCTACAATTTGAGAATTGTTCTCAAACAGGAAAAGAAGGAACATGTCATTGAAAAACATGTTCCTGATGAACTGGTTGACACTGCTTCCAGAGCTGATAAAGACAAGTTTAAGAAACACATGGACGACATGCTAGATGTCGGTTGTCTTATGCTTGCCTCCATGACCCCTGAGCTTCAGAAGCAACATGAGGACATGGTAGCTTATGATATGATTCAAAATATCAAGGAGATTTATGAAGGGCAAGCTCGTCAAGAGAGGTACGAGACCTCTAAAGCTCTGTTTCAATGGAAGATGAGTGAGGGATCTCCCGTAGGAGCTCACGTCATCAAAATGATGGGCTACATCCAAACGTTGGGGAAGCTCGACTTTCCGCTGAAAGACGAATTAGCCACTGATGTCATCCTGCAATCGTTGCCGGATAGTTTCAATCAATCCGTCCTTAATTTCAATATGAATGAAATTAACAAGACGCTGCCACAATTGCTCGGCATGTTCAGAACTGCTGAAATCAACCTGAAGAAGGTAGGACCTAAACTTGTTCTGATGGTTCGCAAGGGCAAAAAGAAAGATAAATCGGCAGCAAAGTCTAAAGGTGATGGTAAGACCAAAACCAATGGAAAGGAGGCATTGAAACCTAAGAAGGGAATCAAGAAGGATGGAAAATGTTTCCATTGCGGCAAGACCGGACATTGGAAGAGAAACTGCCCCACACACCTACAAGAAGTCAAGAAAGCAAAAATGAGTGAGGCATCAACCTCAGAGGCTTTTAAAGAGAAGACATCAGAATAGACATGGACATGGGAATGGAAATAAAGCAAGAGTTGCTACATCATCCATTAGGACATGTGTTTTTGCTTAAATAGATTTGTTTTAGTTTTTAAGATTATTATTTTGTGCCTAAGTTTTAGGTATCTTGTAAGGACAAGATATTTTAATTTTGAGATTATTTAAATAAATGTTATTCTTTTAATCTCTTATGGCACAACGAATCAATGATCTTTAAACTAATCAAATCAATAAAATTTATAAGATAAATAAAACAAATGACTAATCTCAAACTCATAAAAAGTATTAAGGTAATTTGATGAGATCAAATTCAAGAATATTTAAAGTTTGATGAACTTTCAAAGAATATGGGATTGTCCCATAATTAAATCCCACAAGTGGAACGAAAGTCTTTGAAAGAGAATCAAATATGTTAGACATGTTTTAATTCAGAACAAGTCATTTTCGACTTCTTTACACACTAGAAAAACAACTATCAAATGTGACTTGGTAGTTTTAAGTGTGATTTTGGGGTGGAATGATGTAATCTTGATTGCTGGAGGTATAAGGATAAGTTAGGATGTTTATTAGATGTGTTTTGATGTTGTTAATGCTTTGGAAGTGATGTATGATGGCCGGGCTTGGTTTAGGAGGCAATCGATTGAGTTTTCGGTTGTTTTGGATGGGTATTTTGGTGTAGTTTGAGGGGGCAACGAGTTTATGAATTGTTGCTGGTGTTAGAATGCATTTTAATGCATTTAGATCTCTGTTTTGATGATATGAAAACAGTGGATCTTGATCCGGAAGCTAACGAGGTGATTTTGCAGGTTCCAAAGGTGTAATTTCCGTGTCGGCGAACAAGGCTTCGCGTATCGGTGAGTGGAAATGAAATTTCTTGCTTTGTAACGCTTGGAGCGTGCTCTTGGGAGCTTAATGTAAGCTTGATACACTTAACTAAGCTCAAGTGTAAGTGTTTCGGTAATCCCTCTCTTGGAAATGTGCTATGTTGGATGAAAATGCATTTGATGTGAGAGTGGATTTGTTTACTTTTTTAAGCATGTTTAAGCATTGTTTAATGCTGGATTTTAATGTCATTATGTTAAGGATGCACTAGGTAAGTGATCCTTGGTTTTCATGTGAGAATGCATATGATGTTAAGCATGTGTGCTTGTGGAAATGACATTGTGATTATGCTTGAAAAACAGTGGATTAATGTGGTTAAATGGTTATATTGGCAAGTGATGAAAATGGTTTTTGGTTACTTTAATCGGATATAGTTAGCCGGCTATAGGATTGGGTGCACCGTGAATAAAGTCTCCTTGGATGTTTAGGGGTTGTGATTGTTTTTTTTATCAGCAACTGTATGATTTTATTCAGCAATAAACAAAAAACATACAGCGTGACGGATCATACGCCTTATTAAAAACCTCCCTAGTGGAGGAAAAGAGTACGATATGATCCGTCAAAAACATAGAAACAAAGCCAAGCCTATCATAAACAAGCCACAAAGAGCGAACATCGATCCACGCCTTCCTTTGCTAACACATCTGCAAAATCATTAGCCTCTCTAGGCACATAACGAAACTCTATCTCATAAGAGACCCTACAAGCCTGATCGATCACTAAAAATACTTCCCACAAACGCCATGGTCGTTTCGCCGAACGTGTAGTCCAATTCAAAGCAACCTACGAATCCGACTCAATAATCACACATTGTTCACGCCAACACCTGTCCAGAACTAAACTCAAAGCAAACGCTATAGCCCGCACTTCAACTTCATTTGAGTCCATCAAACCTAACGGCCCCGAGAACATTCCCAAAATCCGACTCTCCCAGTCACGCATTCACAATCATCACATTTAAGAATCAGCGGTGAATGATTAGAAACACCCCTCGCCAAAGCTTCCTATTGTATCGAACTAAAACAATCCAACCAAGCTGAAGATATCAAGAAACGGTCAATACGACTACAACGATTCCCGGGACCAAACCAGGTAAAACGTTTGCCCAACAACGGCAAATCCACTAATCCCATACTATCCACAAAATCCCCAAACGCCTCCATCTCAGCACCCCTATCAGACACCCCTATATGATCCGAATTATGTAAAATAGCATTAAAATCATCTGCAACGCACCACGGCCCCTCAAATCCACTCATCCGAGCCAACAGCGAAGCCTAAACTACACTCTGTCCAGCGACATCATAAGGGGCATAAATCGCAGCTATGCAGCAAACCACATCCTCTTGTTGCTAACACCCCTGAAGCACAATGAAATTTCGATCAATATCAACGGATTCCAAACAAAAACGATTACCTTCCCATATGACCAAAATGCCGCCAGAAGCACCAACTGACGGTGAAAACACCATCTCAAAGCTATCGAAAAACCACATATTAGCAACCCACATCGACGGGATCTCCTCAAGTTTTGTCTCCTGTAACAACACCATATCTATACGATTTTTCTGAATCACGTCGCGAACACTACGTCGTTTTGTGCTACCGCCCAAACCCCCGACGTTCCACGATAAAAGCTTCATCAATCAGAAGCCTCGACAATCCCCGGTAATAACCCGAGAAATGTCTTTTATAATATCTTCTTCACGCCCACTCGATTTAACTCTGATAAGAGAACCCAACTTCACCGTGGCCGCAACCTCACTAGCTATGTCCCGTGTCAATGAATTACCACTGTCACTGACCCCTTCCACGTTTGTTTTGATCGGTCCTTTCTTTGCTCGACAACCACCCAGATTATTCCCCTTCTTCGCACGAGATTCACGACCATCGGCTTTTAAATGCACACTCCCGATTATCTTCTGAATTTTTCAATACGCCCGTCCCACTCGGATCAATTCAGTTTGTCCAAGTCCAGGTTGTGGCGCGATCGATTGCAGAATAGGGTGAGGACTCTGTACCTCTTGCAAATTCTCGGCTGTGGGACTCAAAGCACTCGGCCCCACTTTATCCAAAGCATTTGAATTAACAATCCCAGCTATAGACAAACTCTCACATCTTGGGAGACTCTCAACCGACTCCAGAGTCCTACTCCCACGCTCCTTCTCAACTATCGGACTGACAAGACTAACCGGAGCTGGCGGCTGCTGTTTCGGCAATCGAACACCCACCCGCGCATCATTCTCCATGTATATATCTGAATGCGTACTTACTCCATGTTCAACATCACTCGATCGAGACCTTGTCCCTTGAGGATCATCCCAAGCAGCATTCATCATCCATTTCACCAGAACTTCCCCATGAGACCCGTGAACCTTCGATCCAACTATCCTCGGATTGGGTACGGCATCAGCCTCCTTCCCAGCACACTCATCCGCTTTGAATTTAGAACCCCGTGCAGAACTCTCCCCATCCTCTGACGCCTTACATTCATAGCAATCACATTCAACCTCCGGACCTTTTTCGTCCATCTCCAACACATGAACCGAATAGACCTCGGCATCCACCTTGACTCGAATGAGTTCCTCAATGTGAGAGAATGATGTTTTCTCCACCATGATTCTGCCACAATCAAACGATGTTGCCGTTTCCGTGTCATCATCCACGCAAATCTACGATCCCCACAGGTGAGCAATGTTCATAAAAGTTTGCCTGTGCCAAAGGTGTATCAGCAAACCTACTATAGACAACCAAACACGACGCGACTCAACTGTGATCGAAGGCGACCAAACCTCCACTCTAGCAAAACACTCTTTAACACGATCCATGTTCATCACCCAGTCCCGAACATTCGCCGATGTACACATCAATAAAATCATGTATCCCGACAATCGCATAATTGAAAATCCCTCATGTTTATCCAACTCCAACCTCTCCTCCAGGGCCTTTATACTACAAGGATTCAAACACCACCCAACCGCGCACCATTGAAGAACAGCCCACTTATCATCGTCCATGATGCCCGTGATCTCTCGGCAATTGTCTCTCACCCCCGCCCCCACCGGTATTGTTGACGATCGTGAATCCTTGATCCAATTGGACTCCAACTCCCCTCGCAGCTCCCGACTCGCCTCATCGCCCCCTTTCCTCTTGATTAATTTTGTTCCTCCCTTCCAAGCCATAGCAACTCTCATACGAGCACCATATATCCATTTCCCGTGTAGCCTTTCAATCACTCGATCGGCATCCGCTTGCGATGCCATCCGAACGAAACCAAATCGATGGCCGTCTCGAGCCACCCGATTGGGAATGAATACATCCCTGACAATCCCATGCCTATCGAATCATTTGCTCGTTGAACGCCAAATCGATGGTCCTCTCGGCAACCTAATCACTGACAGCAGAACGCTACCCCAGACGGCTATCACTATCATTTGCTCGTTGATCGCCGACGATTTTGTGCTTCCTTATACGGAATTTCCGTTCATCTGCCTGTTCCCGAGCTAGGCGTTCCCACAAGCCATCGCCCATTCCGGTGAAGGAGTCTAACCGATGTTGTGCTTCAGATGATCAAGAGTCCTTGAACTTTAATCTCCCAAGGGGTTGTGATTGTGCCATAATCTCCATCCAAGTACCCTAATGATTGAGGTTAAGATCACAACGGTGAATGGTTAGTCCCGTGTGTGAGTCTTGTGTATGTGTCTCATACTCTCGTTAGTGGAATTATACAACTACCGATGAGTACTGATGTTGAGGGGTTGTGATTGTGCCATTAGTCTCCATCACGGGTGTTGAGGGGTTGTGATTGTGTCATTTGTCTCCACCTTGTGTAATCTGGTAGTTTGTATGAAGCGTGAGGGACAACGCTTGTAATCCGCGTATCCGATTGTGTCTTGTGTTGAAATGATTTGTAGACTATCACTTGAAAGCCAATATAATGTAAATGAATAAAGTGAAGCATGAGTTGCTTGTAAATGATGCAAGGGTGCATGAGATATATGTGTATGATGCAAGAATGCATGTGATGCTTGTTAAAGCATGAGCAAAGGTCTATTTTCTGTTGTATATTGATGCATATGTGCATGAGGTTTTAAAAGTGCATTGAAGTCTTGAGAAGACATGCTTTATAAATGGCATGTGTTGTAAAGTGATGTTTTTGCAAAACATGAGTTATGCATTGATGAATGTTGTTTAGCGATCCTCACTAAGCTTATTGCTTACGCTATTTTGTTTCATCAATGCAGAGAATTGAACATTTGGAGGCAGCTCAAGAGGAAGAGGAATCCAAGGTTTTTGTCAAAGAAATGTATGTGGTTCACCCTTAGTGTAATAAGAGGCAATGGGTGGGAATTTATACTTTGGATTGTATGAGGTTGATTCTTTTGCGTTGAGCATGTTTCATTGCCTATACTTGTGTTGTAAATGGCCTTTGGATTTTGGATTTTGGTTTATTTGGAGTTTTGACTTGTTTTGGTTTTGGCAAACTAAGGAGCATGCCTTTAGTGCCTTTGCTTATGTGTTGGTTGCTATGTTTAGGCTATAGCTTCGATATGATGATTGTTGATATGTATCCTTGATGTATGCATGATGTGGCATGTCTCGGGGTTGATTCGAGTGTGAAAAGTGTGAAAAACCAGCATTTTCTGCTGTCACAGTGCAGGGTGTATCGAAACACCCTTAACTGTTTCAAAACGGAGGCCTGTAATGGCCATAGCGTTTCGGAACAACTGAAGGTGTTTCGGAACAGTTTGGCCACTAGAGAGGCCTGTTTCGATACTGGTCTCGAAACACACCCGAGTACCGAAACGGTCAACACCGTTTTGATATGGGCGTTTCCATACGAGGGTTTGGTGTTCCGAAACGGATGACTGTTGGATGATGATTTTGAATTGTTTCAAATTTCCATGTTTTACATTTTAGTCCTGAATGTTGTGGATGCAATTGCTTGAGCTTGGAATGTCCTTTTTAGTTGATATTTGATAGAGGAGCATGTAATATGACTAAATACTTAATGTTAAGCTTAAAATCTATATAGTCCTTATATTTTCTAAAATTTACGTTTTGGTCCCTAAAAGTGTAATTCATACAATTGAGTCCCTAAATGTTTACCGGTCGATGTGTCCTTCTCTCCCATGAATCTTGTGTAATCACATAGGCTTAATGAGCATCTAGAGAAGATAAAAAGAAAAAAGGTCGTTAATCAAGGTTGACTTTCGGGTTGATTTTTGTTTTCCCCGTATAATCTTCGTAGTTCGGGTTAAACGTCTAGGCCGGGCTAAGGGGGTTACATTTGTTGGTATCAGAGCCAGGTCTCGAAAGAATTGGGAATGTTGGTATGTGTAATTGATGTGAGTTGAAATATGATGTTTGAAAAGCATGCTAAAGTTTGAATTTTTGAGCTTATGCCATGATTGATTGGTGTGAATTGGATCTGAGATGGATATGATGGTATGGCGATGATGTTATGTGGGTATGTGCTGATTTGAAATGATGAAAAGTATGTGAGCATGATGATTTGTGTATGCTATGCTTTGTGGGGAAATTGGGTGCTCATTGCCTTATTACACTAAACAAATGTTTTGTAAACTTGGATTCTTGCTTGCAGCTGGCGTAAATGGTTTGATTTGTTTTTCGTTGTTGTGTTTTTTAAAATAGCACATGAGACCTAGAAGAGAGTTGAGGTCTAATACGATAGTGCCTGTAGCCAAGCAGGAAAACCAGGCTGAGTAGGGGCTGATGTCCCTCCTAGTGGGGATCTACCTCCTCCGCCACCACCTGGAGGTGGGGAGTAGGTGCAATAAGGACAAGCTGGTCCTGGATTGGGTAATTTGGCGCCACTAGTCGAGGCGATTACCGGAACGTTTCAGGCTGATGTTGTCGGAGCGCAAGTACAGGCCCCTACAGTTGGGCAAGAGGGTCTACCTTTGGAGAGGTTGAGGTGCTTGGGAGCAGTAGAGTTCTATGGTACGGCACCTGAGGCGTCTAAGGCTTGGTTGGCCAGTTTGATCCGCATAATGGATCAAATGGGTTGTAGTGATGAGCGAAAGCTTGGATGTATCGTTTCCTTGCTACAGGGTGATGCTTACAGCTGGTGGACAACTACCACAGCTGGTATGGAACCCAACGATGTTGATTGGGAGTTCTTTAGGGGTGCTTTCCGGAGAAAGTATCTAGGTGTGAGGTACTTGGATGAGAAGAAACGAGAGTTTATGTCTCTCGTTTAGGGTAACCTATTGAGCCAATATGCTCTTGAGCTGGTACCTAGTGAGAGGCATTGTTGTGATCTCTTCCGGTATGGATTGGTGCAAGATGTTAAGACGTACATGCTAGCTGCAGACTACACAGATTTTGATGTTCTGTGTGTGTCGGGCAAGGACATCGAGCAGAACCTGGGTTTGTCTTCTAGAGGTGTTGGTTCTAGCTCTAGAAAGAGAGCTGTTGTGTATAGTTCCGGTGGTGGACGGAACAAGAGAGGCCGTGATAGGAGACATCAGCCTGAGAGAAGGCGTGGTGTTCCAGGTCGAGGTGGACAGGCTCAGGGAGGTCGTATGAGGTCCGAGCAGCATACATGCTGGACATGTGGTTCGAGGGACCATTTGAGGAGAAATTGTCCTCGAGCAGCTAGAGAGGTTCAGGCTCTTGTTGCAGTGACAGGGAACTCCTGCTAGAATTGTGGTTCGGCAGATCATATAAGGAGGGAGTGTCCTTTGTTGGCTGGTGGTGGCCAAGGACGTGCTCCTATAGTGGCTGCACCTCAGAGAGGTCGTGGGCGCGGCCGTGGGGATTTTCAGATGAGGGATGAGGGGCAGCGAGGTATTGCTCACGTTGTAGCTGTTCGACCGGAGGGAGGTGGACCAATGAGGGTGTATGCTCAGCACGAGGAGCGCAACGATACCGATGTGATCGCAGGTACCTTTGCTCTCCAGTCTTTATCTTTGATGGCTTTGATTGATTCTGGATCCATGCATTCTTATATCTTGAGTGAGCATGCACATTTGCTTGATATACCTGTTGAGATGCTTGAATTAGGAACGCATGTGACTAGTTCTTTTGGTGAGACTGTAGCCACTAGGAAGTTGTACAGGAGATGCCCTTTGTCTGTGCAAGGTCATGTTTTCCTTGTGGATTTGATGGAATTGCCTTTCTACGGATTTGATGTAATCCTTGGTATGGATTGGTTGACGGAGCATAGGGCGGTGGTTGACTTTGATGTTAAGCGAGTCACCTTAAAGTTGGCTGATGACTATGAGGTGGTTGTAGTAGGCGAGAACGTGAAATTCTTGTCGAATGTGATTTCAGCCTTGGAAGCAAACCGTATGATGAGGTTGGGTTGTGAGGCTTACCTTGCTTATGTGATGAATCCTGGTACCAAGGATGTGCGTGTGCAGGACATTCGAACGGTTCACGATTTTCCGGGTGTCTTTCCGGAAGAATTGCCTGGATTGCCACCAAACAAGAAGGTTGAGTTTGGTATAGAGTTGTACGAGAATACAACTCCAGTGTCCATTGCTCCTTTTCACATGGCACCCAAAGAGTTAAAAGAGTTGAAAACGGAGTTGCAGGAGCTGTTGGATCGAGGTTTCATCCGGCCAAGTGTGTCACCTTGGGGTGCACCAGTCCTGTTTGTGAAGAAGAAAGATGGGACGATGAGAATGTGTATAGATTATCGGGAACTGAACAAGTTGACGATCAAGAAAAAGTATCCCTTGCCTAGAATTTACGATCTCTTTGATCAATTCTGGGGAGCCTCAGTGTTTTCTAAGATAGACTTGAGATCGAGGTACTATCAGCTGAAGGTGAAGGATGTGGACGTGCCTAAAACTGTTTTTCGGACGAGGTACGAGAATTATGAATTTTTGGTGATGCCATTTGGTTTGACCAACGCGCCTGTTGCATTCATGGACATGATGAATCGTGTATTCCATGAATTCTTGGATCAGTTTGTGGTGGTGTTCATCGATGATATCCTTGTGTATTCGCGTATCGAGGAGGATCATGATAGACACTTGAGGATAGTTTTACAGGCGTTGTTGGAGAATCAGTTGTATGCGAAGCTGAGTAAATGTGAGTTTTGGCTTAGGGAGGTGGTCTTCCTTGGGCATATGGTATCGGCTGAGGGTATTCACGTTGATCCGCAAAAAAGTGGAAGCTGTGATGAGTTGGAAAGTGCCTAAGTCAGTGACGAAGGTACGAAGTTTCCTTGGATTGGTTGGGTAGTACCGTAGGTTTGTCGAGGGTTTTTCAAAGATAGCAACACCCTTGACCAAGTTGTTGCAAAAGAATGTTCGCTTTGAGTGGACGAAGGCGAGGCAACAAGCTTTTGAGAAGCTGAAGGAAGCTTTGACGCAAGATCCTGTTTTAATTCAACCTGAATCTGGTAAGGAGTTTGCGGTCTATAGTGATGCGTCCATTTTTGGTTTGGGCTGCGTGTTGATGCAGGAAGGTAAGGTGGTGGCCTATGCATCTAGACAGTTGAAGGTGCATGAGCAGAACTACCCTACTCATGATCTTGAGCTTGCAGCTGTGGTGTTTGCCTTAAAGATTTGGAGGCATTACCTGTATGGTGAGAAATGCGTTGTGTTCACGGATCATAAGAGCTTGAAATACCTTATGTCTCAGAAGGAGTTGAATCTTAGGCAACGACGTTGGGTGGAGTTTCTTATGGATTATGATCTGCCGATTGAGTACCATCCGGGCAAGGCTAATGTTATGGCCGATGCTTTGAGTCGGAAGGTGGCTGTTGAGCTGAGAGTGAAGTTTGCTCGTTTGAGAATATCGCGTGATGGTGGTCTTGTGGCGGAATTGCAAGTGAAACCATCTTTGATTCAGTTAATCAAAGAGAAACAGTTGCTTGATGATTCTCTTGTTTCGCATGTTCAAGACATTGCGGAAGGTAGACTTTCAGAATTCAGCTTTAGTGATGACGGTGTTATGTGTTTTGGGAGTCGAATAGTGGTGCTAGATGATGCTGAGTTAAGGTGCACTATTCTGACTGAAGCTCATTGTAGTCCTTTTGCTATGCACCCGGGTAGTACAAAGATGTATCGTGACCTAAAGGATTAGTACTATTGGGTGGGGTTGAAAAAGGATGTAGCTGAGTTCGTTAGTAAGTGTATGGTGTGTGAGCAAGTAAAGGCTGAGCACCAGGTTCCTTCTGGATTGTTGCAACCCTTGAGAATTCCAGAATGGAAATGGGAGAGAATCACCATGGATTTTGTGTCTGGTTTGCCTTTTTCACCGACAAAGAAGAATTCAGTTTGGGTGATTGTGGATCGGCTTACGAAGTGTGCACATTTTCTGCCTATGCATACTACGTATACTTTGGATAAGTTGGCTGAGCTGTACATAGCTGAGATTGTGCGGTTGCACGGTGTGCCAAAGTCCATTGTGTCGGATAGAGATCTGAGGTTTACAGCGCGATTTTGGGAATGTTTGCATCAAGCCTTGGGTACACGGTTGAATTTCAGCACTTCTTATCATCCGCAGACGGATGGACAGTCAGAACGTGTGATTCAGGTGCTTCAGGATATGTTGAGATGCTGTGTGATAGATTTTCAGGGTTCTTGGGAGAAGCACTTGTCGTTGGTTGAGTTTGCGTATAGCAATAATTACTAGGCAAGTATCCAAATGGCTCCATACGAGGCTTTGCATGGGAGGAGATGTAGAACCCCTCTTTGTTGGGCAGAAGCAGGGCAAAAGTTGATTTCAATGCCGGCTATGCTTAAGGGAACCACCGAGAAGGTTAGGCTCATTTGTGAGCGGTTAAAAGCAGCATCGGATAGGCAGAAGTCTTACGCGAACTTGAAGCGTAAGGAATTGAGTTCGCAGTTGGTGAACGTGTGTTCTTGAAGGTATCACCTTGGAAGAAGGTGATGAGATTTGGGCGTAAGGGTAAGCTTAGCCCAAGGTTTATTGGACCTTACGAGATTGTGGAGCGTATTGGTCCTGTGGCATATCGGTTGAGATTTCCTACTAAATTGGAGAAGATACATGATGTGTTTCATGTCTCCATGTTACAGTAGTATAGATCGGATCCTTCGCATGTGATGCCAGTTGAGGAGATAGAATTGAATCTGGATCTGTCATATAATGAAGAACCAGTGAAGGTTCTGGACGTGAGTAGCAAAGTTCTTCGTGGTAAAACGATAGAGCTTGTGAAGGTGTTGTGGCGACACCGAGGAGTTGAGGAGGCCACGTGGGAAAGCAAGGCGGACATGCTGAAGCGGTTTCCGCATCTCTTTTCATCAGGTAAGAATTTCGAGGACGAAATTTCCTAAGTGGGGGAGAGTTGCAACGCCCTCGTTTTGGGGCCTAGATGTTTTAGACATCGGATCTGACCGGTCGAGAACGGTTCGAATCGCGTAAGGTGACTTTTAGAAATCAAGGATCGAGATAGGGTAAAATTGTGATAAAAATTTCTAAAATCCTCTAAAAATATAATTAAGGGGTTGGTCAAATCAATTTTACAAAAAGGGTTTTGGAAAATGGATATTTAGAGTAGTGACCAAATTGTAAAGTTTCAAAACTGGGAAAATGTGCTTTTTAAGGTGGAAGCCAAAATCTTAGAATCTTTAGGGGGCTTTAAGTCAATTTGACCTTTCTTCAATATGACATGTGATTTAAATGGATTTTTAATTAAAGGATTTTAATTAAAATATGATATTAATTAATTGGTAGTTAATGGATTTTCATTTTACGTAACTACCAATTCCCTCTCATTTTAGCCAAACACCATTTTCTCTCATCTTTTCCAGAATTCTTTCTCCCAAAAATCCTCTCAACATTTTCTAAATCAATTTCAAGAGATCTTCCTTAATTCTTTAAGATTTTTGCAAGGAAAACTTGTCATCTATTGAAGGAAGCAAGGATTGGAGATAAATCCCGTTATTAACCTCTAATCTAAGTTCTTTATTGAAATTCTTAAGATATTTGGCTTCTAATAACTGTTTTTGATTGAGTTTTCAATATAGTTTTGATTTGAGATCAAAATCTTATGAAAATGTGGATGAAATCTTGATTTTCGGACTTGATGAGTTGGGCATTGTTTTGTGTTGATTCTAATTGATTTATAAGTTGATTTATATGTTAAAATGATGTGTCAATAACATAGATCCCGAAATCCTTGAGATTCTTGAGTTTCTTGGTAGTTTTAAGTGTGATTTTGGGGTGGAATGATGGAATCTTGATTGCTGGAGGTATAAGGATGTGTTAGGATGTTTATTAGATGTGTTTTGATGTTGTTAATGCTTTCTAAGTGATGTATGATGGTCGGGCTTGATTTAGAAGGCAATCGATTGAGTTTTCAGTTGTTTTGGAAGGGTATTTTGGTGTAGTTTGAGGGGGCAACGAGTTTATGAATTGTTGCTGGTGTTAGAATGCATTTTAATGCATTTAGATCTCTGTTTTGATGATGTGAAAACAGAGGATCTTGATCCGGAAGCTAACGAGGTGATTTTGGAGGCTCCGGAGGTGTAATTTCCGTGTCGGCGAACAAGGCTTCGCGTATCGGTGAGTGGAAATGCAATTTCCTGCTTTGTAACGCTTTGAGCATGCTCTTGGGAGCTTAGTGTAAGCTTGATACACTTAACTAAGCTCAAGTGTAAGTGTTTCGGTAATCCCTCTCTTGGAAATGTGCTAAGTTGGATGAAAATGCATTTGATGTGAGAGTGGATTTGTTTACTGTTTTTAAGCATGTTTAAGCATTGTTTAATGCTGGATTTTAATGTCATTATGTTAAGGATGCACTAGGTAAGTAATCCTTGGTTTTCATATGAGAATGCATTTGATGTTAAGCATGTGTGCTTGTGGAAATGACATTGCGGTTATGCTTGAAAAACAATGGATTAATGTGGTTAAATGGTTATATTGGCAAGTGATGAAAATGGTTTTTGGTTACTTTAATCGGATATAGTTAGCCGGCTATAGGATTGGGTGCACCGTGAATAAAGTCGCCTTGGATGTTGAGGGGTTGTGATTGTTTCGTAATCTCCATCCAAGTACCCTAACGATTGAGGTTAAGATCACAACGGTGAATGGTTAGTACCGTGTGTGAGTCTTGTGTATGTGTCTCATACTCTCGTTAGTGGAATTATACAACTACCGATGAGTGATGTTGAGGGGTTGTGATTGTGCTATTGGTCTCCATCACGGGTGTTGAGGGGTTGTGATTGTGTCATTTGTCTCCACCTTGTGTAATCCGGTAGTTTGTATGAAGCGTGAGGGACAACGCTTGTAATCCGCGTATCCGATTGTGTCTTGTGTTGAAATGATTTGTGGACTATCACTTGAAAGCCAATATAATGTAAATGAATAAAGTGAAGCATGAGTTGCTTGTAAATGATGCAAGGGTGCATGAGATATATGTGTATGATGCAAGAATGCATGTGATGCTTGTTAAAGCGTGAGCAAAGGTCTATTTGTTGTTGTATATTGATGCATATGTGCATGAGGTTTTAAAAGTGCATTGAAGTCTTGAGAAGACATGTTTTATAAATGTCATGTGTTGTAAAGTGATGTTTTTGCAAAACATGAGTTATGCATTGATGAATGTTGTTTAGCGATCCTCACTAAGCTTATTGCTTACGCTATTTTTTTCATCAATGCAGAGAATTTAACATTTGGAGGCAGCTCAAGAGCAAGAGGAATCCAAGGTTTTTGTCAAAGAAATGTATGTGGTTCACCCTTACTGTAATAAGAGGCAATGGGTGGGAATTTATAATTTGGATTGTATGAGGTTGATTCTTTTGCTTTGAGCATGTTTGACTGCATATACTTGTGTTGTAAATGGCCTTTGGAGTTTGGATTTTGGTTTATTTGGAGTTTTGACTTGTTTTGGTTTTGGCAAACTAAGGAGCATGCCTTTAGTGCCTTTGCTTATGTGTTGGTTGCTATGTTTAGGCTATAGCTTCGATATGATGATTGTTGATATGTATCCTTGATGTATGCATGATGTGGCATGTCTCGGGGTTGATTCGAGTGTGAAAAGTGTGAAAAACCAGCATTTTCTGCTGTCACAGTGCAGGGTGTATCGAAACACCCTTAACTGTTTCAAAACGGAGGCCTGTAATGGCCATAGCGTTTCGGAACAGTTTGGCCACTGGAGAGGTCTGTTTCGATATTGGTCTCGGAACACACCCGAGTACCGAAACGGTCAACACCGTTTCGATACGGGCGTTTCGATACGAGGGTTTGGTGTTCCGAAACGGATGACTGTTGGATGATGATTTTGAATTGTTTCAAGTTTCCATGTTTTACATTTTAGTCCTGAATGTTGTGGATGCAATTGCTTGAGCTTGGAATGTCCTTTTTAGTTGAAATTTGACAGAGGAACATGCAATATAACTAAATACTTAATGTTAAGCTTAAAATCTATTAAGTCCTTATATTTTCTAAAATTTACGTTTTGATCCCTAAAAGTGTATTTCATGCAATTGAGTCCCTAAATGTTTATCGATCGATGTGTCCTTCTCTCCCATGAATCTTGTGTAATCACATAGGCTTAATGAGCATCTAGAGAAGATAAAAAGAAAAAAAATGGTCGTTAATCAAGGTTGACTTTCAGGTTGACTTTGGTTTTTCCCATGTAATCTTCGTAGTTCGGGTTAAACATCTAGGCCGGGCTAAGGGGGTTACACTCACCTCGATATTAGGATTTCTGTATGATGACGTCTTTTCCTTGGTTGACGGTTGTCCTTTATCGACTTCTTGAACACTGTATCAGTTGAGAATCGATATTACTATATCGAAAATATCGGACCACCAATCTAATATTGAACCCACCTAATTATTTCTCACCAATTTCCCTTAATAATTTTCTTACTCTTTTCTTATTTTCAATGTCATTTGCGCACAGTCCTCCCCCTTATATACACAGATATGTCGGTCCATTATTGCTTTCTCCATTCAATACGCATGAAGTGGTTGCAAAATTTTAAGGGCAATTGCCCTTGTATTTGTCCACGTGTGGTCAAAACATGGCCACCCATCTTTTGCTTGCGCCATGTCTACCTTATACGTGGGAAATCCTACGGAAATTCCTTCAATTTGAAGGAATTGGCCGGGGGTCCCTCGGCCTTTCTCCTTTTTTTTTTCAATAATAATAATAAATTATAAATTAACCCGTATAACCTTTATTGTTTCAATTAAGATCGAAAAAATTATACAATTGATATAAAATATTATGTCATCGGAACCTAATTTCTACTAGACCGGTTTTTAGGTGTTACAGTATAATAAGTTGTCATTTTCTTTTTGGTATTCTAAATATATCTTAATGTTCTAAATGTAGTAATTCGTTATTTCCAGTTGATTGCAACACTCTACATAGTTCGTTACGTGAAAAAAATTAACAAACATAACAATTTTTTGTCAACTAAACTCAAACTTTTATTAATAAAAGAAAACGTTCATTTTTTTGCTCAATAAGTATGATTTTATTAAACGAAAATTATACAAAGCATCCAAACTGAGCCTCATTAAAAACTTCCTTACACCTAAATGGAGGAAAAGAGTACCCGAGAAGGACAACCGAGAACCACACACTAACCCGTACAAAGCAAAGACCCACCTAGCCCCAAATGCTCGATCCGCCCAGGTCACAACCGACCAAGGCATCAAGAAAACGTTCATTGGGTCTGAAATTTATTAAAAGACAAATATCTAAAATTAATAAACATAACAAATTTTGTGAAATCGACTCAAATAAATAATTAAATCTCTCTGGACTCTGTAGACCTTGCTCCCATGTCGGGTTAGGATTTCGGTTCCGGATCAGGTTTATTGGATTTCAAACAAAGTAGCATAAGCTTCTTGTTGGGCTTCGATCGTCAACTTTAGTTTGTTGTTTGCCACAAACCACTGACGATACTCAAAATTCAAGAAATCAAAATCATAGGGACTGGGATCACGAGTGGGCAACCAGCTTGACCAGTCAAACCACCATGTAATGTGTGACGAATATCTGTTTGGCCAATTCTCTTCGCTTTTACCCCGTAAGTCTACCTTTTCGAACTCATCCATATTGATCGGGTCCCCTGACACAGACTGGTGGTATCTGAACTGCCTAAGTACCCAGTTGCCAGAAAACATCTTGACAATCGCAAAATTTAGCAACGACATTACCGAACACCAATTTTTGGCATCTTTGTAAGCATCGTTCAGAATCACACGACTAATATCATCATCCTCATCATATAGCATCCATCGAAAATGAAATAATACGTACATTACCATAAAATTGGATCAAAATAAATTCAAATATTAAAATTTTGATCTAAAAGCAACTTTGCATTACCTGCTCTTCGCAACGTATGTCAATCTTCGTTCTCACTGCGAGAATTAATTTTATATCCAACGCTTTCTTTTTAAATTTTTGGGTCCATCTACATAATACAAAGACTTATACTTACATTATGATGTGTTCACTACTTTAAATGACAAGTGAGATATAATCATGTAATGCTATGATTGAGGAAGTGTTTGACAAGTCTTAGATACGTAATTCGTGTGTTAATAGATTATGTTAAAGAATCCAAGAAAGTTTATAAGTTAGATAATGATTATGAATGTAACTTGTATAGCAAGTAAAAATATATCGGCCATGTTTGGCAATTAGTGGATAGCGGATAGCGGATTGCATTAGCTGATAGTTGATAGCTGATTGCATTAGCTGATTTGATTAGTGGATTGTATTAGCTGATTGTATAAAAGTGTTTGGTAAAATTAACTGATAGCTGATAGCTGTTAGATTATTTAAACAAGTAAAATGACATATAAGGACATGTTTATATTCAATACTTGTTTCAATAGTTTATTCGTTATCAATATTTTGTATCTAATTATTATTAATTAGATCTATAAAATTATTTTTAGTATAACTTTTCTAAACATATTCAATTGATTTATATATTAATTTATTATTTATATAATTATTTTAATATAATTTAATTAATTAATAAATTTAAATACACATATAAACATGTGATAATAAAAAGAAAAAAGTAAATAGGATTAGCTTATAAATAAGGTGAGAAAATATTTAATTTAGGTTATTTTGAGATTTTTGGTAACTGGTAAGGTAAAAGAGTCTTTACAACTCTAATATCAAACCTCTAATCTCAAAAAGCTCCTATTATGAGCTTTTTCAAAATTAGCGGTTTCACCTCAATTCGCTCTTTCAATCCGCTATTTACCAAACAATAATATTAGCGGATTTGACTAGTCAAACCTCTAATTATGCCCCAAATGTATAAATATGGAATGTCCTAATTACTTGTGGGTTTCGAACACTATATATATATGCTTGATTCCAATATACACATCTAAATAAGTTCATCGTTGAGTCGAATGCTTATTTCTTGTGGACTCTCTTCATGTTCAAGCTTATAGACATGCATAACCATAAGAAAACTCTTGAAAGGATAGATCATTTGGTTCTATGTTAATAGTCACTTTAACATACCTCATTAGGTTTATGCTTATTCTATCCTTTGATCATTTACATTTCAGGAAGATTTGCCTTATGAGTATCCTTCGAGCTCGGACATGATCACTGGTAACAAGATGTATGTTCGAAATACCCTTAAGAACTCCTAGATGGTAGCACATAGTTGTTTGAATGCATTGTGCATTTAAATTTCTTTGCTAATGGAATATGTATATTTAAGTTTTATAAGTTTCAAAATTATGTAAGTGGCCTTTTATATTTTTATGGTTGCTTGTGTGTTAAGCTATGTTTGTTATAGATTTTATTTCTATTCGAATAATTACTTGAAGGGTAAGTTTCACTAGGTTAATATTCAAATGGTTATTCTTTGGCTAAGTCTTGTTAGATGTGATGCTAGAATGGATAGTAGTTCATAGCTCATGACCTTGGTTTGTATTTAAATGCTTGTAGATACTCTAGCGTAATCTTAGTCCTAGATATGTGTCTAGCAAGAACTTTTAAAGCTTACTAGATAATGAGATATGAACATGTATATGTGACTAAATTAATCTTCTAGTTAAATTCAAACGATGAAAGTTCGCAAATATGCTTAATTTAAGCTGGTGGTGGTCACGTTTATGTTATAGTTTTATAGGTAACCTTTCACATGATCCCTTTTACAAGCCTATAGGTTGATACACTGATAATTGATAAAATATTGAGATTTATCTATCCCAATTATTTAAAAGAACTTGGAAAGTGTTGTATATTGGATTAGACTAATTTAGAAGATGTTTCAACCAGTGCTCTCATCTTGCTTAAGTTAAATGGGTTGTTTGATGTGTAAGACTCTGGAGTCCTTGATCGAATGCTATGTAGCTAGAGTTAGCTTGGTTATAACCCCCTAATGTAGTAACATTAATGATTTTATACGTTAGACTTAAATCTGTTCTGAAAATTTTGAACAATTAACTCAAACCATTCGAATGACTCTTGAACTGTTTACAGATTCATCTTTGTGTGTTGGTTTTATGTCTTGGAAATGAAACATTATATTGAATTGTTGAGTAATCTATAATAGATTTTATGTACTCTGTTTCTATTTGTTAAATGATACAGTATGTTTGTTTGGTTGTTTGTTTGTGGATAACTCCACCTAGTCCGGTTTACCTTCTAGGCCGGATTAGGGGTGTTTCAAAATGGCATTAAAAAGGGACGATGATTTTTTATTTAGGAGTAGAGCAACGGCATCCTTTAGCACTAGAACCACTCAATAAATTCAAATATAATTCCCTGTACTACATTTTTAAACGATTTCAAATAAGAATGAAACTAAAAAACTATTAAGAAATAAACACTAAAACCAAATCTTTCATGTCTCAAAAATTGAAATCTATTTATATCCCGTGAAAAAGTGTTGAATGACCTTCTACTAAAGCTTAAATAATCATTGGCCAACAAGGGGATTGAGCAAACAAAACATATTCAGTAAAAAGCACCTTTCATTCAAAATCTATTTATAGCTCGTGTTATTTTACCGTTACATGTGTGACGAACGTTAATTTTTTGGGTAACTTTGCATTTTGGTCATTCAGCTATAAGTATGATTTATGTATTTGGTCGTTGAACTTCATTTGTGAATAATTTTTTTGGTTTTCTTAATATCTTTACAGGTTGGTGTAAAATTAATTCCTCACTAATTAATGTTCTTCTTAAACAAAAGCTATTCCATGCTTTTATGTTTCATGAGTTCGTATACATTTCCAATCTGAGACTTGAATAATTAATATACATTTTTATATGTTTTTATGCTTCCTTTTATTATTTCCCCCCCTCAATAATGTAAAGTTTCTTAATGTCAGGCATGTGATTGTGCAGTGAGGGTATGGGAATTGCATGCGGGACTAAGAGATTTTGATTTGGGAGGAAGATAAATTGAAATTACAAATAAAATATTGCCAATTGATTAATGTACAAAGTTGAAAATTAATTGCATTAATAATTCATAGCCATTAAACTATTGAGAGGTGATCATCAATAGGGATGTAAAAACAGGTAATCGGTCAGGTTTCAGGTCGGGTTCTGTCAGGTCGGGTAAAATCGGATACAGGTCATTTCAGGTAAAAAAAAATTGACTCGACTCGGGTCGGGTGCGGGTCCATTTCAGGTCGGGTCCATTCCAGGTCGGGTCCATTTCAGGTCGGGTCCATTTCAGGTCGGGTTAGAACGGGTCGGGTCCGAAGCAGATAATTGGCAGGTTAATTCGGGTACGGATACATTTCAGGTCGGGTCCATTTCAGTTCGGGTTCATTTCAGGTCGGGTTCGTTTCAGGTCGGGTTCATTTCAGGTCGGGTTCGTTTCAGGTCGGGTCTATTTCAGGTCGGGTTCATTTCAGGTCGGGTTCATTTCAGGTCGGGTGCATTTCAGGTCGGGTGCATTTCAGGTCGGGTAATTTCAGGTCGGGTAGCTTCAGGTCGGGTAATTCAGGTCGGGGTATTTTTGTGATTGAAATTCGTATTCAGTTTGAGTTCGGTCGTACAACCATATAAGTAGTTGATAGACTTTAGGTTGACCTTCGTCAATCGTCGTTAATTTTGAGTTAATTATTTAAAGTCATATCAAATTATAATTATAAAACATTAGAGTAATTAAAAAAGAATCAAAATGGGTCGATTTGGACAGAAAATGGGTCAATTTGGATTACAAATAAAATTTCAGAGATTATAATGAACATTAATATCAAATTAAAATTATAAAACATTAGACAAATTAAAAAAAACAAGGAAAATGGGTATTTTGGAATAAAAATAAAGTTTTAGGGACTATAATAAAAACAAAAATATCAAATTAAAAGTATAAAAATTAGAGTAATGAAAAAAAACAATAAGTATATGTCAATTTAGAATAAAAATAAAGTTTAGGGTTTAGGGTTTTGTGTTGAGCGTTCATGCATTAATATGTACACACGTATATAATTAATTACTTATATACAATATGGTTGGGTTTGTGGTTTAGGGTTTATGGTTTAGGGTTTGAGGTTTGAGATTCATGTATTAATATGTATACATGTACATACTTACATACATTAGGGGTTGTGTTGTAGTGTATGTAGGTTAGGGTTTAGGGTTAGGGTTTAGGGTTTATGGTTTAGGGTTTAGGGTTTGAGGTTTGAGATTAATGTGTACACATGTACATACTTACATACATTAGGGGTTGTGTTGTAGTGTATATAGGTTAGGGTTTAGGGTTAGGGTTTAGGGTTTAGGGTTTATGGTTTAGGGTTTGAGGTTTGAGGTTTGAGATTAATGTGTACACATGTACATACTTACATACATTAGGGGTTGTGTTGTAGTGTATATAGCTTTAGGGTTTAGGGTTTAGGGTTTAGGGTTTAGGGTTTATGGTTTAGGGTTTAGGGTTTGAGGTTTGAGATTAATGTGTACATATGTACATACTTATATACATTAGGGGTTGTGTTGTAGTGTATGTAGGTTAGGGTTTAGGGTTAGGGTTTAGGGTTTATGGTTTATGGTGTAGGGTTTAGGGTTTGAGGTTTGAGATTAATGTGTACACATGTACATACTTACATACATTAGGGGTTGTGTTGTAGTGTATATAGCTTTAGGGTTTAGGGTTTAGGGTTTAGGGTTTGAGGTTTGAGATTCATGTATTAATATGTACATATGTACATACTTATATACATTAGGGTTTAGGGTTTATGGTTTAGGGTTTAAAACCATAGTGATAACCATATACCCTAAACCTTAAACCCTAAATTGAAACTCATAAAATCAAAACCCTAAGTCACTTGTTATCGTAACATTAAACCCTAAGCACTATACACTAGACCCTAAGCACTATACCCTAGACCCTAACACTAAACCCTAAACCTTACAAACTAATCACTCGAACTAACCTTAGTTCATTATACTAACGTAAACCCTAAATGCATAAATACTTACATACTTTAGGGCTTAGGGTTTAGGGTAAGGATCTAAGGGTTTAGTGTTTAATCCTTATGGTTCAGGGTTTAGGGTTTAGGGTTTAGGGCTTAGGGTTAAGGTTCAAAACCCTAATGATAACCCTAAACCCTAAACCTTAAACACTAAATTGAAACTCATAAAATCAAAACCCTAAGTCACTTGTTATCGTGACATTAAACCCTAAGCACAATACACTAGACCCTAACACTAAACCATAAACATTAAAACTAAAGGATTGAAGTACATTGCTTCATGAAACCCTAAACCCTAAATCAAAACCTACAAATATTAAAACTAAAAATTAATTACTAAAACCTAAAACCCTTCAACCCTATACATTTAAATTAAAACCCTAATTAAAGATCATAAACCCTAAACCACATTAACATTAAATGAAAAACCCAAAACCCTTAATTTATACCCTAAAGTAACATATTAACCCTAAAAAAACTAAATAAAATATATTAGCCATAAACAAATTAGTAAACCCTTAATTTATACCCTAAATTAAAACCACAAACCCTAAATTAAAACCATAACCCTAAACTTTAAAAGTTAAAACTGAATTAAAGATGCAATTGAAAAATAATCAAAGATTTAAGCTCAATTTCAAAACAAAAAGGACGAAATTGAAAGAAATCAAAGAAGGAGTGCTTGCGGAGCAAAACCCGAAGAACCCGTTTCAAAGTGCGCGGATCCTCCGACCCGGCTCGAGCCCTATAAATACACCCTCACCCCTCAGCCAAATTTGCTCCTTTCTCCCTTCTGTTATGCTGCCGAAATATCGTCTCAAATTCTCTCTCATCCACAAACACCAAAATCCCAGATTTTCCTCATTTCTTTCGATCAAAAGCTCGTGTTCTTCCCAAGTTCTTCCCTGTTCTTCCAAAATTTCCTCCCAGATCTTCTATAAACACAAATTTCTTCCTTAAACCTGTTTTTCTTCGATCAAACCCCCTTCTTTTCTCAAGAACAACCTCGTGTTCTTCCATGTTCTTCCAAAATTTCCTCCCAGATCTTCTATAAACACAAATTTCTTCCTTAAACCTGTTTTTCTTCGATCAAACCCCCTTCTTTTCTCAAGAACAACCTCGTGTTCTTGAGAATTTCTTTCTTCAATCCTTCTAAACCCAAAACCCAAAATCATTTCTGTTTTACCCTAAACCCTAATTTATTCTTAACCCTAACCCTAGATCTGAAACCCTAACCTCTACACCCTTAATCCCAAAACCCTAACCCTAAATCTGAAACCCTAACATCTAAACCCTAGCCCTAAACATCTAATCCCCAAACCCTAACCTCTAATCCCAACATCCTTTCGTATTCTCATCTTACCTCTTCAGATTCTGAGATCTGTTCTTCTCTGTCTTTTCATTTTCCGAGAGCTGTTCTCTGCCATTTCATTTTCCCAGATCTATTCGTGTAAGTTATATATTCTTTTTCTTCTATTTATTTTTTTGTTTGATTTTCAGATTCTTACTATTTTCCTTTTTTTCTCAGAATCGTTTCTGGCTTCTTTCTGTCTGTTCCTGTTGCGTGCCGGTCTGTTCATCAAGCTGGAAGGTTGTATATCTCCTTTTGCATGTTTCTTTCTGTTTGTTTATATGTATGATTATTTTCTGAGATCTGTTTGTTTATATGTATGATTGTTTTCTGAGATCTGTTTTTGGATGTTATATCAGTTTGCATGTTATCTGAGATCTATTTATTGCATGTTATCTGAGATCTGTTTATTGCATGTTATCTGAGATCTGTTTATTACATGTTATCTGAGATCTGTTTATTGCATGTTATCTGAGATCTGTATCATGTATGTTTCTGTCAGTTTGTATTTATGCATGTCAGTTTCTATGATTTTATTTTTATGCATGTATTTATATGTATGGTCCGAGTCTGTTTATTGTATCATGTATGTTTTTATGCATGTTTCTGTATTTATGTTTCTGTTTGTTTATATGTATGATTGTTTTCTGAGATCTGTTTTTGGATGTTATATCAGTTTGCATGTTATCTGAGATCTTTTTATTGCATGTTATATCTGTTTTCTGCGTGTTATATCTTTATGCATGTATGCATATGTATGGTCCGAGTCTTTAGGGTTTCGTTGGTTTAACCTGAGTATATCGGCTGGACTACCTGACCTGCGGTGCTACTGGTGCCAAAGGGGGATTTTAAATTTTGTCCCTGTGGATAGGTGTAACAACGCCACGTACAAGGGTTAAACTGAAACCATTAGAAATTTTATTCTTTGTTTATGGATGTCTGTATATATGATTTTGTATTTTTTTTTATTTTTGGTTCTCTGATTTGCACTTTTTCAGTTTTGTGACAGCTATGAATTCATTCTCTTATGAGTTGGACTTTCCTGGAGAAAGAAATCTAAATGACCAAATTATATTGTCTCAAGGTAATTTATTAATCCTTGTTCATTATGATTTTTTTTAACTTATATTTTGTATATTTCTGACTCTTTTTTTGTATGTTTTTGCTAGAAGAGGGTGCAAATGATCAACTGTCTGAGACAGTTTGTACCTCCAAGAGGAAGTTTACAGCTTCAGCTGGAGGGGACATTGGGAGAAGAACATCCCCTGTTTGGGATCATTACACATTCATCAAGCTTCCAGAAGGGCTTTTTGCAGAATGTAAGTACTGCAAAAAGAAAAGGTATAAAGCTGACTCTTATATTGGTACTTCTAATCCGAAAAGACATACTGAAAAATGTGATGCTTATAAGGAGTTTCTTGCTACTAATCCCAATAGTAGTTCAGAAGCTGCTTTTGATCAGAAAAGATATTGTGAACTGTTTGCTGAAGCAATTCTTTGTCATGGTTATGCTTTGAGTGTTGTTGAGCATGATAAACTTAGGGTTTTGCATAATTATTTAAATCCTAATGTGAAAGATATTTCAAGGTACTCTATTACTAAGGCTTGCATGTTAAAGCATGAGATGCATAAGAAATTGCTTTTTGATTCAATGCAATCTGTTCTGAGTCGTATCTGTTTTACATGTGATGGCTGGTCTGCTTGCACTTCACGTTCTTACTTTGCACTGACTGCACATTATGTTGATAATAACTGGAAACTTCAGTCTAAGATTTTAAATTTTCGTCGTTTCCCCCCTCCCCATGATGGTGAGTCTATTTACAAGTTTGTTAAAAATATGTTAACTGAATGGGGTCTTGAGAAGAGAGCTTTTACAATGACTCTTGATAATGCTTCTGCAAATGAAAGAATGGTGAGGCGTCTGAAAGATGATTTGCATGCAATTTCTCCTCTGCCATGCAATGGTAAGTTTTTTCATATAAGGTGTGCTGCCCATATCCTGAACTTGATAGTTCAAAGGGGCTTGAAGGTAATCGACTCATCTGTTGTTAAATTGCGTGAGATTGTTAAATTTATAGATTCTTCTGATTCTAGACTTTGTTCCTTTGATTCTGCTATTAATGACTGTGGTTCTGATTTTTCTGGTAAGTTGGTCTTGGATGTTCCTACTCGATGGAACTCTAGTTACCTGATGCTTCGTAGGGCACTAGAAGCTAAACATGCTATTAACTTGTTTGTTAATAGGGAAAATGGTTTGGATGTAATCTCTGATGTTGAGTGGGAAACTGCTCAATTAATTTGTGATTTCCTTGAGCCCTTCTTTGAAATTTCAACTCTGTTCTCAGGATCCAAGTATCCTACTGCTAATTTGTACTTGGCTAATGTTGTTGCCATTGAGAAACTTTTATGTGATGCTCACAATGATCCATGTGAGGGCATCTCTGCAATGGCTGGTCCTATGCTTGATTTGTATGAGAAATACTGGTCTGATCATTCAACTATTCTGTCTTTTGCTGTTACAACTTCTGAAGGAGTTGTATGGTGTCCTCTATGTTGAGGATGAGGTTGAAAGGAGGGTAAGTGTTGTTTATAATGAGTTTGTGAGTATGTATATTTATTATTCAAGATCTGCACGTACTTCTTCTAATAATTCTTCTGTCCAAAGTAACTCTACTCATTCTTCAAGTCTGTCAAGTTCTGGTCGCCCTAGGACCTTCAAAAAATCTAATCTCTTTCAGGTCAGTTTATCTTTTAGCTTCTGTTTTTATAGTTAATTTTTTTCATTTACAGTTTACTAATTTTTTTTATTTAATGCAGAACTTTGATGCCAATTTGGCAGCTTCTAGGAGTGGTAAGTCCGATGTTGACTCCTACATTTCTTTGCCCCTTCTCCCTCGCACATCAGATGCTGAGTTCGATATTTTAGAGTATTGGAAAACACAATCTGTGTCTTTTCCAGTGCTTTCACTCATGGCTAGAGATGTGTTAGCCATTCCAATCACCTCTGTAGCTTCTGAATCCTCATTTAGTATGGGAGGTCGAATATTGAACAAGTTGAGGGCTAGGCTTTTGCCTAAAAATGTAGAAGTGTTTGTAACAACCAGAAATTGGTTGTATGGTTTTGAGCCTGAAGAAAGGGATGAAGAATTTCTTGCTGTTGGGAAGGATGCCTCAGTCTCGGATGTGTCTGTTGAAGATCCACTTCAAGGTTAAGGTATAATCCTTTTTCTGTTTTTTCAATTCTTGTTTTATTTTTATATTCAGTTACTGACTTTGTTTTGTTTTGTAGGAAGCACTTCAATGTAGAAGTATCTGATGTGTATGTTGCATCTGATGTTAAGTGAGGTATAATCCTTCTTGTTAAGTGAGGTATAATCCTTCTCGTTAAGTGAGGTATAATCCTTGTTTCTGTTTCTTTAATTTGACTTAGTGTTTCTTGTTAAGTGAGGTATAATTCTTGTTTCTGTTTCTTTAATTTGACTTAGTGTTTTGTTTTGCATCTGATGTTGCATATGATTCTGTTTTTTTCTTGCTTCTTAGCTGAATGCTGCTGTTGTTTGTGAGTTGGTGATGCTGTTTGCTGCTGCTGTTAATGGCTTGGTGTTGTTGTTGGTTACTGGTAGCTTGCTGTTCCTCTCTTATCTTAGTGTTGCCCATAATTATGTTGGTTTCTTACCAGTTACCCATAATTAGCTGTTGGTAGCATTTAGATGAGATAGCCCGATGAAGAATTATTTGGTAGCAAAGTGCTTTTAGCTTTGCTATAAGATCTGAGGGCTAATTTTATTACAAACTTGTATTTCGTGACATTCGGTTTGTAAAATTATAAGTGTAAATTTTTATCTTGTATTTTTTTACATTCTGTAATGATATTTTCTTAAGTAATAAAGTATTGATAATCTGATATTCTAGTTATTTTTATTTTATATCTGTTAATTTATTTACTTAAGTGTATGAATTTTTTTTATATCTTAACTTAATTCTACATTTTGTAACTTAAGACAACAATTACTTAATTTGTTCTACTTATGTAAAATCATATACTTTATAATCTTATCCGTTTTGAACTGCAAAAGTTGTAGGATGACTTACAATTTTTATAACTTGAATCTGTTAAGTATAAAATATTACATATTAAAGTTGTAGACTTTCAATTTTTTTTATAATTTCTAAATTTACTTAGTCATTTTTCAATTATAAATGTTATACATAAGTGTTATAATTTCACTAAGTTTTACAATCTTAAAGAATCTGTTAACTAAGTATAAAAAAATAAAATTGTAGACTTCTAAAATTTTAGACTTGTAAATTTTTGAACTACATATATATGTTATAACTTTAGTAAATTTTATGAACTACAAATAAGTTTACAATTGTTATTTAATTTTTTATAATTTGTAAATTTACAATTTTATTCAAGTTAATGAATAAACTTTAAAATTAAAAACAACTCTTCATTTAATTTTTTATTTTCATAAATTATCAATTATTTATTCTTTTTTCAAACTTTAGTACTTAATATATATATATGTATGCGCGCATATACATCACCTATATCAATATATGTAAGTGTATATGTATATACATTATATATGTATATGATATATGAACTTTTATAAATTTTTTAATTCATCATGTCATAGGTTTCGGGTTAATTTCATCTCAGGTCAAGAACAGGTCGGGTCACTTAACAGGTCGGGTTCAAAAGCAGGTCGGGTCCATTTCAGTCGGGTCCATTTCAGGTCGGGTCCATTTCAGGTCGGGTCCACTTTCAGGTCGGGTCCATTTCAGGTTGGGTCCATTTCAGGTCGGGTAAAATCGGATATCAGGTCAATTCAGTCGGGTAATTTCGGTTATTTGCCAGGTCGGCTTCGGGTTCGGGTTCTTTTCAGTCGGACGCAGGTCGGGTTTCAGGTCCAAATTAACAGGTCCAATTCGGGTTCGGGTCGTTTTCAGTCGGACGCAGATCGGGTTCGGTTGCTACAGTAACAGGTCAAATTCGGGTTCGGACCAACAACAGTCGGTTGCAGATCGGGTTCGGGTAAAAAAAAATCGGGTCAAATCAAGTTCTGACTCGGGCAGGTTTCAGTCAGGTTACCAGGTTCTGACTTGTTTTTACATCCCTAATCATCAATGATATCATATATTATCTCGAGATTTTTTAATAAATTTTAATTTGATTACTAGGCAATATCTTAATCTAGTTTTATATTTATATAGGACGAAGTTAAGATTTGAAGTTGAGAAAAATTATTGTAGTTGATATAGTGATTTAATAATTCAAGATTCCAGTGTAATTATTTTAAAAAATTTATTGGCCAAAATTTAAGGACAGTCGTCGATTTCTTCCATCTTTATAATTGTGGCAATAATCATTTTTATTATTGCTTATTTTATTATTTTCCGAAATAATGTGATAAAATGTCAGACATGTGATTGTGCAGCGAGAGTATGGGAATTGCATGGGGACCAAGAGATTAATGGAAAGAGGGGAAGGAAGGGATGCTTCTAGTAGGTTAAAATAGATTTTTTTTTAGAAGATAAATTAAAATAGATTTGCATATGGTTAAAAAATTGATGGTCAAATTTAATTAAAAAATTTAATTATTTAATTTTTTGATTTGAAGGTTTAAAAGGGTGCAAAAAAATATTAGGGACTCAATTGTTTTTTTTTATTCAAATTTTCGAAAACTTCAAGCACCCTTAAGCCTATATAGCATATGGTTTCATTGAATTATAAAATAATTAATTTAACATTGACTTTGAGAGTTGGCTAGTTGATTAGTATACAATATCTTTAGATTGTATTACCTAACAATGAATTAAGTTCAAATATCAACACTTTTGTTCTAAACGTCAAACTCAAATTCTAAATTAATCATAAATAATAAAGACAAAAGTAAAAAATAATTATGACAATAATTAAAATATTTAGATAGAGACAAATGTATGGATGAGTCTACCACGTGCGACGAACATTGATGAACACCACTAACGATGAACACCGATGACAACATTAATTTTTTTAAAAATTTTAAAAATCTAAAGGACTAAAATTATAATTAAAATTATGTCTTAAAAAATAAAAATCAAATTTAATAATTACTTTATAATATTTTTAATAGGCTAGAATCAAATATACTCAATTCTTCTAAACCCTAACAAAATCAATCTCTTAAAAAAATAGAAATCAATTTATAATTTTTTTAATAGATTATAATCAAATATACCCAATTCTCATATTATTTCCAATGTTTAATTTTATACAATTTCTCTTATCTTACAAAAAATTGTGACAATAATTATTTTTATTATTGCTTATTTTTATAAATTTTCCGCAATAATGTGTCAGACATGTGATTGTGCAGTGAGAGTATGGGAATTGCATAGGGGGACTAAGAGATTGGGAAGATATATATTTTTAATGTATCCTATTTAATCCTAATTATACCTAGAAGTGTAGGAAAAATAAATGAGAAAAATGACTGAACAATAATGTACAATTTATTCAACCGGTCAAATAGGCTCCCTTAAATTAGTAAGATAAATTGAAATCGAATTTGCATATAAAATATTATACAATGATTAAATTGTATGTCTACCATATCATCACTCAGATATTTGATCTTAAATTGCCAGAATATTTTATCTGAGCATTAATAATTGCCAGAATATATATAGAGAGAGAGTAGGGATGTGTAAAATTTGACTTAGAGTAAAAAATATTGAATTATTTGATTTGATGCGAAAATACTTTTCGACTTGTTTTCATTGGACTTGAAAAAAAATTGACTTGAAAAAATTTTAACTAAAATTTGAGTTATAAAATGAAAATTCGAATACCCAAATTTTTTAGTAAACAATAGATCAGTTTTAAAGTTCAAGTCATGTCATTCAAATCTACCACACACACACACACATATATATATATATATATATATATATATATTTACATATGAAAAAATATGAAGTAATGCATATGTTTATAATATATGATTATAGAAAATCGTTTAAATTGAAACTAATTGGTACCATAACATTATAAATGTTTACATTTAAATTTGAACAGAAACTCGAACAAATCCAATCGACTCGAATTCCATAAACTCTACTCTATTTGAAAATTTTCAAATAAAATTTAAGTTATAAAATATGACTCTACAACTCGGCTAGCTCGAATTTTTTTACTCAACTCGACTCAAATCAATTAAATGCCCACCCCTAATATGAAGAAGAAATTAAAATATTTTTTATCATATAAATAATTCATATTAAACCAACTCAATTTTTTTGCTCGGCAAAATTATTATTTTATTAAATAAAATACCAACTTGAGATGTGGACCTCGTTAAAATAACATCCCTAAACTTAAATGGAGGAAAAAGAGTACTCACAACTAGGAGAGTGTCCAAACACAACCTATCAAAACAGTCAATACAAAATCCACAATTCAAAACAAGAAAATATGTCACACTACTAAACACCATAATTCCTCACTACAATTTTTTACTCTAGACCAGTCTTCAAACAAAAACTAGAACAAATTGGACCCCTTCTCCATTCTCCTATGGTTTAAAAAAAAAACATCTATACAAAAGCAACCAAAAAAACTCTCTAAAAAACACACCATTCACCAAAAATTATAAACTACTTAACAAGGCAGCAACTAAACAAAACTTGCAGCATAACAGCTTACGCCAAATGAACCCATCGAGATTCGAAAAACTCTTTCCTTTTCAAGCCATCCTTAGCTAGGTGCTCAACGAAGCAAAAAAAAGAAGTCTCATAAAATATGCGAATCAGTTTCAAGCCCCGACCCGACTAGGTATTTTTGCTAAAATTTTGGGGATCGGGGCGGGGCGGGGCGTGAAAAGCATGAAGTCGGGGCGGGACGGGTTCGGATATTTGCTAGAAATTCTCCGCCCGGTACATTTTTATATTTTTATTTATTATATTTATAAAAAATATCACTATATATAAACACTTTTATGAGTTTTAAGCTATTTTTTGTTTTTGTTTCGGTTCGTGCTTATCGTAAAATTTTGTTAGATGTTGTTCAAGTTTTAATATATTCGATTCTAACGGTCAATGATTCAAGTTTGAAGTCCCTTGAAACCATAATTTGTGATTGTGGTAGAAGATTGGTCGAATCTAACATTTATCGTCAACGAAGATTAAAAATTTTTAAAATTTTTAGGGAGAGCTGGGTCGAGTTTAAGGGTTATTGTATCGAGTCCGGTCGGGGCGGGTAAATTAATATTTTAATTCGGGGTGGGACGGGGCCAAGTTTAATACCTTATAGATCGGGGCGATTTTGGGGCGGCCAAAAACCCGCCCCGCCCGTTGCCATCCTAAAGCGAAGTTCCTCCTAATCCTTCTCTTGGGGAATTTCCTGTTGAGATTCCATGGTTTGAGTGTTCGTGTCAATAGTTTGTTGGGGCTATTCCTCTATTGGCGTGGAAAACATGCAATCTACAAAAAAATCTGCCAATACATGAGCCTTGACTGCTCTTCACGGATGATAATCAACTCCGAACTCACTCAACTCGATTTCTCACTTAAACATCCGGCCCTGTATGTTCACTCTATTTAAAATATCTTTCAGAGGTTGATCTGAAAAAACTGTTACTTGATGAGCTTGAAAATAATGGCGAAGCTTCCTAGTTGCTATCACCAAACTAAATACTATTTTCTCGGCTCTTGTGTACCTTCCCTCTACGAGATGAAGAACCCTACTTACATAATAAACTAGTCTCTAAACATCATCTTCCTTTTTAACCAGTAAAGTTGCAACTGTCTCATCGGTGGCGGCTAGGTACATGTACAAATTGTCCCATTCCTTTGGTGTGGCCAACATGAGGGGACTCATCAAATACTGCTTTAACTATTCTAACGCCCACTGGCAGTCGTCCGTCCACTGGAACGACCCTTTTAAAGCCTTCAAAAAAGGAAGACAATTGTCTACGAGCTTGAAGATGAATCTGTTCAATGCTACCACTTTTCCATTTAGCTTTTGGTTATCCTTGGTGCTCGCTAGGGGTTGGAGATCTGTGATAGCCTTGATTTTTTTTCTGGGTTTGCTTCAATGCCTTGCTCGGAGATTAGAAATCCAAGAAACGTTCCCTCTCCTACCCAAAGGTGCATTTCTTGGGGTTCTGTCTCATTATGTACAGTTGAAGAACGTCGAAGACTTCTTGCAGATCTATCAAGTGTTGTTCGAAAGAGGTAATTTTGGAAAACATGTAATCTACATAAACTTCAATGTTTCTTCCAATCTAATGACGTAAAATCTTGTTGACCAAACGCGGGTACGTTGCCCTCGCATTCTTAAGTCCAAAGGGAATCACCTTGTTGCAATAAAGGTTATCTTATATTACAAAAGATGTATTTTCTCTGTCCTCATCTGCCATCGCTATCTGGTTGTATCTTGAAAAAGCATCCATGAAGCTCATATACCTATATGCGACTGAATCATCGACCAATTTGTCAATCGAGGGGAGCGAGAAATTTTCCTTGGGACATGATTTATTGATATTAGTAAAGTTGACACACATTCACCATTTCACCATCACCACATTGACGAGCCATTGGAGGTACTTTACTTCATGGATAACTCCCATTGCGAGCAGCTTCTCGATTTCTTGTTTGACCGCTTGTACCTTTTCCTCCGAAAATTTCCTTCTCTTTCTCCTAACGGGTTTGATCGCTTGGTTAACCTGCAAGGAATGTTTAATTATCTTCAAGTGTATTCCTCGCATGTTCGCAATGGACCATGCGAACACATCTGCATTGTCTCTTAACAACTTTACAAGTATTCTCCTACAATGCTTGTCTAATCCTAATGATATCTTAGTGAACTTCATAGGTTCGCCAATATAGAGCTTTACATTCTCCGTCTCGTCCACCACCTCTGGCTTGTTGCATTTATCCTCTTCTTGCCACCTTCTGGTCGGTTTGCATCGACCCTTCCCCCAATGGTGTGGGGAACCTGACCTGAAGGCAAAACAAGGTCGTGACCATATTGGCTTAATTTGCGCATCAGAGGTCCGCCGAAGATGGCATTGTACACCGAGGGATTATCCATGACTAAAAAATAGCCATCTGAGTAACTTTATTAGCATCATCACCTATAGTAGCCGACAGTTGAATGGAGCCTTTCACCTCTATGGGTTGATTACAAAACCCATATACCGAGCTCGCTGGCTTTAGCTTCAGGGATTTAAATAGCGGTCGCGTCGCGGTTATCGCGGTTGTAGACATAACGGAGGCTATTGCGGTCATTGCGGGTGTCGCGGTCGTGAATTTTTTTTTAAATTTGCACAACTTATATTAAAATATTAAAATTATAATTATAACTATAAAGAGTCATTTTTAATGATATTTACAATATTTTCTAAACAAAAATAAACATAAATTAAAATGGATTAAAAAATATCTATTATAAATTATAATTGTGAGATTGGAGATTAAATTTCTTACAATTTTATTAAAGATTTTTTTCCATTAGCAAACTCAAAAATAATATATATATATATATATATATATATATATATATTTGTTCTAGGTCAATACCTTAATTAAAAAAATATCAAGGTAAATATCAAAAATAGGAAATTTAAATTATAATTATAAAAAATTTTCACCACTTATAAATGGATTTAATTGAAAGAAAATAAGACTTAGAGGCTCAATTGGAAGTTTTGTTATGGATTTGATGACTTAATTGAAAATGGAATAAAATAAAACATCTTAATTAAATTAAAAATCTGCCTTAAAGGACTAAATTATAAGAAAACTAAAACTTTTAAGCCTCTCCAAAAATGATTTAAAATTAGAACCCTTCTTCCCGCATTTACCCTTTTAATATTATACCATCGTCTTCAACCCGGTTATCTTTTTTTCTCTCTGCAACTTTTTCCTCCTCCTCCGCCACCAGCCGCAATGGAGCTGAAAACGGGGATAGCGTCCCGCTATCGTCGCGACAACCGCTATTTCGTTATTTCGCGTCCGCTACAGCCCGCTATCGTCGTGATTCCGTTGCCCACCGTGATTTCCTTCGATTGCGGTTTTGGACGGCGGCGCGACCGCAATTTCGCGGCCGCTAACGCGGCTGCGCTCCGCTATTTGAAACCCTGTTTAGCTCTACCTCTGGGATCCCCATCTATTTGAACGCATTCCAGCTTAGTACCTCCATTACGCTGCTTGTGTCCACCAAAATTCTCTTTACATCAAAACCTACTACTAAAGTTTTGACAACGATGGGTCATTTCTCTCTTCGTCTAAGAACTTGCCTTCCTTCCTTTCAAAAAATAAAACTTGCTAGGGCTCCCTATACTTCATTCTCTTTATTGACCCCGCCGAGACCGACATCACACTATGCATATTTGCCTTATGCTTGGAACTTGTATAAGACCATTCTTTATCCACCTTGATGATCATATGGATGATCCCCCTATGTTCTTGATTATTCCTCCTACCTTCTTGTGCTCTTGGTTGCTCTATTCCCTTGTCATCTTCAGCCTTCCTATTGCAGGAAACCAAAAATCTCTCCAACTGACTTCTCCTGATCGCGGATTCAATTACGTTCCTGAAATGTGCATAGTTATCAGTGCAATGATTCTAATCCTTGTGAATTTTGTATCTTCTCCCAGAACGCTCCCTCTGGTCACTTTGTCTCATTGGATGCAGCAGTTTTAAGATTCCAGTATGCTTTATTTGATTTGAGACTTGCGAAGCAGACTCCATCAACCCATGGTAAGTTCGAAATGTAGACAACTTTTCTTTGGTTGCTTCTCGTTGTCCGTCGTCTTGTTGGTATCGTTGGGACTAACCACTCTGCTGACTATATTGCTGTCCATCATGGTATTGCTGGTTACCATTGTTAGTTCTCTGGTGAAGTGGGGGTCTCCCTCTCCCTAGAGTTTCGACTATCATGCCTTTCGTCCGCGGGTTGTGGGCTATGGGCTTGGACCTTATTATATCTGCTTCCTCGTTCTTGGTGTAAGGCTGCACCTTTTCATATAGCTCCGATAAAGTTAACGCCGTCCTATCCAATAAATTGTACTTACGATGCTGATGGGAAGGTCCATTGATAAAAGCGCTGATAACAAACTCATTGGATACTTCTTTTGTTTGCATGGTCGCATCATGAAATCTTTGTACAAAGTCCCTCAAGGGCTCATCTAGTCTTTGAAAGATGAACATGAGGTATCTCGGAGACTTTTTTAATAACTTATTTGCCAAGAAATGACTCATAAACAAGTTGATCAAAATTAGAGATCGAATGTGCCGAGAGTTCACGAGTGCATAAAGAACCCATATTTAGACCCTTTTACTTAGCATATTACATGTGTTCGAAAGCATATTGTTTCATTTAAGAGTTGTTTGCATATAATTATGGAGTTATGGTGTTTGAGCTAAATGTTTATCTATATTTGTACTATTTACAGGAAAGGTAGTGGATTTTAGTGGTGCTTGCGCAGGAAGTAACAGAGCAATGGAGTGCTGGCGATGAATCTTTGACCTTTTGACGGTTAATTAATGTGCGGACCCCTCTCCTTTATGAGCCATTATTGACGTGGAAAGCAAAGATCATCTTTGCTGGATCACATGACACTTTATTAAAAGCATGTGACAATATATTCTTTTATTGAGAAATTAATAACATAGAAAAGGAAGATCCTCATTAAAAGATTACTTTCACTTCAAAATTTTTAAAAACATAGGAGGGCCACCTTTATATAAAGATACCAAAGGCCACAAGAAAAGGGGGATGCACTTAACACAAAAACACGCAGAGAAGCTTTTACTCGAGGAAACAACCCCTTTGTCTTCTAAATCAGAGAACCAACATTGTCAAAGGACTAAAGGAGTCCCCAAGCAACGAAAGCTATCAAGAGAGGCTTGAGGAGTTGGAGCAGGCTTGAGGAGTTAGAGCGATGCAACACAGTTCGAGGGTTTGAAAGAGAATTGGAGGACGCTTGATTTTATTTCTCTCTATCTTTATAAATTGGCATGACTTTTAATATTTTATGGATGTTATTTTCTCATACATGAGCTAAATACTTTGTTTGGGTTTATTGTTTTAAGATTATATATTTTCATTATTGATTAACGTTATAGCACCTTTTTTCCTTTATTTATTCTTTTCATCATCCTTCATGCATAATTATTGTAACAGCTATCGAGAGAGACCATTTAATTATTGATCTGTGACTTAATATTGAGAGAGTTAAGTTAGACAAAAGTGAATAATGGAGCTTAAGCTGTTAACTTAGGTTCTAATCTGGATTAGGTATAATTTTAGGATTTCAACGACTAATAAAGGTGTAACGCCCCGATTTTAGGGCCAGGAGATATCGGATTAGTTAAACTGAGGCGGATTAAAATTAAATTGGAGACTAACTATTTTTGACACACTTAAAGTGTTTTAAAAGATTAAAGGGCAAAATGAGAACTTTTAGTAAAAAGGAATAAAAAAAGGTTTTCTCAAAAGCCATCATCTTCTCAAAATCCCTTTTTACGTTCAAAAACCTTCCATAAACCCCATTTACTATTCCATTGGTTTCAAGCTCCAAACCAAGTGATTTCTTCAAGGTAAATGGCTCTCAACTTAGTTTCATCTTCCTTGAGTCGTAAATGTAAAGATTTTTGCAAAATGCATGGATTAAACTTGTTTTGATTTTTAAAGTTTGGTTTGAAATGAAAGGAGGTTTGTGAGTTTTTCGTTTGGGCTTTCTATGGCTGAGTTGAGAGTGTTTTTAACTTCGATTTATCACTAAAATAACATAAAAATGGTGGGTTTTTATAGAAAACCCGAAATGAGTATTGTGGGTGGTTTTGGGAGTTGAAAAACTTGAGTATTTGGTCGAGTTTTGGGTCTAAATGACAGCTGAAGGTTTGATAGTTTTGGATTGATGTTTAGGGATGCTAAAATGTAGATTTTTATGGTAAACTCGTTAGGTATGGCTGCTAGTAGTTTGGGTTTGAATTGATTATGTTTCGAGTGAAATTTTGGCTTGAATCGATGTGTGTAGATGCGAGGTTGTTGAGTTCCGGGTTTTTGCTATGTTTGTGAGTGTATTGGAGTTCTAACGTTCAGTTTTGGGTTTCTCGAAACAGAGGAATTGGATTCGGGCTTTGTGGATGGAAATCCGGGTAGTTCAGAGGCTTGATTCGGCATCTTAGACATCATTTGTGTGTTGGCTGGTGAGTGGATCAATTTTAAAAGCCTTAGTGTGGTTAAGGGAATGTTTTGGGAGTTTGGATTGAGCTTGAAAAGCCAATCCAAGCTCAAGAGTAAGTTTTAAAGGTTTTATACAATAAATCTGTGTTTTATGATTCTTGAATGCAATGTGAACATGTCATGTTGGTAACGTGTTAATTTGCATTGTTATACATGTTGAAACTTATGACTTATGTTTATATTTGCATTGTGAGTACATGCCTCGCATGGAAGTTTGGACTTGGTAAGAGGTTCAAGCATCGGTAATGCTTGCGGTTGTGAATGAGTATATTGACACGTGTTAAGTTGTTACCGGATATAATTGATCGATCAATAGGATTAGAGTGCACTCGAGGTAAAATTCACGCGTGGCCTTAGTGATGTTAGATTCCACTAAGGAGGAGTACGGTGATGTGAGATTCCACTGGAAGTTATGTTTTTACTAGATGGGTGAGTACGGTGATGTGAGATTCCACCGGAAGTGTCTAGTGGGTTTGAGAAACTATCCGCGTATCCGAGTAAAAACGATGAATGTCAATATATCCATGGTTGCTCTAATTCTCATGTGAAGCATGTTGTTGATTTCCTCTTTTATTCTTATGCATTGTTGTTTACTTTGCTTGCGTTATGAGAATGAGCATGTGGTAAGCCTATGACTTGTGGTTGCATTCGGTAAATACGCGTGAAGGTAAAATGCACGTTGTTATGTGTTTAAACATGTGGAAATGATTTGGAAATGGTTTTGGTTTTCAAACAAACTACGTTTTAAAAAACTGCATTGTTGTAGATACCTTTTTGAGCACCGCTCACTAAGCTTAAACGCTTACGCTCTCCTTTCCAACAATGCAAGCCCTTAGACCTTCGGAGCAGCTCGGGGAACAAGGGAGGATCCAAGGGAGTTTGGTTTGCACAAGGATGGTTTAGACTTCAATAACTAGTATAAAACAATGAGATATGACCTTTTTATGTTTGATGTGTTGTTGACATGTCCTTTTTGCTTAGACAAGTTTGTTTAGTTGCTTTGGGCTTGTAATGCCTATTACCATGATGATTTATACTTTTGTTTAGCTTTTGGCTATGTCGGAAAATGTTATGTATGCTTGTTCCTCTCAGAATTTTGTCTCGTTGAATGATGCATCGTTATGTGTTTAAATGCTTTGTATGTTTATCCATGGATGCCTTGAGTCATATGAGTGAATGTATGTTTCTTGAATGCTTGCTTTATGCCTCTAGTGTTGAGTCCTTGTTCTTTAAATAGCTAAAACATGTTTTGCAGGGCAAGGCGTATCGGTACGCTCAAGGGTGTATCGATAGGTCCCTTGTTTTGGGCAATACGTACCGGTACGCGGGGGTGTATCGGTACGCAAAATGCTCACTGAAAATCTGAGAAATTGACGAGATTTTGGCGTATCGGTACGGGTCTTGAGGGTATTGGTACGGTCTTCGTAGTTGACCTTGGGAAAGTTGACCGTTGAGGGCGTATCGATACGCACCTTGTGGGTATTGATATGGTTTCCCTAGGTTTAACTTGGGGTGTTGACCAAGTACAGGCATATCGATACAGTCCTTTAGCGTACCGATACGACCTGTTGTAAATTTTAGAATGGGTTTGTTAATTGCCTGTTTTGCGTGTTTTGTATCCATGTGTGTATTCCGCTGCGTGTCCTCTCACATAAGATATAATTAAAGCATCTAGACAAGATAACTTTAAAAGAAATTTTCTAAGGTTTCTAATCGGATTGGAACCTTAACGGGTTTCGCTTCGGTTTTCCCCGTGTAAAGCATTCGATGCGGTCTGGCGGCTAGGCCGGGTCGAGGGGGTTACAAAAGGGAACTTGAATAAACTATAAATTGTTAGGGTTCACGCAGACATGTATTACCATAGCTACTTTTTGTTAAATTCTAGGTATCAATAGAGTGTTGGAGTTCATTAGAAAACCCTTTTGAGTAGATAAGTGAATAATTTGTTTACGCAGACATGTATTGCCAGCTGATATAGCATTCAAATGGTAATTAAACATATTTCTTAGGCAATAAACCTTACAGGGTTGTCAAAGTCCTGCAAAAAAAACTGATTTTACTAAACTAACTTTTAGTAATAGTGAGATTAGGTCGAATCCAAAGAGAGTTGAAATTAGAATCTCAATGTTAAAACAATAAAACTAAAATTGATTGGGGTGTTTGGATTGTTGAATTAAAGAGGAATGAGAAAATAACTAAAATCTTAATATTAAAATTAACAAAAATGGATCTTACCGAACTTCCAATTCAATGGTGTGATTTTCATCCAACAGTAACTTTGATCATAGGCTTAAAGATGAATTTCTCGTATCCAATAAATTAATCTTCTTGGGGAACACCACAACAAGCAATTATTTTCCTTTTATAATTGATTAGTCTACTCGAGGGAACACCGCAACAAGCATTCAAATCAAAACTTACCATTAAATAAAATCAATGAAAGCATTAAGATTCATGAGAATGACTGAAATAAAATCAATCAAACTAATATTGTACCTTATTTCCCTATGGACTATCTTGCGTGATATGTAGTCTAACGAACACAAAACATGAGCCTTACTCTTTGCTACTTGTGTCATGGATAAAGATAGAACATTTAATATCGAATTAAGGCGTCAATTTAATCAATTATAAATATTCATAAAATAAGAACAAGAAATAAAGATTTCTTGGATTAAAGAAGAAATACTAGTTTAGTACAAGCCTCACAAAATTACAGCGGGATCAGTTCACCGTTGAATCAGAAATAAAAGCATTAACCACACATGGTTGAAGAAAATAACAAGAGATGATGAAGAAGAAGTGTTGTAAAAGATGAGATGATTTCTAGAGGGTCTAATGAGTTCTTCATATAGAGAGCAAAAACCCAAACCCTAAAAAGATATTCTGCTTTAATTGAGTTTTAATACAATAAGGAAATATAATATAAAGGATAATCTAAATAAATAAAATCCTAATTGATAAAAGAGATTGATTTTTGGTCCAATACTTCTATAATAACGGAAATAACCATAAAAGTGGGCTTCAACATAGATTTGCTTCCAAAATTTCGGATATCTCATGTCAGACACCAAACTCGCATCAGTCACAAGGAGTGGTCACGCCTTATCAAAAGTAACCTTCTACTCGTTTCTACTATCTTCTAAAAGACTTGATTTTCACATTAGAAGCTAAAAACACGCTTTTGAATTGAATTTCACCTTTGCATCCACAATTCACCTCCTAAATCAAAACAAACATAATTTCCACAATTAAACTCAAAATATAATTAGATTATGAAGGAATTAATCACAACAAAGAGTATATAATTATGACCTAACAAAACCAAACATCGATAATCATTAGAATATATGCTACAACATTTGTTTTTCCTTTGATCATCGCTTCATCTTTATTTCTATTGCATGTAGTTTATAATTCCATTCACCACATAATATTATTTCACAAACTCTAAGTGCGATTGCTTTGAGTTTATCACTCCAATCCTTTTGGGTTTGACACTCAATACTTATCACTTTATTACTTGTGCAACGAGTATACTTGCTCTAATTGCACATACTTTATTTTTAGGTGTGTTACAAGTTGAAGGAACATCTACATGCGGGGAGGTAAAGGTCGATCTAATCAAGAGTATCTTACACCCGCCATTAACGACCTATATGCAACCATTGACGACCTATACCCACCATTGACGCAAGCTGCAGCATTGAGTAGTACGATCACATAAATGAAAATGTCGAGAGCAACCCAAAGAGTTTATGTCGTGGCGATTTGTTGTGATTATTGTAGAGGACAACATTTGTTTGAAAATTACTCATACAATCATGATGTGTATTGCTACAAGTGAAGGGTTTCATAGGAAATCAAACAGATCTAATCATGTAGAAAAATGCAGCGAAAAAGAATCCTACAAAAATTTTCAAGATCTCATACAATCATATCAACGAATGATAGACATAATTTTAAAGGTTATCTCGATAAAAGATTCTGTAATCACGTTGTGATGAGGCCTGCCTTTTTGAAAGACGACCGCCCTGTAACACCCGTGTTTTGGGGTTAGGAGTTAGTCGGGTTAATTGGTCTGAGTCGGTAGAACTAATTTTAATCAAATTGATCTTAGTTGAGCAAATTGGGTTTTAAATAAAAAGGAGGGATATTTTGGTATTTAAAAAAAAAACTTTATATCTTAAAAAAATTATATCACCTAATCATTTTCCCTTATCTTCTTTCTTTTCCTCCCCTCCCCGTGAAAACCATCCCAAACTTCCCCAAACCCCCAAAACTTTGATTCATCGATTTCTTCATCAATTCAAGGGGTTTTTGAAAGGTAATTATGTTTTCTTAATCTCCTCTTTATCCTCTATCTATCTATAGTCTTAGATTTCAAAGTTATGGAGTTTTGAAAATTAGGGTTCATATCAAAGTTTGGATTTTTAAGGGGTTTTTCATCTTGTTTTGATAAATTGAGTTGGGGCTTTGTTTAATCATGTTAAAATACACATAATATGTTAAAATGAGTAATTTTGGGTAAAAATCCGAAATTGGGTTTTGGTGGATTTTTAGGAAGGTTTTTAGATGAGTTTGGGTATGATTAATGTTGGAATTTGAGGGTTGATGTTAGAGTAATAGTTGGGGGTTGTTTCGGAAGTGTTTGAATGTGTTAAAAATGTTGAAATCACAAGTTTTGGACTGTTTTTCATGGCTGCTCGGATTTGGTGATTTTGGGGATTGTTCATGGCTTAAATTGTGTGTTTAATGTTGGAAATTGGGGGTTGATGGTTATACTATAGTTGGGCAGTGTTTTGAACATGTTTAAGAGTGTTTTGGATGACTACAATTCTGATTTTTGACGGGTTTTTGTGGAAGTACGAAAATGAGAAATTGAAGAATGAACTTGAGTTTGAATTGTGAGAATTGAAGTGGATTTGTGTGTTGATGTTAAACTTTGGGTTTGTGACTGATTTCGAGGTTAATATATTGTTTTTGAATGGTTAGAAGCAAGAGAAATCAATGGTGAAGCTTCGGGCTCGAATCCGAAAACTTGGATGCTTGGTAGGCTTGTCGGCTTGTGCTAATGAAGTAGTCAGTGAGTGGTTAAAATATTTTAAATGGTTTTGAGCAATTGGTTCGAGCATGTGGACTAGGTTGAGATTGGTAGACTCACCTAGAGTTAGGATTAGGGTGGTAGCCTAATCCTAAGCTTTAGTTAGAGACATTGGATGATCTCTTTAATTGATGTTATGCCTCATGATGATTTGTGTTATGATGATTATGTATAATGTGTTATACATGTTGTTGAGGCATGGTTTGATGCATTGCTATGCATGTGGTTTGGATTGTAAATTGTGTATGATGATGTTGAGTTTAATATGATGTAAGATGCCATATTATAACTCTTGAACATGACATTATGATAATACGTTGTTGAGATATTTGATGTTGAGCTTAATATGATGTAAGATGCCATATTATGACTCTTGAAAATGATATTATGTTGTTGAGATATTGATGTTGAGCTTAATATGATGTAAGATGCCATATTATGACTCTGAATATCAAAGGTTGTGGAATTTGATTAATATTTGCACTAGTATGCTTGGGTACAATGATCGATCATTAGGATGAGTGTGCACACAAATTGAGTCAAAACGTACGTGGCCTTGGTGGCGTTAAGGCACCAAGGAGGAGTACGGTGATGTAATATTCCACCAGAAATTTATATATATTCTATGTGATGATGAGTGGAATCCCATCCGTAAGGTATGTGGCGATGAGTGGAATCCCGTCCATGCAAGGCCGGTGATGAGTGTAATCCCACCGAGGTAATGTTGATGTTGGAAAATGCGTTCCAACATGTTATCCGCGTATTCGAGTCATAGCTAGGTGCCAATATGAGAAAGTATGTATATGCCAATATGAGAAAGTATGTATATGCCAATATGAGAAAGTATGTATATGCCAATATGAGAAAGTATGTATATGCCAATATGAGAAAGTATGTATATGCCAATATGAGAAAGTATGTTTATGCCAATATGAGATTATGCATACATGCTAATATGAATTGATATGTGTATCAATATGATATGAAATGTGAAGATATATATGTTTTGATTAATGCATTGAGGTATATATATATCATTGTAAGTTGAGCTTATGAGATGTTGAGCATGACATAATGTTGATTATATGTTCATGCATCATGTTCATTTTGGTTCATGTGGATCAAGATAAGGTCATGTATCTCATCATGATAATTGCTCGAGCTTGGACCCTGTATTGTCGAAGGTTTGTTTTATGAGCTTACCCTCACTAAGCTTTTATGCTTACGCTCTCTTTTGTTCGAAAATGCAGATAAATAGCTTGTGGGTGGCAAGGGAAGAGAAAGGTCTCCAAGTGTTGCTTTTGGTGAGCTCGATGTATGATTTATAAATTGAAAGATTGTAATAGTAAAGCAATGGGATAGGTGTTGTTGTTTTTGATGCTTTGATGTGTGTTGATTTGGTTTGGCACTTAGATGCCTTGTTTGATTTGTAAATATCACTTATGATGCATGCCTTGATGAATGCTTGAGTGATGTATGTTTGGTAGATGTTTAAATTGCTTATCATGTGTGTTGGACATATGCCTTGTGAGGATGCCTAAGTGTATGGATGTTGAAGCATGAGACTTTATGTGCTTGTTTGCCTTCTTTTGATCGAATGCATAATTTTCCTTGGTTGATTAAGGTATGCTCATATTGAGTATCATGTATGAAAGGTTCTTAATGTATAATTTACCATGTATGTTTGATGGTTCATATTCATGTCTTGAGTATGTTGGAGTACGTTTAATCTAGGACGTATGCATCTAGGCTTGGGTGGCTGGTGTTGAGTGCCTTTGCCTCTTTTAAACTCATATGTATGAATATGTATGATTCTAATGTGTTTATATCATTGAAAGTCATTAGAATGAAGCAAAATATGCTCCCCTGCATCTAGGTTTCGAAACTAGGGGTAAAGTTTCGAAACCTTTGCAAATTTTTGGGTTCCAGGGGATACTGGAGACCAAAGTTTCGAAACCTTTGGACAAGGTTTCGAAACTATGGTCAAAGGTTTCGATTGGGCATAAAATTTGAGGTTTGCAAGCTTTACGTTTTAGTCCTGATTCTCGTATGTGCAATTGCTTGAGTTTGAGATGTCCGTTTGAGTTGAAATTTGGCAGAGAGGCATGAAACATGACTAATTTCATAATGGAAACTTAAAATTTGGTAAAGTCCTCTTATTTTCTAGAAATTACAAATTGGTCCCTAAATTCGTATTTTGTTCAATTGAGTCCCTTATTGTTTTCCGATTGCTGTGATTTTTGAGTATGCTTATCTCAAGAGTATGCCTAGGTTTAATGTGCATCTAGACAAGTTTAAAAAGAAAAAAAAGGGTCGTTAATCAAGGTTGACTTTCGGGTTGACTTTGGTTTTCCCCGTGTAATCTTCGTAGTTTGGGTCAGCCGTCTAGGCCGGGCTACGGGGGTTACATTTGTTGGTATCAGAGCTTAAGGTTTCCGAAACCTTGGGCAGGTAAGTGAGGTAAGTTGTGTTTTATGATTGAGATGCGCGGTGTTTGCTTGTCATGTAAGCATGTTGCTTGTTATTCGAGTATGCTGTAATGAATGATTGTTTGCTCTGTAAGTATGATTGCTTGTATGACAAGTATGTTGATTATTTGTTTAAAAGCATGTTGCTCATTACCCGTGTATGTGGTGATGTGTGATTGTTTGATGGAGAAGGTATGTTGTTTGATCGTACGCATATGTTTGCTTGTTTAGCAAGTATGCCTTGTAATATGCATGATTGAGCATGTATGTGTGTTGAGTTGCTTGAAGCATGTTGAGTAGAGTCCCATTGCTTCTATTACATCGGAAAAAGAGATTTTGAGTGAGGAAATCATACTTGAGCCACTTGGACCTTTTCCTTTGCTAACCCAGTTTGTATGTTAATGTATTGTTGTTGTTAGTTTACTGCTTTTTGGTAAGTTTGAGGCCAAAGCGTGGACTGTGAATCGGTAAGTGGAAACTGTGGGTTCTGAAAATGTGAATGATGTTGAGGGAGTCCATCATCTTGGTTAGGGAGGTATGGTTGTGCCGGAGTTGAGGTACAATTTGGTTGACTGAGTTAGTGTGTATGTGGGTTGGTTCCTGTTGATGAGGAACGATGTGATCGTTTCTGGTGTTAGTGGTGAAAGAGGTGACGACCTATGAGTGGGAGTCAGAGTGTTATCGATGATATAGTAGGTAAGCATTTGGTACATTTTTGAGCTTGTTCCCTTCTGATTGATTCTGAGTCTGCACTTCTGTATATTGTTAGCAAGCATGCAAGTTTGAATGTGCCGATGAGGTGTCAGAGGTAGGTATGAGTACCTTAGTTCTTTGGGGTGAGATCAGGGTAATGGTCTCGTTTGTGTAATCTGAAATTCAGAAATGCTAGTTGGTGATCGTTGGGATTCAGCCTATGGTTTTCATACAAGACAGTCGTTCAGTGTCCGTGAGTGGAAATCAATATGTGTGATTGGGCCAATGTGCGTCTGAGTTGTCTTCCAGCGAGAAGGAGAGATGAAGTTACTTCCGATATAGTTGAGCCGAGAAGGAAGTCTTGAGCTTTAAATTCTGATTGTTTGGTAGTGGGATGTTTTGAGTCGTCAGGACCGATGTTACAGAACAAGTTCAAGCATGATTGTTTGTGTGCGATTAGAACTGCATTTTGAAGTTTCGAGATGCTCTAAGAATATTCTAGAAGAATCAGATTTTGTTGAAGAACCAGTCTGAAAACAAGAGGGTCGAAGACTATCAGCTGTGCACAGGTGTAGTTGCAATTTCCACGGATACTTCCTTTTGTGTGAGCATGTAAGAAAATTTGATGTACGTGTTGAGACCTTGGAAGTAGGGACACATGTGACTAGACCTTGTGGTGAGATAGTGGTGGTCAAAAAAAAATGTGCAGAAGATGTTTGTTGATGGTTCAGGGTTATGTGTATGCAGTAGATGTAAAGTGATCGTCTTCCTACAGTTTTGAGGTACGTTTTTAAAAAGTTTGGCTTGAAGAGCACAGAGTTAGTGTATACGTTGAGATAAAGATAGAGAGTTGCCTTAAAGTTGCAGGTCTCAGTGGGACTGTAGTAGTAGGCGAGGGTGTGAACTTCTTATTGAATGGTTGATCCAGCTGTGGAGGTCGAAGATTGATTGAGTTTAGTTGGCAGACTTGTTTGGCAATTGTGATGGATTTGATTTTTGAATGAAGATTAGACCACCGAATGCTAGAATAGTTTGTGTTTTCCTACAAGTGTTTACAAGAATTACCCAGTTTGTCTCTTGATAAAGAAGAAGAGTTCGTCATTGAGACCGTTTTCGAGGTTGCTTCTGTTTTGTTAGCTCTGTAACTTATGAATCCCGGAAGAATTGAGAATGTTGAAGAATCAACTACGAGAACTGTTAGGCCTTAGATTCATTAGGCCTAGTACGTCATATTAGAGGATGACAGCACAATTTGTGAAGAAGTGAGAGTGGCAGTACGAGGATGTGGTTAGATTCAGACAGTTGAAACCAGTGGCAGTGAATGATTAGTATCTGTTTCCATGTGTCAGCGATTTGTTGATCAGTTAGTGGGTGCTTCAGTCTTTCCGAAGATTAATTTGAGATCCAATTATTACCAGTTGGAAGTGAGAAAAAAAAATTGAAGTAATGAAGACAGCTTTTGGGGCAATATATGATCACTTTGAGTTCCGAGTTATGCCGCCTCGCTTGACTAGTGCGTTAGTTACCTTATAGAGATATTGAGCAGAATATTTTCCCGAGTTCCTTGATCAGTTGTACTTGCTTCGAAGACTTGGGGACAAGCTTGTGTAGTAGGAAATATGCAGTATGTATGTACATATCATCTGAACTTAAAAAAAAAATTGAAGACTTAGGAAGAGTTGCAACTTGAAGTGCATAAAGTGTTAGAACTGCTTGAAGACTGTAAAATCGGGATTGAGTACCATCCGAAGAGAGTCAACGTAGTAACCGATGTTCCGAGTTGTAATTGTTGTTAGAATAGTAGTTGAGTTGTGAGCTATAATTGTCGGATTCAATTTGTTAAGTGATAGTGCTTCTGTGACCGAGTTTCGGGTTGAGCCTACTTTGAGTTAGAATAATTAAAAAGAAACAGTTGCAAGACAGGTTCTTGGCACCTCGCGTGCAAGACATAGTGTTTTGAGACGTATTGTGTGGGCCGAAGCACGCGGCAGTTCATTTGTATTGCATCAAAGTAGTATGAAGACATATTGTGGGTTGAAGATGAGTACTTTTGAATTGAGTTGATGGATGATGTGGTTCAGTATGAAAGTAAGTGTGTAAATTGCCAGTGTGTCAAGATCGAACATCAATCTTCTTTTAGTTTATTACATCCGCGGGAGATTCGTATTGGAAGTGAGTAATAGATTCAGGAGATCTTATGTCTGATTCGCATCTGATTTCCTCAGTGAAAACTTAGTTGAGTAATCAATGTTAGCTGCACTGTATGTGATCCTTTATACACGTTCACGTTACTTCTACCGTGGATAAAATAGCAGAGTTGTTCCTTGGCAAGAGTGTGAGTTGTACAGAGTTTTGAGATCGATAGTGACCGATAGAGATTCGAGTTTTCGACTAGATTTTTGAAGTCGTCTGTATAGTGTTTGGTTATCGGTTGAAGTCAGATGGTCAGTTAGAGAAAGTTATGGGTCGAGTATTCAAACAGTGTTGTATGAGATTATGAATTGGGCTAATTCTGTTGTTTATCTGTTGCGGTTACCACCAGAATTAGAAAGGGGTTTGTGATGTGATTTGTGTATCTATGATTCGGGAGTGTGAGTCAGACATGTTCTGTACTATGTTTGTAGAAGAGATCGAGTTGAGTTTAAAGCCGACATGCCTTGAAAGAACCGTTGAGATCTTAGCATCAGATATCGATAGACGGGTGGTAAGTCTACCGAATTGGTGAGTATGTTGTGGTGAGAAGGAGAGTGATGAGGAGTATGTTTCAGTGGCTCTTCATGTTCGAGGAATTTCGGGGACGAAATTTCTTAAGTGGGGGAGAGTTGTAACACCCGTGTTTTGGAGTTAGGAGTTAGTCGGGTTAATTGGTCTGAGTCGGTAGAACTAATTTTAATCAAATTGATCTTAGTTGAGCAAATTGGGTTTTAAATAAAAAGGAGGGATATTTTGGTATTTTAAAAAAAAACTTTATATCTTAAAAAAATTATATCACCTAATCATTTTCCCTTATCTTCTTTCTTTTCCTCCCCTCCCCGTGAAAACCATCCCAAACTTCCCCAAACCCCCAAAACTTTGATTCATCGATTTCTTCATCAATTCAAGGGGTTTCTGAAAGGTAATTATGTTTTCTTAATCTCCTCTTTATCCTCTATCTATCTATAGTCTTAGATTTCAAAGTTATGGAGTTTTGAAAATTAGGGTTCATATCAAAGTTTGGATTTTTAAGGGGTTTTTCATCTTGTTTTGATAAATTGAGTTGGGGCTTTGTTTAATCATGTTAAAATACACATAATATGTTAAAATGAGTAATTTTGGGTAAAAATCCGAAATTGGGTTTTGGTGGATTTTTAGGAAGGTTTTTAGATGAGTTTGGGTATGATTAATGTTGGAATTTGAGGGTTGATGTTAGAGTAATAGTTGGGGGTTGTTTTGGAAGTGTTTGAATGTGTTAAAAATGTTGAAATCACAAGTTTTGGACTGTTTTTCATGGCTGCTCGGATTTGGTGATTTTGGGGATTGTTCATGGCTTAAATTGTGTGTTTAATGTTGGAAATTGGGGGTTGATGGTTATACTATAGTTGGGCAGTGTTTTGAACATGTTTAAGAGTGTTTTGGATGACTACAATTCTGATTTTTGACGGGTTTTTGTGGAAGTACGAAAATGAGAAATTGAAGAATGAACTTGACTTTGAATTGTGAGAATTGAAGTGGATTTGTGTGTTGATGTTAAACTTTGGGTTTGTGACTGATTTTGAGGTTAATATATTGTTTTTGAGTGGTTAGAAGCAAGAGAAATCAATGGTGAAGCTTCGGGCTCGAATCCGGAAACTTGGATGCTTGGTAGGCTTGTCGGCTTGTGCTAATGAAGTAGTCGGTGAGTGGTTAAAATATTTTAAATGGTTTTGAGCAATTGGTTCGAGCATGTGGACTAGGTTGAGATTGATAGACTCACCTAGAGTTAGGATTAGGGTGGTAGCCTAATCCTAAGCTTTAGTTAGAGACATTGGATGATCTCTTTAATTGATGTTATGCCTCATGATGATTTGTGTTATGATGATTATGTATAATGTGTTATACATGTTGTTGAGGCATGGTTTGATGCATTGCTATGCATGTGGTTTGGATTGTAAATTGTGTATGATGATGTTGAGTTTAATATGATGTAAGATGCCATATTATTACTCTTGAACATGACATTATGATAATACGTTGTTGAGATATTTGATGTTGAGCTTAATATGATGTAAGATGCCATATTATGACTCTTGAAAATGATATTATGTTGTTGAGATATTGATGTTGAGCTTAATATGATGTAAGATGCCATATTATGACTCTGAATATCAAAGGTTGTGGAATTTGATTAATATTGGCACTAGTATGCTTGGGTACAATGATCGATCATTAGGATGAGTGTGCACACAAATTGAGTCAAAACGTACGTGGCCTTGGTGGCGTTAAGGCACCAAGGAGGAGTACGGTGATGTAATATTCCACCTGAAATTTATATATATTCTACGTGATGATGAGTGGAATCCCATCCGTAGGGCATGTGGCGATGAGTGGAATCCCGTCCATGCAAGGCCGGTGATGAGTGTAATCCCATCGAGGTAATGTTGATGTTGGAAAATGCGTTCCAACATGTTATTCGCGTATTCGAGTCATAGCTAGGTGCCAATATGAGAAAGTATGTATATGCCAATATGAGAAAGTATGTATATGCCAATATGAGAAAGTATGTATATGCCAATATGAGAAAGTATGTATATGCCAATATGAGAAAGTATGTTTATGCCAATATGAGATTATGCATACATGCTAATATGAATTGATATGTGTATCAATATGATATGAAATGTGAAGATATATATGTTTTGATTAATGCATTGAGGTATATATATATCATTGTAAGTTGAGCTTATGAGATGTTGAGCATGACATAATGTTGATTATATGTTCATGCATCATGTTCATTTTGGTTCATGTGGATCAAGATAAGGTCATGTATCTCATCATGATAATTGCTCGAGCTTGGACCCTATATTGTCGAAGGTTTGTTTTATGAGCTTACCCTCACTAAGCTTTTATGCTTACGCTCTCTTTTGTTCGACAATGCAGATAAATAGCTTGTGGGTGGCAAGGGAAGAGAAAGGTCTCCAAGTGTTGCTTTTGGTGAGCTCGATGTATGATTTATAAATTGAAAGATTGTAATAGTAAAGCAATGGGATAGGTGTTGTTGTTTTTGATGCTTTGATGTGTGTTGATTTGGTTTGGCACTTAGATGCCTTGTTTGATTTGTAAATATCACTTATGATGCATGCCTTGATGAATGCTTGAGTGATGTATGTTTGGTAGATGTTTAAATTGCTTATCATGTGTGTTGGACATATGCCTTGTGAGGATGCCTAAGTGTATGGATGTTGAAGCATGAGACTTTATGTTCTTGTTTGCCTTCTTTTGATCGAATGCATAATTTTCCTTGGTTGATTAAGGTATGCTCATATTGAGTATCATGTATGAAAGGTTCTTAATGTATAATTTACCATGTATGTTTGATGGTTCATATTCATGTCTTGAGTATGTTGGAGTACGTTTAATCTAGGACGTATGCATCTAGGCTTGGGTGGCTGGTGTTGAGTGCCTTTGCCTCTTTTAAACTCATATGTATGATTCTAATGTGTTTATATCATTGAAAGTCATTAGAATGAAGCAAAATATGCTCCCCTGCATCTAGGTTTCGAAACTAGGGGTAAAGTTTCGAAACCTTTGCAAATTTTTGGGTTCCAGGGGCTACTGGAGGCCAAAGTTTCGAAACCTTTGGACAAGGTTTCGAAACTATGGTCAAAGGTTTCGATTGGGCATAAAATTTGAGGTTTGCAAGCTTTACATTTTAGTCCTGATTCTCATATGTGCAATTGCTTGAGTTTGAGATGTCCGTTTGAGTTGAAATTTGGCAGAGAGGCATGAAACTTGACTAATTTCATAATGGTAACTTAAAATTTGGTAAAGTCCTCTTAATTTCTAGAATTTACAAATTGGTCCCTAAATTCGTATTTTGTTCAATTGAGTCCCTTATTGTTTTCCGATTGCTGTGATTTTTGAGTATGCTTATCTCAAGAGTATGCCTAGGTTTAATGTGCATCTAGACAAGTTTAAAAAGAAAAAAAAAGGGTCGTTAATCAAGGTTGACTTTCGGGTTGACTTTGGTTTTCCCCGTGTAATCTTCGTAGTTCGGGTCATCCGTCTAGGCCGGGCTACGGGGGTTACACGCCCTCTATAAGTATCCACATGCGAAGGGACAACAAACGGCTATCGGAATGCTAGTTTCCTTCTAGTTTTCGAAAAGCCGAGTTTATGTGGTTTTTAGGTGGTTTCGAAAATCACATGTCTCCAACCTTTATGGATTATTAGAACCAAATAATATCTAAAGAATATATCCAAATATATAGATTTTAAATTAAAAATAATCAACCAACCACTATATCGATATATATAAATAAACTAATCATACCAGAGTTTTCAAGCTAACTTGAATATGTAGCGGATGCAGTCGACATTATCAAAATTGAAATCCTTCTATTAAATCACCAACAAGAACCATGAATCGAGTGAGATCGTACTGATAACGTGTTGTGAATAAAATAATGTAGAACAACGAACAAGAGTAAAAAAATAAAGAGATGAGAGAAAGAGAGAGATTTGTATTATTCTTAAATATAGACTTGTATGCAATGCCTTCATCAAATCATCTATTTATAGGCATAAGAAGTACATAATACATTAAACTCTAATTAATGAAGATAATACTCTTAATAATAAAGTAAATCAAATCTCCTTGATAAAGTTCTTATCATGATAGACATCCACATAGATAAATATTCATAACAATATCACATTTTCCCTCGAGATTTTAAATATTGAAGTGGGAATGTATTGAATAAGATTCGGACAAGTATATTTAATGAGCGCCTCTCAACTTGTAAGTTGAGTATGTTAGGGATGTCAATTGGGCGAGGAGGGTGCGAAGGTTACTCTTCTCACACCCATCTCCATCAAGAATTTTTATCTTCATCCCTGCCCCACGTCCTGCTGCGAATACAAAATTTAAAACCATCTCTGCCCCGCAACCCGCAAGACTAAAACCATCCCTACCCCATCATCCACGTCGGTCCTCAGACCCACCTAATCCTTTCTTTACCCGCCCCATGATCCATTTATATGATATATTTATAAATATTTGTTATATAAATATAAATAAAATTTATTATAAAAAGATATGAAATATTTGTCATTCAGACTCCCGCCACATATGTGACATTATTTCAAATGTTATCATTTCTTAAAAATAATAATATACGAAATTAAATTTTGCACAACACAAAAGTTTGACTAAAAAGATACTAAAGCCTATTGTAACGGACAAGAGAATAGCACAAATAAAATGTAAAATAATATTTCAATTGTTGTAACAAATAAACAATATAGGGAGAACTAAAAAAGAATAACAATGAAAAAACAACCTTTTAAAAAATAAGAATAAGTAGCATACAATATTAGGAAAATAAAATACTTATGGTGAGGACTAAGGAGAAGAAAACAAAAATTAGAAAGAATGTTCAACGTTAAGTAACAGTAAAGAAGAAACCAATAAACATATATATGATATATGTGTGTGTGTGTATATATATATATATTCATAAATATTCTAAGACAAGTCAATATAAATTATCTTAAACTTAACTCTGATTCAAACTGATATTTTAAAAAAATATTTATATATTTGATCCGATCAATCTCAATTATATATATTGAACTTTTTAATAATGTCATAAGACAAGTCAATATGAATTATCTTAAATTTGACTATGATCCATGCTGATATTATATTTTTAATAATATTTATAATAACTTATTATAAGATCTGTTGGGGCGGGTGGGGCGGGTACAAAGGCATATTCACGCCTTCCCCACCCCTCACAGCGAATCTAATTTTTATGTTCATCCCCACCCCCACAACTCGCAAAATTTGTAACCATCCCATCCCAATTGAATGCAAAGTGGGGGGAATCCCCGCAAAACCCGCCCTACTGACATCCCTAAGTATTTCAAAAAAAAAATGTAGTCCATATGGTAATTTAATAATTTAAGATTAAAGTATAATTATTTAAAGATTTTATTGCCGATCCTTAAATCATTCTTTTCTAAGATTTTCATTAGGATCCCTAAATTTTTAAAAAATATATTAAATTTTAATATTTTAGATATTTCTAATTAAATTTCCTTTCAAAATTATTTAAATTTTTTGTTTATATCTTTAATTCTTTAAAAAATTTAAATTGACCCTCAAACCCATACTACATATTTTGGCACCGATAATTACGTTTGCTCTCGTGTTACGCTTTTTGTTAACACTCTGAATTTTAGCCTTAAAAATAATGAATGGAAAATAAATGTTGGAAGAGAATGAGGTTGGTGGGGTTTGAACTCACGACCTCAACCCTCCTTTCTCCTTTAGGTAGCGAACCATTGAGCCAAGTGCTCATGTTTGTCATGTTTTACCTAGAGTAATACTTGGATTAAGTTTGGGTTGATATTGAATAAATTTCAATAACCCATCTAACTCCTCACTTACCCAGGTTGGCGTTTCGAGTTTGAAAATACCCTTGGGATATCCAAAGGTTTACTTTCACCTAACCCCATCGGCCACTCGTCCGATCTACCCCACCGTCGCGTTGTGCACGACACCGTCATTGCCGGAGTGTTCGCCACCTCACTTCGGTCTCATCCCTGGCCTCAACGCGCAAAACCAAGCTACCTTTCATAGAGAAAGCTCGTCTGACGTCTCAGCCAAAAATCCCAAATCGTGTGGCTCTGTTTCTTGCGTTTTCTAGCCCCGTCTGTCGTCCGTTCGCGACACAGCCCAACGGATCTGAGCTCCTGACGAAGTGGCGAGCAAAACCTAACCGGCCGATCATTTGTCTGACGCCGGGAAGGGCTCCATCGGAGCTTCATCAATTCTGGTGTTCTCGATTCTATGTAAGGTGATTTTCAATTAAATCTCGGCTTGTTTCATGATATAACGGTTTGGGTTGAGTTGAGGGTTTATTACTCTTTGTTTTTCGGTAGAATTTGTGCATCTATGGCTTCCAACGACATCTCCGGCGACCTTCTCCCTTAATCGGCCGGTGATATGGAAATTCAAGGTAAAAACCCAGTTTGAACCAACCCGACCTGTAAACCGGTCTAAGCCCAACTTGACCCGGGCTGGTTTTAGACTGAACCAGTCAAACAAAATGAACTGGTCTGCTTAAGCTCATACCCGAACCCGTCTGCCCGACCCGTTGACCGGACCAGTCTATCCGACCCGTTGACCCGGTCTGAGTTAACCCGTTAGAGTCAAATCAGTTGACTGTTGACTTGTTGATTGATGACATCATCGTTGACCGATGATGACGTCAGCATTGACTGTTGACTTTGACCAAAAAGTCAATTTTTTCGAAAACTCCTATTTTTTATTTTTTTACGTCCTGAGCCCGTTTTTGAAGCCCGTTTCACAAAATTCTAACCCGAAAGCCTTCGAAACTAACCTTGAACCCGAGTGTGCTTATGTATTTAATTAATGGGTTAAGAGCTTTTGAGTAAGGTTTGATCTTGGAATTTGTATACTTGAAGGTATTCTCGGTTCCTTGAATACAAGATGTTGAAGGACGTCAAATTCGGGTTCAAGAGTGTTCGAACGTCATTCGAGGGTCGACTTATATAGCAAGGATTCAAGGTAATACATTACTACCTCCTGCATGCTTTTGTAACATGTTGGTATTCAGTTAATGTTTGCACGACCAAGTTTGAGCATATGATTATTTTCGCCTATGTCGCTCATTTATGAAATAAAAATAATAATGGTGAAGACAAATATTCGAATAAGAGGTTTGATAAATCGAAAGGACTTTCGAGTTCAGTGCTCGATTAATGAGTCGCTTAATCTTTAAGTCTGATTATCCTTTTGATTAAAAAGAAATGTCAAAATTTTATTAACCAATGACAAAAATACCCCTATCTATAAAAACAACCCAAGAAGTTATACTTGATCTGGTAAGACATCTGATACACTTGAAAACCTCGGATTACTAAGATCTCATGGTAACAAGACTTTAACCCTCGAGATTGTAAAGTACTTGAGTTGCTAGAATTCAGAATAATTTGACGAATATAAATTTACAGAAAAATATTTGTATGTATGAATTGAGCAATAGGGTGAAAAAGATTAAATTGATTGAAATGACTAAAAAGGATTGAATATACTAATAAGGCTGAAATGAGTCATAATGACCCTAAAGAATGATATTTTCTTCGGGCGTTAATTGCCAATCGACTGGCATATGGGATATATCCTCGAGATCTGAAACAAATGAATAGATGGAAGAACCGAGAAACTCTGAATAATTGAAACATTTTCGAGCATCGTAATGTCTGAGATACCCTCGAATACTAGAATGTCGGAGAATACTTTTAAGACATGGAATTAGAAATCCCAATAAAGCCACACAACTTTAATGGCTCTAAAAGTGGTAAAATACGACTCGTGTCAGTTGGTCAATTCAGATACTATGATGATAGTGAAAGATTACCATGTGAATGCACGTGCAATTTATTTGGAGAAAGTGCATAGTTAATAGTGAGAGAGATCTGTTCTCTTAAGGCACATTTGATGTTTTGTAATGAGTTCAGGTACAATGCACATGTTTGAATACTTGGAAAACACCGCTCAAATATATGCTCAATTTTTGGTAATAAGTTTAGTGGACTATTGATGGAGGTGAACTATTTTTGTTATACTCTGTAGTCAGTTCTAAGAAATGAATGGTTGAGGTGTACCTATCCGGTGAGATATTAAACATTGTGTTAATGAGTTTTGATTAGTTCAAAGGGACTCAGAAACCTGATGAGCAACGAGAATTATTGAATTTTGCACATCATCGTTTATACCTTGTTGGTTCAAATTACCAGATTACCCCTAAAGGTCAGAATGGCCAAAATACCCCCGTAGGCTTTAACGATCGAATCACTCTCGATGTATCTGAAATCTCAATGATTCTGATGCATCAACATTGATGTCTAGTTTGAGTCATTGTTACCGAACTTCCCTTTTGTAGGACCTCGTCTTGAAATCAGTCCGAAATTGCCAAGTGTTCTTTTCTGATAATTATCGGGTGCGTCTGAGAAATAAATTGGGTCATAAGGCGCGTACCATGTGTCCGTAAATACTATTTGTTCTAAACCAAAACCATCTGCCTAAAATTTAAAAGTATGACACTATTATTCGAAAAGAAAGCAATCTTTGGCTTTTGTCCTCTGATATGGAAATATATATATGATACATGACCTTGAATGCAAAATAATAATAAAAAAAAATAAATCTGACATATGTCTTCTAGTATAAAAAAATAGATCGGATAACTATCTTCTGGTATTACTGTCATCTGAATATAAACTAAATTCTTCTGGGTATATTATCTGGGATATAAATGAAGATTTGTAGGCTCAGTGCTGGTAAGCCCTTTTGGACCTAAGCTCCTACGCCGAATGGGCCTAAGATAAGCCTTTATGTAAGCTCCTACGCCCGACGGGCCTAGGGTAAGTCTTTCTGGATGCTATTCTGAGATTCTGCATATTGGCGTACGATTGGAGGGTAGTTAAGTAAATTAATATAACTTTCTGACACCTTCTGAAATATACCCTGCTGAATTAATGAATCAAAGTTAAAACTCTCAGTAAACAAACAATTCGCGCTTAATGAACCACTCTAAACTCCTTGATTAAATTTCTAAAATCTGAATCACTTTTGAGCCTCCAGCTTTTGACTCATCTCCTGTAACCCCCTTGTCCTGGTCTGGGCGACTGTCTGGCCCGAGTGGGCTACACGGGGATAACCGAGGCGAAACCCGTTAAGGATCCACTTCGGTTACCGACCCGAGAAAACTTTTCATTTAACATTATCTTCTCTAGAAGTATTGTTATATCCTATGTGAAAAAGGCAACAGCGGAAGAAAACAAGCGTGGCGAAACAACGAACATACAATTAAAACAGCTCATTTTAACTTTCATAGCAGGCCGTATCGATACACTAAGAGAGGGTCTCGATACGCCTTGACTAGGTCAACATCCCAAGGTCAAACTAGGGAGACCGTATCGGTACACAGGTTGACCGTACCGATACGCCCTGACTGGTCAACTTTTCACGGTCAACGATACAAGACCGTACCGATAGACCCTAGACCCGTACCGATACGCCGAAATCTCGTCAAAATCTCAGATTTCCAGAGAGGCTTTGGCGTATCGATACGCCCTCGTGTATCGATACGCTAGGCCAAACTTGAGTCCCAAAGTGTAGGACCGTATCGTTACGGCCCTTGGGCGTACCGATATGCCATGCACTGCAATACTCAAATTTGCAGCCAAAGACTCTAAACACAACTCTAGATGCACTTCAAGACTTCCCTAGCCACACGCAAGCATACATACAACATTAACAACCAAGGTTTCAGCATACGATGCATTCAAACGAACAAGGATCATACATTCAAGGGATTCATGCAATTACCAAAAAGAAGACATACATTGCACTTAAAAGGTTCATGCCTTAAGCAACCACACATAAAGCATTCATAAAGGGACACAAAGCCAAACACTAGGCAAGCAACCTCAAACATATCATCCACAAATAAGGAGTCTAAACATGCTCCTAAAACCAAACATCAACATACATCAAAAGCTAAAATCAACAACACCTATCCCATTGCTTGTCTATTACACCATACAACTTAAAAATCCATACTTGAAAGCTAAGATAGCACCACAATGCACACTTGGAGGCCCTCTCCTTGCACAAGCAACCCACAAACTACAGATCTGCATTGTCGAATAAAGATTAGTGAGGGTAGCTCACTAAAATAAACCTCGACAATGCAAGGTCCAAGCACGAACAACAACCAAGGTAATATGCATGATCTTACCTTCGAACCACATAAGCCAAAATATCAATGATGCATGAACATAAACTCAATATTATGTCATGCTCAACAAGTCCAAATCCACATCATATGTAAACACATATATAAATCCATATTGGCACCTATCTATGACTCGAATACGCGGATAACCGTTGGAACTCACATCCAACACAACCATTACCTTACGGTGGGATTACACTCATCACCGTTACACGCGGAGGGGATTCCACTCATCCTCACGCCCCGTCGATGGGATTACACTCATCACCGACTAACATATATAAGAAGATTTTCTGGGTGAACTCGTACTCCATCTTGATGACTACCATCACCAAGACCACGCGCGCATTTTACTCACGTGTGCACACTAAACATCCTAATGATCGATCATTGTACCCCAAGCATACTAGTGTCAGTAGTAAACACAATTCACCACATCATTTCATATCAACTTCCGTGCTTAGCACGTACTCACCATGATCACCATCATGCACAATACAAATGCATATTACAATGCATCAATAACATGCCTCAACATACATGTATAACACATTATACATAGCCATCATAACACAAGTAAACATGAGGCATAAACAACAATTTGAGTTCAACCAAAGTCTCTAACTAAAGCTTGGGATTAGGATACCACTCTAATCCCAACTCTAGGTGGGTCTACCAAGCCCGACCTAGTCCACATGTTTGAACCAACACTTGAAAACAAATTCAAAACATTTAACCACTCACCGACTATTCCAAGCTCAACACACTAGCCGATCAAGCTTCCAACAATTCCGGATTTATTCTCGAGGCTTCACCAACACAAATTCTTGCTTCTAATCATCTCAACACAATCAAAACAACCTCAAATCAGTTCACAAATCAATGTAGCAAACCCAGAACACTAATCAAGAATAAAACACGTGATTTCAAGCTAAGAACAACTCCCAAAACCTCAATCCCGAGCAGCCCTTTAGCACAGTCCAAAACTCTTGATTTCAACCTTTTTAACACACTTAAATGCTCTCAAAACAACCCCTAATGATGAGTTCTCAAATGTGACATACTTCATTGTCTATTTTTCTAGTTATTAGGACTTCTTGCTGCTTAATACATGTTGTTTTTGTTATATTTTGTGCAGAGATCCAATTCTGGAAATAGCAGTAAAAAGGGGGCATTTATGCAGTTTTTATAATTCTGTCATGACTGGCATCGTGGGCACGACACTAGGTACGACGCGTCTGATGTGGCAATGACGTGGTAACCTCTAGAAGATCCTGGAATGTTTCGAGAGAAGATCCGATCAGATTATCAGTCCTATCCATTTGGTTTTATTTTGAATTTTAAAAACATTTGAATTTGAATTGTTATTTCGATCTCTTATCCTTGTAACCTAAGCCTATAAATACCAACCTTTGGTGAAAGCTTAAGATCATCTTCTAGCTTTGAGTTCTTTATCTTTGTAAACATTTTTCAGTTTTGATCCAAGTTCTTTTCCTCTATTTTCTTGTTTCATTTATTTCATTACTTTTCTAAATCAAGTTAAGTATGATAATCAATATCATGCTTAGCTAAATCTTTTAAGCCAAGAACAAGCCAAGTCAATTCGATTCGTGAGAATTGAACTTTGCCTAAATTCTTTTGGGAAATCATTTTTATCTTTCTAATTAAATAGTTTAAGAACCATCATTCGAAGATAGACTTGGGAGGATTGGTTACTCGAGAGAGAAACTAGTTACGACGGGTTGGGCCTCGTAGACTGTAACCGACATGGTCCTCGAAATAAAAATCTATTTCAGTGATCGAAAGAGTTGAAGGAGCTGGTTCGAGGCTATTTCACATACTTGGTTTTTCTTAATCTTTTCACCTCTGCATTTAAATTTTGCTATTTCATTTTCGACCAATACCAAATCACTTCCCCCATTTTATTTACTTATTTTGCAGATATTCCTATAAGTAATAATTAAAGCAGTCTTCAGTTAATCATTCCAGCTAATCTCCCTGCGGATCGACCCTCTTTCCTTATATCTATTTAATTTCTTTACATTACTATTTATTGAAAGAGGTTAATTTATTCATTTATTTTTTACCGGTTAAACGACGAATTGTCAAAATTGGCGCTGTTGCCGTGGAGATTTACTTTCGGCATTTTTGACTGATTTTGTTTTATTTTTATTACCAAGAAGAACCCGGGTACTTTAGCACCATATAACCCAGAAATCGAAGCAAGCGCTTGTAGAACTCACGGCGAAACACTTCGACGAAAGAAGCAACAAAGCACACGACGATCGGAACAGGAATCCACTTCCGAAACCACACCAATCGAAGAACCTACACAAGAACCAGAACCAATGGCGGACCAAACAACTCGACAACTAAATGCCGCCCCTACCGTGCAACAACCGCTCTGCATCGCTTTTCCTCAAGGCGATACTCCCTTCCAGCTCAAAACGGGATTAATCCACTTACTCCCTACTTTTAATGGCCTCCCTTCTGAAAGCCCACACAAACACCTTGCCGAATTTCATATGGTGTGCAGCAGCATGAAACCACAAGGGGTCTTAGAATACCAAATAAAACTAAAGGCTTTTCCTTTTTCCTTAGCCGGAACGGCTAAAGAGTGGTTATTTTACTTACCTCCAAATTCAATTAACACATGGTCTGATCTCTCTCGTGTTTTTCTTGACAGATACTTCCCTGCGGAAAAAGCGACATAAATTAGGCGAAACATATTGGGTATCCAACAAATGCATGATGAATCCCTATATGAATATTGGGAAAGGTTCAAGAAGTTGTGCGCAAGCTGTCCGCAACATGGCTTATCCGAGCAAACACTCCTTCAATACCTATACGAAGGAATGTTACCAATGGACAAAAAGATGGTAGATGCATCAAGCAGTGGCGCGCTTGTTAACATGACTCCTACTGCAGCGAGAACATTAATCTCCACAATGGCTGCAAATTCGCAGCAATTTGGTTCTGCAAGTGAACCCAGTCGACGGGTTCAAACAGTAAGCACAATTACATTAGAAAATAAGATTGATAATTTGACTAATATTGTGCATTCACTTGTTTCAGGGGAAATAGGAGCTGCTAAGGCGTGCGGGATTTGTACTATGCAAGATCACGCAACTGATTTATGCCCACTATTGCGGGATACGTCTGGTGCCCAAGTCAACGCCGTACACAATTTTCCCGGACCTCCCCAAAGGCCCTATATTCCACAAAGCAACACGTTCAACCCCGGTTGGAGAGATCATCCTAACCTTAGCTATGGTAATAGGAATCCAAATTTCCAAACTAGACAACAACCTCCCTACCAAAATCAAGCTCCTCAGAAATCTTCCCTTGAATCTATTGTTGAAAGGTTAGCAGTTTCACAAGAAAAGTTTCAAACCCAAACGCAATCTCACCTTCAGGAACTAGACAAACAAGTTAGCCAATTAGCTCAAACAATAGGGCGTCTAGAATCCCAAGGAAAATTGCCATCACAAACCGAAATCAATCCAAGGGAAAATGTGAGCGAAATCACTCTACGTAGCGGGACCGTGATAACACCTGAACCGCCAAAGAATGACGACCAAAAATCTGACGGCTCTTCGGAACACCAAAACGAAAAATCTCCTTCCACTTCAGGTAGTATCAAATCTAAAATTCCTATTTCTACTTACGAACATGTTCCACCTTTTCCAGGAAGACTAGCAAAACGAGACAAAAAGGAGGAAGAAAAGGAAATAATGGAGGTGTTCAAAAAGTGGAAATTAACATTCCACTCCTGGATGTTATCAGAAAGGTTCCTAAATACGTGAAATTTTTGAAAAGCCTGTGTACAAATCGAAGAAGGTTGTCGGGAAACGAGAGAGTCAACCTCAGCGAGAATATTTCAGCCATTTTTCAAAAGTCGTTGCCACCAAAGTACAAGGACCAAGGTATGTTTGCAATTCCCTGTAAAATTGGGAATGTTGGGATCAAAAGAGCTATGTGTGATTTGGGTGCCTCCATCAATGTCATGCCTCTAAGTGTTTATAGAAAAATCTCAAATGATCCACTCAAGGAAACCAAGGTAACAATACAACTGGCTGATAGATCAATTATTTATCCCGAATGGGTATTGGAAAATATTCTGGTTAAGGTAAACAATCTCATTTTTCCTGCCGATTTTTACATTATTGATATGGAAAATGATCATAGCAACAATGGATCTAAAATTTTACTTGGACGTCCTTTCTATCAACCGCACACACAAAAATCGATGTCTGTAATGGCATTTTAACCATGGAATTCGACGGAGAGGTAGTGAAGTTTGATGTGTATAAAGCTATGAAATATCCTGATTCTGTCGCAAGCCTCAATTTTATTGATATTATAGCTCCTTTGGCTAATGATTTTATCGAAACTGATTTATTTCATGATTTTTGTAGGGAATTGGAAGATCTCAACGATGACGACTTAGGCGAAACAATCTCTTCTCTTTCTTTAATTTCTGAAATTCAATTAACTCCATCACAATCTAAACCTCTTCCCTCAATCTTGCAGGCACCTCAACTAGAGTTGAAACAACTCCCACCACACTTGAAATATGCATATTTGGGCGACAAGGAAACTCCACCCGTCATCATATCAAGCGAATTGTCATCGCAACAAGAAGAGGAGTTGATAGAAACATTAAGCATCCATAAAGAGGTGATCGGATGGACATTAGCCGATATCAAAGGCTTAAGTCCTTCTACGTGTATGCACAAAATAAAAGTGGAGGATGGCGCGAAACCTATCCGAGAGGGACAACGGCGATTGAACCCACCGATGATGGATGTGGTAAGACAAGAAATACAAAAATTTCTAGATGCCGATATCATCTACGCAATTTCTGACAGTAAGTGGGTTAGTCCAATTCATGTTGTGCCTAAGAAAACGGGAATAACTGTTGTCGAAAATGATGAAGGGGAAAAGATCCCAAAGAGAGTTCAAAACGGATGGCGGATGTGTATCGATTACAGGAAACTTAATTCTCAAACTCGAAAAGACCATTTCCCTTTACCGTTCATCGATCAAATGATCGAAAGACTTGTTGGAAAAACACATTATTGTTGTCTTGACGGATTCTCTGGATTTTTTCAGGTTCCTGTAGCACCCGAAGATCAAGAAAAGGCTACATTTACTTGTCCATTCGACACCTTTGCATATAGGCGAATGCCTTTCAGGCTATGCAACGCTCCGGCCACTTTCCATCGTTGCATGCTAAGCATTTTCTCCCACCACATCGAGCGAGGTATAGAGGTATTTATGGATGATTTTACAGTTTACGGTGATTCATTTTCTAAATGTCTATCTAATCTTGCATATGTGCTTAACCGATGCATTAAGTATAATTTAGTGTTAAATTATGAGAAGTGTCATTTTATGGTGAGTAAAGGTTTAGTTCTCGGTCATGTGGTTTCTGCCCAAGGTATAGCCGACGATAAGGCTACAGTAGACGTTATTCGCTCACTTCCATACCCCACTTCGGTGAGGGAAATTCGTAGTTTTCTTGGCCATTCAGGATTCTATCGACGGTTCATAAAAGACTTCTCCAAGCTAGCGCAACCGCTTTGCCGCCTACTACAAAAAGATGTGTCGTTCGATGTAGACAAAGCTTGTAGAGAATCATTCGATGAGCTGAAATTGCGACTTCTTTCCGCTCCAATTGTGCAGCCCCTGGATTGGTCGTTACCTTTCGAGATTATGTACGATGCCTCCGATCTAAGTGTAGGCGCAGTGCTTGGGCAAAGAACTAAAGACGGACCACATGTTATCGCTTATGCCTCTAGAACTCTTGATTCGGCGCAGCAAAATTATTCGACAACAGAAAAGGAGCTTTTTGTTGTCATTTTTGCATTAGATAAGTTTCGCCCTTATTTGTTAGGAACTAAAATTCTTATTTTTTCTGATCATGCATCATTGAAATACTTGATCAACAAAAAGGACGCGAAACCTCGTTTGATTAGATGGATACTCTTGTTACAAGAGTTTGACATACATATCAAAGACAAAAAGGGCAGCGAGAATTTTGTGGCGGATCACCTAAGCTGCTTGGCGACATCACCGATCGAACCCCCTTTGCGAGATGAATTCTCGGATGAATCGCTAATGGAAGTTAAGGTAACATTCCCTTGGTTCGCCGATTTGGCGAACTTCTTAGCCACTGGTAAGGTTCCTAACAATTTGTCGCAATCCGCGGTTAAACGTATTAAAAGAGATGCTAGATATTATATATGGGATGATCCATATTTGTGGAAATTGTGTTCTGATCAAATAATTTGTCGTTGCGTAAGTAATAGTGAGGTAACATCTATACTTAAATTTTGTCATTCTTACGCTTGTGGCGGACATTTTGGCCCTAAACGAACTGCGCACAAAATCCTTGAGTGCGGTTTCTTTTGGCCTACTTTATTTAAAGATACTTACAATTTCTGCAAAACATGTGACAGATGCCAGCGGGTTGGGAATTTAAGCCGTCGAAGCGAAATGCCAATAAATCCAATACATATATGTGAAGTCTTCGATGTGTGGGGTCTTGACTATATGAGACCTTTTATTTCATCCTATGGAAATCTCTATATCATTTTGGTAGTCGATTACGTTTCGAAATGGGTTGAGGCGAAAGCCACCCGTGAAAATGATGCAAGAACCACGACTAAATTTTTGCGTGACTTTATTTTTTTTCCAGGTTTGGAACTCTGAGGGCGATCATTTGTGATAGAGGAACATATTTCGTTAATCGGATTGTCGAAGCTTTGATGAGGAAATATGGCGTGACGCAACGCATATCAACAGCTTATCATCCGCAAACAAACGGACAAGCGGAGGTTTCAAATAGGGAAATCAAATCAATCCTAGAGAAAATCGTCAAACCTAATCGAAAGGATTGGAGCTTGAAATTAGTCGATGCGTTATGGGCAAACAGAACCGCTTACAAAGGACCTATCGGCATGTCACCTTACCGCCTTGTCTTCGGTAAACCTTGTCATCTTCCAGTCGAACTTGAGCATAGAGCGTTTTGGGTAGTGAAAGAATGTAATATGGAGATGAATGTCGTTGGCGAGACACGGAAACTCCACATCCAAGAGCTCGAGGAAATTCTCCGAAACACTTACGATAGCGCGCAACGTTATAAAGAACAAACTAAAGCGTTTCATGACAAGCACATTTCATTTAAATCTTTTTCAATTGGACAAAAAGTTCTCCTATTTAATTCGAAATGAAAATTTTTACAGGAAAACTTAAGTCTAAGTAGAGCGGACCATTTACCGTAGTCAATACCTTCCCTCATGGAGCCGTGGAGATTGAAGATAGCTCGGGTGCACATTTTAAAGTGAATGGACAGCGACTTAAACCGTTCTTCGAAAGCACACCGATCGAACAAATTGAAGAAATTATCCTCGAAGAACCTAAAATCCGAGTAATGAATTGGTCGAGCTTAACGAAAATAAACAAAGTGCTAAATGGGAGGCAACCCATTGGTTTATTTTTTTTAATTTTTACTCCCTTTTTTCATAATTTAATTTATGCTTCATTTTTTATTTTTGCTTTAATAATCTTTTTTTTCTCCCCATGCAGGTCTTCTTTCGAATGCAGCAGGACAAGCCTAAATTCACCCAGCCAAAGTGCACCATTTCATTAATGCGGTGCATTTTAGCACACTCAATGAACGGTGCACGATAGCCCAAGCCCTTTCCCCTTAGCATAACGTCCAATTTTTCCCCTTTTCCCCTTCCCTTTCTTTCTTTCCCGCAAAACCACCAAACCCTAACAAAACACACCCAGTCGTAAAACTCACCCAGCCGGATTACTCAGCCCCCATGCCTCGCACAAGACAACAAGCCCGCCGGCTCCCCCAAGAACCACTGTTGGTTATCGGCGGACGGTGTCATTTTACACCGCCCCAATTCATGGCGATTAGCAGCGATTCCGAACCAACCACCACACCCCCTCCTCGCCGTGGTGGTCGTCAACGGTAAGCCACCACTCCGCCGGCCGAAAATCCCATCCCTTCGACTCCCACCGCTCATCTGCCTCCTTCCCCGAACGTCAGCCGCCGTTCGTGGCTCTCCAACAGTGCCGCCGGACCAAGCACCAGCTGCCATCCACCATCCCCACGGTCTCCGTCACCGTCGTTTAACTCAATGCACACTGTGGACTCCTCCACACACTCTCGGCAGCATCAATCTCAAACCCAACAGAGGGACTCCACCATCCCCTCATTTTCCATGCACTCTGCCGGATCGGAGCAACACCCCGAGGTAAATTCAACTTCGATTTTAACCCGCCCATTACTAATGTATCACCCCTCTTTTGGTTATACAGAGGATTTCTCGGCCGATTGCGGTTTCCCCGGTTTCGCCGACGATCACCAATCCTCTGCGAACTCTCACCACGACGAACACTATGCCCAACAGCAAAGCGCGTCATCCTTTCCTTCTCCTCCCAGGGGCGACACAGAAAAATCATAACAGAATAGGCGTGGGCATAAATACGCGGTTCCGGCCGAAGAAGAACTCAAGGGCTTCCTTATTTTTCCTTCTAATCAGATTGACCAATTTCAGAATATCAGACATCGACCTTTTCGGGTTTGCAAATTCATTCCTCAGCCTACTCTTGTCAATCTTAATATCTATGAGTCTGTCACAAATTATTTTCATGCTATCGGTTGTACTGCTTATTCTGAAATAAAATGTGGAACATTTTATGAGTTAGTTTTTGAGTTCTATTCTACTTTCTCTTTTGCCGAAACTCGTTACAATACGCCTGATTCCCCTGCTGTTATTAAATTTCAGCTATGTGGTGGAAACTTTGCTATATCTGTGATTGAATTTAATTTGGCTATTGGTTTTGTGACTAACGTCACAGACCCTGAGTATCTGACAACATTATTTGAGATTCCTGCAGATTTTGATAAAAATGTAGCTTACTTTGAGTTCTCCGGACAAACAGACATAGCCTTTGACCCTCGTTCCACCAAAGCTATTACACTTGAGGATCTAGGGATACGTTACGTTCATCGCTTCCTTGCCTACAATTTTTCTGGACGTAACGATGCATCTGCTACTCTCAGTAAGACTGAATTGTTTTTCCTTTGGTGTATGCATTCAGGAAGAAAGGTAAACTTAGGATTTTGGTTAGCTCGTCAATTCAAAGTTGCAATCTGGTATAATCGCCCCTTAATCCTTGGTCCCTTAATTACTCACCTTGCATCTAGAATAGCTCGCTTTGATATTGAGAATTTTACTTACGCCTTTTCTATGGATGGTTTAGATGAGCGTTGCTTGGTTTCCATGGGACTCCTTGATGGACCATCGGATGCGCCTTTCTTCAACCCACCGGGAATATTAACTCCAAGAACGAGGAGAGTTTTCACTCGCATAAATGCACCACGCGCCCCTAAATCCCCTCCTCCCCAGGACCAGCCTTCGAACGATGTACCGGATTTCGCTGCGCGCCTCCACGCACTAGAAGACAACATTTCCGAAATCCTCTCTTACCTACATCCTGGGCGCGGCCGCGGACGTGGCCGCAATCATCGTTGATCACGGGGAGTTCCCTTTACCCCTCTTTGCCTTACTTTTTTTAATTCTTTTCTCTGAATTGGGGCAATTCATTTAATGGAGGGGGAGGGTGCAAAAACCACTTGTCCTATGCTTGTTTGATAATATGTTTTGATTTTGATTAAACCTTGAGATGAATTTTTTTGTTCTTGCCATTACTTGTTGTCCAGCATGTTGTACTTGTTCTTGTGCTTAGGAATGATTGAATTATAGCATTTTGATATTCAAAGGATATGGGTAATCTGCAGTTTGACATCTCTTTTAATTTCTCTTGATTGTGTTAATTAGATTTCTCGCCTAGCTTAATCAAACATAGCCCAATTTTGTGAGACTTTGAGCCTTGAGCATGCATCTTATACTTTATGCTCGTTTTTCCTTGCTTGAGAGTGTCATCTTAAACTTAGGAATCTAGAACTTGTGGCTTGCTTACGATTTGAGACTATACTAAGAACGAGGTACTTTAAAATGATTTAGGCATTAGGCTTTAACCTCTTCCATCCCTTTTATTTTAATTTACCCTTTCTCATCGCCTAGTGAGCCTTTGTTAGCCTTACATCCCATTTCTTTGACTTAACCATTTCAATTGATCAAATGCTAGAATCTTTATTAGACATGAAGGAGATACTTTTCAAATAAGGGCAGAAATTTTCTTAGAAAAAAAAGAGAAAAACAGAATAAAAGGAAGCAATTGCTTCGAAAAGAAAAAGAAAAAAAGAGAAAAAAGAAGAAAAACAGTTTCGAAAAGAAGAAAAGAAAAAAAGAAAGAAAAAATGTGTGTTTGCTTGCCCATTTTTAGCTTCTTTTTAATGTCTTCACTGCTTAATGTTTGAAATATCTTGCATTGATCATCTTCTTTTGCCTTTTCTTTCCATCTTTCTACCCTTTTTTCTAAACCCACATTACACCTTGAATAAAAGACCTAATGATTTTTGCACCTCGATTCTAATAAAGTAGTGGAGAATTGAACTTGTTACAAGCCTATGGAAACTGTTGTTCATGTATGACTTAGAGTGATCTCGCTTCACTTTTACCTATAAACACTTTGAGTGCTCTTGAGTGTATCTTGGTGAGGATTCAGACTAGGTTAGGATTTGATTAATGCTTGATAGGTAATTGGAAGAGATAAGGACTGTTCTTTGTTTGCATTCATTTGGTTTGATTATGTTTCTTTCATGATACTCCTTTTGCGCTAGAACTCTTATGATTATGTTTGATGCTTGTGATGGCTTGAGAAATGCATTCTTTGGTTCATGCTTTTTCGGACATACTTGAGGACAAGTATGAGACAAGTGAGGGGGAATTTGATGAGTTCTCAAATGTGACATACTTCATTTGCTATTTTTCTAGTTATTAGGACTTCTTGTTGCTTAATACATGTTGTTTTTGTTATATTTTGTTCAGGGATCCAATTCTGGAAATAGCAGTAAAAAGGGGGCATTTCTGCAGTTTTTATAATTCTGTCATGACTGGCATTGTGGGCACAACACTAGGCATGACGCGTCTGACGTGGCAGTGATGTGGCAATGACATTGCAACCTCTAGAAGATCCTGGAATGTTCCGAGAGAAGATCCGATCAGATTATCAGTTCTATCCATTTGGTTTTATTTTGAATTTTAAAAACATTTGAATTTGAATTGTTATTTTGATCTCTTATCCTTGTAATATAAGCCTATAAATACCAACCTTTGGTGAAGGCTTAAGATCATCTTCTAGCTTTGAGTTCTTTATCTTTGTAAACATTTTTCAGTTTTAATCCAATTTCTTTTCCTTTATTTTCTTGTTTCATTTATTTTATTACTTTTCTAAAATCAAGTTAAGTATGATAATCAATATCATGCTTAGCTAAATCTTTTAATCCAAGAACTAGCCAAGTCAATTCGATTCGTGAGAATTGAACTTTGCCTAAATTCTTTTGGGAAATCATTTTTATCTTTCTGTTTAGATAGTTTGGGAATCAGCCTTACTAAAAGTTTTAAACCGTTTTTCAAATCAAAAAGGGCCCGTTGGTCTGAAATCGCTTAAAAACACAGTTGGGAGGAAGGATCGGCATGTGGCAATTTCGACTTCCTATGAACACTCTTAGCGGCGGTCCGCTAAGGAAAGATAAAATCTAAAGCGATTCTTTTTTTAGACAATTTTTTAGTTGGGTTTCTCCTCTTTTCATTCTAAATATTTTAACGGCGATAGACGTGGTTGAATTATTTAAGAACCATCTTTTTAATATAGACTTGGGAGGATTGGTTACTCGAGAGAGAAACAAGTTACGACGGGTTGGGCCTCGCAGATTGTAACCGACATGATCCCCGAAATAAAAATCTATTTCAGTGATCGAAAGAATTGAAGGAGCTGGTTCGAGGCTATTTCACATACTTGGTTTTTCTTAATCATTTCACCTCTTCATTTAAATTTTGCTATTTCATTTTCGACCAATATCAGATCACTTCCCCCATTTTATTTACTTATTTTGCAGATATTCCTGGAAGTAATAATTAAAGCATTCTTCAGTTAATCATTCCAGCTAATCTCCCTGCGGATCGACCCTCTTTCCCTATATCTATTTAATTTCTTTATATTATTATTTATTGAAAGAGGTTAATTTATTGATTTATTTTTGACTGGTTATACGACGACTTGTCACCTAACTATCACACTAACATCAACCCTCGATTCCTAACACATAGCAACCCCAAAACCAACCTTTAAACCCTTCAAAACCCCTATAAAATCCAAATCCGAGAATCTTCATAAAACCCTTTAAAATTCACATATGTTGGACCTTGTGGTTTACAAACAACTTATCTAACAACAATAAATCAAAAGCTTTGTTAAAAGTCCATGAAGCTTCAACCTTTGACAAAATATTTGAAAAACCCAAAACCCAAAATACTTGGTTTTGTTGAAAGCTAATGGTACCAAAATGAAAAGGAAGGTAAGGACAAGTCAAATATAGTTTTACATTTCTAAAATCACCCAAGATGAAGAAGAATGGTGATGGAATATTGAAATGGAGAGGGAGGCTCTCTTTGGTCGTGAGAAATGAAAATGGGAGTGAGGAAGAAGATGGCAAAAAGATATTTTAACAAAAAAGGGTTTTAATTTGAAAATTCAGTTAATTACACTTTTGCCATTAATGAGATGGCAATCTCATAAACTCTAAAATTCATGGAATTTGAGTTTCAAATCAATTTAAGTCCAACACAAAATGTTTGTTTTGAAAATACGAAGCTCAAATAATATTTTATTATTTTAATTTTGAAACCGAACCTGAAACATTATTTTAATATTATTTTCACCCGACCCCCAAACCCGGGTGTTACATCTCCTAAGGCTCGAGTGGTCAAATTAAGAACAACTCTGTTACCTTCTAAAATAATGCTTCACTAAAATATCGAATCATAATTTGAGTTTATCGTTGACCACTTCTTCATGACAGTGTTAAGCTTGCCATATATACCTGCTTGTGCTTTGAGCATCCCTTGGTAGTCTGTATTACTGAGCTTCCCGAAGCTCACGTTGTTTTTACCATCAGAGATTAAAAGATCGACCATGTTGCAGCTATCAACGTCGGTATGGGATTTTCTTCGGCTTGCTTGCGGAATATGGTATCTGTATAATTAGGGGGCATGTATGTCACGTTTTGAATTATATTCGAGTCTGAAACTTGTATTTATAACTTGTATCATAGTTTTGTTTCATTGTCTGAATAGTTTATGAGATTGTATTTTAACTCAAAATTTAACTTCTGATTTTAAACGGTTTAGCAACTTGTTTATTTGAAATTTTAACGTGAGTCGCTCCGGTGACCCTAATGTAACTTCCTAGGATCCGTATTTATGCATATGCGGGTCTAGGGGTTACACTTTTATTTTACTATTATAAGTTTTTTTAGGATTATCTTGTCATCATTTCTATAATTAACGACTATTTAATTATTTTAGATCCTTTAGGAGTGGTGCAAGCTTATGTTTCCAAGGATCATGCAAGATTGTCGTAATTTAGGGATGGGTATTTTACTCGACTTGGTCGGGTTCCGATCCGAACCGGTCGTGTCAAATTTTTTATTAAAAAATTGAGGTCGGGTCAGGTCAGATTTCTTTTAAGGTGTGGTCAGGTTTAGTTCGGGTTTAGGGTGAAAATAAATCTGATTTGACCCGGGACTAATAATGTAATTTTTCCTTATATATTTTTGGAATATTTATAATAATACCCCTCTTTATACATATTTTTACAATTAGGTCCTTAAAATTGAATTTTTATCTACAATTTGGTCTCTAAAATTATTTTTTTATGATCAGGTCCCTATTTTTTTACAATTAGGCCCCTAAAATTAAATTTTTTAATAGGTCGGGGTCGAGTTGAGGTATATAAATTTCAGGTCGGGTCGGGTTTAGAGTAATTATTTTGGGGTAGTGTTCAGGTGGACCAAAAACCCGACCCGTGTCCATCCCTAGTTGTTGATTGTTTGTAATAATGGCTCTTAGGTGTGTAAATGAATCAAGCTTGAATGAACAAAGTTATTTTCGTGTTCGTTTATTTATCTTTTAAGGTGTTCTTGTTTGATTAAATTTTTAACATTATGTTTGTGTTCGTTTATTTATTTTTGAAGGTGTTCATATTCTTTTGTGCTAGTTTGCGAACATGTTCGTTTAACATTCGTAAATATGTTCGTCTAAAATTTTATTCATACTCATTTATTTAACTTAATAAATGTGATATAAATAGTTCATGAACAACTCGTCAAACAATCTATTCATTTATATCCCTAATATCTCTTAGACTTCTATTATGAACCAACTTTTATATAAAAAGCTAATGGCTATTTGATCTTGATTGCCTGCATATCTCTTTTAACATTTTATATGTGGAGCTGACATTGTAATATCTTTATCTGTCAGATAATAATTCATATCCAGCCAACCCAAAATATTTTTTTTTATCATAGATCTGATCGGATTTGAGTAAACTATTATTCAAAAATAAAGCAAATTGTTGCTAGACTTGTAATTGAGAGTTACGAAGCAAAAAATCTGTATTTCTTTGGATCTATTCTTCTATTATCTTTCACCATTATCTACATTTATTTTATATTATTCTTCCCTTCTTCTAACATCGGCAAAGCCATCATCATATTTTTAATTTTTCGAATTTGATACGGATCTTATTCTTTCAAGTTTCGGATTATACAAAAATTAATAAATTTAAAATTTCACGAATATTAATCTTGTTATATTTAACAATTTGATGTTTGTTATATCGTCAAATTCAAAAAATAATTAAATCAAATTATATTTTTCGGATATCCGATATTCAAATATTCAGATATCTGAAAATTTTCAGATCAGATACATATCGCTATCTTATCGATCTAAAATTTCAGGCATCTTATTTTCGAATCCCATACGATCTGATATCCGAAAATGAACACCCCTAATAGGGAGTTCCTACAGCCGAATAGATCGTAATATTGAGGTTAAAATAAGGGGAAATTACCCCAGATACCGCTGAACTATTGGCGATGTAATGTTTATGTCATTGAATTTTTAATTTGTTCATTTTTACCACTAAATTTTAAGTTTAGGTTCAATTATGAAACAACGCCGATAATTGTCAACTGCGTAACAAGATTTAAAATTTCGAGATTGAAAGGTGTTAGGTTTCCTTGATTTAAACACATATTAAAAAATATAGGTAAAATGACAAAAGATGCCCCCAACGTTTGCATGTTTTTTCATTTGGTCCCCTATTCTTTTTTAGAGTAAACAACCCAACATTTCAACAGATGTTAACACATGTCGATACTGACACGTCAACAGATCTTAACACGTGGCAAGTCTAGTCAACATCATCTATTGATTGTCATTTGACTGACAATTTCCATCCAACAAGGGTATATTTAGACCAAATTAAAACGGTGGGAGTTGTTTGCTCCAAAAATAGAATAGGGGCCAAATGAAAATACATGCAAACGTTAGGGGCATCTTTTGTCATTTTTCAAAAATATATTTTAAGTACTTATTTTATAATTAAACCCTTATATTAATATAACATAATTAATTATATCTAGCAACTCATATTAATTATTTCATCAATAATAATCTTTTGTCCAAAGTCGTAGAAACTTTTTAACATTAAAAAAATGTGTCAATTATTGCTATTAGATTTGATTGTACCAATGTTTGAATTATAAAAACTCTAATGTAATGCAAGTAAAATCCATATTTCTATTAAAAAAATCCATTTTAAAATTACACACGACAAGCAAGAACTACCTACTCCTTTACTCAAAGTCTACAATTAATTATTCAAATGATTTATTGATATGTTATTAAAATCTAATATCCTAAAATCAAATATAAATTTTTACAACCCTAATAACGCCGCACAAGGGCAGTTCTGTTGTGAGGCGGTTAATATACGACTAATATACGGCGTGACCGGTTAAATAGGTGACCGGTTAAACATAACAAAATAGGTAAAATTACCTATTTTGTTGATAAGAGTATCAACATATCCAGTGTAACACACTGGTTAAAAGTAAAAAAAAGGGTATGGTGCCAAAGGGATTCAAACTTGCATCCTTTGGCATGGTGGGTGAGAGATGTAACCAATTGAGCCAAAGTTGCTCTTGGTTTTAGCCTTCTCAAAATTTATTTTAAGCTTGGTCTGGTGAGTCTGAACCCACATTAATTAAGTTTGACTCCTCACCTACCTATCTCGAGTTTGGAAAATTCCAATGATCCCAAACTCGTTCCCTCACCTTCCCCTTCCCTCGATCGGACTCAGATATGCCCTCACCGTGCCACCGTGGCACTCACTGCCGCTCTTGTCTCATGCGCCGTCGTACCCCGCTCCTAGCCCACCGTCCCACTCGCTTTTTTACGCGTCTGGTTGCCGGGGAGAATCGTTTGAAGGTTCGATGAAACCCTTGCTTCCCTGTTCAAGTTCTTGGTCGATTCAGTCACCGTCCGTTGTCCGTCCAGTGTGCCCTCACCACCATCGTGTTCGACGTGCCGTGACGAGCAATACCTCGGTGACCGGTCGTTGTTTCGCCACCGTTAACAACCTCACCGGAGTATTACGCTTTTCCAGCAGCACGCCTCTGTTTTGGTATGATCCGGTAAGTTCTAGCTTGAATCCGACTCGTGGGTGTGAATGGTTGAGCTATTTAGTTAATTTTCAAGTTTTTTTCCGACCGAAGCAGGTGTTTTGGGGTCTCCGGCGACATTCTGGTGGGATTTTCGGTGAAGTTCCGACGAGCTTGGATTTTTGGTAAGTGAACCGGGTTCAACCCGGTCTGAACCGGCCCAACTCGGTTTTAAAACAAACTCGAACCGAGCCCTACCCGTTGACTCGACCCTTTTTGCCCGACCCGTTGACCCGACCCTTCTGCCCGACCCGTTGTTCCGACCCTTCTGCCTGACCCGTTAACCCGACCCGTTAACCCGGTCTGAGTCAACCTATCCGAGTCAACTCCGTGAGTCAACCCGTCCGAGTCTACTCGGTTGACTGATGACGTCAGCTTTGACCTATGATGACGTCAGCATTAACTCTGACCCCATTTGACCGTTGACCTGCTGACGTCAGTGTTGACTTTGACCGTTGACCAAAAAGTCAAATTTTTTGAAAAGTCATATTTTATGTTTTTCGACGTTCTGAGTCCGTTTTTGAAGCCCGTTTCGCAAAATTCTAATCCGAAAGCTTCCGAATCTGACCTTGAACCCGAACTTGTTTATGTACTTAATTAATTGGTTAAGAGCTTGTGAGTAAAGTCTGATCTTGGAGTTTGTGTAATTGAAGGTATTCACGGTTCCTTGGATACATGATGTTGTGGAATGTCGAATTTGGGTTCGAGGGTATTCGAATGTCGTATCATGAACTGTAACGCCCCGGTTTTGGGCTTAGAAGTTTTGGGTGTTGACCGGTTTGGTCAAAGTGCGGTTCGAATATATAAGAGTGAATTTAGGAAAGCCTAGTTCGGGTTGCATTAAAAATATGGAAAATTGTTCTAAAATCATCTTTTAATATATATGAGTGAACTGTGAAATCAATTTTACAAAATGAGGTTTGGAAGGGTGACATTTTGGCTAGTGACCAAAACGTAATTTTTGAAAGTTGCGTGACTGTTTTAGAAAGGATTGAAAATTTGAATCTTTAAGGAGCTATTTACCCAAAGGGAGTTTCTCCAGATTTTTCTAAGATATTTTAAGGTTTATTTCTGATTTTAAAACAAAAGAAAAGAGGAGGGAAACTATTTTTCCTATTTTGTAACTAACTTCCCATATTTTCCAATTTTCCTTTCTCTCATTTTCTCTCAACCCAAACATCTTTTCTCCAGAGATTTTCTTCTGGTTTTGGCATCTAAACATCTCTTTTCAATTAACCTTTGATTGCTAATCATCTCATCAACAAAACCTCACATTTTGCAAGTTGATTCTTCAAGCTTTTTGGTTCTAAAAGAGGAGAAACTCAAGTTTGGAGGTAAGAACGTCCTTCTCCTCTAAACTCTCAGTTCTTTACTGAAATTCCCAAGTTCTCAATCCTTAATTGATGTTTTATAAATGGCTTTTAAGTTGTGTGATGGATCTTGGCTTTAAATGCAAGATTTGATGGTTTTTCATGGATTTTCGTGAGATCTGATTGGGCTGTGTTTTAAGGTGTTAATTTGATGATAAATGAATGTTAATTTGTTTGGAAATTGAGTTTTGATTAATGCAATCCCGGATAGGTTGAATTTCCTAAGTTTAGCTTGTGTTTCTTGGTTGTTTTTGGGTGATCTTGTGGATCTGTTGTTGCTGGAGGTATAAGGATGTTGTTAGGTCCTTTTTGGATGTATAATGATGTTTAAGGATGCTTTGTTGTGATGGTTTATGGCTGGACTTTGTTGAGGAGTTGTTTGGATGCATTTTCGGTTGCGTTTGGTGGCCGAAAATGGAGTGTGGATGAGAGCAGCGAGTTTAGGTGCTTTCTTTGAAGCTATTAATGCATGATGATGCATTAATCTATTGTTTTAATGTGTTAAAATAGGGGAGTCATCTTTGGATCCAAGTGGTGGTGATCCAGAAGCTTGATTTTGTGTTTCGGCAAGAGGCAAAACGGAATCGGTGAGTGGATTTTGGTTTTCGGCTTTGAAACCAATGTTTTGGAGGTTTGGGAGCTTAGTCTAAGTCTAAACAACTTTGCTAAGCTCAAGAGTAAGTTATCGGAAAAACTCTCTTGTTGAGGAACCATGTGATGGTTGGGTGCAATGTGTTTGTTGCATGTTTTAATTCTGTTTTTAAAGCATATCTAGCATGTGTGTTTGCTGAGATTATAAGCCATGTGTTTAAGGAAGCTCAAGGTTAGAGTTCCTTTTTTTTGAACATTGTATAAATGTTGTTTGATGCTTAAAGATGCATGATGTTTATGGCTTGGTTAAATGCTTTAAAACAGTGGAATATTGATGATATATGATGTATATTGGCAAGTGATGTTTTTGAAAAGGTTAAGGTCACTATGGTGGTTAAAAGTCCTTGAGTGAGCCTTGTTTACTTAAGAACATCAAGGTGGTTAAAAGTCCTTGGATGGTTCTTGTTACGGACACAAAGGTGTTTAAAAGTCCTTGTGTGGTCCTTTCCAAGGTGTTTAAAAGTCCTTGGGCCAAGGTGTTTAAAAGTCCTTGGGGTCAAGGTGTTTAAAAGTCCTTGAGGTGATTCATATCATGGTGTTTAAAAGTCCATGGCCAAGGTGTTTAAAAGTCCTTGGGGTCAAGGTGTTTAAAAGTCCTTGAGGTGAAACTTGTTAAGGACACAAAGGTGGTTAAAAGTCCTTGTGTGGTCCTTGCCATGGTGGTTAAAAGTCCATGGGCCAAGGTGTTTAAAAGTCCTTGGGGATAAGATCACAATGGTGTTTAAAAGTCCATGTGTGAGTCTTATGTTGATCTTGTTTTAAAGATGGTAATTATCACTTGTGGCCAATATGACATGTCTAGATGTGAAGCATGAGATGCTTGTTTAAGATTGCTTGTGAGCATGTCTAAATGTATTTTGAAGTATGATTTATAAATGAGTTTTATAAATGCATTATTGTGTAGTTTTAAGGAGCTTCCCTCACTAAGCTTTTGCTTACGCTCTCTCTTTTCTTAAACCAATAATGCAGAGCATTAAAGTGCATTGAGGGCAGTAAGGAGGGCAAGCAATCAAGTGGAAGTTAAGCTCATGTATGGGAAGGTTTTCTTAAACACTTTTAGCTTTTGGCATTTGGCAATGGGGGACCAATGATGTTGTTTTGGGAGATGTTTAGAACTCCCTAAGTTGGATTTATGTTGTTGTTAATGTTGGTTTATGTAATTGGCCATTATGTGTTGGTTTGGAGGCTTTTATGCATGAATGGTTGCTTGTGTAGGAAGCATGCCTTTAGATTTGGGGTTTTCCACATATGTTGTTATATTGATGAATTGTTGATGCAAATATGTCTCTTGGATGTTGTATGAGTTGCTGGTAAAGTTTGATAGCATTTGGAGCATGATTGGTTGGTCAATTGCATGTTTAAGCAAGCATTTTTCTGCATTTTGTGCAGGCCGTATCGGAACAGTGCCTGCCGTTTCGGAACGGGTGCTCGAAGCAGCCCAGGCGTCCGAAACAGGCGACACCGTTCCGAAACGGAAAGGCTACTGTCTGCCCTCGTTTCGGTACGCGTTGCGGAACGGCCCCGCGTTTCGAAACGGGCTGTCTCCCGTTTCGGAACGGATGACCGTTGGGGGCTGACATTGGTAGTTATATGTTTCAAAATGTTTGCATTTTGGTCCTGAATCTTGTATGTGCAATTGTGTGAGTTCGGGATGTCCGTTTGAGCTGAAATTTGGCCGAGATGCATGAAACCTGATTAATTTCAAGTTGGTAACTTTAATTTGGGCTAAGTCCTTATATTTATCAGAATTTACAAATTGGTCCCTAAAGTTGTAATTTGTTCAATTGGGTCCCTGTTTGATCTCTGATGTTTATGATCTTTTAGTATGTTGTTTGTATGATCACAACTAGGGTTAATGTGCATCTAGACAAGTTTAAAAAGAAAAAAAAGGGTCGTTAATCAAGGTTGACTTTCGGGTTGACTTTGGTTTTCCCCGCGTGACTTTCTTAATTCGGGTCAACCGTCTAGGCCGGGTTAAGGGGGTTACATTTGGTGGTATCAGAGCTGAGTTCTCGAGTAATTGGGAATGTGTATGTGAATGTTTGAAGTATGTATGCTTTGTATGCTTGTTGAGTGGAAGCATGTTGAATGAATTGCATGTACGTTGCAGTTGAGATGTATGTTGTGATGAAGCATGTTGTGGGTACCCATTGCCAAATCAAAGCTAATGAAATGATGTTGTTTTTAATTGGAAATGAGCTTGAGTACTTGGATTGCTTACCTTGCTGGGCCTGATTTTGTTTATTTGAATTGTGATTGCATGGTTAGAGTATGGCACCTCGTAGAGAGTTGAGGAGTAATGTGCGAGCTACGGCTCAGAATGAGAATGAAAATGAGGAGAATGTTGAGAGTGCGGTTTTACCTCCTCCACCTGGTGGTGGTGGTGCTGGGGCTGAGGAAGCTGGAGCTGCAGCTGGTGCTGAGGCTGCTGGACCTGAGGCTGGTCAGGGGCAAGCTATGCCTGATATGACAATGTTAGTGCAAGCTATTGCTGGTGCTTTTCAAGCAGCAGTAGCTGGAGCTCGTGGAGCTGGGCATCAGGAAGATGCTGGAGTTAGACTACCTTTGGAGCGTTTGCGCAGTCTAGGAGGGACTGAGTTCAGGGGTATGTCTGCTGAGGGTTCTGAGGCTTGGTTAGAGAGTACCAAGAGGATCTTGGGTCAGATGAGTTGCACTGATGTGCAGAAGCTTGGCTGTGTTGTGTCCTTGCTGCAGAAGGATGCATATACGTGGTGGACAACCACTATTGCTGGGATGGCAGAAGCTGATGTAACTTGGACATTCTTTCAAAATGTGTTCAAGAGAAGGTATCTGGGTGTGAGGTACCTAGATGAGAAAAAGAGGGAGTTCATGTCTCTTACCCAAGGGAGCATGACTGTGGCTGAGTATGAAGTGCAGTTTGTTCGACTCAGTCAATATGCACCTGAGCTTGTCCCGGATGAGCGGGCAAGGTGTGAAAGGTTCCGTTATGGCTTAGTGACGGATGTGAAGATGTATGTGCTGGCTACCGAGTATGATGATTTTGATGTGTTGGTGGGCCGAGCCAAGGATATTGAGATGAACCTGGGTTTATCTGCTAAAGGTGCTGGTAAGCGAGCAGCTGAGTATAGTTCCGGTGGTGGACGGAACAAGAGGGGACGTGATCAGAAGTATCAGTCCTCGGCTAAGCGAGGTGGTGGAGCACATGCTCGGGGAGGCAACGCTAGAGCTGATCCGAGTGCTTGTTGGATATGTGGTTCGCATGGCCACATGAAACATGATTGTCCTCGTGCTGTGAGGGAGGTGCAGGCTCCTGTTGCGGCAGCTGGTAATGGTTGCTGGAGCTGTGGATCTTTGGATCATGTGAGGCGTGATTGTCCTGTGATGGCTGGTGGCCAAGTTCGTGCTCCTGTTGTTGCATCAGCGCAGAGAGGTCGTGGGCGCGGCCGTGGTAATTTTCAGCGGAGAGAGGAAGGTGGCCGAGGTGTAGCTCATGTTGTAGCTGTACAACCAGAGGGTGGCGGACAGGCTAGAGTGTTTGCTCAGCGTGAGGGGAGGAATGACGCGGATGTGATCGCAGGTACTTTCACTCTGCAATCCTTGTCATTACTTTCCTTGATTGATTCTGGATCTACGCACTCTTACATATTGCGTGAGCATGCTGAATTGCTTGGTTTGCCTGTTGAGTCTTTGGATGTTGGTATGCGTGTCACTAGTTCTTTTGGTAAGACTGTTGTGACTCGAAAGCTTTATAGAAGGTGTCCTTTGGTTGTTCAAGATCATGTTTTTCATGTTGACCTTATGGAGCTACCTTTCTATGGTTTTGATGTAATCCTTGGTATGGATTGGCTTGCTGAGCATCGTGCTGTGGTGGATTGTGAAAATAAGCGAGTTTCGCTGAGGCTTGCGGATGATTATGAAGTTGTTGTGGTTGGTGAGAATGTGAAGTTTCTTGCCAATGTGGTGTCTACCTTGGAGGCAAGCCGGATGCTGAGGCAAGGATGTGAAGCTTATCTGGCTTTTGTGATGAATCCTAGCTCTAAGGAGTTGAGGGTGCAAGATATCAGGGTTGTGAAGGAGTTTCCTGGCGTGTTTCCTAAGGAGTTGCCTGGTTTACCTTCTAATCGCGAGGTGGAGTTTGGAATTGAGCTGTATGAGTATACAACTCCTGTGTCCATTACCCCCTATAGAATGGCACCTAAGGAGCTGAAAGAGCTGAAGACGCAGTTGCAAGAGTTGCTTGAGCGTGGTTTCATTCGGCCGAGTATGTCGCCTTGGGGTGCACCGGTCTTGTTTGTGAAGAAGAAGGATGGCACGATGAGAATGTGCATTGATTACCGTCAGCTGAACAAGTTGACTATCAAGAATCGGTATCCTTTGCCGAGAATTGATGATCTCTTTGATCAATTTCGGGGAGCAGCTGTGTTCTCTAAGATTGACTTGAGGTCAGGGTATTACCAGTTGAAGGTAAAGGATGTGGATGTGCCTAAGACAGCTTTCAGGACAAGGTATGGGCATTATGAGTTCCTCGTGATGCCGTTTGGTTTGACAAATGCTCCTGCTGCTTTCATGGACATGATGAATCGTGTGGTTCATGAATACCTGGACAAGTTTGTTGTGGTGTTCATTGATGATATCCTCGTGTACTCGCGTACTGAGGAGGAACACGAAGAGCATTTGAGGATTGTTTTGCAGGCCTTGTTGGAGAATCAGCTTTTTGCTAAGCTGAGCAAGTGCGAGTTCTGGTTGGGTGAGGTGGTGTTTATTGGGCATGTGGTCTCTGCCAAGGGGATTCGTGTTGATCCTCAGAAGATTGAGGCGGTGATGAATTGGAAGGTTCCTAAGTCTGTTCATGAAGTTCGTAGTTTCCTCGGTTTGGCAGGATACTACCGGAGGTTTGTGGATGGGTTTTCTAAGATTGCTGCACCTTTTACAAAGTTGTTGCAGAAAGATGTTAAGTATGAGTGGACGGAAGCGAGACAGCAGGCCTTTGAGAAGCTTAAAGCAGCTTTGACACAAGCTCCTATCTTGGTTCAACCTGAATCAGGGAAAGAGTTTGTGGTGTACAGTGATGCGTCCTATGTTGGTTTGGGATGTGTGTTGATGCAAGAGGGTAAGGTGGTAGCTTATGCATCGCGGCAGTTGAAGGTGCATGAACGCAATTATCCTACGCATGACATTGAGCTGGCTGCAGTGGTTTTTGCTTTGAAGATCTGGAGACATTACCTGTATGGTGAGAAGTGTACTGTGTACACGGATCACAAGAGTTTAAGGTATCTGATGTCTCAGAAGGAGTTGAATCTTAGGCAGCGGCGTTGGATTGAGTTACTCAAGGATTATGATCTGACGATTGAGTACCATCCGGGAAAAGCTAATGTTGTAGCGGATGCCTTGAGTAGGAAGGTAGCTGTTGAGCTGAGAGCTATGTTTGCCTGTTTGAGCATTTCGCGTGATGGTGGTCTTGTGGCTGAGTTGCAAGTGAAGCCATGTTTGGTTTAGTTGATCAAGGAAAAGCAGTTGTTGGATGATTCCTTGGTGCCGCATGTTCAGGATATCGCGGAGGGTAGACCTTCAGATTTCTGTTTTAATGATGATGGAGTGTTATGTTTTGGGAGTCGGATAGTGGTGCCTAATGATGTTGAGTTGAGGCGTGCTATTCTGACTGAAGGTCATAGTAGTCCTTTTGCTATGCACCCTGGTAGTACTAAGATGTACCGTGATCTTCGTGATGAGTACTATTGGGTGGGTTTGAAAAAGGATGTTGCAGAGTTTGTCAGCAAGTGTTTGGTGTGTCAGCGAGTTAAGGCTGAGCATCAGTTTCCTTCAGGGTTGTTGCAACCGTTGAGAATCCCTGAGTGGAAGTGGGAAAGGGTCACCATGGATTTTGTATCTGGTTTACCCTTGTCACCATCGAAGAAGAATTCGGTGTGGGTGATTGTGGATCGCCTGACGAAGTGTGCGCATTTCTTGCCTGTGCATACTACGTTCTCTTTGGATAAGCTTGCGGAACTGTACATTGCTGAGATTGTACGGCTGCATGGTGTGCCAAAGTCGATTGTGTCGGATAGGGATCCGAGGTTCACATCGCGGTTCTGGCAGTGTTTGCATCAAGCTTTGGGCACGAGGTTGAATTTTAGTACATCCTATCATCCTCAGTCGGATGGTCAGTCTGAGCGTGTTATCCAGATTTTGGAGGATATGTTGAGGTGCTGCGTGATTGAGTTTCAGGGCTCTTGGGAGAAGAATTTGCCTTTGGTTGAGTTTGCTTATAACAATAGTTATCAGGCGAGCATTCAAATGGCACCTTATGAGGCTTTGTATGGGAGAAAGTGTAGGACTCCTCTTTGTTGGGCTGAAACGGGTCAGAAGTTGGTTTCGATGCCGGCTTTGTTGAAGGGAACCACCGAGAAGGTGAAGCTCATTTGTGAGCGGTTGAAGGCAGCTTCTGATCGGCAGAAGTCTTACGCGGATTTGAAGCGTAAGGAGATTGAGTATGCGGTGGGTGACCGTGTGTTCTTGAAGGTTTCGCCTTGGAAGAAGGTGATGAGGTTTGGCCGGAAGGGCAAGTTGAGCCTTAGGTACATTGGACCATACGAGGTGGTTGAGCGTGTGGGTCCTGTTGCGTACAGGTTGAGGTTACCTCAAGAGTTGGAGAAGATTCATGATGTGTTCCATGTTTCTATGCTCCGGAAGTATAGATCTGATCCTTCGCATGTGATGCCTGTGGAGGAAGTGGAATTGAATCCGGATTTGACCTATGATGAGGAACCGGTGAAGGTTCTGGATTCGGATAGCAAGGTTCTTCGTGGCAAGACCTTTGAGTTGGTGAAGGTGCTGTGGAAGCATCGCGGTGTTGAGGAAGCCACGTGGGAGCGAAAGGATGACATGCTGAAGCAGTTTCCTTATCCCTTTCCTTCAGGTAAATTTCGAGGACGAAATTTCTTAAGGGGGGGGGGGAGAGTTGTAACGCCCCGGTTTTGGGCTTAGAAGTTTTGGGCGTTGACCGGTTTGGTCAAAGTGCGGTTCGAATATATAAGAGTGAATTTAGGAAAGCCTAGTTCGGGTTGCATTAAAAATATGGAAAATTGTTCTAAAATCATCTTTTAATATATATGAGTGAACTGTGAAATCAATTTTACAAAATGAGGTTTGGAAGGGTGACATTTTGGCTAGTGACCAAAACGTAATTTTTGAAAGTTGCGTGACTATTTTAGAAAGGATTGAAACTTTGAATCTTTAAGGAGCTATTTACCCAAAGGGAGTTTCTCCAGATTTTTCTAAGATATTTTAAGGTTTATTTCTGATTTTAAAACAAAAGAAAAGAGGAGGGAAACTATTTTTCCTATTTTGTAACCAACTTCCCATATTTTCCAATTTTCCTTTCTCTCATTTTCTCTCAACCCAAACATCTTTTCTCCAGAGATTTTCTTTTGGTTTTGGCATCTAAACACCTCTTTTCAATTAACCTTTGATTGCTAATCATCTCATCAACAAAACCTCACATTTTGCAAGTTGATTCTTCAAGCTTTTTGGTTCTAAAAGAGGAGAAACTCAAGTTTGGAGGTAAGAACGTCCTTCTCCTCTAAACTCTCAGTTCTTTACTGAAATTCCCAAGTTCTCAATCCTTAATTGATGTTTTATAAATGGCTTTTAAGTTGTGTGATGGATCTTGGCTTTAAATGCAAGATTTGATGGTTTTTCATGGATTTTCGTGAGATCTGATTGGGCTGTGTTTTAAGGTGTTAATTTGATGATAAATGAATGTTAATTTGTTTGGAAATTGAGTTTTGATTAATGCATTCCCGGATAGGTTGAATTTCCTAAGTTTAGCTTGTGTTTCTTGGTTGTTTTTGGGTGATCTTGTGGATCTGTTGTTGCTGGAGGTATAAGGATGTTGTTAGGTCGTTTTTGGATGTATAATGATGTTTAAGGATGCTTTGTTGTGATGGTTTATGGCTGGGCTTTGTTGAGGAGTTGTTTGGATGCATTTTCGGTTGCGTTTGGTGGCCGAAAATGGAGTGTGGATGAGAGCAGCGAGTTTAGGTGCTTTCTTTGAAGCTATTAATGCATGATGATGCATTAATCTACTGTTTTAATGTGTTAAAACAGGGGAGTCATCTTTGGATCCAAGTGGTGGTGATCCGGAAGCATGATTTTGTGTTTCGGCAAGAGGCGAAACGGAATCGGTGAGTGGATTTTGGTTTTCGGCTTTGAAACCAATGTTTTGGAGGTTTGGGAGCTTAGTCTAAGTCTAAACAACTTTGCTAAGCTCAAGAGTAAGTTTTTGGAAAAACTCTCTTGTTGAGGAACCATGTGATGGTTGGGTGCAATGTGTTTGTTGCATGTTTTAATTCTGTTTTTAAAGCATATCTAGCATGTGTGTTTGCTGAGATTATAAGCCATGTGTTTAAGGAAGCTCAAGGTTAGAGTTCCTTGTTTTTGAACATTGTATAAATGTTGTTTGATGCTTAAAGATGCATGCTGTTTATGGCTTGGTTAAATGCTTTAAAACAGTGGAATATTGATGATATATGATGTATATTGGCAAGTGATGTTTTTGAAAAGGTTAAGGTCACTATGGTGGTTAAAAGTCCTTGAGTGAGCCTTGTTTACTTAAGAACATCAAGGTGGTTAAAAGTCCTTGGATGGTTCTTGTTACGGACACAAAGGTGTTTAAAAGTCCTTATGTGGTCCTTTCGAAGGTGTTTAAAAGTCCTTGGGCCAAGGTGTTTAAAAGTCCTTGGGGTGATTTATATCATGGTGTTTAAAAGTCCATGGCCAAGGTGTTTAAAAGTCCTTGGGGTCAAGGTGTTTAAAAGTCCTTGAGGTGATTCATATCATGGTGTTTAAAAGTCCATGGCCAAGGTGTTTAAAAGTCCTTGGGGTTAAGGTGTTTAAAAGTCCTTGAGGTGAAACTTGTTAAGGACACAAAGGTGGTTAAAAGTCCTTGTGTGGTCCTTGCCATGGTGGTTAAAAGTCCATGGGCCAAGGTGTTAAAAGTCCTTGGGGATAAGATCACAATGGTGTTTAAAAGTCCATGTGTGAGTCTTATGTTGATCTTGTTTTAAAGATGGTAATTATCACTTGTGGCCAATATGACATGTCTTGATGTGAAGCATGAGATGCTTGTTTAAGATTGCTTGTGAGCATGTCTAAATGTATTTTGAAGTATGATTTATAAATGAGTTTTATAAATGCATTATTGTGTGGTTTTAAGGAGCTTCCCTCACTAAGCTTTTGCTTACGCTCTCTCTCTTTCCTTAAACCAATAATGCAGAGCATTAAAGTGCATTGAGGGCAGTAAGGAGGGCAAGCAATCAAGTGGAAGTTAAGCTCATGTATGGGAAGGTTTTCTTAAACACATTTAGCTTTTGGCATTTGGCAATGGGGGACCAATGATGTTGTTTTGGGAGATGTTTAGAACTCCCTAAGTTGGATTTATGTTGTTGTTAATGTTGGTTTATGTAATTGGCCATTATGTGTTGGTTTGGAGGCTTTTATGCATGAATGGTTGCTTGTGTAGGAAGCATGCCTTTAGATTTGGGGTTTTCCACATATGTTGTTATATTGATGAATTGTTGATGCAAATATGTCTCTTGGATGTTGTATGAGTTGCTGGTAAAGTTTGATAGCATTTGGAGCACGATTGGTTGGTCAATTGCATGTTTAAGCAAGCATTTTTCTGCATTTTGTGCAGGCCGTATCGGAACAGTGCCTGCCGTTTCGGAACGAGTGCCTCGAAGCAGTCCAGGCGTCCGAAACGGGCGACACCGTTCCGAAACGGAAAGGCTACTGTCTGCCCTCGTTTCGGTACGCTTTGCGAAACGTCCCCGCGTTTCGAAACGGGCTGTCTCCCGTTTCGGAACGGATGACCGTTGGGGGCTGACATTGGTAGTTATATGTTTCAAAATGTTTGCATTTTGGTCCTGAATCTTGTATGTGCAATTGTGTGAGTTCGGGATGTCCGTTTGAGCTGAAATTTGGCCGAGATGCATGAAACCTGATTAATTTCAAGTTGGTAACTTTAATTTGGGCTAAGTCCTTATATTTATCAGAATTTACAAATTGGTCCCTAAAGTTGTAATTTGTTCAATTGGGTCCCTGTTTGATCTCTGATGTTTATGATCTTTGAGTATGTTGTTTGTATGATCACAACTAGGGTTAATGTACATCTAGACAAGTTTAAAAAGAAAAAAAAAGGGTTGTTAATCAAGGTTGACTTTCGGGTTGACTTTGGTTTTCCCCGTGTGACTTTCTTAATTCGGGTCAACCGTCTAGGCCGGGTTAAGGGGGTTACATGAACCGACTGATGTAGCTCGGAGTTAAGGTAATACATTACTACCTCTTGTATGCTTTATGAACATGTTGGTATTTGTTAATGCATGCATAAAAATGTTGATTATTACTGTTAATTCTGCTCAAGTCAAACCGAATATGGAAATGTGTATGATAATCTAGATAAGGTTGCAATGCTCGAATGGGAAGATTAATAAATCAAAAGGATATGAAGTTCAATAAGAAATTAATAAGGCAACTAATCTCCAAATCCAATTATTAGTGTCAAACGATAAAATGTGAAAAACTTTTGGATATGAAATTACGAAAATGCCCTCAAGGTATGAGAATGACTAAAATACCCTTGGAATTGGAAGCGATCTAGAAATCTATGCTAGATATGGTAAAACAACTTGATTCATCTGAAAACCTCGAACTACTTGGAAAGCTATGGTAACAAGATTTAAACCTTCGAGATTGTAAGATGTTAGGTCTCCTTGGATTTGGAATGAATATCTGACTATAGATTCAGGGGAATCTATCCATACCCCTAAATTAAGCAAGTGACTCAAAATTCTGAATTGTTTGAAATGAGTAAAAGTACAGGAAATATTGATATGGTTAAACTAATCGGAATGATCGTATTGGCCAAAAAGGGTTGATGTATCTTCTGACACCGGGGTTTGCAAATTAACCAGAACAATGGATAAACCTTTGAGTTCTTAAATGAATGAAGTGGTTGGAGGTGCCAAAATTTCTTGAATGGCTGAAACACCCATGAGTACTTAAATGATTGAAATACTATAAATGGTTCAATTGACATGAATGATGGACATCTCGAGCTTCAAAATGACTGAAAATACCCCCTTTGACTGGAAGTAAATTGCCTTTGATAAAATTACGGAAATACCAATAAAGCTAAAAATGACTAAAATGCCTCTAAGGGTTGAAGCATGACTCATGTATGTCAATCACTTCTGACATTAATGTAAGGATGGAAGTTTTTCGCACAGAATATAAGTTTGACTACTCCGTGACGAGTCCTATGGTGAAATATGAAAGCAACCGTTCAGATATACGATACAACTGGATACATTAGTAGGGTTGGTTAGTATTGAATGGTTTAGATATGTTAGTTTGAATGGTTTTGGAGCCTCGATAAACTTCTCGAAATCTTAAATATTGTAAATCATCATTTTATCATTATTGGGCTAAATTACAAAATCGCCTCTGATAGTTAAATGACCAAAAAGCCCTCGTTGGCCAAAGTAATTAAAATTGCCACGAATGTATCTTGATATCGTGAAAGATCTTGACGTCGAAATCTTTGAATGCCTGGTTGGAAACCTGATGAGCAAATAGAATTTCTGAGCCACTGTTTACGCCTCATTAGTATAAATTACAAAAATCCATGTGTTTGATAAAATGACCATAATACCATTGTAGGCTTAAATGGCTAAATCACTCATGATATGCCAAAACTCTCAAAGATCTTGATGTATCATCTCCTGAATATCTGGTTTGAACCGTTGTGCAAACCCCTCTTTTAATAGGGGTCTCGTTTCAAAAATCCGTTCAATTGTCAAAAGTTTAATGTGTCCCCTTTCGTAAATGCTAAGTATCTCCAAGAAATGATTCGTCTCACCTAGTGTGTTCCATGTGTGCTACACTTAATTGAATGTGTTATATGACTATTACATGTTAGTAAATAATCTAATGACTTAATTATGGACGATGATACGCTTGATGAAATGTTGAACTAGATAGATTATATCATACTCTGCCTACTCGTTGTATGTCCGCTTGATCTATATACATGATATGTAATTGTGTTATGTGGTTGCTTGATCTTTGATAATATCGTATGTATGTCTGATATAATTAGTAGTGTAATCTATTAGCTTGATCTATGATGGTACACTCTGTTTGTGTTGAGTGTGTAAAAGTTCTATTATTTACCCCTATTTAACCCATATTTCTGCTGCATTCAAGCATAATTCATTGTATTTAGGCTAGATTACAGTTACACATCACAAGTATATTAAAAAGCACAGTTTCTACTGAAATTGGTTGCTTTTGCAGGTAGCTGCTGTAGCAGATGGAGAGGCAGGCGCTGGGCAGTGAAGCAGAAGAGCTGGAATTGGACGAGCAGTCAAGGAGGACGATGCTGCCATGGTTGCCGACGTGACAGCAGAGGACGACAGCAGTTTTGAGGAGAAGAAGCAAAGTGGACCTCGACAGAAAGAGAAAATTAAGCCCGTCTGTCGTGGAATATCACTATATTTTTCCAAGCCCTAGATCAGAGTAAAGGCCAAGCCCAAAGTTCAAGAAGAGAAAATCCAAGCAAGAAGGAAGGACAAATTAAAGCTATATTCTCTGAAGATTTAGTCTTTATTAGAGTTGTACTTTAATTTAAACTTGTATTCTTGCTATATTAGAAAACTTGGACCCAAAGCCTATATAAAGGCATGTAATTGGACCTAGGGAGAACATCACCTATCTCTAGCCTTCTTCCCAAAACCCTAGCCGTTTTCCCCTTCTCAACATGTTCTAAATTCCCCTTAGGGCCACGGGTTGATTTGTAAAGTAGTTGCAAGGGTTGCTTTTGTTTTAGAATTTTCAGTTCAATAAAATAAACTTCAAGTTCTCTTATTATGGTTATTAACATCTTGCAAGAGTATCGGGAGAGCATTGCGAGGTTATTTATTTACTTAATATCGGGAGAGTTAAGTATACGAAAGGAATAAGTGCGAGTTCTCTAGTTTATAGTTGAACTATCTCGGATCTAGGGATAGGACGAGGTTAAGTGGCTAAAGAAGAATTCAACAATATCGGTGTTCATCCTTCGATTCACGTCGGGAGGTATCATCAAAGACGTGTTCATCGACAGACTTGGACCTAGGGATAGGCCAAGGCACAGTAGGGATTCTTGCCAAACTTGAAGTACGGAGTTGTGTGTTCGCTGCCGCGACAAGAAACAGAATGCCGCCGCGACAGGTGCTGCCGCGGCGGAGATGACGACATAGCAGATTCTCCTAAACTTAGCAATACCTACACTACTGAGCAATTCAATACCAGCCCATTCTCTCTATCTTGATTTCTTTAATCTTATTTTCCAGTAATCTTTATTATTCTCGTGACAACATCTTAAACTATTATGTTTACTCTCTTGCAGTAATTCAAGGTGAAGCTATTAGCCGAGTCCCTGTGGAGACGATATCCGATACTTCCGTATCACTTTACTACTTGCGTTGTGTACACTTGCACTACAATTGCGATAGACACTTTTACACGCAAGAAGTTTTTGCTTGCCCTCAAGCAATTCAGACCTAATGAAAAATAAAATGAAAATTTTGGCTTAAGTCTTTGAACTAAATTTACCTGTCGTGACAGCTCTGTCGTGGCAGTGCCTTTAGGGTAGCTTTAGGAGCAGTTTAGAGCCTTTATATAGTTCTGAAACTTAAACAATATTTGTGACTGTTATACTGCCTAGAACTCTTCTAGTTAACTAGAATAGGAAGCTTAGCACTTGAATAGCCCCTAGAGGTGCCTAACACTGGCTCTAGGAAAGAAGTTTAGCAAAAGAGACTCAATAGCCCTAGAGGTGCCCGAAACCGGCTCTAGGAAGTTAGCTAGAGGTTCCCGAAACCGGCTCTAGTGAAACTTTAGCTTAAAATAATAAAATCGAGCCAAAACAAAAAAATCAAAGGAGCATAAGAAGTGCCTTCAAAGAGATAAACTTTGGCATAAAAATTCAAGTTAGAGCTGAATTATTCTAGTGAAACTAAGAGAGTCTTGGCATATAATTGTTCACAAGCATGCATACACTACACGAGGACTATAGTGAGATTCCGGACGAATCCTAAGTTATCCGACAAGGTGCTGCCGTCAACAGAGAATGAATGAAGGGTAAGGGAAAGTTCACTGTTTTAAGCCAAAACAAAAATATTTTATTTTTCTTTAGGTCTGAATTGCTTGAGGGCAAGCAAAAACTTGAGTTTGGGGGTGTGTTGAGTGTGTAAAAGTTCTATTATTTACCCCTTATTTAACCCATATTTCTGCTGCATTCAAGCATAATTCATTGCATTTAGGCTAGATTACAGTTAGACATCACAAGTATATTAAAAAGCACAATTTCTACTGAAATTGGTTGCTTTTGTAGGTAGCTGCTGTAGCAGATGGAGAGGCAGGCGCTGGGCAGTGAAGCAGAAGAGTTGGAATTGGACGAGCAGTCAAGGAGGACGATGCTGCCATGGTTGCCGCCGTGACAGCAGAGGACGACAGCAGTTTTGAGGAGAAGAAGCAAAGTGGACCTCGACAGAAAGAGAAAATTAAGCTCGTCTGTCGTGGAATATCACTATATTTTTCCAAGCCCTAGATCAGAATAAAGGCCAAGCCCAAAGTTCAAGAAGAGAAAATCCAAGCAAGAAGGAAGGACGAATTAAAGCTATATTCTCTGAAGATTTAGTCTTTATTAGAGTTGTACTTTAATTTAAACTTGTATTCTTGCTATATTAGAAAACTTGGACCCAAAGCCTATATAAAGGCATGTAATTCGACCTAGGGAGAACATCACCTATCTCTAGCCTTCTTCCCAAAATCCTAGCCGTTTTCCCCTTCTCAACATGTTCTAAATTCCCCTTAGAAATTTTCAGTTCAATAAATAAACTTCAAGTTCTCTTATTCTGGTTATTAACATCTTGCAAGAGTATCGGGAGAGAATTGCGAGATTATTTATTTACTTAATATCGGGAGAGTTAAGTATATGATTGGAATAAGTGCGAGTTCTCTAGTTTATAGTTGAACTATCTCGGACCTAGGGATAGGACGAGGTTAAGTGGCTAAAGAAGAATTCAACCCCCAGGTTAATAATCCTTCCAAAGATGGAGAGATTATTCCTCCTGTCGGCGACCCTCCTGCCGCTGCCGCACGACGGTCCTGCCGAGACTACATGCCGAATGATCATGTAGAACTAGAAACCACGCTGCCAGATATAGATGTTGACAACTTCAAGCTGAAACTTGTTATGTTCAGCATGATCAACAACGCCGGTCAATTTAGTGGTGCTGCTACAGAGGATTCTAGGGAGCATCTGAAAACGTTCTAGGAAATCTGTTGTTCGTTTAGACTACCAGGAGTTAATCCGGAGATACTAAGGCTTCGGTTATTTCCCCATTCATTGAGGGACAGAGCAAAGACTTGGTGGAATAAACATACGCCGGGTTCAATTAGAACTTGGGCAGATTTGTCTCGTGAATTCTTATCTCGTTTTAATCCTTCACATTTATCTGAGCGATTACGTAACGAAATTGGTACTTTTCAATAGGAAGATGACGAGCCAATGCATGAGGCCTGGGACAGATTTACCACTCTTCTAATGAACTGCCCAATGCATGGATTCCCCGTCTGGAACCAGGTAACCAAGTTTTATAATGCTTCCAATTTTCAAACTCGTATTCGAATTGATTCAAGAGCAAACGGTTACTACTGGACAAAGACCCAGATGAGGCAATGCAAGTATTGAAAAGTCTGGCTAAGAATGAGGAGCAGTTTCCGACAGCAAGAAGAGGGGGTAAACGGGTCCTAGCTGTTAAGGACTATGAGGCCGACAGCACAATAAAATCTCAGGTGGCATACCCCACTAAGGCAATGAAAAAGCTCTTGAACGATGATTCACAGCCTGTATTCGCTGTTGAAGAGGTATGTGAAATTTGTGAAGGAAATCACAGTTCGGATGAATGTCCTATACAGTTAGAAGAGGGAAAGTATGTTGGAAACTACAATAATCAGAATTATAACTCCAACAACTACAATCCCAGCTGGAGAAAGGATCCCAAGTTCTCTTGGAGTAATCCTAATAATGCCCTGAATGTAACACCCTGAAAACCACCCTAGTACGAACTATAGAAAACGACAAGAATAACGTAAACATTTGTTGATGTAGTTAAGATTGAAATGAAACCACATTAACTAAGTTATTTCAGGTTATAAATGGATTAAAGTGCAACATAAAAATTCACATGTATGTTTCGGTGAGATTATGTAATTATATACATATACGTGTAATATATATATACATGAATAATACATGATAATATTATATATATAGGTAATGGGCTTATATCTAAATGAAATCAATAAGGATACTATCTTTAATATAATAGATTAAATATTACTTAGTGGAAACACATGGAAACTAGACATTCCATGTGTCTTTGTGATGACCATAAACGGTCACTATGTTTGAAGGCAAATAACAAGTGTTGCTTTCGTTCACTATCTTCTTCATCTTTAATATATTCTATCTGAAACCATAGAACCCAAGAGAGAGAGAGTGAGTTTTGAAGGATTATGTGCTGGAAATTAAGATACTAATGCATGCATGTTCTTGTAAAATTCAAGTAAGTATAATTTTGTGTTATTTTGATTAGGGTTATTTTGATGTGTTGATTTATGATTTCTTGCTGGAATTAGGATTAGAATCAAGTTAATATGTTGTTTTATAGCTGGGTTTAAGAAAATATAGTTGAATTTCTGGAAATTTAAGTAAGAACATGAACTTAGGTTGAATCTGCCCAGATTAGGGTTCATGCACTGCCCTGTTTTGTATTGAAAATTCGAATGGGTTATAGTTCGAATTAGGAAAACTTTTGTAAATAAAAGTTGTAGATCTGAATGAGTACTATAAGAAAATGGCCTTTTGAGTATGAAAACGACATAGGAAGTGGCTGGAAATTGAATTACAAAAAGACTGCTCAGAATTGAATGAATTTGGAAACTGCTTAGGTTAAATTGTAATTTTGAAAATGTTTAGGGATTTAATTGATCCCAATAAATTCTGGAAAATTTATTAGAAACAGGGGAGGTATTGTAGGAATGAAAAATAAATAATTTAGCTTGAATTATATATCAATTGATAGTTTAAATATCATTAGAACACTTAGAAGATCAAAATGGACTAGTTTGTAAGAATTGATAATTTGAGGACTTATATGCCCTGTTTTCATGGTTTCTGGAACATAATTATTATGTTAATATGTGAAGGTAAATGTGGTTAAAATATAAAGATTAATGGTGTAGTGAAACATAGGTTATAAATGCACTAAAGTCACAAATTAAGAATAGGCAGATTAGGTTTCTAAAAATGCCCTATGTTCAAGTAATAAACTGTATTGATAGGGAAACGATAAAATTATGTGCCTTACATGGTTGTAAAGGTGTGTTTATAAGATTTCTATAATGGTAAAGAACTCATTATTTGGAGTTGTGAGTAAAAAGATATGGTCAGTTTAGTAGAGGTTACTCAAACTGCCAGTTTAGGGGGCAGATTCACTTGTCTAGGTGATTATGCTTAAGTAAATGAATTTATATGTTTGAATTAATTACTAATGGATATTGTATATGATATTTTATGATTTAAGATCACATTGGTGAAGAATTTCAAGAAGATTCAAGGAGTGATCAAGCAAAGAGAAGGGGGAAAGGAATCATCATCAAGGATAACAACTAAGCTTGGAAGTATTTGTGAGTGTAGCTAGTTTAGGGTTGAGATTAGTGTCTCAACCAATGTGTTTATGTTTCTTGGATGATTTAAAATGAAGCATGTAATGAACTTAATAATGGATTGGTAAATTTAAATGCTAAGGAAGAAGGACTAAAGGAATGAACTATGAACTAGGTGTATGATGCTATCTAGATATGCTAGTTGATGTCTATATGGGTTGCTTTGTGACATGACTTGTTTGAGCCACTTGAATTGAATTAATGGATGATTTAGCTACTGTTTTAAGATGGTTATATGATTGAAATGATGCTAAATGCTTGCTTGAAATTTGATTGAGCATGGCTTGAATGTGCACAATGTAAACATGATTGAATGTGTACATGACTTTGTGATATGTGTTTGATAAACAAGTAAAATGCTATTGTTAATAAAGAAAGATAAGTAAAGTCCTTGGTTTGATTAGTGTATATAGGTAGAAGGGCATGCCTTAGAGTCATTGAGCTCCTCTGATCTTTGTTACAGGATGGTGGTTAGTCACCTATAAACCAGATAAGGTGGTTAGTCACCTATAAACCAGATAAGGTGGTTAGTCACCTTGATAATTGAATGGTGGTAAGTCACCATTGATGCCTATGCATCCTCTGTTATAAGTTGAAATGAGAAATGGATACTTTGAGTATCTAATGTTACATGTTACATGAAGACTTGATTACCTAATTCATTAATCATCCAAGGCAAAACATTATTAGAACAATGATATATGTTTAAATGAACAAGTTGGGTATTAGCCCTTATGATATGGAATGAATATGTGTACTTGGTTGAGATTTAAAATGAACTATGTTGTGATGTGAAACTATGAAATGTTGCTGCCAAGATGACAATGAGATTACATGTTGTTTGTTGTCCATTTTAGCTTATATTGTACATGTGCTTGCTGCCCAAATTGGCTTGAATTGTATACGTTGCTTGCTGTCCAATTTGGTATGAAATGTATATGTAGTTTTCTGCCCAAATTGGTGTGTTTTAAATGAAATGGTTGCTGCCCAATAAGCCATAGTACATGTAAATGTTTGCTGCCCTATTGGTTAGTACATGAAACTAGCTAGGATAATTTGGTTTTGATAGAACTAGCTAGGTATTTCAATATGTGCTAAGCCTAACTAAGTAACCTTAAAGATGGAATAAGACTTTAAAAGATTGAAACTAGTAAAGTTTAGGGCTGCCTCACTAAGTACATTATGCGTACTTATCACTCTCTTTGTTTCCTTCTTCCAAAATAACAGGTCCGTTGATATCCGAAAGCCATCCGTTTTGTTCTGAGAGCTTCGCAAGCCAAGAACAAGAATGATATAATCTTGCTTAGTCTCCTTGTAACACCCCGGTTTTGGGCTTAGAAGTTTTGGGCGTTGACCGGTTCGGTCAAAGTGTTGTTCGAATATAAAAGGTGATTTTTAGGAAAGCCTAGTTCGGGTTGCATTAAAAATATGGAAAAATGTTCTAAAATCCTCTTTTAATATATATAAGTGAACTGTGAAATCAATTTTGCAAAACGAGGTTTGGAAGGGTGACATTTTGGGTTAGTGACCAAAATGTAATTTTTGAAAACTGCGTGACTGTTTTAAAAAGGATTGAAACTTTGAATCTTTAAGGAGCTATTTACCCAATGGGAGTTTCTCCAGATTTTCTAGAATATTAAATGATTTAATTAAATGTTTTAAACTAAAGAAAAGTGGAGGGAAGATATTTTCCTTATTCTAACTAACTTTTCTCTCAAATCTTCTATTTTCCTTTTCTCTCATTTTCTCTCAAACCAAACATTTTCTCCAGAGCTTTTTCCTCTGATTTTGTCACTTAAATATACCTTTTCAATTCTCTTTTGATTGCTAATCATCTCTACAACAAAACCTCACCATTTGCTAATTGGATTTTCAAGCTTTTTGGTTCCAAAAAGGGAGAAACTCAAGTTTGGAGGTAAGAACGTCCTTCTCCTCTGAACTTCAAGTTCTTTACTGAAATTCCCAAGTTCTCAATCCTTGATTTATGATTTATTAAAGGTTTTGCAATTGGAATCTTGATTTTGGCTTTAAAATGCAAGATTTGCTTGATTTTGGTGAAATTTTCGTATGATCTGTTTGGGCAGTGTGTTGAGGTGTTAAATTGATGTTAATTGAATGTTAAATTGATGAATAATTGAGGTTTAATCAATGCAAACCCGAATAGGTTGAATTTCCTAAGTTTTGCTTGAGTTTTTGGTTGTTTTTGGAATGATCTTGGTGATCTATTATACCTGGAGGTATAAGGACGTGTTTGTGATCATTTTGGATGTTAATTGATGATTAAAAATGGTTTGAAGTGATGGATCTTGGCTGGGTTAAGTTTTGAAAGTGTTTGGGAGTGATTTCGGTTGTGTTTGGTAGCCGAATTGTTGGATTTGCAATGAGCAGCGAGTTGAGTTGTATTGCTGGTGTTTTTAGTGCATTATGATGCATTAATCCTCTGATGATATGTGTTTGAAACAGGGGAGATTGATCCGTGAGCATTAGAGGTGGTGCGGAAGGTTTCGGATGCTTGGAAGGCTTGTTGGCTAGCCTTGTTTTGTGTATCGGTGAGTGAAGTTGGGTTTTCGGCTTTTAAAACCAAGGTTTGAAGGTTTTGGGAGCTTAGTTTAAGTCTAAAAAACTTTGCTAAGCTCAAGAGTAAGTAAATGGATTTTCGCTCTTGGTTTGTGATATGCATTGGCTTGTTAAACAATTTGTGATTGATGGTTGCTATGCATATGATTTGCATGTTTTAATTACTGTTTTGAAAGCATATTTTGGCATGGTTTAATGCTGGTTTTGAAAGCCATATGTGAAGGATGCTCAAGGTTAGAGATCCTTGGTTTTGTACATTGAAATTGTGGAATTGATGCATAGTGTTGCATGTTGTTAAATGGCTTTGTATGATGCTTTAAAACAGTGGAATATTGTTGTTAATGATGCACATTGGTGAGTGATGTTTAAGGTTACAAAGGTGGTTGAAAGTCCTTGTCTAAGCCTTGTTTATTTAAGAACAACATGGTGTTTGAAAGTCCATGGTTGGTTCTTGGCTAAAGTTCATGATGATTTTGCATTATGGTTATGCATGTGAATTAAAGGTTAATGTGGTAAGATGGTTATATTGGCTAGTGATGTAAGTGGTTCTTGGTTCGTTGATCGGATATAGTTAGCCGGCTATAGGATTGGGTGCACCGTGAATTAAGTCGCCTTGGATGTGGAGTGGTTAAGAGTGAACCGGTAAACTCCATCCAAGTATCCTAACGAGATGGTTAAGGTCATAATGGAGGATGAGATGCCCATTCGAGGACCTTGGGTAAGCAAAGGTTATATGGTGGTTAAAAGTCCATATATGGGAACCTTGTGCTTGATAAGATCACAATGGTGGTGTAAAGTCCAAGTGTGGATCTTGTGTAGAGTGTCCCGGATCTTGTTAGTGATGTTATACAACTACCAATCGGTGATGCAAAGGTTGTATGGTGTTTAAAAGTCCATACATGGGAACCTTGTGCATGTTAAGGTTGTATGGTGTTTAAAAGTCCATACATGGGAACCTTGTGAAAGTTAAGGTTGTATGGTGTTTAAAAGTCCATACATGGGAACCTTGTGAAAGTTAAGGTTGTATGGTGTTTAAAAGTCCATACATGGGAACCTTGTGAAAGTTAAGGTTGTATGGTGTTTAAAAGTCCATACATGGGAACCTTGTGAAAGTTAAGGTTGTATGGTGTTTAAAAGTCCATACATGGGAACCTTGTGAATGTTAAGGTTGTATGGTGGTTAAAAGTCCATACATGGGAACCTTGGAAATGGTAAGGTCAAATGGTGTTTAAAAGTCCATTTGGGAGACCTTGGATTGGTAGTGTGTATGAAGCGTGGGGACAACGCTTGTGATCCGCGTATCCGATCGGGTGTTGAGTTGAAAAGTGGATTTGGTTGGTCACTTGGAAGCCAATATAATGTTCTTGAATATAATGAAGCATGAGATGCTTGAATTGATGCATGGTTGCATGAGATTTGCTTAATGCATTATGAATGCATGTTTAGTTGTTAGTTTGAACAAGTGTTGATTATCTATTGAGAATGTTGCATGTGTGGATGAAATCTCTTTAGTGCATTGGAGTCTTGCTAAGACTTGTTGTAAAGGCATGAGATGCAAATGAGAATGATGTGGTAATATGTTGCATGGTTTAATGCATGTGTTGATTGATTGATTAAATGGTTTAAAAAGGGTTTCTTAATTTGAAACGGCATTCAAGTATGTGAATGGTATGATGTAAAGTGGAAGTGTTTTCCAAGGTTTGATTTTAGCTTTGCATATGGTGTTTATGCATGGAATGGCTAATTTGATGGTTTTGCAAGTTATGTTTTGAAAAGGTTTACTTAGCTTTCTAAGCTAAGGGTTGATTTTCATGTTTGTGCAATGCATGATTTTAAAGCGTGTTGTTGAAAAGGGTTTTCAAACATGGCTTTGGTTTATTGAAACAAGTTGCTTTTCAAAGAGGTTTTATGACTCGCTGCAATGATGGTGTTTTGGTTTTGAGCATTCCTCACTAAGCATTACGTGCTTATGCTCCTTTTTGTCCATCAATGCAGATCTTTGAGGTTGGACAGCGAGAAGCAAGGGATTCAAGGAGTACTCCAAGTGAGATGTATGTCTCGGTTAATAGCTATAGTTAATAAAGGCAATGGGGGAAAGAATCTCTTATGTTGATGTTTAATGGGATTGTATATGTTGGACATGTATGGTTTATGTTTTTGAATCATGTGGATTAATGTTGCAACGTTTGAATCCTTTTATGCTTATGTTGGTATGTTATGCTTCTTGTTTAAAAGCATGTTTGAGCCTTGAATGAGTTTAATGTGTTGTTGCACCTAGGGGTGGTTATGTATCTAGTTTTTGATGCATATATGTCTCTTGTATGTTATATGACTTGCTGGTGTGTTTTGGTTTCTTTTGGAGCATGTTTGGTGGGTCAATGTTGTGTTTAACCAGCAAGGTTGCTGCAATCTGGGCAGGTCGTTTCGGAACGATCGCTACCGTTTCGGAACATGGGCCTGTTATGGCCAGGGCGTTTCGAAACGGGAGCAACCGTTCCGAAACGGATATGCTACTGCCAGCCCCCGTTTCGGTACGCGTTGCGGAACGGCCCCGCGTTTCGAAACAGGCCCTACCTGTTTCGGAACGGATGACCGTTGGGGGCTGACATTGGCAGTTTTATGTTTCAAAATGTTTGCGTTTTGGTCCTGAATCATGTTTATGCAATTGGATGAGTTTGAGATGTCCGTTTGAGCTGAAATTTGGCAGTGAAGTATGAAACATGACTAATTTTATATTGGTAACTTTTAATTGGGTGAAGTCCCTGTAATTTTCAGAATTTACAGTTTGGTCCCTAAAGTTGTATTTTGTGCAATTGGGTCCCTGAATGATCTCTGATGGTTGTGATCTTTGAGTATGATGTTTGTGCGAACACATCTAAGGTTAATGAGCATCTATACAAGATTAAAAAGAAAAAAAAGGGTCGTTAATCAAGGTTGACTTTCGGGTTGACTTTGGTTTTCCCCGTGTGATCTTCTTAATTCGGGTCGAACGTCTAGGCCGGGTTAAGGGGGTTACATTTGGTGGTTTCAGAGCTGAGTTGCGAATGTTGGGGAAAACAGTAAGTTGTTGTGATATGTGTTTGATGTATATCCTGATGTATGGTTGAAAGCCGGATGAAACATGTGTTTCTGAGCAAATTGTTGATGTTTTCAAGCATGCTTTGTGGTCATGAACCTTCGTTGAGCTCATGTGGTTTATGCTGTTGTTGTGAGCTGATGTTATGCTGTTGCGAGTGGATGTTGTTTGATGTAAGCATGATCGGATATGTTGTTGATATGCTTGATGTTGTGATATCCATGCTTTTGTTGACTGTTATGTCATGTAAAAGGGGGAGGATTCGGGATACCCATTGCCTTATTAATATAGCTATTGTGTTATGTTGGAGTTGGAGTTTGAATCCTTGCTTAAGCTGGTCTAATTGTTTTGTTTGTTTTGTTGTGATTGCTTGTTGTTAATAGTATGGTGAAATCGGTGAAAGAATGGCAGTTGGGTGAGATGGTTGCTGCTTTAGGGCAGGTTGTTAAGGCGTGGAATTCACCTTTTAGTGGAGGTGTTTCGTCTCAGTTTTCTGTGCCTGGAGTTGAGGTGGTAAGGCAAGAGGAAGAGGTTGGTTCTGTGATGAAGAGTTCATCACCTGTTGTTCAGGAGGTGTTGGGAACATCTCAGGCTGTGGGATGTGTGGGTTTGTCGAAACAGCGTTTACATGATTTGAGAGCTGTGGAGTATCATGGTTCGTCACCTGAGACGTTTGAGGCCTGGTTGGCCGATGTAATTCTAATTTTGGATCAGGAAGGTTGTGATTATGCCTGTAAGCTGGGAAGTGTTGTCACATTGATGTTGGAGGACGCATGTGCCTGGTGGACATCTGTGGCGGTGGCATCGCACATCCACGATATAGATTGGGATTTCTTTGTGTCTGCCTTTTATGAAAGGTATCTTGGAGAGAAGTTTCCAAGGATTAAGCAGTGTGAAGGTAGTGCAGTTGTGGAGCAAGTGCTGGTTGAGCAAGGAGTGGAGGCTCGGTTACCAGTGTGTGACCGTTGTGGAAGGCGCCATGTTGGAGGTTGTTGGGGCGCAGGTGCTTGTTGGAACTGTGGTTCTAAGGAGCATGTGAAGCGTGATTGTTCTCTTGGGGTGAAGTCAGCTTCAGTGGTAGCCAAAGGGTCTCTGAAGGGTCGTGGGCATGGCCGAGTCAAAGTTTGAAGGTGGCATATAGAGCAGAAAGTTGTGAAGAGTTTGGTAAATGAAATCTGTTGGAAATGTGGGTCTGTTGGACACATGAGACGTGATTGTTTGAAGTTGGCTAGGAACAGCCAAGGTTCTTTACCGCAAGGAGAAGGTGGTGACCATAGGGTGTTAGTTGATGCTGCAGCGGTGCGGCTGGAGAATGATGGTTCTGCAAGGAAGAGAGCTCATCTGTTGAAGCTTCAGGGCAGTGAGGTGTTTTCAGGTAACCTTGTTTTAGTAACCTAGTTTGGTTTTGGTTTGGGTTTCCTTGTGTTGTGAGTTTGGTCTTGTTGCTAGCATGTTGGGGTAGTAGATGTTGTTGTTGTTTTGAAACATCTTAAACGTGAAGGAGGTTTTAGTGGGTATCTTGTGGTTAGTGGTTGTTAAAATGATGGAGTTAGACAAGTTGAAAGTGAAATAGGAGGTTGTTCTTAGACGGACTCTGAGGATGTTATTGGTGGGTGTGAACTGACATACATGCACAGTTAAAATCATTTGTTATATGTTATATTATATATGTACTGGTCCATGCAGACATGTGGCATGACATTAGAGGTTTTGCATACATGTACATCAGGCATTGATAGGGCATGTTGGTGACCATGCATACGAACGTTCACACTTACTAACAACTAATCAAGTCTGTTAGTGTTGTGGTTGGGTTAGGTTGGTGATGGGTTTTTTTTAGAAGTTGTTTTGGTGCTGAGTGTAAGTTAGAGGTAGTGGAGAGTATTAAGCAAGTTGTTGGTAATAGTGAGTGCGGTATAGTATGTGGTGGAAGGAAGGTGTTGGTGCTTGTTGAGTTTAGTGGTTTGGTAGTGAGGAGTACCGGTTGAAGTTAGAATCGGTCAAGTGGTTTTTGAATGGCTAGTAGAAAGGTGGTCCCTTGGTGTTAAGTGATGTTGCAGGTTAGTGGTCGTGTTTTTAAAGTGCTGGGGTAGCCTGGCATGGATGTTGTAATAGAAGGGTTGTTTATGTGGGTGAAGGTTCGTAGCAACCTTCGAGGAGTTGAGAAGATGGTATGTATGTTCAAGTTGGGCGGTGTTCTAGTAAGGCAAGTGTTGTGGTCAAAGCTTGTGGTGGAAAGGCAATGAAAGATGGAAGGCCATTGTTGGTTGAATGAGTTCTTGTGAGAAGGGGTTGGTTGGTTGTGAGTAAGTGAATTTTCTTTTGAAATCAGTTGGTGGTGTATGGAACGGCTAGCGGAGTCAAGGTTGTGGTTTTGTGATGTAAATTTTGGATTTTGGGTGAGTAGTCCTGGTGAGTTGTTATGGTAATAATAGCGGCGGATGTGATGGAATGCCAGCATTCGTTGGGAAGTTTGGGTAAGCAGTTGATGCTTGGGAATGCTTGCTTGTGGTGGAAATCTCTGGAAAAGGTTGAGTAGTTTTGCAAAGGTTTTTAGAAGCAGTGAAGGTTGTGGGTTACATAGTGGCTGAACTGTTTGGTTGGAGTCACTATGTGAACAAGTTTCGGGAACAGTGTGTGGTGGTGTTGAGTTTGGGCGGAGTTTTGTGAAGAGGGTGTTCAGTGGTGGTTAAGTCTCCTGTGTTGCTTTGTGGTTGCTTTGAGAGGGTTGGTTGTGCTCTTTTCGCCAGTTGAAATTTCGAGGACGAAATTTCCTAAGGGGGGGAGAGTTGTAACACCCCGGTTTTGGGCTTAGAAGTTTTGGGCGTTGACCGGTTCGGTCAAAGTGTTGTTCGAATATAAAAGGTGATTTTTAGGAAAGCCTAGTTCGGGTTGCATTAAAAATATGGAAAAATGTTCTAAAATCCTCTTTTAATATATATAAGTGAATTGTGAAATCAATTTTGCAAAACGAGGTTTGGAAGGGTGACATTTTGGGTTAGTGACCAAAATGTAATTTTTGAAAACTGCGTGACTGTTTTAAAAAGGATTGAAACTTTGAATCTTTAAGGAGCTATTTACCCATTGGGAGTTTCTCCAGATTTTCAAGAATATTAAATGATTTAATTAAATGTTTTAAACTAAAGAAAAGTGGAGGGAAGATATTTTCCTAATTCTAACTAACTTTTCTCTCAAATCTTCTATTTTCCTTTTCTCTCATTTTCTCTCAAACCAAACATTTTCTCCAGAGCTTTTTCCTCTGATTTTGTCACTTAAATATACCTTTTCAATTCTCTTTTGATTGCTAATCATCTCTACAACAAAACCTCACCATTTGCTAATTGGATTTTCAAGCTTTTTGGTTCCAAAAAGGGAGAAACTCAAGTTTGGAGGTAAGAACGTCCTTCTCCTCTGAACTTCAAGTTCTCAATCCTTGATTTATGATTTATTAAAGGTTTTGCAATTGGAATCTTGATTTTGGCTTTAAAATGCAAGATTTGCTTGATTTTGGTGAAATTTTCGTATGATCTGTTTGGGCAGTGTGTTGAGGTGTTAAATTGATGTTAATTGAATGTTAAATTGATGAATAATTGAGGTTTAATCAATGCAAACCCGAATAGGTTGAATTTCCTAAGTTTTGCTTGAGTTTTTGGTTGTTTTTGGAGTGATCTTGGTGATCTGTTATACCTGGAGGTATAAGGACGTGTTTGTGATCATTTTGGATGTTAATTGATGATTAAAAATGGTTTGAAGTGATGGATCTTGGCTGGGTTAAGTTTTGGAAGTGTTTGGGAGTGATTTCGGTTGTGTTTGGTAGCCGAATTGTTGGATTTGCAATGAGCAGCGAGTTGAGTTGTATTGCTGGTGTTTTTAGTGCATTATGATGCATTAATCCTCTGATGATATGTGTTTGAAACAGGGGAGATTGATCCGTGAGCATTAGAGGTGGTGCGGAAGGTTTCGGATGCTTGGAAGGCTTGTTGGCTAGCCTTGTTTTGTGTATCGGTGAGTGAAGTTGGGTTTTCGGCTTTTAAAACCAAGGTTTGAAGGTTTTGGGAGCTTAGTTTAAGTCTAAACAACTTTGCTAAGCTCAAGAGTAAGTAAATGGATTTTCGCTCTTGGTTTGTGATGTGCATTGGCTTGTTAAACAATTTGTGATTGATGGTTGCTATGCATATGATTTGCATGTTTTAATTACTGTTTTGAAAGCATATTTTGTCATGGTTTAATGCTGGGTTTGAAAGCCATATGTGAAGGATGCTCAAGGTTAGAGATCCTTGGTTTTGTACATTGAAATTGTGGAATTGATGCATAGTGTTGCATGTTGTTAAATGGCTTTGTATGATGCTTTAAAACAGTGGAATATTGTTGTTAATGATCCACATTGGTGAGTGATGTTTAAGGTTACAAAGGTGGTTGAAAGTCCTTGTGTAAGCCTTGTTTATTTAAGAACAACATGGTGTTTGAAAGTCCATGGTTGGTTCTTGGCTAAAGTTCATGATGATTTTGCATTATGGTTATGCATGTGAATTAAAGGTTAATGTGGTAAGATGGTTATATTGGCTAGTGATGTAAGTGGTTCTTGGTTCGTTGATCGGATATAGTTAGCCGGCTATAGGATTGGGTGCACCGTGAATTAAGTCGCCTTGGATGTGGAGTGGTTAAGAGTGAACCGGTAAACTCCATCCAAGTATCCTAACGAGATGGTTAAGGTCATAATGGAGGATGAGATGCCCATTCGAGGACCTTGGGTAAGCAAAGGTTATATGGTGGTTAAAAGTCCATATATGGGAACCTTGTGCTTGATAAGATCACAATGGTGGTGTAAAGTCCATGTGTGGATCTTGTGTAGAGTGTCCCGGATCTCGTTAGTGATGTTATACAACTACCAATCGGTGATGCAAAGGTTGTATGGTGTTTAAAAGTCCATACATGGGAACCTTGTGCATGTTAAGGTTGTATGGTGTTTAAAAGTCCATACATGGGAACCTTGTGAAAGTTAAGGTTGTATGGTGTTTAAAAGTCCATACATGGGAACCTTGTGAAAGTTAAGGTTGTATGGTGTTTAAAAGTCCATACATGGGAACCTTGTGAAAGTTAAGGTTGTATGGTGTTTAAAAGTCCATACATGGGAACCTTGTGAATGTTAAGGTTGTATGGTGGTTAAAAGTCCATACATGGGAACCTTGGAAATGGTAAGGTCAAATGGTGTTTAAAAGTCCATTTGGGAGACCTTGGATTGGTAGTGTGTATGAAGCGTGGGGACAACGCTTGTGATCCGCGTATCCGATCGGGTGTTGAGTTGAAAAGTGGATTTGGTTGGTCACTTGGAAGCCAATATAATGTTCTTGAATATAATGAAGCATGAGATGCTTGAATTGATGCATGGTTGCATGAGATTTGCTTAATGCATTATGAATGCATGTTTAGTTGTTAGTTTGAACAAGTGTTGATTATCTATTGAGAATGTTGCATGTGTGCATGAAATCTCTTTAGTGCATTGGAGTCTTGCTAAGACTTGTTGTAAAGGCATGAGATGCAAATGAGAATGATGTGGTAATATGTTGCATGGTTTAATGCATGTGTTGATTGATTGAGTAAATGGTTTAAAAAGGGTTTCTTAATTTGAAACGGCATTCAAGTATGTGAATGGTATGATGTAAAGTGGAAGTGTCTTCCAAGGTTTGATTTTAGCTTTGCATATGGTGTTTATGCATGGAATGGCTAATTTGATGGTTTTGCAAGTTATGTTTTGAAAAGGTTTACTTAGCTTTCTAAGCTAAGGGTTGATTTTCATGTTTGTGCAATGCATGATTTTAAAGCGTGTTGTTGAAAAGGGTTTTCAAACATGGCTTTGGTTTATTGAAACAAGTTGCTTTTCAAAGAGGTTTTATGACTCGTTGCATTGATGGTGTTTTGGTTTTGAGCATTCCTCACTAAGCATTACGTGCTTACGCTCCTTTTTGTCCATCAATGCAGATCTTTGAGGTTGGACAGCGAGAAGCAAGGGATTCAAGGAGTACTCCAAGTGAGATGTATGTCTCGGTTAATAGCTATAGTTAATAAAGGCAATGAGGGAAAGAATCTCTTATGTTGATGTTTAATGGGATTGTATATGTTGGACATGTATGGTTTATGTTTTTGAATCATGTGGATTAATGTTGCAACGTTTGAATCCTCTTATGCTTATGTTGGTATGTTATGCTTCTTGTTTAAAAGCATGTTTGAGCCTTGAATGAGTTTAATGTGTTGTTGCACCTAGGGGTGGTTATGTATCTAGTTTTTGATGCATATATGTCTCTTGTATGTTATATGACTTGCTGGTGTGTTTTGGTTTCTTTTGGAGCATGTTTGGTGGGTCAATGTTGTGTTTAACCAGCAAGGTTGCCGCAATCTGGGCAGGTCGTTTCGGAACGATCGCTACCATTTCGGAACAGGGGCCTGTTATGGCCAGGGCGTTTCGAAACGGGAGGAACCGTTCCGAAACGGATATGCTACTGCCAGCCCCCGTTTCGGTACGCGTTGCGGAACGGCCCCGCGTTTCGAAACAGGCCCTACCTGTTTCGGAACGGATGACCGTTGGGGGCTGACATTGGCAGTTTTATGTTTCAAAATGTTTGCGTTTTGGTCCTGAATCATATTTATGCAATTGGATGAGTTTGAGATGTCCGTTTGAGCTGAAATTTGGCAGTGAAGTATGAAACATGACTAATTTTATATTGGTAAATTTTAATTGGGTGAAGTCCCTGTAATTTTTAGAATTTACAGTTTGGTCCCTAAAGTTGTATTTTGTGCAATTGGGTCCCTGAATGATCTCTGATGGTTGTGATCTTTGAGTATGATGTTTGTGCGAACACATATAAGGTTAATGAGCATCTAGACAAGATTAAATAGAAAAAAAAGGGTCGTTAATCAAGGTTGACTTTCGGGTTGACTTTGGTTTTCCCCGTGTGATCTTCTTAATTCGGGTCGAACGTCTAGGCCGGGTTAAGGGGGTTACACTCCTAGTTGGTGGCATAGTCTAAGTTAGTTTGTCATGCATTATGGAACATGTAATTGATAAGTTTGGTTTGTATACAACTAGGACATGTTATATTACGTAATGACTTGATGAATGTTTATGTAAATATGGATATGATGATATGAATGAACTATGTTTGAAGTTAACTAAGATTGATTTGAATTTGAGTATCAATTATATGGTTCATGACCTTGATGGATTTGAATGGTTGAGTATGAATAAGTATGATATCTTTATTTGAATTAGGAAGGTTGCATCTAGAATTGTTGTTGGATGACTTGTATAGATCGAAAGGTAATAGAATATTAGAATAAGATGACTGCTGATTTCGAATACTATTGTATATGATTTAGGTTGTTTGAAAGTTGTTATATGTATATGTATGATTGTGTTGTAATATGAACTAACATATGTATATAGGTAATTTTTAATTGTCTTATGTATTCGAATAAGAAGCATTGGTAAACTTGAATTAAACGTTCATGAGTTTGATTGAATACATGTTTGCTAGGTCTTATACATATGTTAGATGATCATGTGTAAGGATTAAGCTTGTTAATATGCATTTGCAACATATATATAGGATTCATGTTAGAAAAGTTTTAAATTGGCTCACCTATTTGTGTTTATGATCTTGTGATTGGATAAATGATTGTATGATTGTTTGTTTTGATGCTTGTTAAGTATGAATTGAATCTCATATAATTGTATGTTTGATATGTTGACATGTATGAATCTGTCCATCAACCGAATAGTAACATCACTCGCTCGTAACCGGGTTAGGGGTGTTACATAAATTGGTATCAGAGCTTCGGCTTAGTCGATTCTCGGACTAAATCGGGTCTATTGCATCATATATGTTAAACTATGCCACCTAGGAGTTTTATATCGAACTGCTTGCGATTGCGCTCTCTAACTTCGATCTTTTCTGAAATCTTATTAGAATGTCCGAATCACGTTTGGCTCGTGATAATGGAAGTCCTCAGGAATCATCTAACGAGGATGGTAGCGTTAGGATGAAAACCAACACTCCTGGACAATCTAATCCTCCCGAGAAAGCGGATCCTCCGAGAAGATCGGAACCGCGAGAACCGACTCCACTCCCTGAACCTAATCAGACAACTCCGACAATTCTGACTGTTCAGAGTGCTCAGCGGGAATGTCTCCTAAGTATGAAGGAGATGTTCGATCAATTAGTAATGAACATCCAACGAGAACAACCGACTCCGGTGGTTGCTGCCCCGAGTCGAGCCCCTATCGACAAGCTCGCGCAACATCGAGCAACTACATTCACTGGCGAAAACGAGGAAAAGCCGGAAGAAGCTGAGAACTGGCTCGAAAGAACCACTCAAATCTTAACTCGTCAACTTCAATGTTCGGATGAATATAAACTTGAATGTGCGATTGCACTTCTAGCCGACGAAGCTCTAAGTTGGTGGGAAACCACGATTCTGACTGCCCCTGCTGAGTCAGTTACATGGAAATTCTTCGTTGATGAATTCAAAAAGAAATATATTAACGAACAATACCTTGCTGATCGGAGGAAGAAGTTCTTACATTTGAAACAGGCCAATCGGCCAATTGAAAAATATGTTGCCGATTTCTGCAAATACTGCAAGTATGGCTCAGAGTACAACAAGACTGAGAAAGATAAATGTCGAATGTTCATCGACGGGCTGAGTGATGAATTGAGTCCGATGTTCACAGCACTTGACATTACGGATTTTCAAATCCTTGTGAATCGGGCCATCACCACTGAATATAAGATGCGGAATGCCGAGAAACGAAAGAGTGGATTCCGAACTGATAAGAAATTGAAGAGTGACGACAAGTCTAAGTGTTCTAAGAAGTTGAAACATTAGAAGGAATCATCCTCCACCTATATACCATCTACTCGGAATAATTTCCAACCCCAACACTCCAACAAGATGGCTACTTCGGTTGTTTCCGTCAACAGTATTGGAAATGTCGACAGACCTCCTGTTTGCAAATTTTGTCAGAAGAATCACTTTGGCCAATGCCGAGCCCAGGAGATCCTCTGTTATGCTTGTGGTGCTGACGATCATTACATCCGAGACTGTCCAAAACGAAATGATCAATCTTTTGTTCGACCGGCTAACCAAAGTTCTGTGCCGTCTAGCCGAGGCAAACATCCGAGACAAGTTCAGTCGACTAATCCTGGGAAAGGCAAGGCTGCCCAATCAAAAGCCACCACTTATCAGGAGTCCCGAGCCCCAGCTCGTGTCTATCACATTCGTGGCAAGGAAGAAGAAGAGTCTCCCGATGTCATTGCGGGTACGGTTGAACTTAACCTTAAACCTGTTTACGCATTGGTAGATTCGGGATCAACCCATTCATTTATATGCTCATACTTGTTAGATAAACTTAAATTGAAACCTGAAACTGTACAAACTGGGCTAATTGTCTCGAACCCTATAGGAGGTAGTATGCCTATAAATTTGATTTGTAAAGATTGTCAGATAACAATCCGAAATGTACCCTTTCCTTGTAATCTACCCAAATGTGAATTTGATCTAGTTTTAGGACTAGATTGGTTGGGAAAACATGAAGCCTGGGTAGACTATCAAAACCGTAGGTTATATTTACGGGGTTTAGGAAAAGAATCCATCCTATTGATAGACAAGAAACCGATCTCTATTTTCGCCGCTATGGCACTGCAAGACGAGCTTGATTTCGGTGTACTTGAAATGCCTGTTGTATCTGAATTTTCCGATGTTTTTCCTGAGGAACTCCCTGGCCTTCCTCCAATTCGGGAAGTGGAATTCAAGATCGAAGTTCAACCTGGAACTAATCCTGTGTCCATTACACCTTATCGGATGGCACCTGTTGAACTCAAAGAACTAAAGAAGCAAATTCAAGAACTCGAGGATAAAGGATTCATCCGACCTAGCATCTCTCACTGGGGTGCTCCTGTCCTATTCGTGAAAAAGAAGGATGGTACGATGCGGCTTTGTATCGATTACCGGCAACTTAATAAAGTAACCATCAAGAACAAGTATCCACTACCGAGAATCGAAGATTTGTTCGATCAACTCAAATATGCAGCTGTGTTCTCTAAGATTGATCTTCGGTCCGGTTACTATCAAATGAGGGTGAAAGAAGAAGATGTGCCCAAAACAGCTTTCCGAACTCGATATGGACATTATGAGTTCCTAGTAATGCCATTCGGTTTAACGAATGCCCCTGCTGCGCTCATGGACCTGATGAATCGAGTATTCAAGCCTTATCTTGACAAGTTCGTAGTTGTTTTCATTGACGACATCCTTGTATACTCTCGGAACAAGGAAGAACATGCTGATCATCTTCGAATTGTGCTTCAGACGCTCCGAGATCACCAATTGTTTGCCAAATTCACTAAGTGTGAGTTTTGGTTATCTGAAGTTTCATTCCTCGGACACATCATTTCCGCGGAAGGAATCAAAGTCGACTCCAAGAAAATTCAAGCTATTCTTGATTGGAGACCTCCGAGAAATGTGAGCAAAGTCCGAAGTTTCCTTGGATTAGCCGGCTATTACCGAAGATTTATGAAAGGATTTTCCATTATTGCCGCACCATTAACCAAACTCCTCCGAAAGGATGTAAACTTTGAGTGCTCAGAAAAACAGCAACGAAGTTTTGATCAACTCAAGCAAACTTTGACACACGCTCCTGTTCTTATTCAACCCGAATCGAGCAAAGAATTCGTAGTGTACAGCGATGCATCACACTCGGGCCTAGGTTGTGTTCTGATGCAAGAAGGCAATGTGATTGCATACGCCTCCAGGCAACTGAAACAACACGAATTGAATTATCCTACTCACGATCTCGAGCTTGCGGCCATTGTGTTCGCGCTCAAAATTTGGCGACACTACTTGTACGGTGAAAGATGCAAGTTGTTCACTGATCACAAAAGCCTGAAGTATTTACTCACTCAAAAAGATCTGAACCTTAGACAAAGAAGATGGTTAAAGTTGCTCAAAGACTACGACCTGACCATCGATTATCATCCCGAAAAAGCCAATGTTGTTGCCGACGCTCTGAGTCGAAAACCGAACCTTTGAAAGTTACTCTAAATCCTCAAAAATTCGAAAACATTCAATCTTCAAATTTAAAGTGATCATTCAAATTCATTCTTGATAGTTAAGGAAGAATTTGAACACTTTCTTGTTTAGCAAGAAATCCTTCAAATGAAATTTTGTATCCTAAGTAACGTCTTCAATTTGTTTATTCGTAGCTTCTTTGGCTATCAACGCTCATTTCCGGCTATGCAAGGCTCAAAATTATCTGAATGAACTTCAAGTTCAATCTACTCTGATCACCAGGATCAAAGAACTTCAACAAATTGATATGGAACTTCAGAAAATCAATTCTAAGCTTGAGTCTAATCCTAACTTCTCTGTTAAGTCGAACGGTCTTCTATACTTCAAAGATCGTATATGTGTAAATAATAACAAAGAATTACAGGAAGAAATCCTACAAGAAGCGCACCAAAGTTCTTTTTCGATCCACCCTGGATCAGTTAAGATGTACAAGGATCTCAAGCCCTTGTATTGGTGGCCAGGAATGAAAATGGCTATCAACGACTCTGTAGCAAAATGTTTGAACTGCCAGCGGGTTAAAGTCGAGCACCAAATCCCTACTGGTTTGCTCCAACCTCTCAAATTTCCGCAATGGAAATGGGAACGGATCACAATGGATTTCGTAACCGGCCTTCCTTATTCGCCAAGAAAGTGCGACGCTATCTAGGTGATCGTTGATCGTTTCACCAAGTTAGCACACTTCATTCCGGTGAGAATGAATCTCAGTTTTGAAGCCTTGGCTGAATTATACATCCGAGAAGTAATTCGTTTACATGGAGTTCCAATCTCAATAGTCTCCGATCGAGATCCCCGATTCACAGCTCGATTTTGGAAATCATTACATAAAGCTCTCGGAACCAAACTGAATCTTAGCACAGCTTTCCATCTGCAAAGCGATGGTCAATCCGAGCGAGTAATTCAAATTCTCGAAGACATGCTCAGAGCTTGTATCATTGACTTCGGAAAGAACTGGGAGAAATCGCTACCTTTGGTAGAATTCGCCTACAACAATAGCTTCCAATCTTTGATTCAAATGGCTCCTTTCGAAGCGTTGTATGGCAGAAGATGTCGAACACCTTTGTGTTGGTCTGAACTCGGTGATAATAAAGTTTTGGGACCACAATTACTTCGGGAAACCGAAGAACAAGTTCAAATCATTCATTCTCGATTGAAGCAAGCTTTCGATCGCCAAAAGTCTTACGCCGATCTGAAACGTAGAGACATTCAACATCAAGTCGGAGATAAAGTGTTTCTTAAAGTCTCCCCGTGGAAGAAAGTATTCCGATTCGGCAAAAGAGGCAAGCTAAGTCCTCGGTTTATCGGACCATTTGAAGTAGTTGAAAGAATTGGTCCTGTAGCTTATCGACTCGCTCTTCCTCCCGAGTTTGATAAGATACACAATGTCTTCCATGTCTCAATGCTCAGAAGATATCGATCTGATCCGTCTCACGTTCTTGAGCCTGAAGAAGTTGAGCTCAATCCCGATCTTTCATACGAAGAAGAACCCATCCGAATCCTCGATCGAGAAGTCAAGAGACTTCGGAATAAAAGTGTTCCTCTTGTCAAAGTTCTTTGGAGGAATCACAACGTCGAAGAAGCGACATGGGAACCTGAGGACATGATGAAGAAGCAATATCCTCATCTGTTCGATTCAGGTAAAAATTCGAGGACAAATTTTCTTTAAGGGGGGAGGAATTGTAACACCCTGAAAACCACCCTAGTACGAACTATAGAAAACGACAAGAATAACGTAAACATTTGTTGATCTAGTTAAGATTGAAATGAAACCACATTAGCTAAGTTATTTCAGGTTATAAATGGATTAAAGTGCAACATAAAAATTCACATGTATGTTTCGGTGAGATTATGTAATTATATACATATACGTGTAATATATATATACATTAATAATACATGATAATAATAATAATTAAAGTGTATATATATATATATATATATATATATAGGTAATGGGCTTATATCTAAATGAAATCAATAAGGATAATATCTTTAATATAATAGATTAAATATTACTTAGTGGAAACACATGGAAACTAGACATTCCATGTGTCTTTGTGATGACCATAAACGGTCACTATGTTTGAAGGCAAATAACAAGTGTTGCTTTCATTCACTATCTTCTTCATTTTTAATCTATTCTAGCTGAAACCATAGAACCCAAGAGAGAGAGAGAGTGAGTTTTGAAGGATTATGTGCTGGAAATTAAGATACTAATGCATGCATGTTCTTGTAAAATTCAAGTTAGTATAATTTTGTGTTATTTTGATTAGGGTTATTTTGATGTGTTGATTATGATTTCTTGCTGGAATTAGGATTAGAATCAAGTTAATATGTTGTTTAATAGATGGGTTTAAGAAAATATAGTTGAATTTCTGGAAATTTAAGTAAGAACATGAACTTAGGTTGAATCTGCCCAGATTAGGGTTCATGCACTGCCCTGTTTTGTATTGAAAATTCGAATGGGTTAGAGTTCGAATTAGGAAAACTTTTGCAAATAAAAGTTGTAGATCTGAATGAGTACTATAAGAAACTGGCCTTTTGAGTATGAAAACGACATAGGAAGTGGCTTGAAATTGAATTACAAAAAGACTGCTCAGAATTGAATGAATCTGGAAACTGCTTAGGTTAAATTGTAATTTTGAAAATGTTTAGGGATTTAATTGATGCCAATAAATTCTGTAAAATTTATTAGAAACAGGGGAGGTATTGTAGGAATGAAAAATAAATAATTTAGCTTGAATTATATATCAATTGATAGTTTAAATATCATTAGAACACATAGAAGATCAAAATGGACTAGTTTGTAAGAATTGATAATTTGAGGACTTATATGCCCTGTTTTCATGGTTTCTGGAACATAATTATTATGTTAACATGCGAAGGTAAATGTGGTTAAAAGATCAAGATTAATGGTGTAGTGAAACATAGGTTATAAATGCACTAAAGTCACAAATTAAGAATAGGCAGATTAGGTTTCTAAAAATGCCCTATGTTCAAGTAATAAACTGTATTGATAGGGAAATGATAAAATTATGTGCCATACATGGTTGTAAAGGTGTGTTTATAAGATTTCTATAATGGTAAAGAAATCATTATTTGGAGTTGTGAGTAAAAAGATATGGTCTGTTTAGTAGAGGTTACTCAAACTGCCAGTTTAGGGGGCAAATTCACTTGTCTAGGTGATTATGCTTAAGTAAATGAATTTATATGTTTGAATTAATTACTAATGGATATTGTATATGATATTTTATGATTTAAGATCACATTGGTGAAGAATTTCAAGAAGATTCAAGGAGTGATCAAGCAAAGAGAAGGGGAAAGGAATCATCATCAAGGATAACAACTAAGCTTGGAAGTATTTGTGAGTGTAGCTAGTTTAGGGTTGAGATTAGTGTCTCAACCAATGTGTTTATGTTTCTTGGATGATTTAAAATGAAGCATGTAATGAACTTAATAATGGATTGGAAAATTTAAATGCTAAGGAAGAAGGACTAAAGGAATGAATTATGAACTAGGTGTATGATGCTATCTAGATATGCTAGTTGATGTCTATATGGGTTGCTTTGTGACATGAGTTGTTTGAGCCACTTGAATTGAATTAATGGATGATTTAGCTACTGTTTTAAGATGGTTATATGATTGAAATGATGCTAAATGCTTGCTGGAAATTTGATTGAGCACGGCTTGAATGTGCACAATGTAAACATGATTGAATGTGTACATGACTTTGTGATATGTGTTTGATAAACAAGTCAAATGCTATTGTTAATAAAGAAAGATAAGTAAAGTCCTTGGTTTGATTAGTGTCTATTGGTAGAAGGGCATGCCTTAGAGTCATTGAGCTCCTCTGATCTTTGTTACAGGATGGTGGTTAGTCACCTATAAACCTGATAAGGTGGTAAGTCACCATTGATGCCTATGCATCCTCTGTTATAAGTTGAAATGAGAAATGGATACTTTGAGTATCTAATGTTACATGTTACATGAAGACTTGATTACCTAATTCATTAATCATCCAAGGCAAAACATTATTAGAACAATGATATATGTTTAAATGAACAAGTTGGGTATTAGCCCTTATGATATGGAATGAATATGTGTACTTGGTTGAGATTTAAAATGAACTATGTTGTGATGTGAAACTATGAAATGTTGCTGCCAAGATGACAATGAGATTACATGTTGTTTGTTGTCCATTTTAGCTTATATTGTACATGTGCTTGCTGCCCAAATTGGCTTGAATTGTATACGTTGCTTGCTGTCCAATTTGGTATGAAATGTATATGTAGTTTGCTGCCCAAATTGGTGTGTTTTAAATGAAATGGTTGCTCCCCAATAAGCCATAGTACATGTAAATGTTTGCTGCCCTATTGGTTAGTACATGAAACTAGCTAGGATAATTTGGTTTTGATAGAACTAGCTAGGCATTTCAATATGTGCTAAGCCTAGCTAAGTAACCTTAAAGATGGAATAAGACTTTAAAAGATTGAAACTAGTAAAGTTTAGGGCTGCCTCACTAAGTACATTATGCGTACTTATCACTCTCTTTATTTCCTTCTTCCAAAATAACAGGTCCGTTGATATCCGAAAGCCAACCGTTTTGTTCCGAGAGCTTCGCAAGCCAAGAACAAGTATGATATAATCTTGCTTAGTCTCCTAGTTGGTGGCATAGTCTAAGTTAGTTTGTCATGCATTATGGAACATGTAATTGATAACTTTGGTTTGTATAAAACTAGGACATGTTATATTACGTAATGACTTGATGAATGTTTATGTAAATATGGATATGATGATATGAATGAACTATGTTTGAAGTTAACTAAGCTTGATTTGAATTTGAGTATCAATTATATGGTTCATGCCCTTGATGGATTTGAATGGTTGAGTATGAATAAGTATGATATCTTTATTTGAATTAGGAAGGTTGCATCTAGAATTGTTGTTGGATGACTTGTATAGTTCGAAAGGTAATAAAATATTAGAATAAGATGAATGTTGATCTCGAATACTATTGTTTATGATTTAGGTTGTTTGAAAGTTGTTATATGTATATGTATGATTGTGTTGTAATATGAACTAAGATATGTATATAGGTAATGTTTGATTGTCTTATGTATTCGAATAAGAAGCATTGGTATACTTGAATTAAACGTTCATGAGTTTGATTGAATACTTGTTTGCTAGGTCTTATACATATGTTAGATGATCATGTGTAAGGATTAAGCTTGTTAATATGCATTTGCAACATATATATAGGATTCATGTTAGAAAAGTTTTAAATTGGCTCACCTATTTGTGTTTATGATCTTGTGATTGGATAAATGATTGTATGATTGTTTGTTTTGATGCTTGTTAAGTATGAATTGAATCTCATATAATTGTATGTTTGATATGTTGACATGTATGAATCTGTCCATCAACCGAATAGTAACATCGCTCGCTCGTAACCGGGTGAGGGGTGTTACACTGAATCCTCAAGCACACAATAATCAGAATCAGGGAGGACGTAGATTGTTGACTCGGTAGCAACCGCAGCAGCAGCAGCAACAGCCACCAGCTGCCACAAACAGTATACTGGAACAGACTCTGGCTACGTTTATGTCTCATACATGAACTTACATTGAGAACATGAATCAATTTGTCAAGAAGACGGAGACATTCATGGATAAAACAGAGATGCGGATGACAAATCATGAAGCTACTCTGAAATCGTTGGAGACACAGATGGGTCAGGTTTCCCAGCATATCAACCCAAGGCAGAATGGCGGATTTCCTAGCAATACTGAAAACGCTAGACAACCCACACATGAGCAGTGTAAAGCCATTACTACTAGAAGTGGGAAGAAACTACCAGGGCCAGAGAAGGAAGCTGAATCAGTTAAGAGACCGTCCTTGGATATACCTGTCGAGGAAGCTGCCCCGATAGGTAACAAACAGCCTGCTGCCGATGAGCCTGTCACGACAGCAGAAGTGACAGAGGAGAAAGATGATGAACCCAAACCTCCTTAGATCTGTATGCATTGGGAAGGACGTATTGCTGATTATCACCCCCACCTTCTTTTCCTCAACGGTTACAGAAATTGAAACAAGAATCACAACTTAAAAAGATTTATGATATTTTTAAGCAGGTTCACATCAACATTCCGATGTTAGATGCCATTAAGGAGATGCCGGATATGCCAAATTTCTCGAGGATGCCATGTCGAAGAAATCTAGACTTGGGGAATTTGAAACGGTTAAGATGACAGAAGGATGCATGAGTATTCTGCACAAGCATCCACCCCAGAAGAAGAAGGATCCTGGGAGCTTCATCATACCATGTGTAATCAGAGACAAATATGTGGGTAAGGCACTTTGTGATCTTGGTGCTAGTATAAATTTAATGCCCAAATCTGTTTTTCAGAAACTAGGTATTGGAAAAGCTCAGCCCACAACAGTAATTCTGCAGCTGGCAGACCGCTCTTACGTTCATCCAGAAGGAAAAATCGAAGATATTCTGGTAAGAGTGTATAAGTTTATTTTTCCTGCTGACTTTCTTGTTTTAGATTGTGAAGCATGTGAAAACGGACCAATCATCCTGGGGCGACCCTTCTTAGCCACGGGAAGATCACTGATTGATGTGGAAAAAGGAGAACTCGACATGAGAGTAAACGATCAAGAAATAAAGTTGAATGTTCTACAAGCTATGAAGCATGTTGATGCAGAAGAAGAATGCAAGGTTATCACTGAAGTTACCCTTGACCAACCCTGCATCAGGTCGGGCTGTCACGACATCAAAATTGGTCACTGCCTCGGCAGCCACTTAGAAGACTGTCACGACAGCATCGACGACAACAACTCCTTAGAATCTGATACACCTGATACTGAAGATCAGGAAGAGGTAAACTGGATAGGCAATCGTCCAGGTAAGTTACTCGAGCCTTTAAATTATACCTCGGATAACCATGCAATTCAAAAGCCATCAACTGTTGAGCCCCCTGTTTTAGATCTTAAACCTCTGCCAGGGCAGCTAAAATATGCTTTTCTTGGTTTAAATGATACGTTGCACGTAATCATCTCTTCCAAGTTGATGCAGGAACAGGAACATCAGTTAATAGGGATGCTGCAGCAGCACAAAAAGGCTATTGGATGGACGATAGCCGATATTCAAGGCATTAGTCCGACATTATGTATGCATAAAATCCTTCTAGAGGATGATCATAAGCCGACTATTGATGCACAAAGGCAGCTGAACCATACGATGAAAAAGGTGGTGCGAAAAGAGATAATCAAATGGCTAGATGTTGGAATAATCTATGCCATCTCGGACAGCAAATGGGTGAGCCCGGTGCAATGTGTTCCCAAGAAAGGACGAATGACCGTGGTGACCAACGAAAACAATGAACTAATCTCATCCAGGACTGTGACCGGTTGGATGGTTTGTATGGACTATCAAAAGCTTAACAAAGCTACCCGAAAAGACCACTTCCCTTTACCCTTTATTGATCAAATGCTTGATAGATTAGCGGGTAAACCTTACTATTGTTTTTGTAATGGTTATTCAGGTTACAATCAAATAGCTATCGCACCGGAAGATCAAGAAAAGACGACATTCACATGCCCCTACAGAACTTACGCTTTTAGGAGGATGCCTTTTGGACTCTGCAATGCACCAGCCACCTTTCAAAGGTGCATGGTGGAAATATTCTCCGATATGGTGGAGGACTTCCTAGAGATCTTTATGGATGACTTTTCAGTCTTTGGAGACAACTTTGAAAGCTGCCTAGGCAACCTACAAAAGGTGCTCGAGAGATGTGAAAAAGCAAACTTAGTTTTGAACTGGGAAAAATGTCACTTCATAGTAGATGAAGGGATAGTCCTTGGCCATAAGATTAGCTGCCGTGGCATAGAATTCGACAGAGCTAAGATAGAAGTGATCGAAAAGCTGCCGCTGCCCACCACAGTCAAGGGCATCAGAAGTTTCTTAGGACATGCTGGTTTTTATCGGAGGTTTATTGCGAATTTTTCAAAAATCACCAAGCCCCTATGCCATCTTCTGGAGCAGAACCGACCCTTCGACTTTAACAATGAATGTACTGAGGCATTCAAGGTTCTGAAAGAAAAGCTGGTAACAGCCCCAATAGTACAACCACCAGACTGGACACAGCCGTTCGAGATCATGTGTGATGCTAGTGACTATGTTGTCGGGGCAGCAATTGGGCAGCAGAGAGACAAACTTTTTCATGTCATATACTATGCTAGCAAAACACTGAACGACGCCCAAGTGAACTACACCACCACAGAGAAGGAGTTATTAGCTGTGGTATTCTCCATTGACAAGTTTCGTTCTTATATACTTGGAACGAAGGTCATAGTGCACACAGACCACTCTGGATTGAAGTATCTGTTCGCGAAAAAGGATGCAAAGCCTCGACTGATACGTTGGATCCTTCTATTGCAAGAATTCGACCTTGAAATCAAGGACAAAAAGGGGACAGAGAATCAAGTGGCAGATCACTTGTCAAGGTTGGAGAAGGGAAAAAGTCTACCGACAGATGAGACAAACATACTGTAGACCTTCCCAGATGAGCAACTATTTGCTGCCACAGTCTCTGCCGCGACAGCCATGGCGGCAGGTAAGTCTTCTGAACTCCCCTGGTATGTTGATTTCGTTAATTTTTTAGTTAGCGGAATAATTCCTCCTGACCTTAATTATCAAGCCAGGAAGAGGTTCCAAAATGATGTTAAGCATTATTATTGGGACGAACCTCTTCTTTTCAAAATCTGTGCATATCAGGTTATAAGGAGATGCGTACCACAGGATGAACAGCAAGACATACTTCATCATTGTCATGCTTCACAGTATGGAGGACACTTAGGAGGCAACAAAACTGCTGCCAAGGTTCTGCAGTCAGGATTTTATTGGCCGTCATTGTATAAAGATGCCCAAATCTTCTACAAGAGCTGTGACAAGTGCCAACGGACAGTAAACATCTCAAGGAGACACGGGATGCCGCTGCAGAACATTCTTGAAGTTCAGATCTTCGACGTTTGGGGGATCGATTTTATGGGACCACTCCCATCTTCATGCGGGAATTTGTACATCCTCCTGGCAGTGGATTATGTGTCTAAGTGGGTTGAAGCAATCGCCACGCAAAAGAATGATGCCAAGACGGTTCAAAGGTTTTTGCACAAAAACATCTTTTCCAGATTCGGCATCCCTAAGGCGATCATTAGTGATGAAGGGAGGCATTTCGACAATAGGGTTATAACTGCTGCCTTGAAAAAGTATGGTGTCAAGCATCGGATTGCAACATCATATCACCCTCAGACCAATGGATAAGCTGAAATATCCAACAAGGAAGTTAAGAACATTCTTGAAAAGATGGTTAAGCCAACTAGGAAAGATTGGTCTTTACACCTTAATGATGCGTTATGGGCCTATAGGACAGCTTTCAAAACTCCATTAGGAATGTCTCCTTACCGACTGATTTACGGGAAAACATGCCATTTACCTGTCGAGATAGAGCATAGAGAATACTGGGCAATTAATGCAGTTAATATGGACTTGGAAAAGGCAGGGCAGAAAAGGCTATTGGATCTAAACGAAATTGAAGAAATCCGGACAATGGCCTATGACAATGCAAGAATCTACAAGGATAAAACTAAGAAGTGGCATGAAAAAAAGTTGCTGCCATGACAGTTCTACCCAGGGCAGCTTGTGTTGCTTTTTAACTCTAGGTTGAAACTCTTCCCAGGGAAGCTGAAATCTAGATGGTCTGGCCCGTTCCAAGTGTTACAGGTTTTTCCCCATGGTGCCATCACGATCAGATCTTTAAAAGACGGGCACCAATTCAAAGTCAATGGAAAGCGCTTGAAGCATTATTAGGGGACTGAAGCCCCACGAATGCAGGAAGTGGTTACCTTAGGAGATGCCCCACCTGGCATCCCTAATTTAACCTAAATTTTATTTTTAATTATTTTTATTATTTATTATTTATATATTAGGAAATTAGATTTATTTTATTTTTAAATAATGTTTTTATTTTTAGTGTTTTCTAGGAAATAAAGGAGACAAGAAGAAAAGGAGAAGTGAATTCAGCCCACCATCCTTCCACCAGCCCAAAAAGCCCAAATTGTGGAGCTTGTCGTTACAACTGCCGCGATAGACGCGGAATATACAGGCTGTCGACACGCTGTCGCGACAGACACGGAAACGCGTAACAGACGCGCAACAGACACGAAAACGAGTGACAGACGCGTCAGACACGCAAACGCGTAACAACTGGCCCCGTTATTTGCGCCTGCCGTTACAGCTCCAACGGGCAGCAAATTCTTCTCTATATAAACCCCGTTTCATTTTTCATTTTCACTCCCTTCTGCTCTTCTTACTTGCTTCCTCTAGATTTTTTTTGCTTTCATTGTTATTTTCTCAACCCTTGCAACAATGTCTTCCAGAAATACCCGTAGGAGTGCTGCCTCCGGCTCCACCCCGACATCATCCACCCCACGATCCTTCCAGATCAGAGACATGTGGGAGGAAAGGGGATTCATATACACTTCAAAGGAGGGAGATTTGGGCCTAAAGTCGTTCATTGCTCGCAAATTAAGGGCTCTACAGTGACAGATCTTTGCCGAACAACCTGAGGAGATGAACGTCTCTTTAGTTCGAGACTTCTACGCTGCCATCAACAGTAGAATGGCGACAGTAGTTACCGTACGAGGGAGGGAAGTGCCATTCAAAGCTGAATACATCAACACCTTGTACGGATTATACGTGGGCAGCAACGACGATGGCCACCAACAGTTTCTGAACAGCCTTGACCCTGCTGCCTATGATGTTGTCATGGCAGAACTAACTGATGAAGGAACTCAGTGGAATACCAATCATAAGAACCCAAGGACGGTGAAAAGAACTCAACTCATGTCGTCCTAACATAACACCACCTTCGACCAGCCCAGGTTAGCCTTAATTCACTCTATTTTGCATGAGAGGCCTATTAACGTGGGCAGCTTCATCCGCGAAAGCATATTGGAGTGCGCACACCGGCCGACAGGACTGCTCTACCTTCCTTACCTCATCACAGCCCTCTGCCGCGGCCATGGGGTACCTGAAGCTACCACCGATCTTAGAGTCCAAGGGAAGGGATGGACCGACAAAAACATACTCAGCTTGATGGAGCTGACTGCTGCCACCCCTCTGTCCTCATTTGATCCCGCTGCCACGACAGTAGACACGATAGAGCTGACGGAAAATGAACCTGCTGCCACGGAAGCCAGGTAGCAACTAGCAGCAGCAGCCCCGACCGACTCTTCCTCCCAAATTCTTGCTGCTATACAGAAGATGGAGGAACGGCAGCTTGGTCTTATGAGCTTCATCAAGGATTTCACCACATCTACGGTACACTTTATCCAAACTTCTTTAAATTTCCCTGATGTCGTATTTCCTACCTTCCCTGCACATTATTTTGCTGTCCCAACCCCTGCCCACACCCCAACACCTGCTGCCACACCACGGGCACCTTCTGCAGCGTCCACACCAACCCATGCCACGACAGCCGCCGGCAGCACCCGTGCTGAGACTTCTGCCCGTGGAACAAAATGAAGAATGCCCTCGGAAGAGCTTGACGCCTTCATTGCCGGTTTCTCTTCATCCTCCATTTGGGAGGAGAGTGACAACGAACCCTCTATTAAGAGGAATCTCTCCAAAGAGTTTACACCGGTAAAATGGCAGAAAAGAATGACAGACAAAAACAATACAGATAGCGGCAACGGCAGCAGCAGTAAGGACAGCAGCAGCAGCTCAGAGGTCCAGGTTGTGGAGAAACCCCCTTACATCTCCCCTACCAGAATTCAACCTCCGAGGGAGGCCAAAACGAAGAACACATCTGCCTCCCCCATCCGCCAGCCAGTTCAGAAGGCCCGTGCCCGCCGCCAGCTCCGAGTCAGCAGCAGAGTGACGACATCACTTAAAAATTTGAGTTTCTTAACTTATTTTGTAGTCTGCTTATATATTTTGTGATGTACTGTTTTTATTTTATCTTGTCAATTTGGGGGTGGCATCCCTCCATTAATGGAGTCTAATTTAGTTTTATTTACTTAATTTATTTTCTCTAAAAAAATAAAATAAAATGAAAATTTTGGCTTAAGTCTTTGAACTGAACTTACCTGTCGTGACAGCTCTGTCGTGGCAGTGCCTTTAGGGTAGATTTAGGAGCAGTTTAGAGCCTTTCTATAGTTCTGAAACTTAAACACTATTTGTGACTGTTATACTGCCTAGAACTCTTCTAGTTAACTAGAATAAGAAGTTTAGCACTTGAATAGCCCTAGAGGTGCCTAACACTGGCTCTAGGAATGAAGTTTAGCAAAAGAGACTCAATAGCCCTAGAGGTGCCCGAAACCGGCTCTAGTGAAACTTTAGCTTAAAATAATAAAATCGAGTCAAAACAAAAAAAAAATCAAATGAGCATAAGAAGTGCCTTCAAAAAGATAAACTTTGGCATAAAAATTCAAGTTAGAGCTGAAATATTCTAGTGAAACTAAGATAGTCTTGGCATATAAATGTTCACAAGCATGCACACACTACACGAGGACTATAGTGAGATTCCAGACGAATCCAAAGTTATCCGACAAGGTGCTGCCGTCAACAGAGAATGAATGAAGGGTAAGGGAAAGTTCACTGTTTTAAGCCAAAACAAAAATATTTTATTTTTCTTTAGGTCTGAATTGCTTGAGGGCAAGCAAAAACTTGAGTTTGGGGGTGTGTTGAGTGTGTAAAAGTTCTATTATTTAACCCATATTTCTGCTGCATTCAAGCATAATTCATTGCATTTAGGCTAGATTACAGTTAGATATCACAAGTATATTAAAAAGCACAGTTTCTACTGAAATTGGTTGCTTTTGCAGGTAGCTGCTGTAGCAGATGGAGAGGCAGGCGCTGGGCAGTGAAGCAGAAGAGCTGGAATTGGACGAGCAGTCAAGGAGGACGATGCTGCCATGGTTACCGCCGTGACAGTAGAGGACGACAGCAGTTTTGAGGAGAAGAAGCAAAGTGGACCTCGACAGAAAGAGAAAATTAAGCCCGTCTATCGTGGAATATCACTATATTTTCCAAGCCCTAGATCAGAATAAAGGCCAAGCCCAAAGTTCAAGAAGAGAAAATCCAAGCAAGAAGGAAGGACGAATTAAAGCTATATTCTCTGAAGATTTATTCTTTATTAGAGTTGTACTTTAATTTAAACTTGTATTCTTGCTATATTAGAAAACTTGGACCCAAAGCCTATATAAAGGCATGTAATTCGACCTAGGGAGAACATCACATATCTCTAGCCTTCTTCCCAAAACCCTAGCCGTTTTCCCCTTCTCAACATGTTCTAAATTCCCCTTAGGGCCACGAGTTGATTTGTAAAGTAGTTGCAAGGGTTGCTTTTGTTTTAGGAATTTTCAGTACAATAAAATAAACTTCAAGTTCTCTTATTCTGGTTATTAACATCTTGCAAGAGTATCGGGAGAGCATTGTGAGGTTATTTATTTACTTAATATCGGGAGAATTATGTATACGAAAGGAATTAGTGCGAGTTCTCTAGTTTATAGTTGAACTATCTCGGACCTAGGGATAGGACGAGGTTAAGCGGCTAAAGAAGAATTCAACAACATCGTTGTTCATCCTTCGATTCACGCCGGGAGGTATCATCAAAGACGTGTTCATCGACAGACTTGGACCTAGGGATAGGCCAAGGCACAGCAGGGATTCTTGCCAAACTTGAAGTACGGAGTTGTGTGTTCGCTGCCGCGACAAGCAACAGACTGCCGCCGCGACAGGTGCTGCCACGACGGGGACGACGACAGAGCAGATTCTCCTAAACTTAGCAATACCTACACTACTGAGCAATTCAATACCAGCCCATTCTCTCTATCTTGATTTCTTTAATCTTATTTTCTAGTAATCTTTATTATTCTCGTGACAACATCTTAAACTGTTCTTTTTACTCTCTTGCAGTAATTCAAGGTGAAGCTATTAGCCCAGTCCCTGTGGAGACGATATTTGATAGTTCCGTATCACTTTACTACTTGCGTCGTGTACACTTGCACTACAATTGCGATAGACACTTTTACACGCAACAGTTTGCATGATGAATGATAATATTGTCGGCTCTGCTCAATGGTATACCCATTTATCTGTTAAAAGCATCAATCTTCCATTTCTGATACTCTGAATAGAATATGTCTGCCATTTGTATTCGGTTACTCATGTCTGGAATCTGAACATCGATTACTATCTGGGGTATACTGTTGGGTTATGTTATGAAGTTTTTGCAGGTGCAGCTCTGATCCAGCTGGTAAATCCTTATGGACTCAAGGTATCCCCTTGGGTAGGTGCCGATGCTTTAGCACGGGTAAATCCTTATGGACGTAAGGCAGCCCCTTAGGTGGTACCTATGCCCATCGGGCCTAGGGTAAGTCCTTATGGATGTAGTTCTGGGGGACTGCATATTGGTGTAAGGTTGGAGGGTAGTTACTAGTAACCCTTGTATGTACTTGTAACCCCCTCGCCCCGGTCTGGTCGGCTGACCGGTTCGAGTAGGCTACACGGGGAAAACCGATATGAAACCCGTTAAGGTCCCACCTCGGTTAGCAACCCTAGAAAATTTCTTTTAACTTTATCTTGTCTAGATGCAATTTTAAGTCCTATGTGGAACACGACAGCGGAAACACAAGCAACAGATCAACGACCATCCAAAACAGCACTTCAAACTATTCATTTTCCCTTTTTAAGCAGGCCGTATCGAGACACCAATCAATGGTATCGATACACCTTGACCAAGTTCAACACCCTATGGTCAACACAAGAAGACCGTATCGATACAGCCCTTGAGCGTATCGATACGCCTTTCGCGGTCAACATCTCGTGGTCAACGAGATAACCCGTACCAATACTCTTGGAGCCGTATCGATACGCCAAAGTCTCACCAAAATATCAGATTTCCAGTGATCTTTGAGCGTATCGATACACCCCCGTGTATCGATACACTAAGCCAAAAATTGAGTCCTGGAGGGCAAACCGTATCGATACGGCCCTAGGGCGTATCGATACGCCCTGCACAACAAGTCTCCAAATTTTAGCCAAACAACTTAGGACTCGACTCTAGATGCGGTTTACAACTCCCCTAGCCACAAACAACATACAAACAACCTTTAACCACCAAGATCTAAGCATACGAGGCAACCAACACTAACAAGCATCATTCATCCAAGAGATTCATGCATTTACCAAAAGATGACTTACAACGCACTTAAAGGTTAATGTCTTAGAAACAAACATACAAGCATTCCTAATCATGCAACACAAACAAGGATTGTAATTCAAACAAGGCATCCAAGAGCCAAACCAATTTCACATACAACAAGGCATTCAAATCAACAACACCTATCCCATTGCTTGACTATTACAATCTACAATTTAAAGATCATACTTGAGCTAACCAAAAGCAACACTTGGAGACATTTCCTTGCCTTTGCCACCCACAAGCTATTGATATGCATTGTCGAACAAAAAGAAGCGTAAGCATGAAAGCTTAGTGAGGGTAAGCTCATAAAACAAACCTTCGACAATGCAGGGTCAAAGCACGAGCAACTACCATGATGGAATGCATGATCTTACCTCCGATCTCAAGAGCCAAATATATACATGATGCATGAATATATAATCAACATTATGCCATGCTCAACAACTCATAAGCTCAACATAAAATGATACATAACTCAATGTATTAACCACATCATATGTCGATTCATAATGGGAGTCACATTTCATATCATATTGGCACATATATAATCTCATATTGGCACCCAGTTATGACTCGAATACGCGGATAACACGTTGGAACGCATTTCCAATACAACCATTACCTTCGGTGGGATTACACTCATCACCGGTTCTTGCGGAGGGGATTCCACTCATCCTCATGCCCTGTCGATGGGATTCCACTGATCACCGACTAATATAAAGATTTTCCGGGCGAACCCGTACTCCTCCCTGGCGCCTTAACGCCACCAAGGCCACACACGACTTTGACTCTCGTGTGCACACTAATCCTAATGATTGATCATTGTACCCAAGCATACTAGTGCCAATATTAAATAAAATCCACAACCTTTCACAACATCAATTCAAAATAACTTCCGTGCTTAGCACGTACTCACCATGATCCTCGAAATCATGCAACCACCTCATAACATCATTTCACATGTCAACACTACATGTATATCATTATCACAATTATCACATCATATTTCATACATATGTATATCTCCATCATGTTTATCACCAACATGCATATAACAATGCATTAAGTCATGCCTCAACATACATGTATAACAACATATACATAGCCACTATAATCTCAATTATACATGAGACACAACATCAAATAGAGTACAACCAAAGTATCTAACTAAAGCTTAGGATTAGGCTACCACTCTAATCTCAAATCTAGGTGGGTCTATCAATCTCAACCTAGTCCACATGCTTGAACCAATTGCTCAAAACCATTTAAAACATTTTAACCACTCACCTTCACCTCCAAGCTCAACTACCAAGCAACCAAGGTCTTCAAGTTTCCGGATTCACTCCCGAAGCTTTACCATTGTCTTCCCTTGTTTCTAATCGTCTCAACACAAACAAAACAACCTCAGATCAGCTCATACAACAATGTAGCAACCCGGAACACCATTCAAGCAATAAACACAAGATTTCAGGCCAAGAACAACCCCCAAAACACCAAACCTGAGCAGCCCTCAAACCCCAACCAAAACTCATGATTTTAACCTTTTTAGCACACTCAAATGCTTACAAAACAGCCCCCAACTATTACCCTAACATCAACCCTCAAATTCCAACATAGAACACACCCAAAACTCAACTCAAAACCCTCTTAAAACCCCACCAAAACCCAAATTCGGGAATTCTTATAAAACACTTTAAAATTCATATATGTTGGACCTCAAGGTTCATAAACAACATATCTAACAATATTAAATCAAAACCTTACGTTAAAAACAATAAAGATATCATTTTTATTCAATTCTTCCAAAAACCCAAATTCTAAAACTTGAACCAAAATGAAATCTGGTTGTACTTTTAAAGAAAGGAAGATGAGAGCAAGTCGGAAATGTAATTACCTCTCAAAAAGCTCCAAGAATGAAGAAGAAACGAGATGGGAGAGTGAGATGAAGAGAAGCTCTCTTCTTGACGTTAGATTTGAAAATGGGGAGGAGGAAGAAGATGAGCACATGTCTTCATGTTTTGTTTTATTTTTAATTCTCCCAAAAATCATATTTACAACTATGCCATTAATGAATAGCCAAAACCCACATCTCCTAAAGTCCATGGATTTAGACTTAGAAGATAGACCTAACATAGTTTTTAATTATTTTACAAACAAGAAGCCCATAAAAAATATATTATTATTTTAATTATGAAATTGAAACCCGAACTATTATTTTATTATTATTTTCGTTTGACACCCAAACCCGGGTGTTACAACTCTCCCCCACTTAAGGAAATTTTGTCCTCGAAATTTATCGGACAGGAAGAGCCACGGAAACTGCTCCTCCACACTTCCCTTTTCTTCTCACCACAACATTCTAACCAACCGATAGACTTACCACGCAACAATAGATATCTGATGCTAAGATCTCAACGGCTCCTTCAAGGCATGTCAATATAAAACTCAACTCAATCTCTTCGCAAACATAGCACGGGACAAATCTAACTCACACTTCCGAATCTTAGATACACAGAACACATCACAAACCACTTTCTAACTCTGTTGGTAACCGCAACAATTAAACAACAAAACTAGCCCGATTCACAATCTCATACGGTACTGTTTGAATACTTGACCCATGACCTTTTTCTGACTAACCATCTGACTTCAACATGTAACCAAACACTATGCAGACGTCTTCAAAAATCTAGTTGGGATCTCGAATCTCTATTACCCACTTTCATTAAGAACCTTCCACGAATGTAACAAACTAGAAGAAAACTGATGCTCGGTCTCAACACACTGGCAAATTACACACTTACTCTCATACTAAACAACATCATCCATCAACTCAATCCAGAAGTACCTATCTTCAACCCACAACACATCTTCATACTACTCAGATGCATTACAAATGAACTGTCGTGTGCTTCGGCCAAAACAATACGTCTCAGAACACTATGTCAATCGGCACAACTATTATGCCTCTGAAATGCACAACTCTCTCATCTCTGAAACTGTATTCTGAAGGTCTTTCTTTAGCTATGTCTTGCACGTGAGGTGCCAAGAACCTGTCTTGCAACTGTTTCTCTTCAAGTATTTGACTCAAAGTAGGTTTAACATGAAACTCGGCCACAAAACCACTATCATTTGACAAACTGAATTCGGCAAATACATCTCGCAACTCAACTATTAATCTAACAACAAATATAACTTAGAACATCGATTACTATGTTAGCTCTCTTCGAATGGTACTTAATCTTGAGATTACGGTCTTCAAGTAATTCTAACAACCTATGTTGTTCAAGTCTCAACCCTTCCTAAGTCGTCTAATATTTCAAGTTCTGATGATAAATATATTGTGCATTTCTTACTGAACGTGCTTTGTCTCTAAGTCTTCGAAGAAATTACAACTGCAGTTAACTCAATGTCTCGTGTCGGATAATTCTTTTCTTGGTCTTTCAACTATCTCGACGAATAAGCCACAAATCTTCTATCTTGCATAAGCACATAACCTAACCCTACACGTAGCAGATCACTATAGTTCACAAATTCTTTCTCTGACAATGGCTGGATCAAGGTCGAAGCTCTCTTCAAAGTTTCTTTCGGTTTCTCAAGGGCTCGTTGTCTCGCATCTGACCACACAAACTGAACATTCTTCTGTAGCAACTTGACAATGGAGCAGCTATCTTTAAATGATCATTTACAAACCTCCGATAGTAACAATACTAGATCTAGGAACTATAGATACCTATCACATTCTTCGGCTTCTTCCAACTCACATCTTCTTCTGCCTACTTAGGATTTACTCTAATACACTCGACCGATCTACATGTCCTAGGAGGACATCTTCCTTGACTCGGATTTCACATTTGCTCAACTTGGTATACAACTGATTCTCTAATAGGATCTACAACACTAACTCTAAAGCTTGTCATGCTCTTCTTCGGTACTTGAATATACCTATGTATCATCTATGAGGACTACTACAAACTGATCGAGGAGTTCAGGAAATATTCTGCTCAACATCTCTATAAAAGTAACTAGCACACTAGTCAAACGAAACGGCATAGCTCGGAACTCAAAGCGATCACATCTTGCCCCAAAAGCTGTCTTCGGTACTTCAACTTCTCTCACTTTCAACAGGTAGTAATCGTATCTCAAATTAATCTTCGAAAAGACTGGAGCACACCCTAACTGATCAACAAATCACTGATGTTGGGAAACGGATACTAACTATTCACTGTCATTTGTTTCAACTACCTGAAATCTAAACACATTCTCGTATTGTCTTCTCTCTTCTTCACAAATTGCATTGTCAAACTCTAAGAGGATGTACTAGGCCTAATGAATCTAAGGTCTAACAAATCTCAAAGTTGATTCTTCAACACTCTCGATTCTTTTGGGAGCCATAAGATACGGAGAAATCAAAGCAGGAGCAAACTCGAAGACGGTATCAAAAACAAACTCTTCTTCTCTGTCAGGAGACAAACCGTCAGTTCTTCCAAACACTTTTAGGAAAAACACAAACTATTCTAATCTTCTGCGGTCTAATCTTCATTCAACAATCAAATCCATCACATTTGCTAGGCAAGCCTGTCAACCAAACTCAATCAATCTTTGACCTCTAAAGCTGGATCAACATTCGACAAGAAGTTCACATCCTCACCTACCACTACAGTCTCACAGAAATCTGCAACTTCAAGACAACTCTCTCTTTGTCTCAACGTATACCCTAGCTTTGTGCTCTACAAGCCAAACCATGTCAAAAAGGTACATCGAAAGCGTAGAAAGACAATTACTTCACATCTGCTAGAATCACATAACTCTGAGCCATTAACAAGCATCTTCCGCACATCTTTCTGACCACCACTACCCTGCCAAAAGGACTAGTCAAATGTGTCCTTATGTCTAAGATCTCAACAGAGATATCTAGCTTCCTCACACGCTCACACAAAAGGACGAGTCCGCAGAAATTGCAACTTCATATGCACACAACTGATAGTTTTCGGTCCACTTGTCTTCGAGCTGACCCTTCAACATAACCTAACTCTTCAAAACCGTTCTAAGAACATCTCGAAACTTCAAATGCAGTTCTGATCACACACAAACAATCATGCTGGAACTTGTTCTATAACATCGGTCCTGACGACTCAAGATATTCCACTACCAAACAATCTTGAGTCCAAGCTCAAGACTTCCTTCCCGGCTCAACTATATCGGAAGTGACTTCATCTCTCCTTCTTGCTGGAAGACAACTCAGACGCACACTGGCCCAATCATACAAATTGATTCCCACTCACGGATACTGACCGGTTGTCTCGTATTAAAACCATAGGCCGAACCCCAACAATCACTAACTAACATTTCTGAGTTTCAGATTACTCACACGAGACCCTTACCTTGATCTCGTCTAAAGAACTAATGTACTCATGCCTACCTCTAACACTTCACCGGGCACCAACAAACTTTGCATGCTTGCTAACAACATACGGAAGTACAGATTCAGGATCAACCGGAGGGAACAAACTCAGAACTGTACCAAGGCTTATCTACTATAACATCGATATCACTCTAAACCTCACTCAAAGGTCTTCACTTCTTTTTACCAACTAATACCAGAAACGATCACATAGTCCCTCACCAACAAGAATCAACCCACATTTCTAGAAACTACAACTTCTACTTACCGACTCACGGCCCATACCTTGGCCTCAAACTACTAAAAAACAATAAATCAACAACAACAGAAAATTAACATACAAACTGGGTTAGCAAAGGAAAGGGTCCAAGTGGCTCAAGTATGATTCCCTCACTTAAAAAATCTCTTTTTCCGATGTAATAGAAGTAATGGGACTCTAAACAACATGCTTCAAACAAAACGACAAGCATACTTGATAAACAAGCAAACATGCTTACATGACAAGCAAACATTGTGCATTCTCAACATAAAAACACAACTTTCCTCACTTACCTGCCCAAGGTCTCGGAAACCTTAGGCTCTGATACAAACAAATGTAACCCCTTCGCCCCGGTCTGGTCGGTTCACCGGTTCGAGTAGGCTACACGGGGAAAATCGATGTGAAACCTGTTAAGGTCCCACCTCGGTTAGCAACCCTAGAAAATTTCATTTAACTTTATCTTATCTAGATGCAATTTTAAGTACAATGTGGAACACGACAGCGGAAACACAAGCAACAGATCAACGACCATCCAAAACAGCACTTCAAACAATCCATTTTCCCTTTTTAAGCAGGCTGTATCGATACACCTATCAAGGGTATCGATACGCCTTGACCAAGGTCAACACCCTATGGTCAACACAAGAAGACCGTATCGATATAGCCCTTGAGTGTATCGATACGCCCTTTGCGGTCAACATCTCGTGGTCAACGAGATAACCCGTACCGATACTCTTGGAGCCCGTATCGATACGCCAAAGTCTCACCAAAATATCAGATTTTTAGTGAGCTTTGAGCGTATCGATACACCCCCGTGTATCAATACACTAAGCCAAAAATTGAGTCCTGGAGGGCAAACTGTATCGATACGGCCCTAGGGCGTATCGATACGCCCTACACAACAAGTCTCCAAATTTCAGCAAAACAACTTAGGACTCGACTTTAGATGCGATTTAAACCTCCCCTAGCAACAAACAACATACAAACAACCTTTAACCACCAAGTTCTAAGCATACGAGGCAACCAACACTAACAAGCATCATTCATCCAAGAGATTCATGCATTTACCAAAAGATGACTTGCAACGCACTTAAAGGTTCATGCCTTAGAAACAAACATACAAGCATTCCTAATCATGCAACACAAACAAGGTTTGCAATTCAAACAAGGCATCCAAGAGCCAAACCAATTCCACATACAACAAGGCGTTCAAATCAACAACACCTATCCCATTGCTTGACTATTACAATCTACAATTTAAAGATCATACTTGAGCTAACCAAAAGCAACACTTGGAGATCTTTCCTTGCCTTTTCCACCCACAAGCTATTGATCTGCATTGTCGAACAAAAAGAAACGTAAGCATAAAAACTTAGTGAGGGTAATCTCATAAAACAAACCTTCGACAATGCAGGGTCCAAGCACGAGAAACTACCATGATAGAATGCATGATCTTACCTCCGATCTCAAGAGCCAAATATATACATGAGGCATGAACATATAATCAACATTATGCCATGCTCAACAACTCATAAGCTCAACATAAAATGATACATAACTCAATGTATTAACCACATCATATGTCGATTCATAATAGGAGTCACATTTCATATCATATTGGCACATATATAATCTCATATTGGCACCCAGTTATGACTTGAATACGCAGATAACACGTTGGAACGCATTTCCAACACAACCATTACCTTCGGTGGGATTACACTCATCACCGGTTCTCGCGGAGGGGACTCCACTCATCCTCACGCCCCGTCGATGGGATTCCACTCATCACCAACTAATATAAAGATTTTCTGGGCGAACCCGTACTCCTCCTTGGTGCCTTAACGCCACAAGTGCCACGCGCGACTTTGACTCTCGTGTGCACACTAATCCTAATGATCGATCATTGTACCCAAGCATACTAGTGCCAATATTAAATAAAATCCACAACCTTTCACAACATCAATTCAAAATAACTTCCGTGCTTAGCACGTACTCACCATGATCCTTGAAATCATGCAACCACCTCATAACATCATTTCACATTTCAACACTACATGTATATCATTATCACAATTATCACATCATATTTCATACATATGTATATCTCCATCATGTTTATCACCAACATGCATATAACAATGCATTAAACCATGCCTCAACATACATGTATAACAACATATATATAGCCACTATAATCTCAATTAAACACGAGACACAACATCAAATAGAGTACAACCAAAGTCTCTAACTAAAGCATAGGATTAGGCTACCACTCTAATCCCAACTCTACGTGGGTCTACCAATCCCAACCTCGTCCACATGCTTGAACCAATTGCTCAGAACCATTTAAAACATTTTAAGCACTCACCTTCACCTCCAAGCTCAACTACCAAGAACCCAAGGTCTTCAAGTTTCCGGATTCACTCCCGAAGCTTTACCATTGTCTTCTCTTGTTTCTAATCGTCTCAACACAAACAAAACAACCTCGGATCAGCTCATACAACAATGTAGCAACGCGAAACACCATTCAAGAAATAAACACAAGATTCCAAGCCAAGAACAACCCCCAAAACACCAAAGCCGAGCAGCCCTCAAACCCCAACCAAAACTCATGATTTTAACCTTTTTAGCACACTCAAATGCTTCCAAAATAGCCCCCAACTATTAGATTTGAAAGGAGATGGGAGAGTGAGATGAAGAGAAGCTCTCTTCTTGACGTTAGATTTGAAAATGGGGAGGAGGAAGAAGATGAACACATGTCTTCATCTTTTGTTTTATTTTTAATTCACCCAAAAATCATATTTACAACTATGCCATTAATGAATAGCCAAAACCCACATCTCCTAAAGTCCATGGATTTGGACTTAGAAGATAGACCCAACATAGTTTTTAATTATTTTGCAAACACGAAGCCCATAAAAATATATTATTATTTTAATTATGAAACCGAAACCCGAACTATTATTTTATTATTATTTTCATCCGACCCCAAACCCGGGTGTTACAGTACTTGAACTTTTGCATCGATTTGTTATGTGTTCTCATGATATGATTGGTATGCATTTATGCTTGTTTGATATGCACCTACTGAAACACACTAGACATTAAACTCGTTATTTCCATCTTCGTAATCTACCAGCTTGCATAATTCTTGTTTGTTACTCAATGATTAAATAAAGAACAAGTACCCTTATTCTCAAGTATAATGTTACCCTGAAATAACGAAAAGGAAAATAGGACTGTTACACCTTGGAACATTATGAAAATGTTATGCCTACCATATATCTGCATGAGCTTATAGCATCTTTTGGTAGTTCTATATTACTGAGCTTTACCAAGCTCACGTTGTTTTTACCATCGCAGGTTAAAAGATTATAGCATGGTATAATGTTTGACATCAATGTTCAGAGTTTCCCTCGGCGTTTCCTTTAGAGTACGGTACCGTATAGTTAGTGGGCATGTATGTCATGTATGTCATTTATGATAGAGTATGTAAAGCACTTTCTGAAATTTCTGTTAAGTGTTTAAATGACTTCTTGAAATGTTATTTTAAACAGAAGTTGATTTTACAGTTTAATAAATGTTTTGAGCAAAAAAAAAGTTTTTACATGTATTTTTACTGTGGGTCGCTCTTGTGACTCTAATGTGACTTCCTAGGATCAGTTGTAATGCATAGGCGGGTCTAGGGGGTTACATCCAGTAAATTACTTATTTTAAGCTGATGGGGCCTTGGAAAGTATCTATACTTTTTGAGCAAATTACTTATTTTGTTGATACTTTCGAAAGTATCTATACTTTTTTAAAAGTATCGATACTTTTTTAAAAAAGCAATGTAACCGGTTGCAATGTGGCTCAAAGTATCTATAATTTTATGCAACCGGTTACAATGCTTTTTAAAAAAGTATAGATACTTTCGAGCCACATTGCAAACGGTTACATTGCTTTTTAAAAAAGTATCGATACTTTTAAAAATATATATAGATACTTTCGAGCCACATTGCTTTTTAAAAAAGTATCGATACTTTTAAAAAGGTTTAGATACTTTCGAGCCACATTGCAACCGGTTACATTGCTTTTTAAAAAAGTATCGATGCTTTTAAAAAAGTATAGATACTTTCGAAAGTATCAACAAAATAAGTAATTTACTCAAAAGTATAAACAAAAATAAGTAATTTACTCAAAAAGTATAGATATTTTCCAAGTCTCCATCAGTTTAAACTTTAATAACATAATAGGCGCTACTTAATATGTTGATACTCTTATCAACAAAATAAGTAATTTTACCTATTTTATTATCGTCTGATTTCCAAGGCCTCATCAGCTTAAACTTTAATAACATAATAGGCGCTACCCAATATGTTGATACTCTTATCAACAAAATAAGTAATTTTATCTATTTTGTTATCGTCGGATTTCCAAGGCCCCATCAGCTTAAACTTTAATAACATAATAGGCGCTACCTAATATGTTGTTACTCTTATCAACAAAATAAGTAATTTTACCTATTTTGTCATCGTCGGATTTCCAAGGCCCCATCAGCTTAAACTTTAATAACATAATAGGCGCAACCTAATATGTTGATACTCTTATCAACAAAATAAGTAATTTTGTACTTATTTTTTATGTTTGTACCGATAACTTAAGTTTGCCGATTACCAATTTTTTTAATATTTTTTCATGTTTTCTACCGGATACATTATATTATATCAACATATCCTGTAGCGCTTTACCTATTTTGTTATTTATCTTATAATGTTTCCGGTAACACCGTTTCTTAGCCGTATATTAGTACGCCTTTCCTTAGAATTTCCCGCTGCACAACCATATTCCTATGCTTACAAAAACAAATGTAACTGACGATAGCACCAACTTTGATATTGATTGTAGATCGTCATTTTTTCTTCTTCTTTGTCTATTGTTTAGTTTTTTACAAAAATAATTCTGCTTTTGTGGCACGTTTTTTCTGTTCTTATTGCACATTTATCTCCATCTTTTTGACACATTTTTTGTCTTCTTTCTCGACCATTTGACTGTTGTTTTTATTTTTTATCTTCTCAGGGTTGGATTTGACAACGCCACGACTAATCAAGATGATGCTTATTTGTAATCAAGTTGATCTTCCCTGCTTTGAACCCTTAGATTGAAGGATACGCGATTTGTGTTCGTGGATAGTTTCTCATGACGTTCGGCTTTGATTTGCGGTTCTCGGTGGTCTTTCAATTAGAGGTGGCAATCGAGTCGTTCGGTTCGGGTTCGGTTTGGGTCATTTCGGTTCGAGTCGTTTCAGGTCTATCTAGAATAGGTTTAGATTCGGTTCAGGTTATGGTCTAATTCGGGTTTATGATGAGTCGGATCCGGTTCGGATATTGGATCGGGTTAAAATCGGATCGGATGTTTTCGGGTCGGGTCAATATCGGATCGGTCGCTTTCGGTTCGGGTCAAAATCGAGTCGTTCGAGTCACTTTCAGTTCAGGTCGTTCAGGTCGATTTCGGGTCGGGTCAACATTTGAATTTTTGGGTCAATTCAGTTTGAGTTGGGTTTAGGGTTTGAGGTTTAGTATTTATGGTTTAGTTTAGAGTTATTAGTGTATGTGATTAATTCTGATTCAACTTGTTAATCTATGCATTTGAATTTGATTAAATATTTAAATCAAAGTTTCATGTATTCATATCAAAATTTTGTGTATAATTATATTAAATCAAAGTTTATTATATGTAGTAATAATAATAATAATAATAATAATAATAATAATAATAATAATAATAATAATAAATAAACACATAAAATAAATGGGTGATCGGCGAGAACAGGATAGGCGAGAGCAGGTTAGGCATGGCGGAGGTCGGGTATGGACCCTTTTCGTTTCGAATCTGCTGCTGCAATTGCATTGGCAAGGGGTGTGGCAGGTATTCGATAGGCATGGGACTGTGGTTGATGTTTTCATCCCTAAGAAAAAGGGGAGAGATGGAGCGAGGTTTGGGTTCGTCCGGATGGCGAATATTCAGGATGCAAATAGAGTAATTGAGAGACTAAATGGATTTCGTCTGTATGGATCGATGATCACGGTGATGTTCGCTAGAGATGGAGTGCGAGATTCTTTTTGGCGTAAGAAGAGATTGGGTGATAAAAAGCCTAAACCCTCGATGGGAAAAAACTCTCAAATGGGACAAGAGAAAAATAGTGTCGATCGAGAAGATATTGGGAAGGTAAATCCTGACACGATCCAAAGCCAGACGCGAAGAATACAAGGGAAAATTGATGGCGACAAATGGGAGATTTTAAAAAACTGCGTGGTAGGAGGGAGACGCAATTCGATCTCAATTGCTAGGATGGCGAAGGAATTAAATGAGAGTAACGCGATGGGCTTCTCAATTATGCATATGGCAGAGAGAATGGTCTTGCTAATGCCAAGTGATTCTTGGGACAGGGAGGAAATTATGTCGAGTGCAGGATTGGATAGATGGTTTGTGGATTTACGCCCATGGTCGCCAGAGATTCAAATGTCGACGAGAAGGGTGTGGCTAGCCATGAGCGGGATCCCTATTCATGCATGGGCAACGGAAACGTTTGAGAATGTTGCCAAAATATGGGGTTCATTGTTAAGAGTGGATCACACGACGATATCGCCTTCATCATTTGAACGGAGTATGATACTTATTGAAACTAATGTGATTGAAAGGATTGATGAGGTGCTTGAATTTGAGGTAGAAGGAATTTTCTATAACATACGGGTGCAGGAATGGGAACGGGAGGTGGTACAAGAGGACATGGACGAGGAGGAGAGTGAACTGGATGCAACCTCGGAAACTAATTCACACAAGATTGTCGAGACACCTAATGTTATCCGCACGTCGGAAGATAGCAAGGATCCGATATTGTAATCGTTTGTCAAGGATAGTCTATTGGTTGAGGATAATAATTTGGATGCGAGTGATGGAAAACATATGGAACAGCAGGAAATATACTCGAAAGGGGTGATAGTTGTGAGCATAAAGGGTGGAATTTTGAAAAGCAACAGGATCTAAGAGTGGAATCTTTGAGTGGTGGGAATTCAAAGATATCGGATGAGGCGATTGCTTTACTAGATAGGGAGGGGGATGACGATCGTGCTAGTCTAGACATTGCACAATTTGAATGTCATGCAGGGGAGGGTGCAAAGATGATTGAGGCAGCAGTGATGAGGGGTTTGGAGGGGGCTCTAGATGATACAACAGGGTGTGGGACAGCAGTGGGGAAGGTTGCGGTTGGGCCTCAACAAGAGAGGGCCTCGGATGCAAAAATTATTGAGTACAACGGAGCCCTTAGAAAGGTTAGAAGCTTATCGAATGTCATTCTAAGTGTTTTAAATCCAGAGGAGAGGTCTGAAGTAGAGAATAAATTATCAAAAAAATCAAGAGGGAGACCGAAGAAGAAGGTACTAGACAATACGGGGGTTGCTAACGGGTCCTTATCCGATTTGGATTTTCTAAATAGGAAGAAGGTGATATTAAGGGAGGCGAAAGAAATGCTTGACTTAGGAAAATTGATAGGGGCATCTACGGTGGGCAACGAAGAAGCTATCGTACAGGATATTGCACGAATAATTGAGTCACGCATTGAAAGTAAATAGCAAACGGTGATGCGGGTGTTGTCGTGGAATATTCGCGGATTGGGTGCAGCCGCGAATCGAAGAGCAGTGCGAGACAGGGTATGACAACACCGTTGTGAGATGGCTTTGCTTTAGGAAACAAAGATGGAGCAGCTATTCACGAATGTGGTATTCGGATAATTTTGATTTCGTTCTTGCACCTTCTGTTGGGCGGTCAGGGGGTTAATATTAATATTGGATTGTGCTAAATTTCAGATGGTGGAAACACATGTGTATCGACATTTTATATTGATTAAGGGGGAGTGGTTGACAGAGAAATGGCCTTGCTGGATGGTCAATGTTTATGCACCATGTGCCATGGAAAATCAAGGGCGGGTCTGGGTTGAACTACGGGAGCTGATAGAGGTGTTGGATGGTCCGTGCTGTGTGGGAGGTGATTTTAATGTCGTGAGGGCGGTGGAGGAGAGATGTGGGTGTGTTGAAGCATCAAGGGGAATCGAGGAGTTCAATGGGTTTGTGGAGGATGTTGGTTTGCTGGATATTAAGGTAGTGAGAAAAATATTTACGTGGTTTGGGTCGGGGAACAAGGCTAGTCGACTAGATAGGTTTCTGATTTCGCGTGAGTGGATCGACCGCTTCTCGTTACTGTATCAATTGAATCTCCCGAGGGGGATTTCGGATCATACGCCGATACGGCTCACTAGTGAGGATGGCAATTGGGGACCTCGAGCCTTCCAGTTCTTAAATGTATGGCTAGAGAAAAAGGAACATGTTGAATTAATGGCGAATGAATGGGAGAGAATTTCCGTAGGGAATGAGGGGCAGTCGATACATGCTAAGTTGAGGGAGCTGAAGAAATTCTTGCGAGTGTGGAATAGAGAATGCTTTGGGAATGTTGACACTAGAATTGGGGAGGTGACATATCGTATTGACAGGTTGGATGAGGTTGTGGAGGAGGCGAGGGATGGTGTGCAACGAGCTGAAGAGATTAGTAGATTGAAGATTGATTTGTGGCATTTGCATAAATGTCGGGAGTCGATTTAGAGGCAGAAGTCGAGAGCATTGTGGCTTAGAGAGGGGGACCGAAATACTTCATATTTCCATAGAACGGCGAAAATTCGGGCTGCAAAGAATCTGATAAATGGTTTGCGGATTAATGGTAAATGGGTGGAGGATCCGGTGCGGTTAAAACGTCATGTACAATTGGAATTTCGAAAACATTTTGCATGTAAGCCATGCAATGGGGTGTTGGATGTTGCTGTTCGGTTCAATAGGCTGGAGCAAGGATGTGGCGACATGCTTGAAGCGGGGTTTATGTTATCGGAAATAAAAGAGGCGATCATGAGCTGTGAGGGCGCGAAAGCTCCGGGACCTGACGGGTTCAGCTTTGCTTTCTTTAAGCAGGGGTGGGAGTTTATGCATGCAGATTTGATGCATTTTTTTTGAAAGCTAAGGTGATTACAAGTAGTATCTGTTCTAAATATACTCTCAACCATTTGACAATGCATGCTCAATCACCCTGCTGCAGCTGCTGATGCTCGAACCCGTGACCTCTAGGAACAACAACCATTCCTTTAACCACTGAAGCAAGTTGGTTCGTGCGATTTGATGCATTTGTTTGAGACTTTCCATGCAACGGGAACTTTGCCAAATGGGGTTTACTCGACTTTTGTGGTGCTGATTCCGAAGAAGGATAACCCGCAAGTAATAAACGATTTCAAGCCGATATGCTTGTTAAATTCCGTATACAAAATTGTGGCGAAAGTTTTAGCTGGTAGAATTCAGAAGGTCTTGCAGTCGTTGATAAGTGAGGAATAATCAGCTTTTATTAAAGGGAGACAAATTGTCGATTGCATTTTATTAACTAATGAAGTAGTGCATTCCCTTCGAAAGAGACGTTTTAGTGAAGGGGGAGTGGTGTTGAAGATCGATTTCGCAAAGGCATATGATTGCATAAAGTGGGACTTCCTTGATGATGTAATGAGCCGGATGAATTTTGGGGTGGTATGGCGGAAATGGATAATGCATTGTGTGAGTACGGCACGCCTATCAGTTCTTGTGAATGGTAGTGCCACGAAGGAATTTACAATGGAACGGGGATTGCGACAAAGGGATCCCTTGTCTCCGTTGCTGTTTGTTCTTGTTGCTGAGGCGTTGCATCAATTTTTGGTGAATGCGGAAAAATTGGGTTTTATTCGAGGGGTGAGTGTTGCTGCAGATTGTCGCCTATCGCATTTACAGTTTGCGGATGATACTGTAATTTTCATCCAAGGAAGTGTGGAGATTGCACGAAATTTGAAGCGTGTGTTGACATGCTTCGAGTATGGGTCGGGGCTGCAAATTAATTATTCAAAATCAGCATTATACGATGTAGGAGTAGACAATGAGGTGGCGGTGGAGATGGCACGAGAGTTGGGTTGTTTGAGGGCGTGGTCACTTTTGTTTTGGGTTTGTTCTATTTTGGTCACCCGAATTCAAAAAAAGACTATTATGGCCACTTACGTTCAAAACCGGTTCTGTTTTGGTCACTGGACCGTTAACCTCCGTTAATTAAAAATAATATTTTTTAATTTGACTCCCAAACTTTTCAAAACTTCATTTTTCACCATCTTCCCCAAAACTCAATGAACTTCCCCAGCACATAAATCCTCACAAACTTCTGTTTAAGCATTCTTATATCCTCACAAATATCAGATATTTCTCCCCTGAAAAAAGGATAAATGGAAATGTTAATCATTCTTCGTTTGATATTCCGTTCCTCACAAACAACAAATCAGAGATGAATAGTACCTTATGTTCATCAGAACATAACTAGAAATGTATCGAGAAATACTGATATTAGCACGTATGATCGACTCTGGTGCTAATTCATACTCCGCACTAGGGGCATAATAATTATATATTTCACCCACCACTAGTTTTGTAACCCCCTCGCCCCGGTCTGGTCGACTGACCGGTTCGAGTAGGCTACAGGGGAAAACCGACGCGAAACCCGTGAAGGTCCCACCTCGGTTAGCGACCCTAAGAAGCCAACACAACTTACACATACACTCTAGAGGCATGCATCCTATGGCAAGACGCACTCAAAACTCACAAGGCATAAGATAGGGCATCCATTTAAGATATCATTCAAAGCATGCTCGAAGACTTAAAAGCCAAAGACACATGTCTCCCATATAAGGTTTACATGCTTACAAACACATGCACTCAACCAAAAGCATAACATCTCAATACAAACATTTGACCAACACTTAACAAGCATCATTCATCCAAAAGATTTCATGCATTTACTAAAAGATGGCATACAAAGCACCCTAAGATTCATGCCTTAACAACCAATGCATATGAGCATTCAAGACATGTAACGTAAGCAAGATTTACAATTCAAATAAGGCATCCAAGAGCCACAACAATTCAACAAACAACAAAGCATTCAATTCAACAACACCTGTCCCATTGCTTGTCTATTACAATCCACAATTTAAACATCATACTTGAGCTAACCAAAAGCAACACTTGGAGACCTTTCCTTGCCCTTGCCACCCACAAGCTACTTATCTGCATTGTCGAACAAAAAGGAGCGTAAGCATAAAATCTTAGTGAGGGTAAGCTCATAAAACAAACCTTCGAAAATGTAGGGTCCAAGCACGAGCAACTACCATAATGAAAGGCATGATCTTACCTCCGATCCACGAGAGCCAAACTAAACATGATGCATGAACATATAATCAACATTATGCCATGCTCAACAACTCATAAGCTCAACTTACAATAATACATATATCAAGGTATTATTAACAACATATCTCAATGCATTTTGGAATCACATTTCCTATCTTATTGGCAACACATCTCAAATCATAAAGGCACATATAATCTCATATTGGAACCTAGCTATTACTCGAATACGCGGATAACATGTTGGAACGCATTTCCAACATAACCATTACATGCGGTGGGATTACACTCATCACCAGTTCTCGCGGAGGGGATTCCACTCATCCTCACGCCCCGTTGATGGGATTCCACTCATCACCGACTAATATATAAACATTTCTGGTGGAATATTACATCACCGTACTCCTCCTTGGTGCCTTAACGCCACCAAGGCCACGCGCGACTTTGACTCTCGTGTGCACACTCATCCTAATGATCGATCATTGTACCCAAGCAAACTAGTGCCAATATTAATCAAATTCCATGACCTTTCACAACATCAACTCAACATAACTTCCGTGCTTAGCACGTACTCACCATGATCTCTATCGTGCACGATTCATAAACAAAACTACATGCATATATCAACGCATCATAGCAAGCCTCAACAACATGCATAACACATTATACATAGCCAACACAAACACAATTAGACTTGAGGCATAATAAGCAATTAGGAGTTCAACCAAAGGTTTCCTAAGCTAAGTTTGAGATTAGGCTACCACTCTAATCTCAACTCTAGGTGGGTTTACCAAGCCCAACCTAGGTTCACATGCTTGAACCAATATTTGAAAGCCATTTAAAAATAGTAACCACTCACCGACCACTCCATTAGCACAAGCCGACTAGCCGACAAGCCAACCAAGCATCCAAGTTTCCGGATCCGAGCCCGAAGCTTCCCCATTGATTTCCCTTGCTTCTAACCATTCAAAAACAATATATTAACCTCAAAATCGGCCACAAACCCAAAGTTTAACACCAACACACAAATCCACTACAATTCTCACAATTCAAAGCCAAGTTCATTCTTCAATTTCTCATTTTCGTACTTCCACAAAGACCCATCAAAAATCAGCAATGTAGTCATCCAAAGCACTCTTAAATATCTTCAAAATACTACCCAAACCTAGTATAACCATCAGCCAATGATTTCCAACATCAAGAACCCCCAAAACCAACCTTTAAACCCTTCAAAAATCCCATTAAAACTCAAATTCGGGAATCAACATAAAACTATGTAAAAATCAACTATGTTGGACCTTATGGGTAGTAAAAAACATATATAACTTCAACAAATCGAAAGCCCAAGTTAAAGACAATAAAGTTTGCATTTTTAATCTAAAAACTCAAAACCCCAAACTACAAAATCTATGAGCTTTATGAAAACTAATGGTACCATCTTGAAGAGGAAGTGGAGGACAAGTTAAAAACGATTTTACCTTTCAAAAATCACCAACAAAGAGCATGGGAGGTGATGGAATAAAGATTTGGAGAGGGAGGGGATTTTTGACGTGAAGAGAGAAAAATGAGGAAGAAGAAGATAAAATAAAAGTTGTCTTTTAAAATAAAAGAGGGGTTTTAATTTGAAAGTTCACATATTTACAATCTTGCCATTAATGAGATAGCAATCTCATTTATCCTAAAATCCATGGGATTCAATTCCCAAAACAATTTTAGTCCAACATAAATTTTTGCTTCGAATATATGAAGCCCAAAATAATATTTTATTATTTTAAATTTTAAAACTGAAACCCGAACCATTATCTAAATATTATTTTCACCCGACCCCCAAACCCAGGTGTTACAACTCTCTCCCACTTAAGGAAATTTCATCCCCGAAATTTATCGGACAGGAAGAGCCACGGAAACTGCCCCTCCACACTTCTCTTTTCTTCTCACCACAACATACTCACCAACTTGGTAGGCTTACCACAACACATTAGCTATTCAATGCCAAGATCTTAACGAGTTCTTCAATGCATGTCGACTTTAACTCAACTCGATCTCTTCTACAAACATAGCACCGAATAGATCTGACTCACATTCCCGAATCCAGGATACACAAAACACATTACGAACCCCATCTCTAACTCTGTTGGTAACCACAACAAATAAACAACAGAACTAGCCCGATTCACAATCTTATACAGCACTGTTTGAATACTTGACCCATAACCTTCTCTAGCTGACCATCTGACTTCAATAGGTAACCAAACGCTATGCAGACGTCTTCAAAAATCTAGTTGAAATCTCGAATCCCTGTCGGCCACTATCAAATTCAATACACTGCATAAAATGAGTACTCTCGATGCAACTATCATTGTTTACTCAACTAAACTCTCACGGAGGAAATCAAAGGCAAACCAGACACAAGATCCCTCACATCTATTACCCACTCTCATTAAGAATCTTCCACGGATGTAACAATTTAGAAGAAAACTGATGCTCGGTCTTAACACGCTGGCAAGTTACACACTTACTATCATATTGAACCACATCATTCATCAACTCAATCTAGAAGTATTCATCTTCAACCCACGATACGTCTTCATACTACTCAGATGCAATACAAATGAACTGTCGTGTGCTTCGGCTAAAACATTACGTATCAAAACACTATGTCATTTGGCACAACTATTCTATCTCTAAAATGCAAAACTCTATCATCTCTGAAACTGTATTCTGAAGGTCTTCCTTCTACTATGTCTTGCACGTGAGGTTCCAAGAACCTGTCTTGCAACTGTTCCTCTTCAAGTATCTGACTCAAAGTAGGTTTAACATGAAACTCGGCCACAAGAATTCTATCATTTGGTAAACTGAATCCGGCAAATACATCTCGCTACTCAACTACAATCTAACAACAAAATACAACTCAAAGCATCGGTTACTACGTAGACTCTCTTCAGATGATACTCAATCTTGAGATTACGGTCTTCAAACAATTCTAACAACTCATGTTGTTCAAGTTTCAACCCTTCCTAAGTCGTCTAATATTTTCAAGCTCTGGTGATATGTACATACATTGTGCATTTCTTACTATACAAACTTTGTCTCTAAATCTTCGAAGCAATTTCAACTATAATTAATTCTATGTCTCGTGTCGGATAATTCCTTTCATGTACTTTCTACAGTCTCGATGAATAGGCCACAAATCTTCTGTCTTGCATAAACATACAACCTAACGCTCCATGTAACACATCATTATGGTTCACAAATTCTCTCTCTGATATAGGCTAGATCAAGGTCGAAGTTCTCTTCAAAGTTATGTTCGGTTTCTCAAGGGCTCATTGTCTCGCACCTAACCACACAACTGAACATTCTTCTGTAGCAATCTGTCAAAGGAGCAGTTGTCTTCGAAAGATCATCCACAAACCTCCAATAGTAACAATACTAGACCTAGGAACTTTAGATACATGTCACTGTCTTCGGTTTCTTCCAACTCACATCTTCTTCTGCCTACTTAGGATTTACTCTAATACACTCGGTGTTGCGTGTAAAAGAGTCTATCGCAATTGAGTGCAAGTGTACACGTCGCAAGTAATAAAGTGATACTAGAGTATCGGATATTGTCTCCACAGGGACTGTGCTAACCCTTTCCTTCGCTATCTGCACAAGGGGAAAAAGAATGATTTAAGATTTTGTCACGAGAAATATAAAGTAAACTTAAATAAAAGAGTAGAGAAATCAAGATAGAGAGAATGGACTGGTATTGAATTGCTCAGTAGTGCAGGTATTGCAGAGATTAGGAAATCCAGTTCTGTCGTCGCGCTTGTCGCTACAGCACCTGTCGCGGCAGCAGTCCGTTGATTGTCGCGGCATCAAACACTGAACTCTGTACTTCAAGTTTGGCAAGAATCCCAGATGTGCCTTGGCCTATCCCTAGGTCCAAGTCTGTCGATGATCACGTCTTTGATGATACCTCCCGGCGTGAATCGAAGGATGAACACCGATGTGTATGAATTCTTCTTTAGCCACTTAACCTCGTCCTATCCCTAGGCCCGAGATAGTTCAACTATAAACTAGAGAACTTGCTCTTATTTCTTTCGTATACTTAACTCTCCCGATGCTAAGTAAATAGATAACCTCACAATGCTCTCCCGATGCTCTTGCAAAATATTAATAACCAAAATAAGAGAACTTGAAGTTTATTGTATTGAACTGAAAATTCCTAAAACAAAATAACCCTTGCAACTACTTTACAAATAAACCCGTGGCCCTAGGAAGGATTTAGAACATGTCGAGGGCAGGAAAACGACTTGAATTTGGGAAGGAGGCTAGGGTAATCGGTTATTCCTCTAGGTTAAGATATATGCCCTTATATAAGCTTTGGGCTCAAGTTATAATTTAACAAGGATTACAACTTTAATTTAAAGTATGATTCTAATAAATACTAAATCTTCAAGGAATCTACTTTCCAGTCGTCCTCCTTGTTTCTTGGGATTATCTCTCCTTGAACTTTGGGCTTGGAATATCTTCTGATCTAGGGCTTGGAAAAATATGGTGATTTCACACGACAGACGGGCTGAATTTTCTCTATCTGTCGAGGTCCACTTTGCTTCTTCTCCTCAAAACTGCTGTCGTCCTTTGCTGTCATGGCGGCGACCATGGCAGCATCGTCCTCCTTGACTGCTAGTTCCAGCTTTTCTGTATCGCTGCCCAGCGCCTGCCACGACTGCTGCCCTGGCTGCTGTCACGGCTGCTGCTCTGGTTGCTGTCACGACTGCTGCCCTGGGTGCTGTCACGACTGCTGCCCTGGGTGCTATCACGACTGCTGCCCTGGGAGCTGTCACGACTGCTGCCCTGGGTGCTGCCACAGCAGATACCTGCAAAAGTAACCAAATTTAGCAATATCTGCGCAGTTTTGTCTAAATGTGATGTTGATGCAAAACTTAACCTAAAATGCAGTTAAACATGCTTGAGTGTAGCAAAAATAAGGATAAATAATGGGTAAAATATAGAACTTTTATGCACTGATCACTCGGCTAATCTACATGTCCTAGGAGAACATCTTCCTTAACTCGGAGTTCACATTCGCTTTCATGTACTTTCTACTGTAATTAATTCTATGTCTCTAAATCTTCGAAGCAATTTTAACTATAATTAATTCTATTTCTCGTGTCGGATAATTCCTTTCATGTACTTTCTACTGTCTCGATGAATAGGCCACAAATCTTCTGCCTTGCATAAGCACACAACCTAACCCTCCATGTAACACATCACTATGGTTCACAAATTCTCTCTCTGATATATGCTAGATCAAGGTCGAAGTTCTCTTCAAAGTTTCTTTCGGTTTCTCAAGGGCTCATTGTCTCGCACCTAACCACACAACTGAACATTCTTCTATAGCAATCTTTCAAAGGAGCAGTTGTCTTCGAAAGATCATCTACAAACCTCCGATAGTAACAATACTAGACCTAGGAACTTTAGATACATGTCAATGTCTTTGGTTTCTTCCAACTCACATCTTCTTCTGCCTACTTAGAATTTACTCTAATACACTCGGCTAATCTACATGTCCTATGAGAACATCTTCCTTAACTCGGAGTTCACATTTGCTCAACTTTGCATACAATTAATTCTCTAATAGGGTCTACAAAACTAACTCCGAAGCTTGTCATGGTCTTCTTCGGTACGCGAACATACCCATGTATCATCTATGAGAACTACTACAATTGATCAAGGAACTCGGGAATTATTCTGCTCAACATCTCTATAATAGTAACTAACACACTAGTCAAATGAAACGACATAGCTCGGAACTCAAAGCGATCACATCTTGCCCCGAAAGCTGTCTTCGGTACTTCAACTTCTCTCACTCTCAACTGGTAGAAATAGGATCTCAAATTCATCTTCGAAAAGGCTGGAGCACACCATAACTGATCCACAAATCACTGGAACTCGGAAACGGATACTGATTATTCACTGTCACTTGTTTCGACTGTCTGAAATTTAAACACATTCTCGTACTGTCACTCTTTCTTCTTCACAAATTACACTGTCGAACTCTAAGATGATGCACTAGGCTTAATGAATCTAAGGTCTAACAAATCTCGTAGTTGATTCTTCAACACTCTCATCAGATCTGACTCACATTCCCGAATCCAAGATACACAAAACACATTACGAACCCCATCTCTAACTCTGTTGGTAACCGCAACAAATAAACAACAGAACTAGCCCGATTAACAATCTCATACAGCACTGTTTGAATACTTGACCCATAACCTTCTCTAGCTGACCATCTGACTTCAACAGGTAACCAAACGCTATGTAGACGTCTTCAAAAATCTAGCTGAAATCTCGAATCCCTGTCGGCCACTATCAAATTCAAGACACTGCATAAAATGAGTACTCTCGATGCAACTATCATTGTTTACTCAGCTAAACTCTCACGGAGGAAATCAAAGGCGAACCAGACACAAGATCCATCACATCTATTACCCACTCTCATTAAGAATCTTCCACGGATGTAACAAACTAGAAGAAAACTGATGCTCGGTCTTGACACGCTGGCAAGTTACACACTTACTCTCATACTGAACCACATCGTTCATCAACTTAATCTAGAAGTATTCATCTTCAACCCACGATACGTCTTCATACTACTCAGATGCAATACAAATGAACTGTAGTGTGCTTCGGCTAAAATAATACGTCTCAAAACACTATGTCATTTGGCACAACTATTCTGTCTCTAAAATGCAAAACTCTATCATCTCTAAAATTGTATTCTGAAGGTCTTCCTTCTACTATGTCTTGCACGTGGGGTGCCAAGAACCTGTCTTGCAACTGTTCCTCTTGAAGTATCTGACTCAAAGTAGGTTTAACATGAAACTCGGCCACAAGAATACTATCATTTGGTAAACTGAATCCGGCAAATACATCTTGCTACTCAACTACTATCTAACAACAAAATACAACTCAAAGCATCGGTTACTACGTAGACTCTCTTCAGATGATACTCAATCTTGAGATTACGGTCTTCAAACAATTCTAACAACTCATGCTGTTCAAGTTTCAACCCTTCCTAAGTCGTCTAATATTTTCAAGCTCTGGTGATAAGTACATACAATGTTCATTTCTTACTATACAAACTTTGTCTCTAAATCTTCGAAGCAATTTCAACTGTAATTAATTCTATGTCTCGTGTCGGATAATTCCTTTCATGTACTTTCTACTGTCTCGATGAATAGGCCACAAATCTTTTGTCTTGCATAAGCATACAACCTAACCCTCCATGTAACACATCACTACGGTTCACAAATTCTCTCTCTGATATATGCTAGATCAAGGTCGAAGTTCTCTTCAAAGTTTCTTCCGGTTTCTCAAGGGCTCATTGTCTCGCACCTAACCACACAACTGAACATTCTTCTGTAGCAATCTGTCAAAGGAGCAGTTGTCTTCGAAAGATCATCTGCAAACCTCCGATAGTAACAATACTAGACCTAGGAACTTTAGATACATGTCAATGTCTTCGGTTTCTTCCAACTCACATCTTCTTCTGCCTACTTAGGATTTACTCTAATACACTCGGCTAATCTACATGTCCTAGGAGAACATCTTCCTTAACTCGGAGTTCACGTTTGCTCAACTTTGCATACAATTAATTCTCTAATAGGGTCTACAAAACTAACTCCGAAGCTTGTCATGGTCTTCTTCGGTACGCGAACATACCCATGTATCATCTATGAGAACTACTACAACTGATCAAGGAGCTCGAGAATTATTCTGCTCAACATCTCTATAATAGTAACTAACACACTAGTCAAATGAAACGACATAACTCGGAACTCAAAGCGATCACATCTTGCCCCGAAAGCTGTCTTCGGTACTTCAACTTCTCTCACTCTCAACTGGTAGAAATAGGATCTCAAATTCATCTTCGAAAAGGATGGAGCACACCATAACTGATCCACAAATCACTGACACTCGGAAACGGATACCGATTATTCACTGTCACTTGTTTCGACTGTCTGAAATTTAAACACATTATCGTACTGTCACTCTTTCTTCTTCACAAATTACACTGTCGAACTCTAAGATGATGCACTAGGGTTAATGAATCTAAGGTCTAACAAATCTCGTAGTTGATTCTTCAACACTCTCATCAGATCTGACTCACATTCCCGAATCCAAGATACACAAAACACATTACGAACCCCATCTCTAACTCTGTTGGTAACCGCAACAAATAAACAACAGAACTAGCCTGATTCACAATCTCATACAGCACTGTTTGAATACTTGACCCATAACCTTCTCTAGCTGACCATCTGACTTCAACAGGTAACCAAACGCTATGCAGACGTCTTCAAAAATCTAGTTGAAATCTCGAATCCCTGTCGGCCACTATCAAATTCAAGACACTGCATAAAATGAGTACTCTCGATGCAACTATCATTGTTTACTCAGCTAAACTCTCACGGAGGAAATCAAAGGCGAACCAGACACAAGATCCATCACATCTATTACCCACTCTCATTAAGAATCTTCCACGGATGTAACAAACTAGAAGAAAACTGATGCTCGGTCTTGACACGCTGGCAAGTTACACACTTACTCTCATACTGAACCACGTCGTTCATCAACTTAATCTAGAAGTATTCATCTTCAACCCACGATACGTCTTCATACTACTCAGATGCAATACAAATGAACTGTAGTGTGCTTCGGCTAAAACAATACGTCTCAAAACACTATGTCATTTGGCACAACTATTCTGTCTCTAAAATGCAAAACTCTATCATATCTAAAACTGTATTCTGAAGGTCTTCCTTCTACTATGTCTTGCACGTGAGGTGCCAAGAACCTGTCTTGCAACTGTTCCTCTTCAAGTATCTGACTCAAAGTAGGTTTAACATGAAACTGGGCCACAAGAATACTATCATTTGGTAAACTGAATCCGGCAAATACATCTTGCTACTCAACTACTATCTAACAACAAAATACAACTCAAAGCATCGGTTACTACGTAGACTCTCTTCAGATGATACTCAATCTTGAGATTACGGTCTTCAAACAATTCTAACAACTCATGCTGTTCAAGTTTCAACCCTTCCTAAGTCGTCTAATATTTTCAAGCTCTAGTGATAAGTACATACAATGTGCATTTCTTACTATACAAACTTTGTCTCTAAATCTTCAAAGCAATTTCAACTGTAATTAATTCTATGTCTCGTGTCGGATAATTCCTTTCATGTACTTTCTATTGTCTCGATGAATAGGCCACAAATCTTCTGTCTTGCATAAGCATACAACCTAACCCTCCATGTAACACATCACTATGGTTCACAAATTCTCTCTCTGATATATGCTAGATCAAGGTCGAAGTTCTCTTCAAAGTTTCTTTCGGTTTCTCAAGGGCTCATTGTCTCGCACCTAACCACACAACTGAACATTCTTCTGTAGCAATCTGTCAAAGGAACAGTTGTCTTCGAAAGATCATCTGCAAACCTCCGATAGTAACAATACTAGACCTAGGAACTTTAGATACATGTCACTGTCTTCGGTTTCTTCCAACTCCCATCTTCTTCTGCCTACTTAGGATTTACTCTAATACACTCGGCTAATCTACATGTCCTAGGAGAACATCTTCCTTAACTCGGAGTTCACGTTTGCTCAACTTTGCATACAATTAATTCTCTAATAGGGTCTACAAAACAAACTCTAAAGCTTGTCATGGTCTTCTTCGGTACGCGAACATACCCATGTATCATCTATGAGAACTACTACAACTAATCAAGGAACTCGGGAATTATTCTGCTCAACATCTCTATAATAGTAACTAACACACTAGTCAAATGAAACGACATAGCTCAGAACTCAAAGCGATCACATCTTGCCCCGAAAGCAGTCTTCGGTACTTCAACTTCTCTCACTCTCAACTGGTAGAAATCGGATCTCAAATTCATCTTCGAAAAGGCTGGAGCACACCCTAACTGATCCACAATTCACTGACACTCGGAAACGGATACCGATTATTCACTGTCACTTGTTTCGACTGTCTGAAATTTAAATACATTCTCGTACTGTCACTCTTTCTTCTTCATAAATTACACTGTCGAACTCTAGGATGATGCACTAGGCCTAAAGAATCTAAGGTCTAACAAATCTCGTAGTTGATTCTTCAACACTCTCAATTCTTTTGAGAATCATAATGTAACACCCCAATTTTGGGCTTAGAAGTTTTGGGTTTGAACCGGACCGGCCGGATTTTCGGTTCGAATATAAAAGATGGTTTTAAGGAAAGCCTAGTTCGGGATGCATTAAAAATATGGAAAAATCCTCTTTTAATATATATAAGAGGGTGGTGAAATCAATTTTACAAAATGAGGTGTGGAAATATGACATTTCGAGTTAGTGACTAAAATGTAATTTTTGAAAAGTTCGTGATTGTTTTAAAAGGATTGAAACTTTGAATCTTTAAGGAGCTAATTTACCCAAGGGAGGATTTCTCCAGATTTTTGTTGATTTTTAAGACTCATTTAATGTTTAATTAATAAAAAGAAAAGAGGGAAAAAGATATTTTTAGTTTCATAACTAACTTTTACCAAAATTTTCCCATTTCATTTTCTCTCAAAATTCCCTCAGCCAAACACATTTCCACAGCAACTTTTCCTTTGATTTTCACACCTAAAGTTGAGATTTTAATTCCTAAATGATTCCTAATCAGTTCTACATCAAATCCTCATCATTTGCTTAATGAATTTTCAAGGATTTTGGCTCTAAACAAGGAGAAATCCACATTTAGAGGTATGAACGTCCTTCTCCTCTAAATACTCAGTTCTTTACTGAAATTCCCAAGTTCTCAATCCTTAAATTGAGTTTTATTAAAGGTTTTAATGTTGTGATCTTGATTTTGGCTTAAAATGCAAGATTTGGATTTAATTTTGAAGAAATTCGTAATAGATGATTGGGATCTGTTTTGAGATGTCTTTTTTGATGTATTTTGGATGTCTAAATGATGTTAAATGGAGGTTTAATCAATGCAATCCCGAATAGGTTGATTTTCCTAAGTTGTTACTTGTGAAAATGGTAGTTTTTGGGGTGATCTTGTGTTCTGTTAATGCTGGAGGTATAAGGACGATTTTGGTTCATTTTGGATGTTAATTGATGTTTAAAAATGGTTAGAAGTGATGGATCTTGGCTGGGTTAAGTTTTGGAAGAGTTTGGAGGTGTTTTCGGTTGTGTTTGGTAGCCAAAATGTTGGATTTATGTAGAGCAGCGAGTTGAGTTGTGTTGCTGGTGTTTTTAATGCATGATGATACATTAATCCTCTGTTGTTATGTGTTTAAAACAGGGGAGAATGATCCGGAAGCAATAGAGGTAGCGTTGGAGGGTTTCGGATGCTTTGAAGGCTTAACGGCTAGCGTAGTTTTGTGTATCGGTGAGAGAAGTTGGGGTTTTCAGCTTTAAAACCAATGTTTGAAGGTTTTGGGAGCTTAGTTTAAGTCTAAGCAACTTAGCTAAGCTCAAGAGTAAGTAAATGGAATTTCTCTCTTGGTTTGTGTTATGAATTGGTTTTTAATGCACTTGAGATGTTGGATGCAATGTATGTGATTTGCATGTTTAAATTCTGTTTTGAAAGGATGTTTTAGCATGGTTTAATGCTGGTTTTGAAAGTCATGTGTTGAAGGATGCTCAAGGTAAGAGATCCTTGGTTTTGTATATTGGAATTGTGGAATTGATGCATATTGTTGCATGTTGTTTAATGGCTTTGTTTAATGCTTTAAAACAGTGAATTGATGATTGTAATTGATGGTATTGGCAAGTGATGTAAGTGGTTGTTGGTTACTTTAATCGGATATAGTTAGCCGGCTATAGGATTGGGTGCACCGTGAATTGAGTCGCCTTGGATGTCGAGGGGTTGTAATGGTACCGTAAACTCCATCCAAGTATCCTAGCGATTGAGAGAGTTGGTGTCACCACGATGGAGGATGGCTCTCATGGGTGGGCTTTGTTAACTGCCACCACGATGGAGGATGGCTCTCGTGGGTGGGCTTGGTTAAGTGCCACCACGATGAAGGATGGCTCTCGTGGGTGGGCTTTGTTAAGTGCCACCACGATGGATAATGGCTCTCGTGGGTGGGCTTGGTTAAGTGCCACCACGACGGAGGATGGCTCTCGTGGGTGAACCTTGTTAAACGTCACCACGATGGAGGATGGCTCTCGTGGGTGGACTTTGTTAAGTGTCACAACGGTGGAGGGTTGCTCCCATGTGTGAGCTTGGTTAAGGTGATTACAATGGTTGTGGTAGCTTCCATGTGTAAGCCTTGTGATGTGTCCCGGCTCTCGCTAGTGTGTTATACAACTTCCGATGAGTGATGTTGAGGGGTTGTGATTGTACCGTTAAACTCCATCACGGGTGTTGAGGGGGTTGTGATTGTACGGTAAACTCCACCTTGTGTTGTTCGGTTGTGTGTATGAAGCGTGTGGGACAACACTTGTAATCCGCGTATCCGATTGTGTCTTGTATTGTGATGGTTTGTGAATTAGCACTTGGAAGCCAATATAATGTTCTTGGATGTAATGAAGCATGAGATGCTTGAAATGATGCAGGGTTGCATGGGAAGTGTGTGATGTTCTAAGAATGCATGTATTACTTGTTAAACTTGAACAAGTGTTTATCTTCTTTTATGAATGGTGTTTATGTGCAAGGAATCTCTTAAATGCATTGAAGTCTTGTGAAGACTTGTTTAGAAAGGCATGAAATGTAAAAGTTGCTTTGGTAGATCATGTGTTGTGCATTTGTTGAATACATGAGATAGTTAGAGGGAACAAATGGTTTTCCAAATATTTTGCTTGAATGGATCATTAAGCATGAGAAAAGCATGCTATGAAGAGGAAATGTTTTTCAAGGTATTTGAGTTTAACTTTGCATAAGGTGTTCATGCTTGGAAAGGTTTTAATTGATGGTTTTGCGAGAATGTGCTTTGAAGTGAGTTTTTTTAGCTTTTCTAAGCTAAGGGTTGGTTTTCATGATTGAGCAATGCATGATTTAAAGCATGTTGTTTAAAAAGGAGTTTTCAAACAATGCTTTGGTTTATCGAATTGTATCTACTTTTTAAGAAGGTTTTGTGATTCGCTGCATTGATGGTGTTTTGGTTTTGAGCATTCCTCACTAAGCATTATGTGCTTACGCTCCTTTTTGTCCATCAATGTAGATAATTGAAGTTGGGACAGCAAGAAGCAAGGGATTCAAGGAGAGCTCCACTTGAGAAGTATGTCTCGGTTAATAGCTATATATAATAAAGGCAATGGGGGGAGAGTCTTTTATATTGATGTGTAATGAGATTGTGTATGTTGGGCAAGTTTGGTTTATGATTTGAACTATGTGGTTTAACGCTTGAAACGTTTGAATCTTCTTATTCATAAGTCGTTATGCTATTCTTCTTGTTTTAAAAAGCATGATTAAGTGTTGGAAGTGTTGAAAGAGTTGGTGCACCTAGGGGTTGTTTTGTATCTAGATTTTAATGGAATTTGGTAGTTATGATGCTTGGCATGTTGTTGATTTGTTGAGGATTGATTTAAAGTATGTTCGATGGTGTTTAGACGAGTTAAAACAGGCTTTTCTGCTGTTTCTGGGCAGGGTGTTTCGAAACACCCTTGCCTGTTTCGAAACAGGTGCTGGATTTGGCCTGGGTGTTTCGAAACGGGTAGAGGTGTTTCGAAACACTTTGGCTACTGCCAAGCCCCGTTTCTGAATGGTCTATTCCCGTTTCGAAACACTTGACCGTTGGGCACTGATTTGAATGGTTTTGAAGTTTGCAAGCTTTACGTTTTAGTCCTGATTTTTGTATGTGCAATTGCTTGAGTTCGAGATGTCCGTTTAAGGTGAAATTTGGCAGAGAGGCATGAAACATGATTAATTTCATAATGATAACAGAAAAATTGGTAAAGTCTTCTTAATTTCCAGAATTTACAAATTGGTCCCTAAATTCGTATGTTGTGCAATTGAGTCCCTTATTGTTTTCCGATTGCTGTAATTTTTGAGTATGCTTACCTCAAGAGTACACCTAGGGTTAATGTGCATCTAGACAAGCTTAAAAAGAAAAAAAGGTCCGTTAATCAAGGTTGACTCTCGGGTTGACTTTGGTTTTCCCCGTGTAATCTTCGTAGTTCGGGTCAACTGTCTAGGTCGGGCTAAGGGGGTTACATTTGGTGGTATCAGAGTTGAGTTGCGAATGCTTGGGGAAATGGTAAATTGTTGTAATATGTGTTTGATGTTTATTCTGATGTGTGGTTGAAAGTCGGTTGAAATGTGTCTTTGAGCGAATTGTTGATGTTTTTATCATGCTTTTTGGTTGTGAATCTTCATTGAGCTAATGTGGATTTGTGTTGATGATATGCTGGTGATGTGAGCTGATTTTATGAATGATGAAAGTGTGATGGGTATGATATGTTGATGTTATGTTGTTGCGAGTGAATGTTGTTTGATGAGAGCATGATCGGAGTATGATGATTGATATGCTCGATGTTGTGATAATCATGTTTTTATTGATTGTTATGTTGTGTAAAAGGGGAGAATTCGGGATACCCATTGCCTTATTATTATAGCTATTGGGTTATGTTGGAGTTGGAGTTTTGAATCCTTGCTTGAAGCTGGCCTGATCGTTTTGTTTGTTTTGTTATGATTGTTTGTTGTTAATAGCATGGTGAAACCGATGAGAGAATGGCAGTTGGGTGAGATGGTTGCTGCTTTAGAGCAGGTTGTTAGGGCGTGGAATTCACCTTTTAGTGGAGGTGTTTCGTCTCAGTCTTTAGTTCCCGGAGTTGAGGTAGTGAGGCAGGAGGAAGAAGCTGGTTTTGTGATGAAGGGTTCATCACCTATAGTTCAAGAGGTGTCGGGAACATCTCAGGCTGTGGTGAAAGTGAGGCATGTAGACGTGCTGACTGTGGGACGTGCGAGTTTGTCGAAACAACGTTTACATGATTTGGGAGCTGTGGAGTATCATGGTTCGACACCTGAGACGTTCGAGGCCTGGTTGGCCAGTGTAATTCTGATTTTGGATCAGGAAGGTTGTGACTACGCCTGTAAGCTAGGAAGTGTTGTCTCATTGATGTTGGAGGACGCTTGTGCTTGGTGGACATCTGTGGCGGTGGCATCGCATATCCACGATATAGATTGGGACTTCTTTGTGTCTGCCTTTTATGAAAGGTACCTTGGAGAGAAATTTCCAAGGGTTAAGCAGCGTGGGGGTGTGGCTTCAGATTATGAAGGTGAGAAAAGTTTAAGCAAGAGAGTTGTGGGTACTGACCTCGGGAGCGGTCAGCGTAAGAGGCTACGTGATAGAAGGTTTTCCTTGAATCGAAGTCTGGGTGCTGGTGCAGACGTGGGTCAAGTGCGGTATGATCAAGGAGTGATAGTTCGGTTGCCGAAGTGTGACCGTTGTGGAAGGTGTCATGTTGGAGGTTGTCGGGGCGCGAAAGTTTGTTGGAACTGTGGTTCTAAGGAGCATGTGAAAAGAAATTGTCCTCAAGTGGTGAGATCAGCTTCAGTGGTAGCAAAAGGGTCTCAGAAGGGTCATGGGCACGGCCGAGACAAGGTTCGAAGGTGGCAGGAAGGGCACAAAGGTGTGAGGAGCTTGGGGAATGAATCTTGTTGGAATTGTGGGTCTGTTGGACATTTGAGACGTAATTGTTTGAAGTTGGCTCGGGGTAGTCAGGGTTCTTTACCGTAGGGAGATGGTGATGATCTTAAGGTGTTGGCTGATGCTGCGGTGGTGCGGCTAGAGAATGATGGTTCTGTGAAGAAGAGAGCTTGTCTGTTGAAGCCCCAAGGCAGTGAGATGTTTACAGGTAACCTTGTTAAGTAACCTTTACCCTAGTTATCTTAGTTTGGTTTCGGTTTGGTTTTCCCTTGCGTAGTGGTATGGTCTTATAGCTAGCAAGTTTGGGGTAGTAGTTGGTGTTGTTTTGAAAACAACTTTAGTGTGAAGAGGGCATTAGTGGGTATTTTGTGGTTAGTGGGTTGTTAGAATGGTAGGGTTGGACAAGTTGGAAGTGAGATAGGAGGTTGTCCTTAGGCGGATCCTGAGGATGTTATTGGCGGGTGTGAACTGACATACATACATAGTTAAAACCATTTGTTATATACTATATTATATATATTTGTTGGTACATGCATACATGTGACATGACATTAGAGGTTTTGCATACATGTACACAGGCATTGATAGGGCATATTGGTGACCATGCATAGGAACGTTCACACTTGCTAATAGCTAGTTGGGTCCGTTAGTGTTGGGATAGGGTTAGGTTGGATGATGGGTTTTAAGAGGTTGTTTTGGTGCTGGGAGAATGTTAGAAGTAATGGAGGGTATTAAGCGAGCTGTCAGTAATAGTGAGTGCGATATAGCATGTTGGTAGAAGGAAAGTGTTTTGGTGCTTAAAGAGTTTAGCGGTATGGTGGTAAGGAGATTACCGGTTGAGGTTAGAATCGGTCAGAGTGGTTGTGAATAGCTGGTAGAAGTGGTAGTTTCTTGGTGTTAAGTGATGTAGTAAGTTAGTGGATGTGTTCCAGAGTGCTGAGGTAACTTGGCATTGATGTTGTAATAGAAGGGTTATTTTTGTAGGTGAAGGTTCGTAGCAACCTTCGAAGAGTTGAGAAGAGGTTGTGTTGAGGGCTGTAGAAAAGGGTTGGCCTGGGGTGAATAGAAGTTTAGTAATCTTAATATGTATAGAATGGGCGGTGTCCTGGTAAGTGATGTGAGCAAATCTTCACCAGCACATGTTGCTGATCTGGAGGTCTTACCGTTAGGACCAATTACGCGATCTAGGGCGCAACGTTTCAGGGAAGCTCTATTCCTTACTTGTGCTAATATTTCTGAATCATTTGATAATACTTGTGCCTTAGACGATAAGACTTTTAATGTGTTGCATGCTGATATGTGACTTATTTAGGCTAATGTGTTGCATGCTGATATGTGACTTATTTAGGCTATACTATTTATTAAGTATGTTTAAGAATATATATAATATGTTAATAGTGTTTTGGGTTAGTATAATATAACTTATAATGTATTATTTTTTTAATGTGTTTATTTTGACGTGTGTGTGCAGCTAATGCACGTAAATGCATATAAGGAGAATCAGCCGAATGCACGTGAATGCATGTGTGTGCAGCAGCCGAGTGTCTTGAATTTTCCTCTCCAATGTGCGGATAAGAACAAGCCAAAGGAAGTTGGAAAGTGGCAGGACATTTTGCATGTGCACAATTCAATTGGCGCACAAAACAAAATCAAACACAATTGAATGAGTGGCTGCCAATTTGTGCCGCCACCTTGGGTGGTTTTTTTTATTCCATGCAATTCAAAAATCAAATTTTAAAATGGATCATTTTCAGCCACACATACTTGGTCGGCCACCTTCATTAGTTTTCTATATATTTGTAAATCATACATTTTAAAAAGGTTACCAACTTTGAAATAAAATTACACTTGAGAGAATTTTCTCTTTTCGGTTCTTTTTAGAATTATTCGACACTCAAACTTGTTTGATTGTCATTAATACTTCGGGTTCCTAAATTGCTATTTAGCGGGTCCAAGTCCTTCGACGTTAAATAGAATCGATTCGGGTTTGCTCAGTAGATTGTGCAAGTTCTTTCGAGTTTAGCGTTTCCAACATCGGTCGTTTTTAAAGCCTTCTTCACCATCGTTGAAGTTCTTTCCAAAACGCCAAAATTATCATATTACTCTATATTATTATTATTTTTATTTTGTTCATCTTTAAGTCCCTATTTAACATAAATATGTCGTATAATTTTTGTGGTTTCCTTGTTGTTTTTATTGCAGGAACGTGCCTACAACACTCCTAGATCCGTAACAAACGAGGATAGTCCGTTTCGGCAGACTGCCCCTTATTATGTGGTAATCAGAGCCTAGGTTGTTGGATTCGTTGTAAGTTTCTGCAAATTCGAGTAAAAAAAAAAGAAAAAAATGCATTCGAATTAAAAAAAAACAGAATTTCGAAAAAAACAAAAACAGATTCGAGAAAAAAAAAACAGCTTAAAAAACAGATTTGAAAAAAAAAACAGATTCGAACAAAAAAACAGATTAAAAAAACATATTCGAACAAAAAAAAACAGATTCAAATAAAAAAAACAGTTTCAAATATAAAAAAAACATTTTAGATTCGAAAGTGTTTATATATATATGTATTATTATTGTTGTGTTCCTATTGTAAGTGATGAAATTTGTACGAGTTTGTTATGTAACTTTGATGCGCTCGGAAATCAACCGAAGTGAACTATGCTTGTTTGTTCGGTAATAGGAAGGTTGTAAGCACGACTTCGCAGTAAGGTTCTCTAAACTCTTCATTTTTCATCTTTTGGTTCCTTTTTTTTCGTGTCATTATCCTTTTCATCTTTTCTTTAATTTTCAGTCTTATTTTCTTTCTTTTTGTGTCACCTTTTTTTTCTTTGTTTCCTTAACCGTTGTTTCCTTGTAGCCAACACCATTGTAACAAGTTTCGAGACGTTGGATTAGTTCTTTAAAGAGCTGATTACGAGAAAGTGTAAGGGAAAAAGGCATTGAGCGTTGTGAGAACAGAAGGGGAGACAAAAAGAGCCATTCAAGTATTCTCCCGAGTGAAACACGAGCGCTGAGTGTTAATTTTTGAGTGCACTGTTCTTTGGAGTGACATCTGCGAGACTTTGATTGAGTGTGCTGTGAGGTCCTTTTTGTTTGTTTTTTTTACTAACCTATAATAGTGTTTTCTTTTGTTTGTTTGTTTTGTTGTTGATTATGGCAGGTTTCGATGATCACACGGTTGAACAGGATCCACTGATTCCTCAAATGCAAGCCTTAGAGAGAATGATGCAACGAGTAGTGGCTATCGCCTTAGAGCCATTACAGTCGAGGATGGATAGGTTTGACGGAGGATCAAACTCTGTTAATGATGTATTGAACGAAAATGAAGTCGAACGCTACCATGGCATGTTTTCCAGGTGCTACCGCCTTAGAGCCATTACAGTAGGAGTGTTGAAGATTATTTCAAGGATATGGAAATGGCTATGATGCGTGCGAATATCGAGGAAGATCGAGAAGCTACCATGGCACGTTTTCTAGCAGGGTTGAACACCGAGATTGCCAACGCTGTTGAGTTACAACATTATGTCGAGGTTGATGACATGGTGCAGATGGCAATAAAGATTGAACGACAGCAGCGCAGGAAGTCTTCAAATCGAGGTAACCCTTCCTTTAAATCTTTTTCAAATCCATTATATACTCCTAACAATTCCAGGAAACAAGCACCGCAAACGCTTCTTCGGATTCGAGAGCAAGGCGAATCCAGCACACCAAAGCCTCCCGTTGCTGATAATGGGCGTGGCAAACAGCAAGTTGTGGTAAAAGAACGATCGCGAGATATCCAGTGTTTCAAGTGCCTTGGAAGAGGACATGTTGCTAGTCAATGTCCTAACCGGAGGGTTATGTTGATGCGAGATGATGGTGAGATTGAGTCAGATTCCGAGGAGGAAGTGCATGATGTCCCTACTGAAGAGGAAGACGAGACCGACCTAGAGGTTCCTGAATCTGGTAAGGTAATGGAACTTTTGGTTATTAAAAGAAGTCTGAATGTGCAACAGGTACCAGATGATCTACAGCGTGAGAATATCTTTCACACACGATGCAAGGTGCAAGACAAGGTATGTGTTGTGATTATTGATAGCGGTAGTTGTACTAATGTTGCCAGTTCAGTGATGGTTGACAGGTTAGGTCTGAAAACGACAAAGCATCCTCATCAATATAAGTTACAATGGTTGAATGATGGTGGCGAGCTTAAAGTGACAAGACAGGCTATTGTACCATTTTCGATCGGAAACTATAAGGACGAGGTCCTTTGTGATGTTGTTTCCATGGATGCTACTCACCTACTATTGGGACCAGATGATCCACAGCGTGAGAATATCTTTCACACACGATGCAAGGTGCAAGACAAGGTATGTGTTGTGATTATTGATAGCGGTAGTTGTACTAATGTTGCCAGTTCAGTGATGGTTGACAGGTTAGGTCTGAAAACGACAAAGCATCCTCATCCATATAAGTTACAATGGTTGAATGATGGTGGCGAGCTTAAAGTGACAAGACAGGCTATTGTACCATTTTCGATCGGAAACTATAAGGACGAGGTCCTTTGTGATGTTGTTTCCATGGATGCTACTCACCTACTATTGGGACCAGATGATCCACAGCGTGAGAATATCTTTCACACACGATGCAAGGTGCAAGACAAGGTATGTGTTGTGATTATTGATAGCAGTAGTTGTACTAATGTTGCCAGTTCAGTGATGGTTGATAGGTTAGGTCTGAAAACGACAAAGCATCCTCATCCATATAAGTTACAATGGTTGAATGATGGTGGCGAGCTTAAAGTGACAAGACAGGCTATTGTACCATTTTCGATCGGAAACTATAAGGACGAGGTCCTTTGTGATGTTGTTTCCATGGATGCTACTCACCTACTATTGGGACGCCCTTGGCAGTATGATAAAAGGGCAATGCATGATGGTTATACAAATCGTTACTCTTTTATGCATGCAGGTAAGAAGATCACTTTGGCTCCTTTGACACCGACTCAAGTGTTTGAAGATCAGGCAAGCTTGAAAAAGAGTAAAGAGACTGCAAAAGAGAAGAAGAAGATGTCCGTGTATGCGAGCAGTAGAGAAATCAGGAAATGTCTTTCCTCTCAACAATCTGTTCTTATTTTGATATTTAAAGATTATTGTTTATTGACAGATTTTCCTACTGATCTACCTTCACCGATTTTGACACTTTTGCAGGAGTTTGAGGACATGTTTCCAGCTGAAACACCGAAGGGATTGCCACCTCTTCGTGGCATTGAGCACCAGATTGATTTCATTCCAGGTGCTACTATTCCGAACCGGCAAGCTTATCGAACCAACCCTGAAGAGACGAAAGAGCTTCAAAGGCAAATTACTGAGTTGATGGACAAGGGTTACATTCGAGAGAGCTTGAGTCCGTGTGCTGTTCCGGTGCTGTTAGTGCCGAAGAAAGATGGTTCTTGGAGGATGTACGTAGATTGTCGAGCTGTGAACCAGATCACAATTAAGTATCGTCATCCCATTCCAAGACTTGATGACATGTTGGACGAGCTTTGTGGAGCCGTCATCTTCTCCAAAATTGACTTAAGGAGCGGCTATCATCAGATTCGCATGCGAGAAGGCGATGAGTGGAAAAACATCCTTCAAGACAAAGCTAGGTTTGTACGAATGGTTAGTAATGCCTTTTGGTTTAACTAATGCACCTAGTACTTTTATGTGTTTGATGAATCATGTTCTACGATCTTTCATTGGTAAATTCTGTGTTGTATACTTTGATGATATCTTGATCTATAGCAAGTCTTTACAGGATCACGTAGGACATTTGCAAGCCGTTCTGCAGGTTTTGCGAGAAGAAAGATTGTTTGGTAACATGGAGAAGTGTGTATTTTGTACTGACAAACTCACATTTCTTGGTTACATTGTTAGTTCTCAGGGAGTTGAAGTTGATCCTGAGAAGATAAAGGCAATTCAGGAATGGCCACGACCGACATCGATTACTCAGGTTAGATCGTTTCATGGTTTAGCGAGTTTTTATCGACGGTTTGTTCCTAACTTCAGTTCTATTACCGCCCCCTTAACCGGGATTATAAAGAAGAATTCAGTCTTCTAATGGGGTAAAGAACAAGAAGATGCCTTTTTGAAAATTAAAGATTGTTTGACTAGAGCACCTGTGTTAGCATTACCTGATTTTGATAAAACTTTTGAAATTGAATGTGATGCTTCTGGAATTGGTATAGGTGCTGTTTTGATGCAGGAAAAGAGGCTCGTAGCTTACTTTAGCGAGAAATTGAGTGGTGCTACATTGAACTATTCGGTTTATGATAAAGAGATGTATGCACTGATTCGGGCATTGGAGACATGGCAACATTATTTGTTGCCTAAGGAGTTTGTGATCCACACCGACCACGAGGCTTTACGTTACATCACAGGTCAGCATAAATTGAATAAACGACATGCTAAGTGGGTTGAATTCTTAGAATCTTTTCCTTATGTCATTCGTTACAAAAAAGGGAAATAAAATGTCGTTGTTGATGCATTGTCACGTAGGTATGCACTTTTGAGTTATCTTGATTCACATCTGATTGGTTTTGCATATATTCGTGATTTATACCCTGATGATCCTGATTTTAGAGATAAGTTTAATGCTTGTTTGAAAGGTGCAGATGGAAAGTTTTACAGGCATGATGGCTATCTTTTCAAGGAAAACAAGATTTACATTCCCCAGGGTTTGATGCATGATATTCTGATCCGTGAGGTGCACGAAGGTGGATTGATGGGTCATTTTGGAGTCACCAAGACGTTACATACCTTGAAAGAACATTTGTTTTGGCCGAAGATGCGTAGAGATGTTGAAAGGTATTGTGAACGTTGTGTGACTTGTAGAAAAGCGAAATCGAAGGTTTCACCACATGGTATGTACTTACCTTTGCCTATTCCTGATTCCCCTTGGACTGATATATCGATGGATTTTGTTTTGGGATTGCCTCGAACTAGGACATGTAGAGATAGTATATTTGTTGTGGTTGATAGGTTCTCGAAAATGGCACATTTTATTGCTTGCCATAAGACTGATGATGTTGTTAATGTGGCTAACTTATTCTTTAGGGATGTTGTACGTTTACATGGTATTCCTAGGTCGATTGTTTCTGACAGGGATGTGAAGTTTTTGAGTCACTTCTGGAGGACTCTTTGGAGCAAATTAGGTACGAAACTCATGTTTTCTACTACTTGTCATCCTCAGACTGATGGACAAACTGAGGTTGTTAACAAGGTTTTATCTACTTTACTTCGTTCCATCATTAAAAAGAATATTAAGACTTGGGAAGATTGTTTGCCACATGTTGAGTTTGCTTATAACCATGTTGTACATTATGCTACTAAAATGTCACCATTTGAGGTTGTTTATGGTTTTAATCTTATTACGCCTCTAGATTTATTGCCTTTGCCACAGGAACAGGTGACGAACAGAGATGGTCAAAGCAAAGTCGATTATGTGAAGAAGTTGCATCAACAGGTTAAGGAGAACCTAGAACGAAGGACTCAGTAGTATGAAAAGCAAGCAAACAAAGGAAGGAAGCGAGTCACCTTCGATGTTGGTGATTGGGTTTGGGTTCATTTCCGAAAGGAATGATTTCCGACCCAAAGGCGGTCCAAGCTATTACCGCGAGGAGATGGTCCTTTTTAGGTGTTGGAGAAAGTGAAAGACAATGCCTACAAGTTAGATCTACCCGGAGAATACAATGTAAGTGCCACATTTAATGTTTCTGACTTAACCCCTTATGGTGATTATACAGATTTGAGGACAAATCCTTTTCAAGAAGGAGGGGATGATGTGAGCACATCTTCACCAGCACATGTTGCTGATCTGGAGGTCTTACCGTTAGGACCAATTACGCGATCTAGGGCGCAACGTTTCAGGGAAGCTCTATTCCTTACTTGTGCTAATATTTCTGAATCATTTGATAATACTTGTGCCTTAGACGATAAGACTTTTAATGTGTTGCATGCTGATATGTGACTTATTTAGGCTATACTATTTATTAAGTATGTTTAAGAATATATATAATATGTTAATAGTGTTTTGGGTTAGTATAATATAACTTATAATATTGTATTATTTTTTTAATGTGTTTATTTTGACGTGTGTGTGCAGCTAATGCACGTAAATGCATATAAGGAGACTCAGCCGAATACATGTGAATGCATGTGTGTGCAGCAGCCGAGTGTCTTGAATTTTCCTCTCCAATGTGCGGATAAGAACAAGCCAAAGGAAGTTGGAAAGTGGCAGCACATTTTGCATGTGCACAATTCAATTGGCGCACAAAACAAAATCAAACACAATTGAATGAGTGGTTGCCAATTTGTGCCGCCACCTTGGGTGGTTTTTTTTATTCCATGCAATTCAAAAATCAAATTTTAAAATGGATCATTTTCAGCCACACATACTTGGTCGGCCACCTTCATTAGTTTTCTATATATTTGTAAATCATACATTGTAAAAAGGTTACCAACTTTGAAATAAAATTACACTTGAGAGAATTTTCTCATTTCGGTTCTTTTTAGAACTATTCGACACTCAAACTTGTTTGTTTGTCATTGATACTTCGGGTTCCTAAATTGCTATTTAGCGGGTCCAAGTCCTTCGATGTTAAACAGATTCGATTCGGGTTTGCTTAGTAGATTGTGCAGGTTCTTTCGAGTTTAGCGTTTCCAACATCAGTCGTTTTTGAAGCCTTCTTCACCATCGTTGAAGTTCTTTCCAAAACGCCAAAATTATCATATTACTCTATATTATTATTATTTTTATTTTGTTCATCTTTAAGTCCCTATTTAACATAAATATGTCGTATAATTTTTGTTGTTTCCTTGTTGTTTTTATTGCAGGAACGTGCCTACAACACTCCTAGATCCGTAACAAACGAGGATAGTCCGTTTCGGCAGACTGCCCCTTATTAGTAAGTCAAAGCTTGAGGTGGAAAGGCAATGTAAGTTCAAGGGCCATTGTTGGTTGGACGGGTTCTTGTGAGAAGTGATTGGCTAGTCGCGTATAAGTAAATCCCTTCTATAGTCAGCTAGTGGTATGTGGAACGGTTGGCGGAGCCAAGGTTGGTTTTTTGTGACGTGAATTTCGGATGTTGGGTGTGTAGTTCTGGTGAGTCGTTATGGTAATGATAGTGGCGGATGTGAAGGAATGTCATCAATACGTTGAGAAGTTTGAGTAAGCAGTTGATGCTTAAGAATTTTTGCTTGATGTGGTAACCTTTGGAAGAAGTTGAGCAGTTTTGCAAGGGGTTTTAGAAGCAGTGAAGGTTGTGGGTCACATGGTGGCTGAAACTGGATGGGTTAGTGTCACCGTGTGTACGAGTTTTGGGAGTTATGAGTTAAGGTGGTGTATGCTGTAAAAGTTTTGAGGTTCTTCGGGTTGTTGGGGCTATGCGCAGTTCGGAAGTGTGAAAGGTTAAGCTGTGGTTAACATCTGAGTGTTCTGGAAATTGTGAACAGTATGTGGTGGTGTTGGGTTTGGTTATAGTGTAAGTTGATTTGTGGAGAAGTTGGTTTGGTGGAGTTTTGTGTGGAGAGTGTTCAGTGGTGGTTAAGTCTCCTGTGTTGCTTTGTGGGTTGCTTTGAGAAGTTTGATTGTGCTCTTTCGCCGGTTGAAATTTCGAGGACGAAATTTCCTAAGAGGGGGAGAGTTGTAACACCCCAATTTTGGGCTTAGAAGTTTTGGGTTTGAACCGGACCGTTCGGATTTTCGGTTCGAATATAAAAGGTGGTTTTAAGGAAAGCCTAGTTCGGGATGCATTAAAAATATGGAAAAATATCTAAAAATCCTCTTTTAATATATATAAGAGGGTGGTGAAATCAATTTTACAAAATGAGGTGTTGAAATATGACATTTCGAGTTAGTGACTAAAATGTAATTTTTGAAAAGTTCGTGACTGTTTTAAAAGGATTGAAACTTTGAATATTTAAGGAGCTAATTTACCCAAGGGAGGATTTCTCCAGATTTTTCTTGATTTTTAAGACTCATTTAATGTTTAATTAATAAAAAGAAAAGAGGGAAAAAGATATTTTTAGTTTCATAACTAACTTTTACCAAAATTTTCCCATTTCATTTTCTCTCAAAATTCCCTCAGCCAAACACATTTCCACAACAACTTTTCCTTTGATTTTCACACCTAAAGTTGAGAATTCAATTCCTAAATGATTCCTAATCAGTTCTACATCAAATCCTCACCATTTGCTTAATGAATTTTCAAGGATTTTGGCTCTAAACAAGAAGAAATCCACATTTATAGGTATGAACGTCCTTCTCCTCTAAATACTCAGTTCTTTACTGAAATTCCCAAGTTCTCAATCCTTAAATTGAGTTTTATTAAAGGTTTTAATGTTGTGATCTTGATTTTGGCTTAAAATGCAAGATTTGGATTTAATTTTGAAGAAATTCGTCATAGATGATTGAGCTCTGTTTTGATATGTCTTTTTGATGTATTTTGGATGTCTAAATGATGTGAAATGGAGGTTTAATCAATGCAATCCCGAATAGGTTGATTTTCCTAAGTTGTTACTTGTGAAAATGGTAGTTTTTGGGGTGATCTTGGTGTTCTGTTAATGCTGGAGGTATAAGGACGAGTTTGGGTTCATTTTGGATGTTAATTGATGTTTAAAAATGGTTAGAAGTGATGGATCTTGGCTGGGTTAAGTTTTGGAAGAGTTTGGAGGTGTTTTCGGTTGTGTTTGGTAGCCGAAATGTTGGATTTATGTAGAGCAGGGAGTTGAGTTGTGTTGCTGGTGTTTTTAATGCATGATGATGCATTAATCCTCTGTTGTTATGTGTTTAAAACAGGGGAGAATGATCCGGAAGCAATAGAGGTAGCGTTGGAGGGTTTCGGATGCTTCGAAGGCTTAACGGCTAGCGTAGTTTTGTGTATCGGTGAGTGAAGTTGGGGTTTTCAGCTTTAAAACCAATGTTTGAAGGTTTTGGGAGCTTAGTTTAAGTCTAAGCAACTTAGCTAAGCTCAAGAGTAAGTAAATGGAATTTCTCTCTTGGTTTGTGTTATGAATTGGTTTTTAATGCACTTGAGATGTTGGATGCAATGTATGTGATTTGCATGTTTAAATTCTGTTTTGAAAGCATGTTTTAGCATGGTTTAATGCTGGTTTTGAAAGTCATGTGTTGAAGGATGCTCAAGGTAAGAGATCCTTGGTTTTGTACATTGGAATTGTGGAATTGATGCATATTGTTGCATGTTGTTTAATGGCTTTGTTTAATGCTTTAAAACAGTGAATTGATGATGGTAATTGATGGTATTGGCAAGTGATGTAAGTGGTTGTTGGTTACTTTAATCGGATATAGTTAGCCGGCTATAGGATTGGGTGCACCGTGAATTGAGTCGCCTTGGATGTCGAGGGGTTGTAATGGTACCATAAACTCCATCCAAGTATCCTAGCGATTGAGAGAGTTGGTGTCACCATGATGGAGGATGGCTCTCGTGGGTGGGCTTTGTTAAGTGCCACCACGATGGAGGATGGCTCTCGTGGGTGGGCTTGGTTAAGTGCCACCACGATGAAGGATGGCTCTCGTGGGTGGGCTTTGTTAAGTGCCACCACGATGGAGGATGGCTCTCGTGGGTGGGCTTGCTTAAGTGCCACTACGATGGAGGATGGCTCTCGTGGGTGAACCTTGTTAAACGTCACCACGATGGAAGATGGCTCTCGTGGGTGGACTTTGTTAAGTGTCACAACGGTGGAGGGTTGCTCCCATGTGTGAGCTTGGTTAAGGTGATTACAATGGTTGTGGTAGCTTCCATGTGTAAGCCTTGTGATGTGTCCCGGCTCTCGCTAGTGTGTTATACAACTTCCGATGAGTGATGTTGAGGGGTTGTAATTGTACCGTTAAACTCCATCACGGGTGTTGAGGGGGTTGTGATTGTACGGTAAACTCCACCTTGTGTTGTTCGGTTGTGTGTATGAAGCGTGTGGGACAACACTTGTAATCCGTGTATCCGATTGTGTCTTGTGTTGTGATGGTTTGTGAATTATCACTTGGAAGCCAATATAATGTTCTTGGATGTAATGAAGCATGAGATGCTTGAAATGATGCAGGGTTGCATGGGAAGTGTGTGATGTTCTAAGAATGCATGTATTACTTGTTAAACTTGAACAAGTGTTTATCTTCTTTTATGAATGGTGTTTATGTGCAAGGAATCTCTTAAATGCATTGAAGTCTTGTGAAGACTTGTTTAGAAAGGCATGAAATGTAAATGTTGCTTTGGTAGATCATGTGTTGTGCATTTGTTGAATACATGAGATAGTTAGAAGGAACAAATGGTTTTCCAAATATTTTGCTTGAATGGATCATTAAGCATGAGAAAAGCATGCTATGAAGAGGAAATGTTTTTCAAGGTATTTGAGTTTAACTTTGCATAAGGTGTTCATGCTTGGAAAGGTTTTAATTGATGGTTTTGTGAGAATGTGCTTTGAAGTGAGTTTTTTTAGCTTTTCTAAGCTAAGGGTTGGTTTTCATGATTGAGCAATGCATGATTTAAAGCATGTTGTTTAAAAAGGAGTTTTCAAACAATGCTTTGGTTTATCGAATTGTATCTACTTTTTAAGAAGGTTTTGTGATTCGCTGCATTGATGGTGTTTTGGTTTTGAGCATTCCTCACTAAGCATTATGTGCTTACACTCCTTTTTTTCCATCAATGCAGATAATTGAAGTTGGGACAGCAAGAATCAAGGGATTCAAGGAGAGATCCACTTGAGAAGTATGTCTCGGTTAATAGCTATATATAATAAAGGCAATGGGGGGAGAGTCTTTTATATTGATGTGTAATGAGATTGTGTATGTTGGGCAAGTTTGGTTTATGATTTGAACTATGTGGTTTAACACTTGCAACGTTTGAATATTCTTATTCATAAGTCGTTATGCTATTCTTCTTGTTTTAAAAAGCATGATTAAGTGTTGGAAGTGTTGAAAGAGTTGGTGCACCTAGGGGTTGTTTTGTATCTAGATTTTAATGCAATTTGGTAGTTATGATGCTTGGCATGTTGTTGATTTGTTGAGGATTGATTTAAAGTATGTTTGATGGTGTTTAGACGAGTTAAAACAGGCTTTTCTGCTGTTTCTGGGCAGGGTGTTTTTCGAAACAGGTGATGGATTTGGCCTGGGTGTTTCGAAACGGGTAGAGGTGTTTCGAAACACTTTGGCTACTGCCAAGCCTCTTTTCTGAACGGTCTATTCCCGTTTCGAAACACTTGACCTTTGGGCACTGATTTGAATGGTTTTGAAGTTTGCAAGCTTTACGTTTTAGTCCTGATTTTTGTATGTGCAATTGCTTGAGTTCGAGATGTCCGTTTAAGGTGAAATTTGGCAGAGAGGCATGAAACATGATTAATTTCATAATGATAACTCAAAAATTGGTAAAGTCCTCTTAATTTCCAGAATTTACAAATTGGTCCCTAAATTCGTATGTTGTGCAATTGAGTCCCTTATTGTTTTCCGATTGCTGTGATTTTTTAGTATGCTTTCCTCAAGAGTACACCTAGGGTTAATGTGCATCTAGACAAGCTTAAAAAGAAAAAAAAGGGTCGTTAATCAAGGTTGACTTTCGGGTTGACTTTGGTTTTCCCCGTGTAATCTTCGTAGTTCGGGTCAACCGTCTAGGCCGGGCTAAGGGGGTTACACATAAGATACAGAGCAATCAAAGCAGAAGCAAGCTCAGGGACGGTCTCAATAACAAACTCTTTTTCTCTGTCAGGAGACATACCGGGTAATTCTTGTAAACACTTCTAGGAAAACACAAACTATTCTAACATTTCGCGGTCTAATCTTCATTCAGAAAATCAAAACCATCACATTTGCTAGGCAAGCCTGTCAACTAAGCTCAATCAATCTTTGACCTCTAAAGCTGGAACAACATTCGATAAGAAGCTCACATTCTCACCTACCACTACAGTCTCACAGAAATCTGCAACTTCAAGGCAACTCTCTCTCTGTCTCAAGGTATACCCTAGCTTCGTGTTCTACAAGCTAAACCAGGCTAAAAGGTACATCAAAACCGTAAAAAGATAATTACTTCACACTACTAGAAACACGTAACCCTGAACCATCAACAGACATCTTCCGTACATCTTTTTGACCACCACTATCTCACCAAAAGGTCTAGTCACATGTGCCCCTACGTCTAAGGTCTCAACATGTATATCAAACTTCTTGCACGCTCACACAAAAGGACGAATCCGTAGAAATTGCAACTTCACAGGTACACAACTGATAGTCTTCGGTTCTCTTGTTTTCAGGCTGGTCCTTCACACATAACCTAACTCTTCAAAACCGTTCTTAGAGCATCTCGAAACTTCAAAATTCAATTCTGATCACACACAAACAATCATGCTTGAACTTATCCTATAACATCGGTCCTGACGACTCGAAACATCCCACTACTAAACAATCTAGAGTCAAAACTCAAGGCTTCTTTCCGGCTCAACTATATCGGAAGCGACTTCGTCTCTCCTTCTTGCTGGAAGACAACTAAGACGCACACTGGCCCAATCACGCAATTCGATTCCCACTCACGGATACTGATCGGCTGTCTTGTACTAAAACCATAGGCCGAACCCCCAACGATCACTAACTAACATTTCCGAATTTCAGATTACTCACACGAGACCCCTACCTAGATCTCGCCAAAAGAACTAAGGTACTCATACCTACCTCTAACACTTCACCGGACACAATCAAACTTTGCATGCTTGCTAACAACATACCGAAGTACGGATTTAGAATCAACCGGAGGGAACAAACTCAAAAATGTACCAAGGGCTTATCTACTGTAACATCGATACTACTCTGACTCCCACTCATAGGTCTTCACTTCTTTTCACCAACTAATACCAGAATCGGTCTCATCGTCCTTCACCAACAAGAATCAACTCACATACACACGGACTCGAACAAACAAATTGTACCTCAACTCCGGTGCAACCATACTTCACTGGCTGAAGCGATGAACTCCCTCAACATCATCCACATTTCAGAACCCACAACTTCTATTTACCGATTCACGGCCCACACCTTGGCCTCAAACTTACCAAAAAGCAATAAATCAACAACAACAACAATAATTTGACATACAAACTGGGTTAGCAAAGGAAAGGGTCCAAGAGGCTCAAGTATGTTTCCCTCACTTAAAAATCTCTTTTTCTGGTGTAATAGAAGTAATGGGACTCTACTAAATATGCTTCAAGCAACATACACGCACGATCAACCAATATACATTCACAATCAAACAATCACACATTACAACATACTCGAATAACAAGCAACATGCTTACATGGCAAGCAACCACCGTGCAATTGCAATACAAAGATTAAACTTACCTCACTTACCTGCCAAAGGTCTCGGAAACCTTAGGCTCTGATACCAACAAATGTAACCCCCTCGCCCCGGTCTGGTCAGCTGACCGGTTCGAGTAGGCTACACGGGGAAAACCAACGCGAAACCTGTGAAGGTCCCACCTCAGTTAGCGACCCTAAGAAGCCAACACAACTTACACATACACTCTAGAGGCATGCATCCTATGGCAAGATGTACTCAAAACTCACAAGGCATAAGATAGGGCATCCATTTAAGATATCATTCAAAGCATGCTCGAAGACTTAAAAGCCAAAGACACATGTCTCCCATATAAGGTTTACATGCTTACAAACACATGCACTCAACCAAAAGCATAGCATCTCAATACAAACATTTGACCTACACTTAACAAGCATTATTCATCCAAAAGATTTCATGCATTTACAAAAAGATGGCATACAAAGCACCCTAAGATTCATCCCTTAACAACCAAAGCATATAAGCATTCAAGACATGTAACGTAAGCAAGATTTACAATTCAAATAAGGTATCCAAGAGCCACAACAATTCAACAAACAACAAAGCATTTAATTCAACGACACATGTCCCATTTCTTGTCTATTACAATCCACAATTTAAACATCATACTTGAGCTAACCAAAAGCAACACTTGGAGACCTTTCCTTGCCCTTGCCACCCACAAGCTACTTATCTGCATTGTCGAACAAAAAAGAGCGTAAGCATAAAAGCTTAGTGAGGGTAAGCTCATAAAACAAACCTTCGACAATGCAAGGTCCAAGCACGAGCAACTACCATAATGAAAGGCATGATCTTACCTCCGATCCACGAGAGCCAAATTAAACATGATGCATGAACATATAATCAACATTATGCCATGCTCAACAACTCATAAGCTCAACTTACAATAATACATATATCAAGGTATTATTAACAACATATCTCAATGCATTTTGGAATCACATTTCCTATCTTATTGGCAACACATCTCAAATCATAAAGGAACATATAATCTCATATTGGCACCTAGCTATGACTCGAATACGCGGATAACATGTTGGAACGCATTTCCAACATAACCATTACCTGCGGTGGGATTACACTCATCACCGGTTCTCGTGGAGGGGATTCCACTCATCCTCACGCCCGTCGATGGGATTCCACTCATCACCGACTAATATATAAACATTTCTGGTCGAATATTACATCACCGTACTCCTCCTTGATGCCTTAACGCCACCAAGGCCACGCGCGACTTTGACTCTCGTGTGCACACTCATCCTAATGATCGATCATTGTACCCAAGCATACTAGTGCAAATATTAAGCAAATTTCATAACCTTTCACAACATCAACTCAACATAACTTCCGTGCTTAGCACGTACTCACCATGATCACTATCATGCACGATTCATAAACCAAACTACATGCATATATCAACGCATCATAGCAAGCCTCAACAACATGCATAACACATTATACATAGCCAACACAAACACAATTAGACTTGAGGCATAATAAGCAATTAGGAGTTCAACCAAAGGTTTCCTAAGCTAAATTTGAGATTAGGCTACCACTCTAATCTCAACTCTAGGTGGGTTTACCAAGCCCATCCTAGGTTCACATGCTTGAACCAATATTTGAAAGCCATTTAAAAATAGTAACCACTCACCGACCACTCCATTAGCACAAGCCGACAAGCCAACCAAGCATCTAAGTTTCCGGATCCGAGCCCGAAGCTTCCCCATTGGTTTCCCTTGCTTTTAGCTATTCAAAAACAATATATTAACCTCAAAATCAGCCACAAACCCAAAGTTTAACACCAACACACAAATCCACTACAATTCTCACAATTCAAAGCCAAGTTCATTCTTTAATTTCTCATTTTCGTACTTCCACAAAGACCCATAAAAAATCAGCAATGTAGTCATCCAAAGCACTCTTAAATATGTTCAAAACACTACTCAAACCTAGTATAACCATCAGCCAATGATTTCCAACATCAAGAACCCCAAAACCAACCTTTAAACCCTTCAAAAATCCAATTAAAACCCAAATTCGGGAATCAACATAAAACCATGTAAAAATCAACTATGTTGGACCTTATGGGTAGTAACAATATATACAACTTCAACAAATCGAAAGCTCAAGTTAAAGACAATAAAGTTTGCATTTTTAATCTAAAAAAACAAAACCCCAAACTACAAAATCTATGAGCTTTATGAAAACTAATGGTACCATCTTGAAGCAGAAGAGGAGGACAAGTTAAAAACGGTTTTACCTTTCAAAAATCACCAACAAAGAGCATGGGAGGTGATGGAATAAAGATTTGGAGAGGGAGGAGGTTTTTGACGTGAAGAGATAAAAAGGAGGAAGAAGAAGATGAAATAAAAGTTGTCTTTTAAAATAAAAGAGGGGTTTTAATTTGAAAGTTCACATATTTACAATCTTGCCATTAATGAGATGGCAATCTCATTTATCCTAAAATCTATGGGATTGGATTCCCAAAACAATTTTAGTCCAACATAAATTTTTGCTTCGAATATATGAAGCCCAAAATAATATTTTATTATTTTAAATTTTAAAACTGAAACCCGAACCATTATCTAAATATTATTTTCAACCGACCCGTAAACCCAAGTGTTACAAGTTTATATTTCTTATTATTGCCAACAAAGAACATGCTTTTAACCGGAATAACCAATACCACTTCTCTCAGTTAACAAATTTCCAGTTGACTCATAAATCAGATCTAAAACGAGATAAAATGCCAGAGGCAAATGGATCAAGACATATATAATCAAGCAATAGAACTTACTGTAATGTGTCAACAGTTCGACCACGGTCCATAAGAAACTCGCGTAACTGCAGCAAAGCAATAACATAGAATACATAAGTCAAAACTATGAAACCAACTTTAAACTGTCAAGTCTCACAGGTATTAGTACAGAGTAGACAGAAATTAATGTTACTTTGGAATTTGAATCTGCTTCCTCCCTTACAATCTTGGACTCTTCGACCACCTTCACCATAATGGCTTCTTGTTCAGCAAGTGCATTACGAGCAGAATTTTATTTTTCCAGCTTTTCCTGCTCTTCTGCTCTCATCAATTCCTGTGCCGCAGATTGTCGATCTTCTAGGGTTTGACGCATCTATCAATAAATGTATACATGTACAAAATGAATGTATAACAAATTCAAAGCCTTTCATATCAATATCATGTTCTTTGTTAAATACACCATAAATTCCAAGGATGATCTAGCTAAGTCACTAATCAACTTATTTAGACATGGTTAAGTTTCAAGAAATTGCTTATTTATCTCAAGATTGTGACACTCACTCAAATTCTGGTTTATGGCAAGATATAAGTTTGTTTTGTAAAAAGTTTTCAACTTCATTTTCCCACCACATGGTAAAAATATCGATCAATCAAGATTAACTGGATACGCAAATGAATCATACCGTAACATATAGCATAACATATGAAGAGAAGATTTTATACTGAATATCTACTAGATGACAGATCCAATTTGTTCCAAGATTACCTCGTCAAGAACGGAAAGAGATTTATCTCTTTCATACAAGCTGAGTAAGCGATTTTCAAGTTCCTTCACTTCAGTGACTAGGATTGCCTTCTCCCCATATACTTCTCCAGCATGCTGCAAAACAAAAGCAAATGGTTGAGCTTCCATACTCTTTAAAGAATCATTAAACTGGATTTATTATTGGTAACTAAAAGATCCAGTCATTATGTAACACCCCAATTTTGGGCTTAGAAGGTTTGGGTTTGAACCGGATCGGTCGGATTTCCGGTTCGAATATAAAAGGTGGTTTTAAGGGAAGCCTAGTTCGGGATGCATTAAAAATATGGAAAAATATCTAAAAATCCTCTTTTAATGTATATAAGAGGATGGTGAAATCAATTTTACAAAATGAGGTTTGGAAATATGACATTTTTGAGTTAGTGAATAAAATGTAATTTTTGAAAAGTTCGTGACTGTTTTAAAAGGATTGAAACTTTGAATCTTTAAGGAGCTAATTTACCCAAGGGAGGATTTCTCCAGATTTTTCTTGATTTTTAAAGACTCATTTAATGTTTATTTAATAAAAAGGAAAAAGGGAAAAAAATATTTTTAGTTTCATAACTAACTTTTACCAAAATTTTCCCATTTCATTTTCTCTCAATTTTCCCTCAGCCAAACACATTTCCACAGCAACTTTTCCTTTGATTTTCACACCTAAAGTTGAGATTTCAATTCCTAAATGATTCCTAACCATTTCTACACCAAATCCTCATCATTTGCTTAATGAATTTTCAAGGATTTTGGCTCTAAACAAGGAGAAATCCACATTTAGAGGTATGAACGTCCTTCTCCTCTAAATACTCAGTTCTTTACTGAAATTCCCAAGTTCTCAATCCTTAAATTAAGTTTTATTAAAGGTTTTAATGTTGTGATCTTGATTTTGGCTTAAAATGCAAGATTTGGATTTAATTTTGAAGAAATTCGTATTGGATGATTGAGCTCTGTTTTGAGATGTCTTTTTGATGCATTTTGGATGTCTAAATGATGGGTGATTGAGGTTTAATCAATGCAATCCCGAATAGGTTGATTTTCCTAAGTTTTTACTTGTGAAAATGGTGGTTTTGGGGGTGATCTTGGTGTTTTGTTAATGCTGGAGGTATAAGGACGAGTTTGAGTTTATTTTGGATGTTAATTGATGTTTAATAATGGTTAGAAGTGATGGATCTTGGCTGGGTTAAGTCTTGGAAGTGTTTGGAGGTGATTTCGGTTGTGTTTGGTAGCCGAAATGTTGGATTTGCAAAGAGCAACGAGTTTAGGTGTGTTTCTGGTGTTTTTAATGCATGATGATGCATTAATCCTCTGTTGTTATGTGCTTGAAACAGGGGAGAATGATCCGTGAGCAATAGAGGTGGCGTTGAAGGTTTCGGATGCTTGGAAGGCTTGTTGGCTAGCCTAGTTTTGTGTATCGGTGAGTGAAGTTGGGTTTTCAGCTTTGAAACCAATGTTTGAAGGTTTTGGGAGCTTATTTTAAGTCTAAGCAACTTAGCTAATCTCAAGAGTAAGTAAATGGAATTTCTCTCTGGGTTTGTGTTATGAATTGGTTTTTAAAGCACTTGTGATTGTTGGATGCAATGCATGTGATTTGCATGTTTAAATTCTGTTTTGAAAGCATATTTTAGCATGGTTTAATGCTGGTTTTGAAAGTCATGTGTGAAGGATGCTCAAGGTAAGAGATCCTTGGTTTTGTACATTGGAATTTTGGAATTGATGCATAATGTTGCATGTTGTTTAATGGCTTTGTTTAATGCTTCAAAACAATGAAGTGATGATGGTAATTGGTGGTTTTGGAATTTTGGTTATGCTTGTAAAAACAATGGATTAATGTAGTAAAATGGTTATATTGGCAAGTGATGTAAGTGGTTCTTGGTTACTTTAATCGGATATAGTTAGCCGTCTATAGGATTGGGTGCACCGTGAATTGAGTCGCCTTGGATGTCGAGGGGGTTGTAATTGTATCGCAAACTCCATCCAAGAATCCTAGCGATTGAGGAAATTGTTGTCACCACGATGGAGGATGGATCTCGTGGGTGGGCTTGGTTAAGTGCCACCACGATGGAGGATGGCTCTCGTGGGTGAACCTTGCTAAAACTCACCACGATGGAGGGTGGCTCTCGTGGGTGGACTTTATTAAGCGTCAGAACGGTGGAGGGTTGCTCCCGTGTGTGAGCTTGGTTAAGGTGATTACAATGGTTGTGGTAACTTCCATGTGTAAGCCTTGTGATGTGTCCCGGCTCTCGCTAGTGTATTATACAACTTCCGATGAGTGATGTTGAGGGGTTGTGGTTGTACCGTTAAACTCCATCACGGGTGTTGAGGGGGTTGTGATTGTACCGGTAAACTACACCTTGTGTTGTTCGGAAGTGTGTATGGAGCGTGTGGGACAACGCTTGTAATCCGCGTATCCGATTGTGTCTCGTGTTATGATGGTTTGTGAATTATCACTTGGAAGCCAATATAATGTTCTTGAATGTAATGAAGCATGAGATGCTTGAAATGATGCATGGTTGCATGGGAAGTGTGTGATGTTCTAAGAATGCATGTATAACTTGTTAACTTGTACAAGTGTTTATCTTATATTAAGAATGGTGCATATGTGCATGGGAATCTCTTTAGTGCATTGAAGTCTTGCGAAGGCTTGTTTTAAAAGGCATGTAATGCAAATGTTGATTTTGTGGTTCATGTATTGCATTTGTTTAATGCATGAGATAGATTGAAGGAGTAAGTGGTTTTCAAAGGTTTCTTGCTTTGAGATGATTTTCAAGAATGAGAAAAGTATAATGTGAAGTGGAAGTGTTTTCCAAGGAATTTGTATTTAACTTTGCATATGATGTTCATGCATGGAAAGGTTAAATTGATGGTTTTGGAACTAAACAAGGAGAAATCAACATTTAGAGGTATGAACGTCCTTCTCCTCTAAATACTCAGTTCTTTACTGAAATTCCCAAGTTCTCAATCCTTAAATTAAGTTTTATTAAAGGTTTTAATGTTGTGATCTTGATTTTGGCTTAAAATGCAAGATTTGGATTTAATTTTGAAGAAATTCGTATTGGATGATTGGGCTCTGTTTTGAGATGTCTTTTTGATGTATTTTGGATGTCTAAATGATGTGTGATTGAGGTTTAAATAATGCAATCCCGAATAGGTTGATTTTCCTAAGTTTTTACTTGTAAAAATGGTGGTTTTTGGGGTGATCTTGGTGTTTTGTTAATGCTGGAGGTATAAGGAGGAGTTTGAATTTATTTTGGATGTTAATTGATGTTTAATAATGGTTAGAAGTGATGGATCTTGGCTGGGTTAAGTCTTGGAAGTGTTTGGAGGTGATTTCGGTTGTGTTTGGTAGTCGAAATGTTGGATTTGCAAAGAGCAGCGAGTTTAGGTGTGTTGCTGGTGTTTTTAATACATGATGATGCATTAATCCTCTGTTGTTATGTGCTTGAAACAGAGGAGAATGATCCGTGAGCAATAGAGGTGGCGTTGAAGGTTTCGGATGCTTGGAAGGCTTGTTGGCTAGCCTAGTTTTGTGTATCGGTGAGTGAAGTTGGGTTTTCAGCTTTGAAACCAATGTTTGAAGGTTTTGGGAGCTTAGTTTAAGTCTAAGCAACTTAGCTAAGCTCAAGAGTAAGTAAATGGAATTTCTCTCTTGGTTTGTGTTATGAATTGGTTTTTAAAGCACCTGTGATTGTTGGATGCAATGCATATGATTTGCATGTTTAAATTCTGTTTTGAAAGCATATTTTAGCATGGTTTAATGCTGGCTTTGAAAGTCATGTGTGAAGGATGCTCAAGGTAAGAGATCCTTGGTTTTGTACATTGGAATTTTGGAATTGATGCATAGTGTTGCATGTTGTTTAATGGCTTTGTTTAATGCTTCAAAACAGTGAAGTGATGATGGTAATTGGTGGTTTTGGCATTTTGGTTATGCTTGTAAAAACAATGGATTAATGTGGTAAAATGGTTATATTGGCAAGTGATGTAAGTGGTTCTTGGTTACTTTAATCGGATATAGTTAGCCGGCTATAGGATTGGGTGCACCGTGAATTGAGTCGCCTTGGATGTCGAGGGGGTTGTAATTGTACCGTAAACTCCATCCAAGAATCCTAGCGATTTAGGAAATTGGTGTCACCATGATGGAGGATGGCTCTCGTGGGTGGGCTTGGTTAAGTGCCCCCACGATGGAGGATGGCTCTCGTGGGTGAACCTTGTTAAAAGTCACCACGATGGAGGGTGGCTCTCGTGGGTGGACTTTGTTAAGCGTCACAACGGTGGAGGGTTGCTCCCGTGTGTGAGCTTGGTTAAGGTGATTACAATGGTTGTGGTAACATCCATGTGTAAGCCTTGTGATGTGTCCCGGCTCTCGCTAGTGTATTATACAACTTCCGATTAGTGATGTTGAGGGGTTGTGATTGTACCGTTAAACTCCATCACGGGTGTTGAGGGGGTTGTGATTGTACCGGTAAACTCCACCTTGTGTTGTTCGGAAGTGTGTATGGAGCGTGTGGGACAACACTTGTAATCCGCGTATCCGATTGTGTCTTGTGTTATGATGGTTTGTGAATTATCACTTGGAAGCCAATATAATGTTCTTGAATGTAATGAAGCATGAGATGCTTGAAATGATGCATGGTTGCATGGGAAGTGTGTGATGTTCTAAGAATGCATGTATAACTTGTTAACTTGTACAAGTGTTTATCTTATATTAAGAATGGTGCATATGTGCATGGGAATCTCTTTAGTGCATTGAAGTCTTGTGAAGGCTTGTTTTAAAAGGCATGTAATGCAAATGTTGATTTTGTGGTTCATGTATTGCATTTGTTTAATGCATGAGATAGATTGAAGGAGTAAGTGGTTTTCAAAGGTTTCTTGCTTTGAGATGATTTTCAAGAATGAGAAAAGTATAATGTGAAGTGGAAGTGTTTTCCAAGGAATTTGTATTTAACTTTGCATATGATGTTCATGCATGGAAAGGTTAAATTGATGGTTTTGCAAGGGTGTGCTTTGAAGTGAGTTACTTAGCTTTCCTAAGGTAAGGGTTGGTTTTCATGTTTGAGCAATGCATGATTTAAAGCATGTTGTTTAAAAAGGGGTTTTCAAACACTGCTTTGGTTTATCGAAATGTGTTTACTTTTTAAAGAGGTTTTATGACTCGCTGCATTGATGGTGTTTTGGTTTTGAGCATTCCTCACTAAGCATCATGTGCTTACGCTTCTTTTGTCCATCAATGCAGATATTTGAAGTTGGGACAGCAAGAAGCAAGGGATTCAAGGAGAGCTCCACTTGAGATGTATGTCTCGGTTAATAGCTATAGATAATAAAGGCAATGGGGGGAAGAGTCTTTTATGTTGATGTGTAATGAGATTGTGTATGTTGGACAAGTTCGGTTTATGATTTGAACTATGTGGTTTAACGCTTGCAACGTTAGGTTTTGTATGATTAGGTGTTGGATGTGTTGAAAGAGTTGGTGCACCTAGGGGTGGTTTTGTATCTAGATTTTAATGCAATTAGGTTGTTATGATGCTTGGAATATTGTTGATTTGTTGTGGAATGGTTTGGAGCATGTTCGATGGGGTTTAGATGTGTTAAAATAGGCCTATCTGCTGTTTCTGGGCAGGGTGTTTCGAAACACCCTTGCCTGTTTCGAAACAGGGGCATGATTTGGACTGGGTGTTTCGAAACGTGTAGAGGTGTTTCGAAACACTTTGGCTACTGCCAAGCCCCGTTTCTGAACGGGCTAACCCCGTTTCGAAACACTTGACCGTTGGGCACTGATTTGAATGGTTTTGAGGTTTGCAAGCTTTACGTTTTAGTCCTGATTTTTGTATATGCAATTGATTGAGTTCGAGATGTCTGTTTAAGGTGAAATTTGGCAGATAGGCATGAAACATGACTAATTTCATAATGGTAACTTAAAAATTGGTAAAGTCCTCTTAATTTTCAGAATTTACAAATTGGTCCCTAAATTCGTTTTTTGTGCAATTGGGTCCCTTATTGTTTTCCGTTTGCTGCGATTTTTGAGTATGCTTATCTCAAGAGTATGCCTAGGTTTAATGTGTATCTAGACAAGTTTAAAAAGAAAAAAAGGGTCGTTAATCAAGGTTGACTTAGGGGTTGACTTTGGTTTTCCCCGTGTAATCTTCGTAGTCCAGGTCAAACTTCTAGGCCGGGCTAAGGGGGTTACATTTGGTGGTATCAGAGCTGAGTTGCGAATGCTTGGGGAAAATGGTAAATTGTTGTAATAAGTGTTTAATGTTTATTCTGATGTGTGGTTAAAAGTCGGTTGAAATGTGTGTGTGTGAGCGAATTGTTGATGTTTTTGTCATGCTTTTTGATTGTGAATCTTCATTGAGCTAATGTGGATTTGTGCTGATGATATGCTGGTGATGTAAGCTGATTTTATGAATGATGAAAGTGTAATGGGTATGATATGTTGATGTTATGCTGTTGCGAGTGAATGTTGTTTGATGAGAGCATGATCGTAGTATGTTGATTGATATGCTCGATGTTGTGATATCCATGTTTTTATTGACTGTTATGTCATGTAAAAAGGGGAGAATTTGGGATACCCATTGCCTTATTATTATAGCTATTGTGTTATGTTGGAGTTGGAGTCTTGAATCCTTGCTTGAAGCTGGCCTGATTGTTTCGTTTGTTTTGTTATGATAGCTTGTTGTTAATAGTATTGTGAAATCGATGAGAGAATGGCAGTTGGGTGAGATGGTTGCTGCTTTAGAGCAGGTTGTTAAGTCTTGGAATTCACCTTTTGGTGGAGGTGTTTCGTTTCAGCCTACAGTGCCTGGAGTTGAGGTAGTGAGGCAGGAGGAAGAAGCTGGTTCTGTGATGAAGGGTTCATCACCTACAGTTCAAGAGGTGTCGGGAACATCTCAGACTGTGGCGAAAGTGAGGCCTGGGGATGTGTCATCTGTGGGACGTGCGAGTTTTTCGAAACATCGTTTACATGATTTGGGAGTTGCGGAGTATCATGGTTCGACACCTGAGACGTTCGAGGCCTGGTTGGCCAGTGTAATTCTGATTTTGGATCTGGAAGGGTGTGACTACGCTTGTAAGCTGAGAAGTGTTGTCTCATTGATGTTGGAGGACGCCTGTGTCTGGTGGACATCTGTGGCGGTGGCATCGCATATCCACGATATAGATTGGGACTTCTTTGTGTCTGCCTTTTTTGAAAGGTACCTTGGAGAGAAATTCCCAAGGGTTAAGCAACGTGAGGGTGTGGTTTCAGTTTATGAAGGTGAGAAAAGTTTAAGCAAGAGAGCTGTGGGTACTGACCTCCGGAGCAGTCAGCGTAAGAGGCTACGTGATAGAAGGTTTTGCTTGAATCGAAGTCTGGGTGGTGGTGCAGACGTAGGTCAAGTGCGGTATGATCGAGGAGTGGTAGCTCGGTTGCTGAAGTGTGACCATTGTGGAAGGTGTCATGTTGGAGGTTGTTGGGGCGTGAGAGTTTGTTGGAACTGTGGTTCTAAGGAGCATGTGAAGCGAAATTGTCCTCAAGTGGTGAGATCAGCTTTTGTGGTAGCAAAAGGGTCTCTGAAGGGTCGTAGGCGCTGCCGAGACAAAGTTCGAAGGTGGCCGGAAGGGTAGAAAGGTGTGAGGAGCTTGGGTAAGGAATCTTGTTGGAATTGTGGGTCTGTTGGGCATTTGAGACGAAATTGTTTGAAGTTGGCTCGGGGTAGTCAGGGTTCTTTACCGCAGGGAGATGGTGATGACCTTAATGTGTTAGCTGATGCTGCAGCGGTGCGGCTGGAGGATGATGGTTCTGCGAGGAAGAGAGCTCGTCTGTCGAAGCTCCCGGGCGGTGAGGTGTTTACAGGTAACCTTGTTAAGTAACCTTTGCCCTAGTTATCTTAGTTTGGTTTCGGTTGGTATTTCCTTGCGTAGGGGGTATGGTCTCGTTGCTAGCATGTTTGGGGTAGTAGTTGGTGTTGTTTTGAAAACAACTTTAGTGTGAAGTGGGTATTAGTGGGTATTTTATGGATAATGGGTTGTTAGAATGATGGAGTTGGTCAAGTTAGAAGTGAAGTAAGAGGTTGTTCTTAGGCGGATTCTGAGGATGTTATTGGTGGGTGTGAACCGACATACATACACAGTTAAAATCATTTGTTATATGATATATTATATATGTTGGTACATGCATACATGCGACATGACATTAGAGGTTTTGCATACATGTATACATGCATTGATAGGGCATATTGGTGACCATGCATACGTACGTTCACACTTGCTAATAGCTAATTGGGTCCGTTAGTGTTGTGATAGGGTTAGGTTGGGTGGTGTGTTTTAAAAGTTGTTTTGGTGCTAGGTGAATGTTAGAAGTTATGGAGGGTATTTAACGAGCTGTCAGTAATAGTGGGTGCGATATAGCATGTTGGCAGAAGGAAAGTGTTTGGCGCTTAAAGAGTTTAGCGGTATGGTGGTGAGGAGATTACCGGGTGGAGTTAGAAGCAGTCAAAGTGGTTGTGAATAGCTAGTAGAAGTGGTAGTTTCTTGGTGTTAAGTGATGTTGCAGGTTAGTGTATGTGTTTGCAGAGTGCTGAGGTAACTTGGCATTGATATTGTAATAGAAGGGTTGTTTTTGTAGGTGATGGTTCGTAGCAACCTTCGAAGAGTTGAGAAGAGGTTGTGTTGTGGGTTGTAGAAAAGAGTTAGCCTGGGGTGAATAGAAGTTTCGTAATCTATATATGTATGTATAGAATGGGCGGTGTCCTGGTAAGGCTAGTGTTGTAGTCAAAGTTTGAAGTGGAAAGGCAATGTAAGTTCAAGGGCCATTGTTGGTTGGACGGGTTCTTGTGAGAAGTGGTTGGCTAGTTGTGTATAAGTAAATTCCTTCTGAAGTCAGCTGGTGGTGTGTGGAACGGCTGGCGGAGTCAAGGTTGGGGTTTTGTGCCGTGATTTTCGGATGTTAGGTGAGTAGTTCTGGTGAGTCGTTATGGTGATGATAGCGGCGGATGTGAAGGAATGTCACTAATACATTGAGAAGTTTGAGTAAGCAGTTGATGCTTAAGAATTCTTGCTTGATGTGGTAACCTTTGGAAGAGGTTGAGCAGTTGTGCAAGGGGTTTTAGAAGCAGTGAAGGTTGTGGGTCACATGGTGGCTGAACTGGATTGGTTGGTGTCACCGTGTGTACGAGTTTTGGGAGTTATGAGTTAAGGTGGTGTATGCTGTAAAAGTTTGGAGGTTCTTCAGGTTGTTGTTGGGGCTATGTGCAGTCCGGAAGTGTGAAAGGTTAAGATGTGGTTAACATCTGAGTGTTCTGGAATTCGTGAACAGTATGTGGTGGTGTTGGGGTTTGGTGGAGTTTTGTGTGGAGAGTGTTCAGCGGTCGTTAAGTCTCCTGTGTTGCTTTGAGAAGTTTGGTTGTGCTCTTTTCGCCGGTTGAAATTTCGAGGACGAAATTTCCTAAGAGGGGGAGAGTTGTAACACCCCAATTTTGGGCTTAGAAGTTTTGGGTTTGAACCGGATCGGTCGGATTTCCGGTTCGAATATAAAAGGTGGTTTTAAGGGAAGCCTAGTTTGGGATGCATTAAAAATATGGAAAAATATCTAAAACTCCTCTTTTAATGTATATAAGAGGATGGTGAAATCAATTTTACAAAATGAGGTTTGGAAATATGACATTTTGAGTTAGTGACTAAAATGTAATTTTTGAAAAGTTCGTGACTGTTTTAAAAGGATTGAAACTTTGAATCTTTAAGGAGCTAATTTACCCAAGGGAGGATTTCTCCAGATTTTTCTTGATTTTTAAAGACTCATTTAATGTTTATTTAATAAAAAGGAAAGAGGGAAAATGATATTTTTAGTTTCATAACTAACTTTTACCAAAATTTTCCCATTTCATTTTCTCTCAATTTTCCCTCAGCCAAACACATTTCCACATCAACTTTTCCTTTGATTTTCACACCTAAAGTTGAGATTTCAATTCCTAAATGATTCCTAATCATTTCTACACCAAATCATCATCATTTGCTTAATGAATTTTCAAGGATTTTGGCTCTAAACAAGGAGAAATCAACATTTAGAGGTATGAACGTCCTTCTCCTCTAAATACTCAGTTCTTTACTGAAATTCCCAAGTTCTCAATCCTTAAATTAAGTTTTATTAAAGGTTTTAATGTTGTGATCTTGATTTTGGCTTAAAATGCAAGATTTGGATTTAATTTTGAAGAAATTCGTATTGGATGATTGGGCTCTATTTTGAGATGTCTTTTTGATGTATTTTGGATGTCTAAATGATGTGTGATTGAGGTTTCAATAATGCAATCCCGAATAGGTTGATTTTCCTAAGTTTTTACTTGTGAAAATGGTGGTTTTTGGGGTGATCTTGGTGTTTTGTTAATGCTGGAGGTATAAGAAGGAGTTTGAATTTATTTTGGAAGTTAATTGATGTTTAATAATGGTTAGAAGTGATGGATCTTGGTTGGGTTAAGTATTGGAAGTGTTTGGAGGTGATTTCGGTTGTGTTTGGTAGTCGAAATGTTGGATTTGCAAAGAGCAGCGAGTTTAGGTGTGTTGCTGGTGTTTTTAATGCATGATGATGCATTAATCCTCTGTTGTTATGTGCTTGAAACAGAGGAGAATGATCCGTGAGCAATAGAGGTGGCGTTGAAGGTTTCGGATGCTTGGAAGGCTTGTTGGCTAGCCTAGTTTTGTGTATCGGTGAGTGAAGTTGGGTTTTCAGCTTTGAAACCAATGTTTGAAGGTTTTGGGAGCTTAGTTTAAGTCTAAGCAACTTAGCTAAGCTCAAGAGTAAGTAAATGGAATTTCTCTCTTGGTTTGTGTTATGAATTGGTTTTTAAAGCACTTGTGATTGTTGGATGCAATGCATGTGATTTGCATGTTTAAATTCTGTTTTGAAAGCATATTTTAGCATGGTTTAATGCTGGTTTTGAAAGTCATGTGTGAAGGATGCTCAAGGTAAGAGATCCTTGGTTTTGTACATTGGAATTTTGGAATTGATGCATAGTGTTGCATGTTGTTTAATGGCTTTGTTTAATGCTTCAAAACAGTGAAGTGATGATGGTAATTGGTGGTTTTGGCATTTTGGTTATGCTTGTAAAAACAATGGATTAATGTGGTAAAATGGTTATATTGGCAAGTGATGTAAGTGGTTCTTGGTTACTTTAATCGGATATAGTTAGCCGGCTATAGGATTGGGTGCACCGTGAATTGAGTCGCCTTGGATGTCGAGGGGGTTGTAATTGTACCGTAAACTCCATCCAAGAATCCTAGCGATTTAGGAAATTGGTGTCACCACGATGGAGGATGGCTCTCGTGGGTGGGCTTGGTTAAGTGCCCCCACGATGGAGGATGGCTCTCGTGGGTGAACCTTGTTAAAAGTCACCACGATGGAGGGTGGCTCTCGTGGGTGGACTTTGTTAAGCGTCACAACGGTGGAGGGTTGCTCCCGTGTGTGAGCTTGGTTAAGGTGATTACAATGGTTGTGGTAACATCCATGTGTAAGCCTTGTGATGTGTCCCGGCTCTCGCTAGTGTATTATACAACTTCCGATTAGTGATGTTGAGGGGTTGTGATTGTACCGTTAAACTCCATCACGGGTGTTGAGGGGGTTGTGATTGTACCGGTAAACTCCACCTTGTGTTGTTCGGAAGTGTGTATGGAGCGTGTGGGACAACGCTTGTAATCCGCGTATCCGATTGTGTCTTGTGTTATGATGGTTTGTGAATTATCACTTGGAAGCCAATATAATGTTCTTGAATGTAATGAAGCATGAGATGCTTGAAATGATGCATGGTTGCATGGGAAGTGTGTGATGTTCTAAGAATGCATGTATAACTTGTTAACTTGTACAAGTGTTTATCTTATATTAAGAATGGTGCATATGTGCATGGGAATCTCTTTAGTGCATTGAAGTCTTGTGAAGGCTTGTTTTAAAAGGCATGTAATGCAAATGTTGATTTTGTGGTTCATGTATTGCATTTGTTTAATGCATGAGATAGATTGAAGGAGTAAGTGGTTTTCAAAGGTTTCTTGCTTTGAGATGATTTTCAAGAATGAGAAAAGTATAATGTGAAGTGGAAGTGTTTTCCAAGGAATTTGTATTTAACTTTGCATATGATGTTCATGCATGGAAAGGTTAAATTTGTAACAATCTCAAATGGGGCTAGTAAAATTTTAAGAATTTTTGGGAGATTTAATCTTCTTTTTCCCTAAAATAATAAGTTTTGGGACTTAATTGAATGAATTCAGGTTTGGGAAGCTTGATTTATAAGGAATTGATGACCAATTTGAAAATGGAATAAAGTTTGGAGACAAAAGTGTGAACTCCCCAACAATTAAATGGCTAAGAGTGTAATTTGACCTTTTTTCTTTGAAGGATAATATATCTGCCAAGTTTAAGCGTTCGCAGAAAGGGAAAAAAAGAGAAAGAAAAATGAAAGTGAGAAAGAAAGAAATAGGTAGAGATTCAATCTCAGATCTACCGAGATCCGACCGTTCATTTTCGACACCTCCACCACCATTTCGTTCATCATGTCGAGTCGAGTTCACCGGTACCAACGACATCATCATCGGAGTCACCGTTGGAGGGGGTGTTTGTTTATCGTCGGAAAACTTAAAAGGTTAGTATTCGAACTTTGAGTTTGAATTTTTGAAAATCCGAGGCCACCACCGTGTTCAGAAGGTCGAAAACTATCGGCCTGTAAAATTTGGTGGCCAACGGCCGCCCACAGCCGCCGCACGCGCCGCCGGCCGCGAGTGGGATTCGTCTGGGTTGACCGAGCCGGTTGACCGAGCCACTAAGCCGGTTGACCGAGCCGGTTGACCGAGCCGCCAAGCCAGTTGACCGAGCCACTAAGCCGGTTGACCGAGCCGGTTGACCGAGCCGCCGAGCCAGTTGACCGAGCCACTAAGCCGGTTGACCGAGCCGGTTGACCGAGCCGCCGAGCCGGTTGACCGAGCCACTAAGCCGGTTGACCGAGCCGGTTGACCGAGCCGCCGAGCCGTTTGACCGAGCCGCCGAGCCGTTTGACCGAGCCGGTTCCGACCAGTGACGTCAGCATGACGTCAGCGTTGACCGTTGACTTTGACCAAAAAGTCAAATTTTCCGAAAACTCATATTTTATGTTTTTCGACGTCCTGAGTCCGTTTTTGAAGCCCGTTTTGCAAAATTCTGACCCGAAGGCCTCCGAATCTGACCTTGAACCCGAAAGTGTTAAATTTTGTTAAGAGCTCTACGGATAAGAACTGAAATGTTAATTTGTGTATTTGAAGGTATGCAAGTATCTTGGTATTCGAAATGTCATGGGACATCCAGTCCGGATTCGAATGCGATCGAACGTAGTATCATGAGTCAACCGGTATAACTCGAAATTAAGGTAATACACTACTACCTCTTGTATGCTTTGAGATCATGTTGGTATTTGTTAGTGCATGCATGAAAATGATAAGAAGTGTTATTAGCCCTACTTAAGTCAAACTAAATATGAAATTGAGTATGGTAATTTATATAAGACCGAAATGCTCGAACGAGGAAGCTAATAAATCTGAAGTATCTGAAGTTCATTAAGTAATTAATGAGACAGCTAATCTCCAATTCTGAGCATTAGTGTGAAATGTTTAAATGCGAAAGATACATGGACATGAGATTACGAAAATGCCCTCAAGGTCTTTGAATGACTAAAATACCATTGAAATCCGAAGCGATCTAGAAATCTACGTTAAATATGGTAAAACAATATGATTCATCTGAAAACCTCGAACTACTTGGAAAGCTATGGAAAGGTGTTAGGTCTTCTTGGATTTGGAATGAATCTTCGACTATAGATTCAGGGGAATCTATATATATATACCCTGAATTAAGCGAGTGGCTCAAAATACAGAATAGATCGAAATGACTAAAAGTATTGAATATACCGATATGGTTAAAATAGTCGGAAGAATGATATTGACAAAAAGGAGTTGAAGTATCCTCGGACACCGAGGTTTACAAATGAACTGGAAGGATGGATAAACCCTTGAGTTCTGAAATGAATGGAGTGGTTGGAAGTACCGAAATTTCTTGAATGGCTGAAACACCCATGAATTTTTAAATAATTGAAATACTATAAATGGTTCAATTGACAGAAATGATGGATATTCCGAGTCTCAGAATAACTGGAATACCCCCATTGACTAGAATAAGTAAATTGTCTTGATAAAATTCTAGAAATGTCGATAAAGCTGAAATTGACCGAAATGCCCTCAAGGGTTGAAGCATGACTTGTGTACGTCAAACACTCTTGAAATTAATATAAGGGTAGAAGTCTTCCCGCACAGAGTATTAGTTCGACTACTCCGTGGCAGGTCCTGTGATGAGATATGAAAGTAACCGTTCAGATATACGATACAGTTTAGATGCATCAGAAGCGTTGGTTAATACTGCAAGGTTGGAATATGTTAGTTCGAATGGTTTTGGAGACTCGATAAACTTCTGGGAATCTTAAATATTGCAAATTGTCATTTCATCATTTTTGGGCTAAATTACAAATCACCCATAATTGTTAAATGACCAAAATGCCCTCGTTGGCCAAAGTGATCAAAATAGCCCCGAACGTATCTGATATAGTTAGAGGTCTTGATGTAGAAATCTCTGAATACTTGGTTGGATACCTGATGAACAAGTAGAATTTCTGAGCTACCGTTTGCGCCTTGTTGGTATAAATTACCAAAATGCACGTGTATGATAAAATGATCGTAATGCCCATGGTAGGCTTAAATGGCTAAAACACTCGTGATATGCCTAAACTCTCAAGATCTTGATGTATCATCTCCTGACTATCTGGTTTGAACCGTTAGTACAAACCCCTCTTTTAATAGGGGTCTTGTTTCAAAGATCCGTTCAATTGTCAAAAGTTAATGTGTTCTCTCCGAAAATGTCAAGTATCTCCAAGAAGTAAATTGTTCCACCTAGTGTGTTCCATGTGTTCTACACAACTGTTTTTGCATACTGATTTACATGTTATAATACCGATTATGTGCACACGATAGAATACTTGAACTCACATGAACATGACATGTTTTATAATTAAACATGACCGTACTGTATTTTTGATATATGCATATGTACCTGATATGACCAACATGCTATATGGATAATGTATTACTAAAAAAAAATACAGCTATTGATTGACCGAACCGTTACATAAATTGTTACCGGGGTAATTGGGATAAAATATGAAGTGACCGTAGGTTCAGCCCTGATCCAGCTGGTAATTCCTTTACCGTTACAGGTTCCTATGCTTCGGCTAGGGTAATACCTACCATACCGTACCGTACCGTTCCTAAGGTAATCCCTTAGGATGGCACCTATGTCCAATGGGCACTGGTTAACGCCTTTGACGCAGTTTTGGGGAACTGCCTCTTGGAGTGTGGTTGGAGGGTTGATAAAAGATTAAACCGTACCGTATTGTTACTTGAACTGTATGTTTTAAACTGAAAATGTATATTATACTGTTGTTGTACATGTTTTACTTATACTGTTGGAACACACTAGGAACCGAACTCTCTAATTCCACCTCCGTACATTAATAGCCTATAATTACCGTCTAATTCTTGATGATTGAATAAAGAACAAGTACCGTTATCCTCAAGTATAACGTTACCTGAAATATCGAAAAAAAATGAAGACCGTTACTGCGTAAAGCATCATGAAAATGTTATGCCTACCATATATCTGCATGAGCTTATAGCATCTTTTGGTAGTTTTGTATTACTGAGCTTTTCCAAGCTCACGTTGTTTTTATCATCACAGGTTAAAGGAATATATCTTGGTATAACGTTTGACATCAGTGTTGGGAGTTCTCTCGGCGTTGCTTTTGGAGTACGGTACCGACATAGATAGTGGGCATGCATAACATTTTTGTTTCATGATAGTGTCTGTAAAATGTTTTCTGAAATACTGTTATATGTTTAAATGCTTTCATGAAAGAGTATTTTCAACTAAAGTTACTGTTATAATCTAATATGTATTTTTCAGAGAAAATGTTTTATGTGTATTTTTACCGTGGGTCGCTCCTGTGACCCTAATGTGGCTTCCTAAGATCTGTCATAACGCATAGGCGGGTCTAGGGGGTTACATTTAGTGGTATCAGAGCTTAGAGTTGCGTCTTTTTGGGTTGATCGGCCGATCGTCTGTCGTAAGGTGTCTGGTCTGTGCATGCCCCTAGATCTTAACCGTACTCCATCAAGCCGAGACTCCGATGTCGAATCATTTCCTGTGATAAGTGCAATTAACCGTTCTGTCCATAATAGCTTGATCTATACTGGAAAGGAATATTGGTAATGTCTGTCTACGAATTGGATTAAATTGATGGATTTGAATCTGGATAGAGAACTTGAGATGGTTTATGCATGTGAAATAGAAGATCTGAAACAGATTAAGAATAAATGTTTGATCGAACGAGGAAACCGATATAAGATTACAAGTAAAGTAGCTCGGTGATAATGAGTGTGATTGAGAATGTTCTGACAAAAATTTGATAAAAGTATTACGAATTTAAAAGAAAAGTGTCTGTGAGATCGGTGGAAGTATAGATTTTGTGGTGGCTCTGTTATGCACGAAGGAAACAATTATCGGAGTATTTTAATGAATGTAAGAGATATTCGTTTAAAACCTTTGTTATACTTGTCCGGTATGAAGAAAGACATTTTGGGGAAAAGTGACGCAATGTACCGTTATGTGTATCATACTTATGGAATTTTATTGTTTACATCTTGATTTTGGAAGACTCTCTTTGGGGCCTTGAATACTTGTCTAAGCTACAGTTACAGACGTTCATCCGCAAACCGTTAGTTAATTCGTATGAGTTATGTCTATTATAGAAAATACGCAATGGGTCGTATGAGTGACCTCTGTAATAGTAGGAAAGGTTTTCTATCCCCGACCGAGTCTGTTTAAAATAAAAGTTATGAGACAAATATTTTCTTGGCACCGTACAAGATTCCGTATGGGTGCAATTACCGTATTCTGATAAACAGGTCTGAGATGAATTTGAATATAAAGTTACTTCGCGTGATTAAGGATATAACCGTCTGTGAGACACGAGGAATAACCATAATCTGATGGACAAGTTTCAGCGGGTAAAAAAAAACAGAATTACAGTTTTGCTTTGATCCAACTCTGGTAAATTTCGAGGACGAAATTTCTTTTAAGGGGGAGAGAATTGTAACAATCTCAAATGGGGCTAGTAAAATTTTAAGAATTTTTGGGAGATTTAATCTTCTTTTTCCCTAAAATAATAAGTTTTGGGACTTAATTGAATGAATTCAGGTTTGGGAAGCTTGATTTATAAGGAATTGATGACCAATTTGAAAATGGAATAAAGTTTGGAGACAAAAGTGTGAACTCCCCAACAATTAAATGGCTAAGAGTGTAATTTGACCTTTTTTCTTTGAAGGATAATATATCTGCCAAGTTTAAGCGTTCGCAGAAGGGGAAAAAAGAGAAAGAAAAATGAAAGTGAGAAAGAAAGAAATAGGTAGAGATTCAATCTCAGATCTACCGAGATCCGACCGTTCATTTTCGACACCTCCACCACCATTTCGTTCATCATGTCGAGTCGAGTTCACCGGTACCAACGACATCATCATCGGAGTCACCGTTGGAGGGGGTGTTTGTTTATCGTCGGAAAACTTAAAAGGTTAGTATTCGAACTTTGAGTTTGAATTTTTGAAAATCCGAGGCCACCACCGTGTTCAGAAGGTCGAAAACTATCGGCCTGTAAAATTTGGTGGCCAACGGCCGCCCACAGCCGCCGCACGCGCCCCACGCGCCGCCGGCCGCGAGTGGGATTCGTCTGGGTTGACCGAGCCGGTTGACCGAGCCACTAAGCCGGTTGACCGAGCCGGTTGACCGAGCCGCCGAGCCAGTTGACCGAGCCACTAAGCCGGTTGACCGAGCCGGTTGACCGAGCCGCCGAGCCAGTTGACCGAGCCACTAAGCCGGTTGACCGAGCCGGTTGACCGAGCCGCCGAGCCGGTTGATCGAGCCACTAAGCCGGTTGACCGAGCCGCCGAGCCGTTTGACCGAGCCGCCGAGCCGTTTGACCGAGCCGGTTCCGACCAGTGACGTCAGCATGACGTCAGCGTTGACCGTTGACTTTGACCAAAAAGTCAAATTTTCCGAAAACTCATATTTTATGTTTTACGACGTCCTGAGTCCGTTTTTGAAGCCCGTTTTGCAAAATTCTGACCCGAAGGCCTCCGAATCTGACCTTGAACCCGAAAGTGTTAAATTTTGTTAAGAGCTCTACGGATAAGAACTGAAATGTTAATTTGTGTATTTGAAGGTATGCAAGTATCTTGGTATTCGAAATGTCATGGGACATCCAGTCCGGATTCGAATGCGATCGAACGTAGTATCATGAGTCAACCGGTATAACTCGAAATTAAGGTAATACACTACTACCTCTTGTATGCTTTGAGATCATGTTGGTATTTGTTAGTGCATGCATGAAAATGATAAGAAGTGTTATTAGCCCTACTTAAGTCAAACTAAATATGAAATTGAGTATGGTAATTTATATAAGACCGAAATGCTCGAACGAGGAAGCTAATAAATCTGAAGTATCTGAAGTTCATTAAGTAATTAATGAGACAGCTAATCTCCAATTCTGAGCATTAGTGTGAAATGTTTAAATGCGAAAGATACATGGACATGAGATTACGAAAATGCCCTCAAGGTCTTTGAATGACTAAAATACCATTGAAATCCGAAGCGATCTAGAAATCTACGTTAAATATGGTAAAACAATATGATTCATCTGAAAACCTCGAACTACTTGGAAAGCTATGGAAAGGTGTTAGGTCTTCTTGGATTTGGAATGAATCTTCGACTATAGATTCAGGGGAATCTATATATATATACCCTGAATTAAGCGAGTGGCTCAAAATACAGAATAGATCGAAATGACTAAAAGTATTGAATATACCGATATGGTTAAAATAGTCGGAAGAATGATATTGACAAAAAGGAGTTGAAGTATCCTCGGACACCGAGGTTTACAAATGAACTGGAAGGATGGATAAACCCTTGAGTTCTGAAATGAATGGAGTGGTTGGAAGTACCGAAATTTCTTGAATGGCTGAAACACCCATGAATTTTTAAATAATTGAAATACTATAAATGGTTCAATTGACAGAAATGATGGATATTCCGAGTCTCAGAATAACTGGAATACCCCCATTGACTAGAATAAGTAAATTGTCTTGATAAAATTCTAGAAATGTCGATAAAGCTGAAATTGACCGAAATGCCCTCAAGGGTTGAAGCATGACTTGTGTACGTCAAACACTCTTGAAATTAATATAAGGGTAGAAGTCTTCCCGCACAGAGTATTAGTTCGACTACTCCGTGGCAGGTCCTGTGATGAGATATGAAAGTAACCGTTCAGATATACGATACAGTTTAGATGCATCAGAAGCGTTGGTTAATACTGCAAGGTTGGAATATGTTAGTTCGAATGGTTTTGGAGACTCGATAAACTTCTGGGAATCTTAAATATTGCAAATTGTCATTTCATCATTTTTGGGCTAAATTACAAATCACCCATAATTGTTAAATGACCAAAATGCCCTCGTTGGCCAAAGTGATCAAAATAGCCCCGAACGTATCTGATATAGTTAGAGGTCTTGATGTAGAAATCTCTGAATACTTGGTTGGATACCTGATGAACAAGTAGAATTTCTGAGCTACCGTTTGCGCCTTGTTGGTATAAATTACCAAAATGCACGTGTATGATAAAATGATCGTAATGCCCATGGTAGGCTTAAATGGCTAAAACACTCGTGATATGCCTAAACTCTCAAGATCTTGATGTATCATCTCCTGACTATCTGGTTTGAACCGTTAGTACAAACCCCTCTTTTAATAGGGGTCTTGTTTCAAAGATCCGTTCAATTGTCAAAAGTTAATGTGTTCTCTCCGAAAATGTCAAGTATCTCCAAGAAGTAAATTGTTCCACCTAGTGTGTTCCATGTGTTCTACACAACTGTTTTTGCATACTGATTTACATGTTATAATACCGATTATGTGCACACGATAGAATACTTGAACTCACATGAACATGACATGTTTTATAATTAAACATGACCGTACTGTATTTTTGATATATGCATATGTACCTGATATGACCAACATGCTATATGGATAATGTATTACTAAAAAAAAATACAGCTATTGATTGACCGAACCGTTACATAAATTGTTACCGGGGTAATTGGGATAAAATATGAAGTGACCGTAGGTTCAGCCCTGATCCAGCTGGTAATTCCTTTACCGTTACAGGTTCCTATGCTTCGGCTAGGGTAATACCTACCATACCGTACCGTACCGTTCCTAAGGTAATCCCTTAGGATGGCACCTATGTCCAATGGGCACTGGTTAACGCCTTTGACGCAGTTTTGGGGAACTGCCTCTTGGAGTGTGGTTGGAGGGTTGATAAAAGATTAAACCGTACCGTATTGTTACTTGAACTGTATGTTTTAAACTGAAAATGTATATTATACTGTTGTTGTACATGTTTTACTTATACTGTTGGAACACACTAGGAACCGAACTCTCTAATTCCACCTCCGTACATTAATAGCCTATAATTACCGTCTAATTCTTGATGATTGAATAAAGAACAAGTACCGTTATCCTCAAGTATAACGTTACCTGAAATATCGAAAAAAAATGAAGACCGTTACTGCGTAAAGCATCATGAAAATGTTATGCCTACCATATATCTGCATGAGCTTATAGCATCTTTTGGTAGTTTTGTATTACTGAGCTTTTCCAAGCTCACGTTGTTTTTATCATCACAGGTTAAAGGAATATATCTTGGTATAACGTTTGACATCAGTGTTGGGAGTTCTCTCGGCGTTGCTTTTGGAGTACGGTACCGACATAGATAGTGGGCATGCATAACATTTTTGTTTCATGATAGTGTCTGTAAAATGTTTTCTGAAATACTGTTATATGTTTAAATGCTTTCATGAAAGAGTATTTTCAACTAAAGTTACTGTTATAATCTAATATGTATTTTTCAGAGAAAATGTTTTATGTGTATTTTTACCGTGGGTCGCTCCTGTGACCCTAATGTGGCTTCCTAAGATCTGTCATAACGCATAGGCGGGTCTAGGGGGTTACATTTAGTGGTATCAGAGCTTAGAGTTGCGTCTTTTTGGGTTGATCGGCCGATCGTCTGTCGTAAGGTGTCTGGTCTGTGCATGCCCCTAGATCTTAACCGTACTCCATCAAGCCGAGACTCCGATGTCGAATCATTTCCTGTGATAAGTGCAATTAACCGTTCTGTCCATAATAGCTTGATCTATACTGGAAAGGAATATTGGTAATGTCTGTCTACGAATTGGATTAAATTGATGGATTTGAATCTGGATAGAGAACTTGAGATGGTTTATGCATGTGAAATAGAAGATCTGAAACAGATTAAGAATAAATGTTTGATCGAACGAGGAAACCGATATAAGATTACAAGTAAAGTAGCTCGGTGATAATGAGTGTGATTGAGAATGTTCTGACAAAAATTTGATAAAAGTATTACGAATTTAAAAGAAAAGTGTCTGTGAGATCGGTGGAAGTATAGATTTTGTGGTGGCTCTGTTATGCACGAAGGAAACAATTATCGGAGTATTTTAATGAATGTAAGAGATATTCGTTTAAAACCTTTGTTATACTTGTCCGGTATGAAGAAAGACATTTTGGGGAAAAGTGACGCAATGTACCGTTATGTGTATCATACTTATGGAATTTTATTGTTTACATCTTGATTTTGGAAGACTCTCTTTGGGGCCTTGAATACTTGTCTAAGCTACAGTTACAGACGTTCATCCGCAAACCGTTAGTTAATTCGTATGAGTTATGTCTATTATAGAAAATACGCAATGGGTCGTATGAGTGACCTCTGTAATAGTAGGAAAGGTTTTCTATCCCCGACCGAGTCTGTTTAAAATAAAAGTTATGAGACAAATATTTTCTTGGCACCGTACAAGATTCCGTATGGGTGCAATTACCGTATTCTGATAAACAGGTCTGAGATGAATTTGAATATAAAGTTACTTCGCGTGATTAAGGATATAACCGTCTGTGAGACACGAGGAATAACCATAATCTGATGGACAAGTTTCAGCGGGTAAAAAAAAACAGAATTACAGTTTTGCTTTGATCCAACTCTGGTAAATTTCGAGGACGAAATTTCTTTTAAGGGGGAGAGAATTGTAACAATCTCAAATGGGGCTAGTAAAATTTTAAGAATTTTTGGGAGATTTAATCTTCTTTTTCCCTAAAATAATAAGTTTTGGGACTTAATTGAATGAATTCAGGTTTGGGAAGCTTGATTTATAAGGAATTGATGACCAATTTGAAAATGGAATAAAGTTTGGAGACAAAAGTGTGAACTCCCCAACAATTAAATGGCTAAGAGTGTAATTTGACCTTTTTTCTTTGAAGGATAATATATCTGCCAAGTTTAAGCGTTCGCAGAAGGGGAAAAAAGAGAAAGAAAAATGAAAGTGAGAAAGAAAGAAATAGGTAGAGATTCAATCTCAGATCTACCGAGATCCGACCGTTCATTTTCGACACCTCCACCACCATTTCGTTCATCATGTCGAGTCGAGTTCACCGGTACCAACGACATCATCATCGGAGTCACCGTTGGAGGGGGTGTTTGTTTATCGTCGGAAAACTTAAAAGGTTAGTATTCGAACTTTGAGTTTGAATTTTTGAAAATCCGAGGCCACCACCGTGTTCAGAAGGTCGAAAACTATCGGCCTGTAAAATTTGGTGGCCAACGGCCGCCCACAGCCGCCGCACGCGCCCCACGCGCCGCCGGCCGCGAGTGGGATTCGTCTGGGTTGACCGAGCCGGTTGACCGAGCCACTAAGCCGGTTGACCGAGCCGGTTGACCGAGCCGCCGAGCCAGTTGACCGAGCCACTAAGCCGGTTGACCGAGCCGGTTGACCGAGCCGCCGAGCCAGTTGACCGAGCCACTAAGCCGGTTGACCGAGCCGGTTGACCGAGCCGCCGAGCCGGTTGATCGAGCCACTAAGCCGGTTGACCGAGCCGGTTGACCGAGCCGCCGAGCCGTTTGACCGAGCCGCCGAGCCGTTTGACCGAGCCGGTTCCGACCAGTGACGTCAGCATGACGTCAGCGTTGACCGTTGACTTTGACCAAAAAGTCAAATTTTCCGAAAACTCATATTTTATGTTTTACGACGTCCTGAGTCCGTTTTTGAAGCCCGTTTTGCAAAATTCTGACCCGAAGGCCTCCGAATCTGACCTTGAACCCGAAAGTGTTAAATTTTGTTAAAAGCTCTACGGATAAGAACTGAAATGTTAATTTGTGTATTTGAAGGTATGCAAGTATCTTGGTATTCGAAATGTCATGGGACATCCAGTCCGGATTCGAATGCGATCGAACGTAGTATCATGAGTCAACCGGTATAACTCGAAATTAAGGTAATACACTACTACCTCTTGTATGCTTTGAGATCATGTTGGTATTTGTTAGTGCATGCATGAAAATGATAAGAAGTGTTATTAGCCCTACTTAAGTCAAACTAAATATGAAATTGAGTATGGTAATTTATATAAGACCGAAATGCTCGAACGAGGAAGCTAATAAATCTGAAGTATCTGAAGTTCATTAAGTAATTAATGAGACAGCTAATCTCCAATTCTGAGCATTAGTGTGAAATGTTTAAATGCGAAAGATACATGGACATGAGATTACGAAAATGCCCTCAAGGTCTTTGAATGACTAAAATACCATTGAAATCCGAAGCGATCTAGAAATCTACGTTAAATATGGTAAAACAATATGATTCATCTGAAAACCTCGAACTACTTGGAAAGCTATGGAAAGGTGTTAGGTCTTCTTGGATTTGGAATGAATCTTCGACTATAGATTCAGGGGAATCTATATATATATACCCTGAATTAAGCGAGTGGCTCAAAATACAGAATAGATCGAAATGACTAAAAGTATTGAATATACCGATATGGTTAAAATAGTCGGAAGAATGATATTGACAAAAAGGAGTTGAAGTATCCTCGGACACCGAGGTTTACAAATGAACTGGAAGGATGGATAAACCCTTGAGTTCTGAAATGAATGGAGTGGTTGGAAGTACCGAAATTTCTTGAATGGCTGAAACACCCATGAATTTTTAAATAATTGAAATACTATAAATGGTTCAATTGACAGAAATGATGGATATTCCGAGTCTCAGAATAACTGGAATACCCCCATTGACTAGAATAAGTAAATTGTCTTGATAAAATTCTAGAAATGTCGATAAAGCTGAAATTGACCGAAATGCCCTCAAGGGTTGAAGCATGACTTGTGTACGTCAAACACTCTTGAAATTAATATAAGGGTAGAAGTCTTCCCGCACAGAGTATTAGTTCGACTACTCCGTGGCAGGTCCTGTGATGAGATATGAAAGTAACCGTTCAGATATACGATACAGTTTAGATGCATCAGAAGCGTTGGTTAATACTGCAAGGTTGGAATATGTTAGTTCGAATGGTTTTGGAGACTCGATAAACTTCTGGGAATCTTAAATATTGCAAATTGTCATTTCATCATTTTTGGGCTAAATTACAAATCACCCATAATTGTTAAATGACCAAAATGCCCTCGTTGGCCAAAGTGATCAAAATAGCCCCGAACGTATCTGATATAGTTAGAGGTCTTGATGTAGAAATCTCTGAATACTTGGTTGGATACCTGATGAACAAGTAGAATTTCTGAGCTACCGTTTGCGCCTTGTTGGTATAAATTACCAAAATGCACGTGTATGATAAAATGATCGTAATGCCCATGGTAGGCTTAAATGGCTAAAACACTCGTGATATGCCTAAACTCTCAAGATCTTGATGTATCATCTCCTGACTATCTGGTTTGAACCGTTAGTACAAACCCCTCTTTTAATAGGGGTCTTGTTTCAAAGATCCGTTCAATTGTCAAAAGTTAATGTGTTCTCTCCGAAAATGTCAAGTATCTCCAAGAAGTAAATTGTTCCACCTAGTGTGTTCCATGTGTTCTACACAACTGTTTTTGCATACTGATTTACATGTTATAATACCGATTATGTGCACACGATAGAATACTTGAACTCACATGAACATGACATGTTTTATAATTAAACATGACCGTACTGTATTTTTGATATATGCATATGTACCTGATATGACCAACATGCTATATGGATAATGTATTACTAAAAAAAAATACAGCTATTGATTGACCGAACCGTTACATAAATTGTTACCGGGGTAATTGGGATAAAATATGAAGTGACCGTAGGTTCAGCCCTGATCCAGCTGGTAATTCCTTTACCGTTACAGGTTCCTATGCTTCGGCTAGGGTAATACCTACCATACCGTACCGTACCGTTCCTAAGGTAATCCCTTAGGATGGCACCTATGTCCAATGGGCACTGGTTAACGCCTTTGACGCAGTTTTGGGGAACTGCCTCTTGGAGTGTGGTTGGAGGGTTGATAAAAGATTAAACCGTACCGTATTGTTACTTGAACTGTATGTTTTAAACTGAAAATGTATATTATACTGTTGTTGTACATGTTTTACTTATACTGTTGGAACACACTAGGAACCGAACTCTCTAATTCCACCTCCGTACATTAATAGCCTATAATTACCGTCTAATTCTTGATGATTGAATAAAGAACAAGTACCGTTATCCTCAAGTATAACGTTACCTGAAATATCGAAAAAAAATGAAGACCGTTACTGCGTAAAGCATCATGAAAATGTTATGCCTACCATATATCTGCATGAGCTTATAGCATCTTTTGGTAGTTTTGTATTACTGAGCTTTTCCAAGCTCACGTTGTTTTTATCATCACAGGTTAAAGGAATATATCTTGGTATAACGTTTGACATCAGTGTTGGGAGTTCTCTCGGCGTTGCTTTTGGAGTACGGTACCGACATAGATAGTGGGCATGCATAACATTTTTGTTTCATGATAGTGTCTGTAAAATGTTTTCTGAAATACTGTTATATGTTTAAATGCTTTCATGAAAGAGTATTTTCAACTAAAGTTACTGTTATAATCTAATATGTATTTTTCAGAGAAAATGTTTTATGTGTATTTTTACCGTGGGTCGCTCCTGTGACCCTAATGTGGCTTCCTAAGATCTGTCATAACGCATAGGCGGGTCTAGGGGGTTACAAAATTGATGGTTTTGCAAGGGTGTGCTTTGAAGTGAGTTACTTAGCTTTCCTAAGCTAAGGGTTGGTTTTCATGTTTGAGCAATGCATGATTTATAGCATGTTGTTTAAAAAGGGGTTTTCAAACACTGCTTTGGTTTATCGAAATGTGTTTACTTTTTAAAGAGGTTTTATGACTCGCTGCATTGATGGTGTTTTGGTTTTGAGCATTCCTCACTAAGCATCATGTGCTTACGCTCCTTTTGTCCATCAATGCAGATATTTGAAGTTGGGACAACAAGAAGCAAGGGATTCAAGGAGAGCTCCACTTGAGATGTATGTCTCGGTTAATAGCTATAGATAATAAAGGCAATGGGGGGAAGAGTCTTTTATGTTGATGTGTAATGAGATTTTGTATGTTGGACAAGTTTGGTTTATGATTTGAACTATGTGGTTTAACGCTTGCAACGTTTGAATCTTCTTATTTATAAGTCGTTATGCTATGCTTCTTGTTTTAAAAGCATGATTAGGTGTTGGATGTGTTGAAAGAGTTGGTGCACCTAGGGGTGGTTTTGTATCTAGATTTTAATGCAATTAGGTTGTTATGATGCTTGGAATATTTTTGATTTGTTGTGGAATGGTTTGGAGCATGTTCGATGGGGTTTAGATGTGTTAAAACATGCCTATATGCTGTTTCTAGGCAGGGTGTTTCGAAACACCCTTGCCTGTTTCGAAACAGGGGCATGATTTGGCCTGGGTGTTTCGAAACGGGTAGAGGTGTTTCGAAACACTTTGGCTACTGCCAAGCCCCGTTTCTGAACGGGCTAACCCCGTTTCGAAACACTTGACCGTTGGGCACTGATTTGAATGGTTTTGAGTTTTGCAAGCTTTACGTTTTAGTCCTGATTTTTGTATATGCAATTGATTGAGTTCGAGATGTCCGTTTAAGGTGAAATTTGTCAGAGAGGCATGAAACATGACTAATTTCATATTGGTAACTTAAAAATTGGTAAAGTCCTCTTAATTTTCAGAATTTACAAATTGGTCCCTAAATTCATTTTTTGTGCAATTGGGTCCCTTATTGTTTTCTGTTTGCTGCGATTTTTGAGTATGCTTATCTCAAGAGTATGCCTAGGTTTAATGTGCATCTAGACAAGTTTAAAAATAAAAAAAGGGTCGTTAATCAAGGTTGACTTTCGGGTTGACTTTGGTTTCCCCCGTGTAATCTTCGTAGTCCGGGTCAACCGTCTAGGCCGGGCTAAGGGGGTTACACATTAACAAGTGCAAAACCATGTCATTTGCTTCCTTTGCATGTGGCAGCATCTGTTTAAGTTCCTCCACCTTGACAAGAATAATGATGCCCCCCTTGCAGCTTCCTCCTTTGCTTGTTCTGCAGCTGCCTCTTGAAGTTCAACTTCTTTCATCAAGTTCATAATGGAATCCATGGTCTGAAACAAAATTGGAGGATTTATGTGCTGGGGAAGTTCATTGAGTTTTGGGGAAGATGGTGAAAAATGAAGTTTTGAAAGTTTGGGGGTCAAATTAGAAATTATTATTTTTAATTAACGAAGGTTAACGGTCCAGTGACCAAAACAGAAACGGTTTCGAACGTAAGTGACCAGAATAGTCTTTTTTGAATTCGGGTGATCAAAATAGAACAAACCCAAAACAAAAGTGACCACGAGTGAAGATTACCCTTGAACTTTTTGGGTAATTTCCAGCCAAATTCCGACATGTATGAGTGGGTTTGGGGATAAATATTATTTTGGGTTTGATAATCTCTTTATATTTAGCAGAATCGGCACTAAAGGGCATCACTGGCGATGATTTTCGACGATCGTCGGTAACCGTCCGACAAATCGGTATATGGGTAAGTATTTCGGTCCAACCCGACCCAATCTAGTCAACCCAAATCGGCCCAGATCAAAGTTTGACCCAGTCCGAGGCCTTTAACCAAATTCGGTTTAAGCCCATTATAGCCAAAAGCCCAATAGTTGTTGAGCCTAGTCCGTTGAGCCTATTTAATGGCCCATACCCGACCCGAGTCTAGCCCAAACTCGACCGAGTCTGATCTGACCCGAACCCGTGCCCGAACCCGACCTGTTTCTGTTTGACCCAACTCGACCTGTATCTGAGCCCAACCCGTCTACCGAGTCAACTCAGCCCGAGTCAGCTTAGTGAGTCAGCCCGAGTCTGCTCAGTGAGTCAGCCGAGTCAACTCAGTTGACCTCTGACCGTTGATATGCTGACGTCAGCGTTGACCTGCTGACGTCAGTGTTGACTCTGACCCCGTTGACCATTGACTTGCTGACATCAGCGTTGACCTGCTGCCGTCAGCGTTGACTTTGACCGTTGACCAAAAAGTCAACTTTTTGCGAAAACTCCTATTTTATGTTTTCAACGTTCTAAGTCTGTTTTTGAAGCATGTTTCGCAAAATTCTGACTTGAAAGCCTCCAAATCTGACCTTGAACCCGAACTTGTTTATGTAGTTAATTTTTCAGTTAAGAGCTCTATGAATAAGGACTAAAATGGAATATTGTGTGATTGAAGGTACTCTTAGCTCCTTGAATACGAATTGTTGTTGGACATCGAATTCGAGTTCGAGTACAATCGAATGGGGTTTCATGAATCGACAGATATAGCTCGGAGTTAAGGTAATACAATACTACCCCTTGCATGCTTTAAGTACATGTTGATATCCGGTTAACGCATGCATGCTTATGATGTAGTGTTTTGTAAACTCTGCTTAAGCCGAACCAGATACGAGAAATAAGTATGGAAATTATTAAAACCAAAATATTCGAATAAGAATACTGGTAGACCAGAAGTGTCGAAAGTTAATAATAATAAATAATATAGTTAAATCCACAACTCGATCAATGATGTCTAAGATTCAATGCCCATAATATGGAGTAAAGGATATTGGACATGAGATTACAGAAATGCCCTTGAGGTATAAGAATGACTAAATTGACCCTAATAAAGGAAGTGGCTCGAAATCTGCATTCGACCTGATTAAAAAAATTACCTTACCTAAGATGTATGTTCTATTGGAAAAGACTTCGGCATCATTATTCAAATACATGTGATACTAAAAGAAACTTGGATTTCCCCCGAGCTCTGTATAACACATGAAGGTGAATTTACTGGAATTATCGTTGTATTATTGAGCTGATCCTTACGACAACAATGGATGAATTAATTGGAATGATCGTAATGAACAAAAATATTGTAGTGCCTTCGAGCACCGAAATTCTTAATTAATCACAATGATAATTTTACCCTTAAGTTCTAAAATGAGTAAACCCTCTGTAAGGGTCGAAGGGATCAGAACGACTTAATCTCTATCGAGTACGTAAACGATGGAGGTGCTAAATAGTAAAATTTGAAAAAAATGGTGGATTTATCCCAATTTCCAAAATGACTGAAATGCCCTCTAGAGTTAAATAGGCAGTTATGCATTTGATGAAATTCTGGGATTTCTAATAAGGCTTTAAGGGCTAAAGTGCCCCTAAGTGTTAGGAAGCACACTCATGTATGTTAATCACTCATGATATTAATATAAGGTTGGAAGTTTTTCCGCACAAAATATAAGTTTGGCTACTCTGTGGCAAGTCCTATAGTGAAATATGAAAGCAATCGTTCAGATATACGATTTAGAGCTGGATGCATTAGAAGGGTTGGTTAGTACTGCAAGGTTGGGATATGTTAGTTCGAACGGTTTGGAGGCTCAAAAAACTTCTGGAAATATTGAATATTGTAAATCGTCATTTTATCATTTCTGGGCTAAATTACAAAATCACCCCTGATAGTGAAAAGAACAAAATGCCCTCGTTGGCCAAAGTAATTAAAATAGCCCTAAATATATCTGATATCGTGAAAGATCTTGACATAGAAATCTCCGAATGCCTAATTGGAAGCCTGATGAGCAAATAGAATTTACTGAGTGACTGTTTATGCCTCGTTGGTATGAATTACCAAAATGCCATATGTGATAAAATGACCACAATGCCCTTGTAGGCTTAAATGACTAAATCACTCATGATGCGTCTAAACTCTCAAAGATCTTGATGTATCACCTCCTAAATATCTAGGTTAACCGTTAGTACGAACCCCCTTTTTATAGGGGCCTCGTTTCAGAAATCCGTTCAAATTGTCAAAATTTTAATGTGTCCCATTCCGTAAATGCCAAGTATCTCCAAGAAATGATATGTCCCACCTAGTGTGTTCCGTGTGTGCTAAACGCAGTTGAATATGTTATATGACTTAATTATGAATGATGATATGCTTGATGAAATGATGAACTAGACATATGATAACATTTCTGCCTACTCGTTGTAAGTCCGCTTGATCTGTGTACTTAGTATATGACTGTGCTTTGTGGTTACTTGATCTGCGATAATATTGTATGTCTGCCTGATGTAAGTGATAATATAATCTGTTAGCTTGACCTATGATGGTACACTCTGTTTGCATAATGAATGATGATATCGTCTGCTAAATGGTATGCCCATATATGTGTCTAAAGAGCATGAACTTCTGTTTCTGATACTCTGAATAGAATATGCATGTCACATGTATTTTGTTACTCGTGTCTGGAATTTGAACACCGATTACTATCTAGGGTATACTGTTGGGTTATGTTATGAGTTTCTATAGGTGCAGCCCTGATCCAGCTGGTAAATCCTTATGGACTCAAGGTCTCCCCTTGAGTAGGTGCCGATGCTTTAGCACGAGTAAATCCTTACGGACCTAAGGCAGCCCCTTAGGTGGCACATATGCCCATCGGGCCTAGGGTAAGTCCTTATGGATGCAGTTCTGGGGGACTGCATATTGGTGTAAGGTTGGAGGGTAGTTACTAGTAAACCCTTGTATGTACTTGAACATTTGCATTGAACTGTTATGTGTTCTCATGATATGATTGGTATGCATTTATGCTTGTTTGATATGCACCTATTGGAACACACTAGACATTAAACTCGTTGTTTCCATCTCCGTAATCTATCAGCTTGTATAATTCCCACTTGTTACTCGATGATTGAATAAAGAACAAGTATCGTTATCCTCAAGTATAACGTTACCCTAAAATATTGGAAAGGAAAAGAGGACTGTTACTGCTTGGAACATCATGAAAATGTTATGCCTACCCATATATCTTCATGAGCTTATAGCATCTTTTGGTAGTTTAGTATTACTGAGCTTTTTCCAAGCTCACGTTGTTTTTACCATCGCAGGTTAAAAGAATATATCATGGTATAACATGTGACATCAGTGTTCGGAGTTCTCTCGGCGTTGCTTTTGGAGTACGGTGTTGTATAGTTAGTTGGCATGCATGTCATGTACGCCATGCATTGTTTTATGATAGAGTATGTAAAGCACTTTCTGAAATTTCTGTTATGTGTTTAAATGATTTCCTGAAACGATATTTTAAACAGAAGTTGATTTTACAGTTTCATAAGTGTTTTGAGGAAATAAAAAAATTATGTGTATTTTTACTGTGGGTCGCTCTTGTGACCCTAATGTGACTTCCTAGGATCCGTTGTAACGCATAGGCGGGTCTAAGGGGTTACACTAATAATTTGTAGATTAAATTATAATGTTCAGAAGTTTGAGGGATCAATTTAAAATGAGAGATATTTTGGGGATGAAATTGGAACATTCAAAAGTTTGGTGTCAATTTAAAATGAGAGTAATAATTTGAGGATGAATATGAAATGTTAAAAAAATCTAAAGATCAATTTAAAATGAGATTCATATTTTAGGAACTTGTGGCGCACTCAACTCTTAAAATAATACAGTTGAAAGATTTATTTTATAAGGTATCCATATTAATAATATTGCTTTTATAACAAGTCTTGATATCAGCAATAGCCAATAACAATTCAAAAAATGTTTACATCCTTGGTAATGTCAATTCTGCTTGTATGTATTTCGTTTTTATATTTAGCATATGATTCCATTGAACCATAAATTATTAATTTGATAATCATTTTGACTTTGAGGCTTATGGTCTAATTAAAAAATAAAGGTTTTATTTTATATTTTCTTTTAATTAATTTTTTATTAAAAAACTTAAATAAAAAACTCTAATTTTACCGAAATGTACCAAAAAAATCTCCAAATTTAAAAAATCTTAACCCAAATCTCAAACCAGCCATTGATATTGTCATTTTCACGTCGTTATCGTCGAAATGAAGTTCTTCTTCTTATCGCACGATTTCTACACTGTTCATCGTCCTTTCGACGTCATTCTAATGAAGATTTCATGTTTGGAGTTTGATTGAGATGTTGTTCGTTGATTTTCAACGATGAAAGGATGAGATAAATGGTCATGGGGTATTTCGATAAGAGTGTTGGGCTGCGTGTGGCGATTGACAATTTTTGTGGCTGAATTTGGTGTTAAAACCAAATCATAACTAAATATGAAATTCTAACCCAGGATCTATCTTGTCAAATCATCAAGAACAATAAACTGAATGCAGAAGCGTACCTGAATTGATCGATAGTTGAAAACCTTGAATCCTTTGATGAAGATCGCCTAGAAGGTGGTTGTGATCTTCCAAGAAGATGGGTTAGCCCTTGTCGTAAAAACTCTCTGACGTGGACAAGAATAATACAAGTTAACCTATTTCTTGGGGACCACTACCTCTTTATATAGTTTATTATTAAATCAACTATTAGGTATTTATAACTCTGCCCCTCATTAAATTATAAATACATCTTATGGTATCTACTCTTTTTATTTCCATGACACTTTAATACCTATGACATGACTAACATAATTGGTCACTTAATTTTGTATCATACTTTCTAATAGCATCATACATTTTACATATGTGCCCACAATTGTGAATTTTAATCCAACAATCTCCCACTTGGGCAACATATATTCCTGATAAATGTACAACCATACGAGCTTAAAAATTTGCTGTAATATAATAGGTATTCTATAACAATCTCGTCCACCAACTATATCCTTATAGTATCAAAGCAGCCTTTGCCATATCATTCATGACTAGACCCATCAATGATAAATGACAAAAATCAATCATGGATGCGTAGCATGGAAAATTACATGAATTGTGAACTAAACATGTCTATTTCCAACCAGTCCTCCTATACCTTAGTGAGATCAACTTTACTGAATTCAGAGCGTGCATAAACAAAAAGAACTTTATTTTTAGAGAAAATAATCTTAAAATATCCTTAAACTAAAGTAGCCAAAATTGTGGCTAAACCGAATGAGCATTTTTCAAAATTACAAACTTCCACTAAAACCGAATATCCTTAAATAACATTACACCCACATGAGTAGTGTGCTCATGAAAGACCCAGGGTGATAATTTCTTAATAAGTGCACAATTATGGAGTTTGTACCAACATGCTCTATAGACACACAACCACTCTGAATTTTCTTTAACAACTAGGAACTTAATATTTATGTGCTTCAAATTTGAAGTGTTCCTATTGTTTATAGAATAAATGGATGCATATTTATTGCCACAAAATAATTGAAGTGGTCTTTCTATTCAAACTACAATTAGTAGCCCATGTGACAAGATTCTTTTGCATCAATATTCTAATAGAATCGAATTCTGTAATTTGATGATCTCTAACTTACCAAAACTTCGATATGTGAGCATGTAATTTTTTTGTTCTCTAAATATTTCTCATAACGCTATTGTCTGCTATCTAATAGTCGATACTAGATTTTCTTAAATATCTGTCTAACATTCCAACAATGTACGTAATATCCGAATGCATACATACTTGAGCATAAATTAGATTCTCAAAAGCTTATGAATATGGAATCTTTTGTATTTTTTTTTCTAAATTTCAAGGTTACTTGGTTTACTCCCACTGAACTTGTACTATATGAGTATCACTTGGTTTACTCCCACTGAACTTGTACTATATACAATTGTCAACCAAATTTATCTCAAAAACGAATGAGATAATCAATATGAAATTTATAATTTCATTAATAAGAGTCTTACTTAAGCTCACAGATGAATTTCTTTAATTTACATATCAATGATTTTGTATCATAAGATACAACTTTATGATTGTACCATATAAATAATTTCTTAAATGTTGCCAATGAAAAACACAAGCTTAACATCCATCTTATGTAGCTCAAGATTAAAATAAGCAATAAACATCATGATTATCCTGAAAGAGTCTTTCAATTAAACTGAAGAGAAAGTCTCTAAAAATTAACGTATTCTTTTAGAGTGTATCTTTAAATACAAGACATTCCTTATACTTATCCACATTATCATTTGCATCCCTCTTGGTTTTAAATATCTATTTACAACCAATTGGTTTGCACCTTTAAGTAATCACTACAGCAAAATTGATTATTTGTGGCATCTAAAATATTGTCACAAAAACTTACATTTACGTCACTATTTGTATTTTGTGACGTAAAACTTGATGTCACAATGTTCTTCACGCTATTTGCGTCGCTAAATGTCTAGCGTGACGATATAGCTATTTTCGTCACGTATTGTCAAGAATATGGTGACATTAATGTATAACGTCACCTTGTAATTTGTATTCAGTGACGACTATTTACGTCATCCAATGATATAGAATTTCGTCATTAATCATTACTATTGTCACCAATAATACAAATAACTCTTTGTATAAGTGACAATAAAATATTGTCACATTGTTAGTGACATAGTATATTGTCACCTAATACTAGTATGAATGACGATAATACATAACGTCACTTTATAATTTATATTCAATGACAACTAATTGCGTCACTAAATTATATAATATTTCGTTATTGATGATTCTTATTGTAACACCCTTTGCCTGGGTTAGGAGCGAAGAGTGTTACGACGCGCAGCGGATGTATAATTGAACATGTAGGTACTTAAACATTCGATTCACAGAAGTTAACAATCTTAAACTTAACAATAGGCGGGCTAGCAAAAATTTAAAGCCAATATACCATTCATGCATATCATAATCAAAGTAGCCATTTAAACATGCTTAAACAATCAAGCAACACTACAAGTTTAAGTAGTTCTAAATTATCCCTAAACCATAATCGAAACCAAATATCATACATAAGTGCACTCAGATGTTTCAAGCAACTAGGATGCAAACATAAAAGTCATTCCATTCGAACCAATCACTATCATTCTAGCCATTCATGTTTTTCACTTAAAATATCAAACAATTTATCCTAGCATACTATACTAATACATTCGAACCTTTCATAGTATACACAATAAGGTCATGCATTGGAATTAAGCATACCATTTAGGGTCAATTTCGATTTCATTTCTTCTTGTTAGAGTAGATAACATTTTACCATTCACCTAATCATCTTTGCACCATTTGAATCATAAATATATCAAGGTACATTCTAAATTTAATTTTAACTATCTATCTTGAATCATGTGCTACAATTCCAATCAAAACATACATATACACAAGAGACATGCTTTTAGTATATCTACATGCTTCTTAAGATCTCTTATATCATTTGAATTACAACAAGAATTCCATAGGTAGTCTAGATACATTGATCCTAATCAAGTCAAACATTCAAATCACTTTCATATTGTGCATATTCAATAACAACATAGTATTTTACCAAACTTCAAACATATATACAAATCAATCAATAGTCATTCATACTTCAAACGTACTTGGTTCAAACATTACATACCATAGATTCATAAGCATTATATACAAGTCAAAATGATCATATATCCATAGGTACCTATTTACATACCAAATTCAATACAAGTTAATCCATACTTAAGTTTAAATACATCTTATATACATACATAAGATAAGCCAAATGCATACAACCTGGATGACTAGACACGACACTAAGCCACTGACCAGGAGTAATAACAAAATGAAACAAGGTATACTTGAGTCTTGGCTTGTGAATGCTTACAGATCAGATTTGGGACAACTTTCGAAAAAGTTATGCTGTTGGTTTGGGAAGAAGGAAACGAGAGAGTGATAAGTACAATAAGTACTTAGTGAGGTAGTTCCTATAACTATTAATTCAATCTTTTAAATGTTTTATCTCATTTAACAAAGGTTACCTAGCTAGGCTTCAATTCATTTGAGCATCACCTAACTAGTTTCATGCAATGGCAAGTACCTCACTTAGCTAGTCTCATCTTTATCAATCATATAAACATGTACATACAAGCATATCAAAGATCAAACCAAATCATATGGATCATGTAATACTTTCAAATAGCCAATTTGCTAATATCAACCACATAAAACAAGCAATAATCAAATATACAAACATTGTTCACATTTCAGTCTTTTTATTCGAAATAGGGTCATTGCCCTAGCCATTCTTATACATATTAAACATATTAGATTGATCACTCAAACATCTTTAACATATGATCACATTTCCATATGAACTCATTCATATTACATATTACACATTCCATTTAACATATGACTTATTTGCTGATTTTCGAACCAATCAAATGGTTGATCCTTTCAGAAGAGTTTGGTTAGTGGTAAAGTGATCGTAGAGAAGCCTCTAACGAACCTTCGGTAATAACCGGCTGAACCGAGGAAATTGTGAACCTCACCAACATTCTTCGGAGGTTGCCAATCAAGGATAGCTTGTATCTTTTTAGGGTCGACTTTGATTCCTTCGGTAGAGATCACGTGACCCAGGAAAGCAACTTCCAATAGCCAAAACTCACATTTGGAGAATTTGGTGAACAATTGGCGTTCTCGAAGAGTTTGTAGTAGGATTTGGAGGTGTTTAGCATGTTCTTCCTTATTTCGAGAATAGACAAGAATGTCATCGATGAAGACAACAACGAACTTATCGAGATAGAGATTGAACACTTTGTTCATCAGGTCCACAAATGCGGCAGGAGCATTTGTTAACCCAAAAGGCATAACAAGAAATTCGAGGTGACCGTATCTATTATAGAAAGCGGTTTTAGGGACGTCTCCATCCTTCACTTTCATCTGAAAGTAGCCCGATCGAAGATCGATCTTAGAGAAAACTGTGCTTCTTAGAGTTTATCAAAAAGATCTTCAATCTTTGGCAAGGGATAATTATTTTTTATAGTCACCCGATTCAACTTACGATAGTCGATGCAAAGCTGCATCGAGCCATTTTTATTCTTCACAAACAAAACCGGAGCACCCAAGGAGATGTGGTCTGTCATATGTAACCCTTGTCTTGTAATTTCTCAAGTTGTTTCTTGAGCTCCTTCAACTCCACTTGTGCCATTCGGTATGGTGTAATGGACACTGGGTTGGTTCTAGGTTGAACGTCAAATTTGAACTCCACTTCACGAGTCGGAGCAAGACTAGGGAGTTCCTCGGGAAAGACGTCGATGAATTCGGAAACAATAAGAACAAAAGGTAAGTTGAAATCATATTCATCTTGTAGCACCATAGAAGCAAAAAATTGAAGTAGGTTTTTGAACTATAAGAAGTATGGATTCTTTTCCTAAACCCCGAAGGTACAATCTCCTATTTTGACAATCATTTCAGGCTTGATGTTTACTCATTCAATCTAAGTCTAATACTAAGTCAAATTCACAATTGGGTAAGACATAAATATCAATAGGAAAAGATATGTTTCGAATAGCTATAGGACAAGTTCTGCAGAGCAAATTGATTAGCAAGTTTCCCCTATAGGGATTGATACTACAAGGCTCGTTTTAACAACTTCGGGTTTTATATTTAACTTATCAAGCAAGGAAGAGCATATGAATGAATGGGTTGATCCCGAATCTATTAAAGCATAAACAAGTTTAAGGTTCAGTTCAACTGTACCCGCAATGATGTCAGAAGATTCCTCGTCTTCTTTACCACATACGTGATAAACACGAGCCGGGGCTCGGGATTTTTGTTGTGTTGTGGCTTTTGAATGGGAGCCTCTTCCCCTCCATGGTTTCCGGACAAAGTTTGCCTCGGTTTCTTGTTTCGGTTAGAAGGTGCAGGGCTCAGATTAGCAGAATACTGCGTAGGAGCCTTGTCGAATTTTCTTGGGCAATCCCTAATGTATTGATCATCTCCACCACAAGTAAAACAAAGGTTGGATTGAAGCCGACATTGGCCGAAGTGTTTCTCCTGACAGTTCTTGCAGGTTAGAGCTTTCTTAGAATTTCCTATGCTGTTAACGAAAACAATAGGGACAACCAACTTGTTCACAGATTGGGGTCTCGATGTGTAGTTGCTTATTAGAGTAGGTGTGTAAGTAGAAGACCCTTCTTTCTGATTTTTGGCCTTCTTTGTCAAATGTGTCAATGTTGTGTCTCAACTTTCTAGATGTTTAATGTACCCCATGTGGTTTCCTTCCATTTTTCGAAACGCACCATGTTCAACGTTGTTAACTGATGACATGGCAAGACACGTGGCACATTCTTATGATGCCACGTGGAATTTTCGATCAGAAAAAGTAAGAAAATCTAATTCAAGGCTATCTAAGCAATTTTACCATTTTAGTTTATAAAATTAATAACAAATAAAAATTAAAAACGAGAAAAAGGAACGGGTCATCTTTTCTTCTTGGTTTATCTTCCCCTCCTCTCTTTTTTTACTTCAGTTAATGGCGTTAATTTCGGAGGCATTTCGAAAGATGAAATGTAACTATAAAAGGTATATTGAATGTTTAGAAAGTTTAAACATCGCATTAACAGATTTGACAAAGTATAGGAGAAATTCATGGCATTATCCCCCAAAAACTATTATATCTGCATCGCCACCGTCATAATCAAATATCGTCGATACAAAGTTCATCACAATAGAAACAAAGAAGTAAAGTTAAACCATTATTCTACCTGCAAATCAAAACAAAAAATGGCAGTAGCAACACAAGAAAAATTCTAATTTTGTGGTTTAACAGATATATATATATATATATATTATTTGTGGTAAATTGTTACATAATCTCAAATTTGTTTAGTGGTTAAGTTTTAATTTTTGATTTTGAAGGATTTTGGTTTAAACCTCATCAAGTTCATGTTTTTATTATTTTTACACCAACAAAACTACGCTATTTTGGGTCATTTTAGGCATTAAAATAACCGCACCAAAATGATGTCGTTTTAGTGCATCCTCTATGTGGGCTGTCATTAGACACGTCACTGTCATGTTAAAGAGTTAACGACGGAGTAACATAAATGAGTCAAAAAGTAAAGTTCAGTGTTAAATTCGTTTTAAAGTTAATTGATAAAAATAAGTCAACAATAATAAATTTATAATATCTGTTGTAATTTACCTATTTTTCAATTAAACTGAGACTTAGCTCAATCCTTTTTTGAAAGTATGTGAATTGCATATGGTGCTAAGATATTGAAAAAGATTAACTGAAATCGAGATTGCATATAAATATTAGTCTATTACATCACCACTCACGATTTTTTTGAACAAAATCACCCACAATCTTTTATCCCAACTAAGATAATATTTATTTCTCCAGATTTGAAATATCGAAGTGGAAATGTATTGATTAAGATTTGGCCACATATGTAACCCCCTAGACCCGCCTACGCGTTATAGCAGATCCTAGGAAGTCACATTAGGGTCACAAGAGCAACCCACAATAAAAATACACATAAAAACATTTTTTCCCTCAAACACTTATTAAACTGTAAAATCAACTTCTGTTTAAAATACCATTTCAGGAAGTCATTTAAACACATAACAAAAATTTCAAAAAGTGTTTTGCAGACACTATCATAAAACAATACATGACATATATGGCCAGTAACTATACAACACCGTATTCCAAAAGCAACGACGAGAGAACTCTGAACACTGATGTCAAACATTATACCATGATATATTCTTTTAACAGGCGATGGTAAAAACAACGTGAGCTTGGAAAAGCTCAGAAATATAGAACTACCAAAAGATAATATAAGATCATGCAGATATATGGTAGGCATAACATTTTCATGATGTTCCAAGTAGTAACAGTCTTCATTTCCTTTCCGCTATTTTAGGGTAACGTTATACTTGAGAATAACGATACTTGTTCTTTATCCAGTCATCGAGTAACAAATGGAAATTTACACAAGCTGGTAGATTACGAAGATGGAAACAAAGAGTATAATGTCTAGTGCGTTCCAATAAGTGCAGATTAAACAGGCATAAATACATATTAATCATATCATAAGAACACATAACAATTCAATGCAAATTTTCAAGTACATACAAGGGTTTACTAGTAACTACCCTTCAACCTTACTCCAAATATGTAGTCCCCAGAACTGCATCCATAAGGACGTACCCTAGGCCCGATAAGCATAGGTGCCACCTAAGGGGCTGCCTTAGGTCCATAAGGATTTACCCATGCTAAAGCATCAGAACCCACCCAAGGGGAGACCTTGAGTCCATAAGAATTTACCATCTGGATCAGGGATGTACCAACAAAGACTTTATAACATAACCCAACAGTATACCCCAAATAACAATCGGTATTTAGATTTTAGACATGAGTAACATAATACATATGGCAAACATATTCCATTCGAGGCATCAGAAACAAAAGTTCATACTCTTTATACACATATATGGGCATACCATTGAGCAAGCGATATCATCATTCATCATGCAAATAGAGTGTACCATCATAGGTCAAGCTAACAGATTATACTATTACTTACATCAGGCAGACATACAATATTATCATAGATCAGATAACCACATAGCACAATCATATACTAAGTATACAGATCAATCGGACTTACAATGAGTAGGCAGAAAATGTTATCATATGTCCAGTTCATCATTTCATCAAGCATATCATCGTTCATAATCATTAGATTGTTTACTAATATGTAATAATCATACAACGCATTCAAGTGAATGTAGCACACATGGAACACACTAGGTGGAACGGTTTTTACATGGAGATACTTGGCATTTATGGAAGGGAACACATTAAACTTTTGACAATTTGAACGAATTTCATAAATGTGGTCCCTATTAAAAGAGGGTTCGTACCAACGGTTCAAACCAGATATTTAGGAATTGATACCTCAAGATCTTTGAGAGTTTAGATATATTATGAGCAATTTAGTCATTTAAGCCTACAAGGGCAATATGGTCATTTTATCATACAAGGGTGTTTTGGTAATTTATACCAACGAGGCATAAATAGTCGCTCAAGAAATTCCATTTGCTCATCAAGTTTCCAACTAGGCATTTAGAGATTTCTATGTCAATATCTTTCACGATATCAGATACGTTCAGGGTTATTTTGATTACTTTGGCCAACGAGGCATTTTGGTCATTTAACTATCAGGGGTGATTTTGTAATTTAGCCCAATAATGGTAAAATGACGATTTACAATATTTAAGATTTCTAGAAGTTTTTCGAGCCTCCAAACCATTCGAACTAACATATCCCAACCTTGTAGTACTAACCAACCCTTCTAATGCTTCCCACTGTATCATATATCTGAACTGTTGCTTTCACATTTCACCACAGGACTTGCCACGGAGTAGTCGAACTTATATTTTGTGCGAAAAAACTTCCAAACTTATATCAATATCAGGAGTGATTGACGTACATGGTTCATGCTTCAGCCCGTAGGGGCATTTTAGTCATTTTTAGCTTTATTGGCATTTCAAGAATTTTATCAGAGGTAATTTATTTATTCCAGTCAAGGGGGTATTTCAGTCATTTTAAAGTTCGAGATATCCATCATTCCTGTCAATTGAACCATATATAGTATATCAATCATTTAAGTACCCATGGGTGTTTCAGCCATTCACGAAATTTCGGTACCTGCAACCACTTCATTCAATTTCAGAACTCAAAGTTTTATCCATCGTTCCAGTTAAGTTGCAAATCTCGGTGTCTGAGGATACTTAAGCCCTTTTTGGTCAATACGATCCTTCCAATTAATTTAACTATAACAGTACTTCCAATACTTTTAGTCGTTTCCCATAAATCTATATTCAGAGATTCATTCCAAAAATCAAGGAAACCTAACACCTTTCAATCTCGAAGGTTTAAATCTTGTTACCATAACTTTCCAAGTAGTTCGAGGTTTTCAGATGAATCAGGTTGTTTTACCATATCTAGTGTAGATTTCTATATCGCTTCCAATTTCGAGGGTATTTTAGTCATTCCCAAACCTTAAGGGCATTTTTATAATTTCATATCCAAATTTTTTTTCACATTTAATCATTTGACACTAATAGTCAGATTTGGAGATTAGCTGCCTTATTAATTACGTATTGAGCTCCAGATCCTTCTGATTTATTAATCTTCTCATTCGAGCATTGCAATCTTATCTAGATTATCATACTCATTTTTATATTCGGTTGGACTTGAGCAGAGTTAACAACACTCATCATCATTTTTTTGCATGCATTAACAAATACCAACATGCTCATAAAGCATACAAGAGGTAGTAATGTATTACCTTAACTCCGAGCTATTTCAGTCGATTCTTGAAACGACATACCCTCGAACACAAATTTGACATTCCTCAACATCGTATTCCAGAAACCGAGAATACCTTCAATAAAACAATACCCTTAATCAGTCCTCAATTAAATTGCTCTCATACTAAATATTTAACTCATGCACTCTCTGGTTCAAAGTAAGATTTGGAGGCTTTCGGGTCAGAATTTTGCGAAACAGAATTCAAAAACGAATTATGGACGTCGAAAAACATAAAATAGGAGTTTTCAGAAAATTTGACTTTTTGGTTAACGGTCAAAGTCAACGCTGACGTTAGCAGATCAACACTGACATCAGCAGGTCAACGATCAATGGGGTCAGAGTCAACGCTGACGCCAGCAGTCAACGAGCAGAGGTCAACTAAGTTGACTCGACTGACTCACTGAGCTAACTCAGGCTGAGTTGGCTCGGCTGACTCGGACGAATTGACTCGAGTTGACCGGGTCAGGTTCGGGTTGACCGAGCAGACGGGTCGGGCTTAGTAAGACGGGTCGGGTCGAACTCTTGCGGGTCGGATCAGACACCAAACTGGGCTTGGTTTGGTTGGGCTCAGACCGCGTTTGACATATTGGGCCGACATGTTTGGGTATCACGGGCTCGGGCCTGAACGATACTAGTTTTGGGTCGGTTTAAATGAACGGGCTCGGTCCAAGGTGGCTGGTCTGGGCCGGTTCAGACCACTTACCAAAGTTCATCGGTGGTACACCAGATTTATCGCCGGCGACCCCAAATGTTCCATTTCCTGCCGGAAAACCAAACCCATGAGTTACACAACTTGATCAAGCCTGAAAACATCATTTAAGTAGGAAATCTTACCGGAAATTACCTAGAGAGTTAAATCTCAGCCGCAAAAGATGAAGCTCCGATGAAGCCCTTGCTGTCGTCAAATGAGTGGTCGGGCAGTTGGGTTTTGCTCGCCACTTCATCATGAGCTCGGATCTGATGGCTGCGTCACAAACGGACGGTGGACGGGGCCAGAAAATGCAGGAAATAGAGGCGCGTAATTTGGGGGTTTTGGCCGAAACATCAAGCAAGTTTTACTAGCGAAATATAGCTCCGTTATGCGTGTGGCGGCCATGAGTTTGGTCGGGTTGAGTTGATGAAGATGTTCTCCTAGGACATGTAGTTCAGACGAGTGTATTAGAGTAAATCCCAAGTAGGCAAAAGAAGATGTGAGTTGGAAGAAATTGAAGACTGTGACAGGTATCTATAGTTCCTAGGTCTAGCATTGTTACTTTCAGAGAATTATAAATAGTCTTTTGAAGATAGCTGCTCCTTTGACAAGTTGCTACAGAAGAATGTTCAGTTGTGTGGTCAGATGCAAGACAATGAGCCCTGAGAAACCGGAAGAAACTTCGAAGAGAAACTTTGACCTTGATTCAACCTATATCAGAGAAAGAGTTTGGGAACCATAGTGATGCATTACATGTGGAGTTAGGTTGTGTGTTTATGCAAGACAGAAGATTTGTGGCTTGATCATCGAGATAGTTGAAAGACCGAGAGAAGAGTTATCCGACGCTAGACTTAGAGTTAATTACAGTTGAAATTGCTTCGAAGATTTAAGGACAAAGTTTGTATGGTAATAAATGCACAGTGTATGTACATATCATCAGAGCTTGAAAATATTAGACGGCTTAGGAAGGGTTGAAACTTGAACGGCGCGAGTTGTTAGAATTGTTTGAAGACCTTAATCTCAAGATTGAGTATCATCCGAAGAGAGCTTACATAGTAACCGACGTTCCGAGTTGTATTTGTTGTTAGATTAGTAATAGAGTTGCGAGATGTAATTGCCGAATTCAGTTTACCGAATGATAGTATTCTTGTGGCCGAGTTTCATGTTAAATTTACCTTGAGTCAGATACTTGAAGAGAAACATTTGCAAGACAGGTACTTGGCACCTCACGTGCAAGACATAGTGGAAGGAAGACCGTCAGAATACAGTCTCAGAGATGATAGAGTTTGTATTTTTAGAGACAGAATAGTTGTACCGATCGACATAGTGTTTTGAGATGTGTTGTTTTGGGCCGAAGCACACGGCAGTTTAGCTCATTTTACATTTGAGTGGTACGAAGACGTATTTTGTGTTGAAGATGAGTACTTCCGGATTGAGTGGATGAATAATGTGGTTCAGTAGGAGAGTAAGTGTGTGAATTGCCAGCGTGTCAAGACCGAGCGTCAGTTTTCTTCTAGTCTGTTACATTCGTGGAAGATTCTTAGTGAAAGTGGGTGATAGAGATTCGAAATTTCAACTAGATTTTTGAAGGCGTCTGCATAGTGTTTGGTTACTTGTTGAAGTCAGATGATCTGTCAGAGAAAGTTATGGGTCAGGTGTTCAAAACAGTGTTGTATGAGATTGCGAATCAGGCTAGTCCTGTTGTTTATCTGTTGCGGTTACCGCCAGAGTTAGAAAGAGATTTGTGATGTGTCTGTGTATCTATAATTCGGAAGTGTGAGTCAGATCTGTTATGTGCTATGTTTGTAGAAGAGATCGAGTTGATTTCAAAGTCGACATGCCTTGAAGAATCAGTTGAGATCTTAGTGTCAGATAGCGAAGGTTGTGGTAAGAAGGCGAGGGAAGTATGAAGGAGCATGTTTTAGTGGCTCTTCCTGTCTGATAAATTTCGGGGACAAAATTTCCTTAAGTGGGGGAGAGTTGTAACACCCGTGTTTTGGGGTTAGGAGTTAGTCAGGTTAGTGGTCCGAGTCGGTAAAATTAAATTAAATTATTTTGGCCATGGCATGAGTTAATTGAAATTAGATAAAAAGGGGAGGGACCAATGGGGTGATTTTACCCAAAAGAATTTCAAAAAGGAAGACAACTCTCAAATAAGCTAAAAAGAACAAAAAAAATGGTCTTCCTTTCTTCTCCAAACGTGAAAAGCCCCAAACCTCTCTAAAAACCTTAAATTTGCTATTCCATTGATTTCTTCCTCATCTCAAGGTCTTTTTCAAAAGTAAAGGTATATTCTTACTCTCCTCTTCATTTCCTATCTATCCATGGTTATGGATTTTAAAACCATGAACTTTGGAAAATTAGGGCTTGATAAAAGTTTAAGTTTTTATTGGGTTTTTCAATTGATTTCGATTTATTATGTTGGGTTTTGGTTTAATCTCATGAAATTACACATTATATGTTGAAATGGAGGATTTTGGGTGAAAACCCGAAATGGGTTTTTGAGACAATTTTTAAGGTGTCAAAACTTGATTTTTTGGGTGGGTTTTAAGTGGAAATTGAAGGGCTGATGGTTTATGTATGTTAGGAGGATGTTTTGGGACCATCTAGATGTCATTTGGGTGTTTGAAAACATGATTTTCTGCTGGGTAAAATAGGAGTACGAAAATGGGAATTTTGATGGTTGTTTGGGTTGGAAATTGTTGGAGCTTGGCTTGCACTTATGGGTTGAAGTTGTGGCTGAAACTTAGCTATCATTGTGGATATAAAATGTGTTGGAAACTCGGGTTTTCATCAAGGTTTATGGGCTGCTCGAATTAGATAAAATTGGGGTTTGGTCATGACTTGAAATATTGAGTTTGATATTTGAATTGTATTTCGGGTTAGCTACTTTGATGTTTGAGTTGATTTGAGGGTATTTTGCTTGGGTTAAGGTGATTAGAAGCGAGGTTTTGGGTTGGTGAAGCCTTGGGAGCAAATCCGAAAATTGAAGACCATGGTTGCTTAGTATTTGAGCTTGGAGGTGGAGGTGAGTGGTTAATGTTTTTAAATTGGTCTTTAAGTGGTTGGTTCAAGCATGTGAACTAGGTTGGGCTTGGTAGACCCACCTAGAGTTAGGATTAGGGTGGTAGCCTAATCCTAAGCTTAGGTTAGAGACCTTGGATGCACTCTTTAATTGGTGTTATGCCTCATGATGACTATGTATAATATGATATACATGTATGTTGAAGTATGGCTTAATGCATTGATTATACGCATGTTGATGACAAATATAATGTGGATATATGATGTGATAATTGTTTGGATGAAATACATGTAGTGTTGGTTTGTGATATGAGGTTATGAGGTGGTTGCATGATTTTGAGAATCATGGTGAGTACGTGCTAAGAACAGAAACTATATTGAAATTGATGTGGTGAGGTGTTGTGGATTTTAATTAATATTGGCACTAGTATGCTTGGGTACAATGATCAATCATTAGGATGAGTGTGCACACGAGAGTCAAAACGCGCGTGGCCTTGGTGGCGGTAAGGCACCAAGGAGGAGTACGGGTACGCCCGGAAATATTTATATTAGTCGATGATGAGTGGAATCCCATCGACGGGGCGTGAGGATGAGTGGAATCCCCTCCGCGAGAGCCGGTGATGAGTGTAATCCCACCGCAGGTAATGGTTATATTGGAAATCCGTTCCAACATGTTATCCGCATATTCGAGTCATAGCTAGGTGCCAATATGAGATTATGCATATATGCTTATATGATACGAAATGTGACGCCCTTTATGAATTGATATATGATGTGGTTAATGCTTGAGTTATGTATCATGGTAGGTTGAGCTTATGAGATGTTGAGCGTGACCTAATGTTGATTATATGTTCATGCATCATGTTCATTTTGGCTTTTGCGGATTGGAGGTAAGATCATGCATTTCATTTTGGAAATTGCTCGTGCTTGGACCCTGCATTGTCGAAGGTTTGTTTTATGAGCTTACCCTCACTAAGCTTTTATGCTTACGCTCTCTTTTGTTCGACAATGCAGATCAATGGCTTGAGGGTGGCAAGGGCAAGGAAGGGTCTCCAAGTGTTGCTATTGGTTAGCTCAATGTATGAATTTTAAATGATAGAATGTAATAGTTAAGCAATGGGATAGGTATTGTTGATTCGAGTTTTGATGTATGTCTATGGTTGACTTGGGTTGTAATCATGATAACTTGCCAAATGCTTGAGTGATGTATGCCTTGTAGATGTTTAAATTGCTTGATGGCATGTAAACCTTTATGTGATGAATGGTGCTTTTGTCTATCAATGTCTTCAAGCATGCTTGTATGAAAGGCTCTTAATGTGTAATTTACCATGTATGTATGATTGTTCATATTCATGCCTTGAGTATGTTTGAGTATGTTTAATCTAGGACGTATGACTCTAGACTTGGTTTGTTGGTGTTGTGCGCCTTTAGGGGGTCCTAGGGGACCTTTAGACTTGTCAAGACTCACTTAAATCCGAGTTTCCAAGGTTGCAGACTGCCAGCGTTTCGAAACGGGAAGGGTCGTTTCGAAACGGGTAGGCTTCAGGGACCCCGTATCGGAACGCGTTTCAATACGGTATGGCCTCTGAAACCCCTGTTCCGAACGCGTATCGGAACGTTTTGGCTACTGGAATTTTGAGAAATTCACGAGATAAAGGTGTTTCGAAACGGGCCTGAAGGTTTCGAAACGGTCAAAATCTCGTTGACCACGAGAAGTTGACCGTCGTGGGCGTTTCGGAACGGGTGACCTCCGTTTCTAAACGGCCCCTTGTAAAGGCCTTGGGGCTGTTGACCTGGTCAAGGCGTTTCGATACGCCTCAAGGGTGTTTCGAAACGGCCTGTTTAAAAGATAAAAATTGGGCTGTTTAAAATGCTGTTTTGGGTTCGAATGGTTGTCTCATGTATCTTATTCCGTTGTTTGATCATATAGGACTTAAATGGACCTTTAGAAAAGATTAAGTAAAAAGAAAAAAAATAGGGTTGCTAACCGAGGGGAAACCTTAACGGGTTTCGCTTCGGTTTTCCCCGTGTGACCCACTCGGACCGGTCATCCGGCCAGACCGGGACGAGGGGGTTACAATTTGACCCATGAATTTTAGATTGAATACTAATTTGACCCCTGAACTTTAGATGAAATATGATTTCGATCCTTAAATTTAATTGTAAACATTTATCATGTTATGGTACTAATTGGTTCCAGTTTAAACATACGATATACATATATATTTCTTCATATGTGATATATGTATATAAGGCAGAGTTAGGGGATTTGACTCGAGCTTAGAAATTGATCCATTAATTACTAAAAATTTTGAGTGAGTCGCAGTTTTATTTTATAACTCAAATTTTATTTGATATTTTTTCGGACCCAGTCCAATTTTGTTCACTCTTATCTACAAATGTCTATCTGATTTTTATTGCCCGTAAATAACCAAGTTGGATAAACTAAAATTATTTTTATTTGTTCCTTCGATAATAATTCTTATCAAGCCAACTCAAATTTTATTTCTTATGAGATATCTGATCAGTTTTGAATAAAGTTAAATTTTATTATTAGAGTTCTATTTTTTCAATACTAGTTATAGAGGCCTGATTTTTTTCTTTCTAATATTGGTTACTAGAGACTTAATTGTTTTTTAATACATGTTATTAGAATATACTCTTAAAATTTAATAATAGGGGTGTAGTTTTTTCACAATATTTGTTATTATGTGTCTATTCCTAAAATTTATTTTTAAATACTTTTTATTAAGGGTTCAATTTAGATTTTAATACTTGTTATTAGAGCATAGTTTTTTCTAATATTTATTATTATGGACCATGCTCTTGAATTTTAGTTTTTCAATATTTGTTATTAGAGACTTTTTTTAGTGTTTGTTATTAGGGGCTACTTTTAAAATTTAAAATTTCCAATACTTATTAATAAGGGCCTAATTTTTAGATTCGTCGTAAGGCCACTAAAATCTCATGAACGGGCTAGTCATTACCTAAGGGAATATGAGGAAACAAAGTTGAGCAGCTTGGCTGACCAACCTAATAAGGGATCTCGTATAAAAACTATTTAATTTTATAATCTAATTAAGCACTAATTTATACAGAAAAAAAAGAAATTAACGAACTCACATAAATATCATTATCACTCGGTCAATTAAAATCTCATACAAAAACTTATTGAAAAAAATTCAGAACAAATCTTTTAATCCAAAGTCAGAGAATCTTTTAGCATCTTAAGAAGCTATCACAATCTTTTAATCACGTGCCGCATGGAATTTCGAGTAAAATAATAGGGGTATAATAAAAATAATTAATAACTTTATTTCGAGTAAAAACAAGTATTCCCGCTCATATTGGATCCTACAATTAGAGTAAGCATTCGGTCAAGTCGATTAAAAAAATTTGAGTTAGTCAAGTTGACGTATTATATATTTCATAATTCAAACTTTATTTAAAATGTTTTCGGTTTGAGTCAAGTCGAGTCATTCAAGTTTTTATTAAAATTTAATTGTAAACATTTATCATGTTATGGTAATAATTGGTTCCAGTTTAAACGATTATATATATACACACTTTCATACTTGTTCATATGTGATACATGCACATCAGGCAGAATAGAGAGATTCGACTCGAATTTGAAAACTGATCAACTAATTACTAAAATTCAAAATTTTATTTTATAATTCAATCTTTATTTAAATTTTTTCGACACAATTCAAAAAATTTATTTTCTTTTTCGAGTCGAACGAGTTTTATTTACTTCTACCTGCAATGACTATATGATTTTGATTGCCTGCATATAACCAAGTTGGATAAACTGAAATTATTTGTATTTGTATTTGTCAGATAATAATTCATATCAAGCCAAATTATTATATCTTATGACAGATCTGATCCAATTTGAATAAACTGATTAATGTGCAAAGAAACCAAAAAAAATAAAATAAGTGGATATATGTATATAATAAAAATCCTACGGTTATCCCAAAATTATTAATCAAGACAAAGTATTGAGAAATCGAAAAGTCAACCCAAAAAATATCCAATTAATTAAAAGATCAATGCAGATAAACGGACACATGCTCCAATCTAACATCAAGCAAGCACAATGGTAACCCATTAAGCTCGAATCAACTACTAAAATCAAGCAAGCACAGTGGTAACCCATTAATCTCACATTCAGTTCCACTTCTCTAACTTTGTTAACCTAATTGAACGTGCTAAGTAAAGTTAGAACACTTGGTTAACCTAATTGCATAGTTTTCTATTCGTTAGGTGACAACTATTCAATAATAGTCTTTTGTCGAGGATTTCGACCCAAGTCGTCCTCAATTTCCCTTGATATATTACTCGAAAAAAGACGGTCAGTCTCAAGAACCTGCAGAAAATTGTAAGTCTTTTGTCAAGGATTTCGACCCAAATCGACCTCAATTTCCCTTGATATATTACTCCAAAAAAGACGGTCAATCTCAGGAACCTGCAGAAAATGATAAGTCTTTCGTCAAGGATTTCGACCCAAACCGTCCTCAATTTCCTCTGATTTACTACTCCAAAAAAGATAGCCAGTCTCAGGAACCTGCGGAAAATGATAAGTACTTTGTCAAGGATTTTGACCCAAACCGTCCTCCATTTCCCTTAATCTATTACTCGAAAAAAGGCGGCAAGTCTCAGGAACCAGCAGAAAATGACAAGTCTTTTGTCAAGGATTTCGACCCAAACCGTCCTCAATTTCCCTTGATCTATTACTAAAAAAAGACGGTCAGTCTCAGGAACCTGCAGAAAACGACAAGTCTTTTGTCAAAGATTTCAACCCAAACCGTCCTCAATTTCCCTTAATCTATTACTCAAAGAAAGAAAGTCGGTCTTAGGAACTTGCAGAATGTGATAAATCATTTGTCAATAATTTCGACCCAACCCGTCCTCAATTTCCTCTAATTTATTACTCGAAGAAAGATAGCCAGTCTCAAGAAGCTGCCAAAAATGATAAATCTTTTGTTAATGATTTTGAATCGAAGCTGTCTGAAGATGAAAAAGCTTTTATCAAGGTTGTTAACATATAAATTGAGCAAGGTGCAGAAGAAGTATGGAAGAAAATGGACTCAAATGGTATAGAAAACTTGTGTGAAACATTTGTGTTTTGGCTGCTTGTTTGCACCCTGTAATAAGTGAAGAAAATTGTCATAATAAAATGGTCCCTTGTTAAATTGCCTTTAGACTTATTTAAAGATTCAGCTCACTTTGAAACATTTGATAAGCTCTTTTTAATAACCAAAGATTAATCTCATTGACATATGACAAGGTCGAGCAAGACTGTAACCCCCTAGACCCGCCTATGCATTAATACGGATCCTAGGAAGTCACATTAGGGTCACTGGAGCGACCCACGATAAAATTTCAAATAAACAAATTTGCTGAACCATTTGAAAACATAAATCAAGTTTTGAATTAAAATACAATTCAGAAAAACATTTAGACAATGAAACAAAACAATGATACAAATTATTACTACAAGTTTCAATCTCGAAAATAAATCAAAACATGACATACATGCCCCTTAATTATACAAATACCATACTCCGCAAGCAAGCCGAAGAAACTCTCATACCGACGTTGACAGCTGCGACAAAGTCGCTCTTCTGACCTGTGATGATAAAAACAATGTGAGCTTCAGAAAGCTCAGTAATACAAACTACCAAGAGATGCTAAAAGCACAAAAAGGTATATGGCAAACTTTACATTGTCATGAAGAACTGAGCAACGGTAAGCTCAAAATACGATCTGATATTTTAGAGGAGCATTATGCCAGAAGGTAACAGAGTTGTTCTTTATTTGATCACCCGAACCTTAAGAGATGAGTCTAAAGCCGGAGATTTAAAGAGATTCAGATTTCAAAAGTCGAATCAAGGAGTTCACAGTGGTTCGTTAAGCGTGAATTGTAAGTTTAAGGCGAATCCGACTTTGATATATTAATTTAGTAAGGTATTTTCAGAAGAGGCCATAAAGTTTTATTAATTTACTTAACTACCTTTCAATCGAACTCCAAAATATAGTTCCCCCTGAGCTGCATACAGAAGGTCTTACCCTAGGCCTGAGGCGTAGGAGCCTACCTAAGAAAATGCCTTAGGTCCAGAAAGACTTACCTTAGGCTCGTGGGCATAGGAGCTTAGGTCCAGAAGGACTTACCTGCGCTGAGCCTACAAATCTTCATTCATATCCCAGATAATATACCCAATATGATTTCAGTTTATATTCAGAAGACAGTATTACATAAAATAGATGTTAGATCTATTTTTATACCAGAAGACAGATGTCAAATTATTTTTATTATTATTATTTTTATTCAATGTCATATATCAGATATATTTTTCATATCAGAGGTTAGAAACCGGGGAATTGGTTCCCTTTCGTATAACAGATTTGTAATTTTAATTTTTAGTAGATGGTCTTGGTTTAGAACAAAGAGTATTTACGGATACATAATACGTGCCTTACGACTCAACTTATTTTTCAGAAACACTCGATAAGTATCAGAAAGAGGCATTCGACAATCTTTGGACAAATTTCAGAACGAGATACCTACGAATATGGGAGTTTGATAAAACGACTCGGACCAAACATCGGAAGTTGATGTATCGGGATTTCAGATATATCGTGAGCAAATAAAACGTTACAACTTACGAGGGTATTATGGTAGTTTTGACCTTCATGGGTAATTTGATAATTTAGACAACCAAGCATAAGTAACGATACACATAATTCAAGAATTCAAGTTGCTCTTCAGGTTTCCGAGTCCCTTGAACTAGTCAGAACCCAACAATAAGATGTTTATTATTTAGCCGGATATGTAAGCCTTAAACATTTGTTTTGCAGAACTGACCACAACGTACAACCAAAAGTAGTTCGCCTTTCACTAATCGCCCACTAAACTTATTACCATGAATCGAGTATATATTCGAATGATATTTTCCAAGTATTTGAACATGTGCATTACACTTGAACTAATTCCAAAACATCGAATGTGCCTTAAGAGAACAAATCTCTCTTACTATTAACAATGTACTTTCTCCCAATAAATTGTACGCCTTCATATGGTATTCCTCCAATATCATCTTATTATCAAAAACGACCAACAAACATGGGTCGTATATTACCACTTTTTATTTGAGCCATTACATGGTTGGCTTTATTTGGAGTTTTGAATTCCATGTATTAGAAATATTCTCAATAACTATAATATCCGAGGGTATTTCAGAAAATTCGATGTTCGTAGGTGCTACGATTGTTCAAAGTCTTCTGGTCCTTCCAACTATTCATTCATTTAAGTTCTCGAGGGTAAACCATCATTTTGATTAATTTGGCAACTAGTGACGAGGATAAATTATTCTTTTTGGTCATTATGGATATTCTGATCAGTTCAACATCGTCAGTATTTCCAAACATTTTTGTCATTTTAATCAATTAAGCAATTTACGCAATTTTGACTAATTCAACATACAAATATTTTTTCGCAAACGTCTTCAGAAACTTATTCAGTTTCAAAAAGAATTTGAGCAATTTACAATCTCAAGGGTGAAGCCTCGTTATTATAACTTCCCAAGCTAGTTTCAAGATTTTCAGAGGAATTAGTTGAAATATTGAATCTAGTGTAGATTCTTAGACCACTTTCAATGATAGGGGTATTTTAGTCATTTTCATACATCAAGAGCATTTTCGTAATTCAATAGCCAACATAATCAGATTTGGAGATCAACTATTTTTAGTAATTGCTTACTGAACTCGAAAGCCCTTTAGATTTATCAAACCTCTTATTCGAGTATTTGTACTGGCCATTATTATTTTTATCTCATAAATGACCGACATAAGCGGAAGTAATCACATGCTCAAAAATGGTCGTGCAAGTGTTAACCAATTACCAACATGTTACAAAAGCATGCAGAAGGTAGTGATGTATTACCTTGAATCCTTGCTGTATCGATTGACCCTCAAACGGCATTTGAACAACATTGAACTCGGATTTGACGTGCCCCCACCATTCGTATTCAAGGAATTGTGAGTAACTTCAATCACACAAAATCCCATTTTAGTCCTTATTCATAGAACACTTAACTGAATAGATAAATACATAAACAAGTCCGAGTTCAAGGTCAGATATGGAGAGTTTCGAGTCAGAATTTTATGAAACATGCTTCAAAATCGGATTCAGGACGTCAAAAAACATAAAACGAAAGTTTTTGGAAAAGTTGACTTTTTGGTCAACGATCAAAGTCAACGATGACGTTAGCAATAATGTCAACGCTGATGTCAGCATGACGTCATCGATCAAGGTCAACTGAGTTAACTCGGCAAGTTGACTCAGTCGGGACGAATGCGGGTTAGAGGCGGGTCGGGTTGGACCCGGTTCAGGCCGGTTCACTTACCCAAAATCTCAGGTCGCCAGAAAAATGGTCGTCGGAGATCTCGACAGACACGATTCTACAATAAAAATATAGATCTATCAACCACAATTGCAACCCATACAAATATAAAGCGAAACAAGCTCGAAATCTATCGGAAATTACCTATCACGCATTCGAACCGCCAAAAAGCGACGAGACTCCGATGAGGAGCTTGCCGGCGTCGGACGAGCAAGCGGTCGGCTGGGTTTTACTTGCCGTCACCTCAGGGGCCCGGATCTGGTGCCCGTTTCACAAACGACCGGCAACCGAGGTCGGAAAAAGCAAGAAACAGCTGCGATGATTGGGTTTCTCGCAGCCGCTTCAAACGGGGTTTGCCGGCCAAAGGCGGCTCGACTACGCGCGTGGTGGTTATGGTTGGGATTGTGGCGACGCGACGCCTTCGGCGATGTAGGCGGTGACCACCACCACCCTGCGGTGACGGAGATGGACGGCGGCCGATCGGGAAGGTGAAAGGTCGCTTTAAAAAACTAAGCAATTTGATATATTTTTTTGATCTAGAATGTGCATTGGTTTCGGGTAGGTGAGGAGTCTCACTTTTATTTGATTTTGAATTAGACAATTAAACCATAGTTAAAAAAAACATGAGTAAACTAAATCCATGAATTGCCTTAGCTTAGACGGTTAAAGCTTAGGTTTACCAAGCATAGGTTACGTGTTCAAGCCTTCACAGCCACAATTACTAAATATATTTTTACTTGCTTTCCCCTTTTAAGCCTTTACTTTTTATTTTAGGGTGTTACAATTCTCCCCCCCAAAAGAAAATTTCGTCCTCGAAATTTATCAAAGTAGGAAAAAAATGCAGAAACTACTCTTTCATCCATTCCTGTACTGAAACTTGCTCATCAAAATATCATTTTTTTAGGCTTTCAGACGGTCACAGATCAATCCGGCAATGTCCTCAGCCACTCGGATTGTCCTTAAGGCCCAAAGTCATCCCATTATACATCTCAGACCAACCAATCAGAATACAATGTTTGAATCCATATCGAACTTCAAAAAGTGTCAAGCAAACCCTTGTCTAATGACTTTTATAATAAACTGTCTCAACCATGGACAAGAGACATTCTGAACTACCACAAAATTCAATCATAGAACCCAAGGGTATATCTTCCAAAATCCAAATTACTCTTCCAGGTTGACCATCAGTTTACGGATGAACAATTGTGCGTGAAATTCACACGAGTACTCAAAGCCTCAACCAGGGCCCTCCAGAATCAGGATGTAAACATCAAATTCGAATAAGAAGAATACATATGACGGTACATTGTGTCACTTTTCCCCAAAATGTCTTTCTTCATGTCGGTCAAGCATAACAAAGGTCATAAACGAATATCACTTACCTTCAGCGTAATACTCCGATAATTGTTTCCTTCGTGCATAACAGAGTCACCACATAAACTATACTTTCACCAATCTCATGGACACCTTTCTTTTATATTCATAACACTTTTCTTCTTCTTTTTATTTTCAAATTTCCATCGAAATATTCTCAAACATAACAATTATCATCGAACAATCTTACATGTAATCTTACATCGATTACCTCAGAAGGTCAAACATTTGCTCTCAATCTGTATCAGATTTTTTTATTTCACATTCATTAACCATCTCATGTTCTCTCTCCTTTTTTTCCAGATCCAAATCCACCAAGAAAATCTGGATTACAAACGAATGTTACAAGCATTCATTGCAAGTACAGATCGAGCTGTTAAGAGGAGAATGGTTGGATACACTTAATACAGGAAAGGATTCGACATTAGGGTCTCGGCACTGAGGAGTACGGTTATGATCTAGGGGCATGAACAGACCAGACAACCTATGGCAGATGATCGGCCTATCTACCCAGAACGACGCAACTCTAAGCTTTGATACCACTAAATGTAAACCCCTAGACCCGCCTATTCATTAATACGGATCCTAGGAAGTCACATTAGGGTCACTGGAGTGACCCACGATAAATTTCAAATAAACAAATTTGCTAACCATTTGAAATCATAAATCATATTTTGAATTAAAATACAATTCAGAAAAACATTTAGACAATGAAACAAAACACTGATACAAATTATTAATACAAGCTTCAAACTCGAATATAAATCAAAACATGACATACATGCCCCTTAATTATACAGATACCATACTTCGCAAGCAAGCCGAAGAAACTCTCATACCGACGTTGACAACTGCGACAAAGTCGCTCTTCTAACCTGTGATGGTAACAACAACGTGAGCTTCGGAAAGCTCAGTAATACAAACTACCAAGAGATGCTAAAAGCACAAAAAGGTATATGGCAAGCTTGACATTGACATGAAGAACTGAGCAACGGTAAGCTCAAAATACGATCCGAGATTTTAGATGAGCATTATGCCAGAAGGTAACGAAGTTGTTCTTTATTTGATCAACCCAACCTTAAAAGACGAGTCTAAAGCCGGAGATTTAAAGATATTCAGATTTCAAAAGTTGAATCAAGGAGTTCACAGTGGCTCGTTAAGCGTAAATTGTAAGTTTACGGGGAATCCGACTTTGATATATTAATTTAGTAAGGTATTTTCAAAAGTGGCCATAAAGTTTTATTAATTTACTTAACTACCCTCCAACCGAACTCCAAAATACAGTTCCCCCTGAGCTGCATACAGAAGGTCTTACCCTAGGCCTGAGGCGTAGGAGCCTACCTAAGGGAATGCCTTATGTCCAGAAAGACTTACCCTAGGCTCGTGGGCATAGGAGCTTAGGTCCAGAAGGACTTACCAGCGCTGAGCCTACATATCTTCATTCATATCCTAGATAATATACCCAATATGATTTTAGTTTATATTCAGAAGACAATATTACAGAAAATAGATGTTAGATCTATTTTTATACTAGAAGACAAATGTCAAATTATTTTTATTATTATTATTTTTATTCAATGTCATATGTCAGATATATTTTTCATATTAGAGGTTAGAAACCAGGGAATTGCTTCCCTTTCGAATAACAGATTTGTACTTTTAATTTTTAGTAGATGGTCTGGGTTTAGAACAAAAAGTAATTACGGATACATAGTACGTGCCTTACGACTCAATTTATATTTCAGAAACACTCGATAAGTATCAGAAAGAGGCATTCGGCAATCTTTGAAAAATTTCAAAACGAGATACCTACGAATATGGGAGTTTGATAAAACGACTCGAACCAAACATCGGAAGTTGATGCATCAGGATTATCGGGATTTCAGATATATCGTGAGAAAATAAAACGTTACAACTTACGAGGGTATTATGGTCGTTTTGACCTTCATGTGTAATTTGATAATATACCCAACAATAAGATGTTTATTATTTAGCCGGATATATAAGCCTTAAACATTTGTTTCGCAGAACTGACCACAACGTACTACGAAAAGTAGTTCGCCTTTAACTAATCGCCCACTAAACTTATTACCAGGAATCGAGTATATATTCAAACGGTATTTTCCAAGTATTTGAACATTTGCATTACACTTGAACTCATTCCAAAACATCGAATGTGCCTTAAGAGAACAAATCTCTCTTACTATTAACAATGTACTTTCTCCCAATAAATTGTACGCCTTCATATGGTATTCCTCCAATACCATCTTAGTATCAAAAACAACCAACAAACATGGGTCGTATATTACCACTTTTTATTTGAGCCATTACATGGGTGGCTTTATTTGGAGTTCTCAATTCCATGTCTTAGAAATATTCTCACACTATAATATCCGAGGGTATTTCAGACAATTCGATGTTCGTAGGTGCTACGATTGTTCAAAGTCTTCTGGTCCTTCCAACTATTCATTCATTTAAGTTCTCGAGGGTAAACCATCATTTTGATTAATTTGGCAACTAGTGTCGAGGATAAATTATTCTTTTTGGTCATTATGGATATTCTGATCAGTCCAACATCGTCAGTATTTCCAAACATTTTTGTCATTTTAATCAATTCAAAAATTTACACAATTTTGACTAATTCAACATACAAATATTTTCTCGCAAACGTCTTCAGAAATTTATTCAGTTTCAAAAAGAATTTGAGTAATTTATAATCTCAAGGGTAAAGCCTCGTTATTATAACTTCCCAAGCTAGTTTCAAGATTTTTAGAGGAATTAGTTGAAATATTGAATCTATTGTAGATTATTAGACTACTTTCAATGATAGGGGTATTTTAGTCATTTTCATACATCAAGGGCATTTTCATAATTCAATAGCCAACATAATCAGATTTGGAGATCAACCGTTTTTAGTAATCGCTTACTAAACTCGAAAGCCCTTTCGATTTATCAAACCTCTTATTCGAGTATTTGTACTGGCCATTATTATTTTTATCTCATAAATGACGGACATAAGCGGAAGTAATCACATGCTCCAAAATGGCCGTGCAAGTGTTAACCAATTACCAACATGTTACAAAAGCATGCGGAAGGTAGTGATGTATTACCTTGAATCCTTGCTGTATCGGTTGACCCTCAAACGGCATTTGAACACCATTGAACCCGGATTTGACGTCCCTCCACCATTCGTATTCAAGGAATTGTGAGTACCTTCAATCACACAATATCCCTTTTTAGTCCTTATTCATAGAACATTTAACTGAATAGATAAATACATAAACAAGTCCGGGTTCAATGTCAGATTTGGAGGCTTTCGAGTCAGAATTTTACGAAACAGGCTTCAAAATCGGATTCAGGACGTCGAAAAACATAAAACGAAAGTTTCAGGAAAAGTTGACTTTTTGGTCAACGGTCAAAGTCAATGCTGATGCCAGCAATCAAGTCAACGTTGACGTCAGCATGACGTCATCGATCAAGGTCAACTAAGTTGACTCACTGAGTTGACTCGACGAGTTGACTCAGTCGGGTCGGATGCGGGTTAGAGGCGGGTTGGGCCGGACTCGGGTCAGAACGGTTCGAGTCTGAGTCATGGGCCGACCGGCTTAACCGGTCCAGTCGATTCAGGCCGGTTCACTTACCCAAAATCTCATGTTACTGGAAAAATGGTCGCCGGAGATCTCAACGAACACGATTCTACAATAAAAATATACATCGATCAACCACGATTACAACCCATACAAATATAACACGAAACAAGCCGAAAATCTATCGGAAATTACCTATAACACATTCGAACGGCCAAAAAACGACGAGACTCCGATGAGGTGCTTGTTTGTGTCGGACGGGAAAGCGGTCGGCTGGGTTTTACTTGCCGTCACGGCAAGGGCCCGGATCTGGTGCTAGTTTCATAAACGGCCGGCAACCGAGGCTGGAAAAAGCAAGAAACAGCGGCAACAATTGGGTTTCTCGCAGCCGCTTCAAACGGAGTTTTTCGGTGAAAGGTGACTCGACTACGTGCGTGGTGGTTATGGTTTGGATTGTGGCGACGCGACGCCTTCGGTGATGTAGGCGGTGACCACCACCACCCGATAGTGACGGAGATGGACGGTGGCCGATCGGGAAGGTGAAAGGTCGCTTTAAAAAACTAAGCAATTTGATATATTTTTTTTTTGATCTAGAGTGTGCATTAGTTTCGGGTAGATGAGGAGTCTCACTTTTATTTGATATTGAATTAGACAATTAAACCATAGTTAAATAAAAACATGAGTAAACTAAAGCCATGAATTGCCTTAGCTCAGATGGTTAAAGCTTGGGTTTACCAAGCATAGGTTATGGGTTCAAGCCTTCACAGCCACACTTACCAAATATTTTTTTACTTGCTTCCCCCTTTTAAGCCGCTACTTTTTATTTTAGGGTGTTACAAAGACAACACACAATAACCACCAAGCAACAATAAACGAATTAGAAATAACTGGTGACGTGATTTGCTCAACTAGAATTAGGGTTGTGCATGGGTCAGGTCAGGTTTTTGGCCGACCCAAACTGTAAATTATATACCTCAACCTAAACTCGACCCAACTTGACCTATAAAAAAAATCAATGTTAGAGACCTAATTGTAAAAAATAACTTTAGAGACCTAATTGTTAAAAAATAATTTTAAGGACGTAATTATAAAAGGGTAAATTATGTAAATCATCACTGAACTTTAGTCACAGACTTATTTTGCGACTGAAGTTTTAAAATGTTTAAAATACTTCTTTTGGTCATTTCGTAATGATATGAATTATTTTTTTATTATGAAATGTCAGTTTTGTTAATATTAAATGTCAAATATGATTTAAAATTAAAAATAAAAAATAAAAAACACAATCATACCCCAAACACCTAAAACACCCGAAACCCCAAACCAAACCCATCTTCTTCACTTGAAAATCACTTGAAACTCTCTAAGCCTGAGCCATGATTTGCTGATGGTTGCCGAACAGAATGAAGCCAACAACATTTACCTCCACAAAATGTCAGTTTTATTTTGTTGAACGGATTTTGTGGAGATTTCCAATTGAATTTGAGGATAAATAATACACAACTTCTTCCTTTTTTTTCTTCCACTTTGCTTAATTTCAGCAATTTTATATTATTTAGAATAGAAAGTTTTAATTAAAATGGGGGAGAGCTTATAGAACCACCTTAATCAAGAACATGCAGATGTTGGTGAGATTCGTTCGGGGCAACGTCCTACAGCCGGTGATCAACGAGGGATCACACATGATTCGCAATGGGTGTAGACTTTATATGTGAGCGGGATCTCTAATTCTCTTCATTGGAAGGGGTTATGGAAGGTATTCGATCGACATGTGATTGTTCGTGATGTGTTTATCCCAAATAAACGGGCTCGGGATGGTGCAAGATTTGGTTTCGTTTGGATGGCATCATTGTCGGATGCTGATCGGGCAGTTGAACGATTACATGGGAAGTGGATTTATGGTGCACGTATGCGGGTCTCTATGGCCTGGAACAGATTTACGGAATTCAAGAAGACGACAAGGGGTGTCAAAGCACAGATGGAGCAGGGGATGGGGTTTGTGTCTAGTCCGGCGAAAATTTCACAAACATCATCCGAGAAGGGGGGAGCCAATACTGGAGTCAATCGGAGAGTGATTGATGGCGTGTTGGATGAAGATAAATGGGCGGTTCTTCAATGGTGCACGATTGGGTGGTGCGCTAAACCTTGTAGTCTAAAAGTCCTGGCAGGGAGATTCGAGGTAGATAAACATGACGTTTTTTCAATTATGCGTCTATCAGGGTCTATGATTTTATTGATGTGTACGTTGGCTAAAGTTCGAGAACGAGTGATGAACATGGAGAGCGTGAAGGAGTGCTTTACTCGAGTGGAGGTGTGGTCGCAGTCGATTTCAGTGGAGTCGCGACGTGTTTGGATTTCTGTTGTGGGGTTACCGATTCATCTTTGGCATAGGCAAACTTTCATGAATATTGCTAATATTTGGGGGTCGTTGATTTGTGTAGATGATGATACTGAAACTCCTACTTCGTTTGATTGTGGGCGAATTCTGGTGGAAACAACATATGTTGCTCGTATTGAGGAGTGCATCATAATCAAGTTGGATTCCGAGGAGTACTCGGTTCGAGTGTTTGAGACGGATGGGCAGGGACCGGCTATCGAATGCGGCTGCTATGAGAGTATTGCTTCACAAGTCTCTGGCTCTCACGAGGGCAATAGTAATGGGCAGGGGGCTAACGTCCACTCTAGTCCGAAGCTGGTCGAGTCGAATGGTCGTGGGCTTTCCGGGGATATCCCGGTTCAGGATAAGTGGAGGCGACATGTGATGCTTATCGGAAGGATTCAGATCGTACGATTAGGCAGCAGAACTTGGTGGTGGTGGCGCGGGAGGAGGAATTGAGTCCTGCGGCAGCTGAGGGGTCTGAATTGAAGGAGGTGGTTGTTTTGCCGGCGCAACAGTTGTCCGTTCCGATCAGGCTTTCAATTTTAGGCGTGGAGAAGGAGTGTCGGAGTAGGACTCTGGATGAGAATACTCCGAGGTGGGAAAGTTGAGATATTGCAGGGATTGTTAATTAAAATTCAAACTCTTTGGATAATGTGGGGGTCATCAGCAATGTTATTTGATGTTGTTAATTCAAAGGAAACAGTCATGGATAAACCAAATTTACACATAGTTTCTTCACAACCAGGGCTTGGACAAACTGAGTTGATTCCTGTTGGACGATCGTTTTGTAAGGTCTAGAAATTGGTTGGTGGTGAGCCTACTGCTGCTGTTGGTCGAGCGCCAAGATCGAAGAAAGGGAACAATTCTGGGGGTTGTCGGGCAGTGGCAAAGAAGGGGACAATTTCAGAAATTTTGAAGGGGGTTAGTGAGTCCGGTGGTGGACAAATCTTGCAACAAGACATTGTCAGTGAGGCTGAGGCGACGATTAAGTTGGGGGCACTTATCGGAGTGAAGTCGAGTGGGCGTGAAGAGGATATTATTAAGGACATTTCTCGGGTTATTATCGGGGAGTGTCGTGGTTTCTAACTGATGAAGCTATTATCATAGAACGTTTGGGGTTTGGGAGGTAGCACGAAATGACGTAGTGTTCATGAGGTGATTCGGAAAAATCAGTGGATATGGTGTTGTTGCAGGAGATGAAGATGGAAGAGATTCCAACGATGTTAGTTGCGAATTTGTGGTGTTCTGATAGTTTCGAGATGGCGTTTGCACCATCGCTTGGGGCTTCTGGCGGTATTTTAGTCATTTGAAAAGGTAATCGCTTTATTTTAAAGTCGATTGAGATTGATCGTTACTTTATTATTCCTCAGGGGAAATGGAAACTTGAGGATTTTGTTTGTGGTATTGTGGCACTATATGCTCCTTGTGAGGTTGCTGGTCAGTGTGTTATGGGATGCGTTCTTGGCTCGTATGAGTACGTTTCAGGGGACATGGTGTGTTGCAGGGAATTTCAATGCTATTTTACAAGATTCATATCGGATAGGGGTTTCAGATAGGGGTGTTGAGATGGAGGCATTTGCAAATTTTTTCGATGGTGCGGGTTTAGTGGACTTGCCTTTGATGGTTAACATTTCACTTGGTTTGGCCCCAGAAATCGATGTAGCCGCATAGATCGCTTCCTGATTTCGGCGGCTTGGTTGGATTGTTTCAGCAGTATGCAACATGAAGCTTTGTCGACGGGGGTGTCTGATCATACTCCTCTAGTTCTTACGTGTGATGATTGCGATTGGGGACCGCGGCTATTTCGTTTCTTTAATTGCTGGATGGAGGGGCGGTCTAATGTGTTGCAAATTGTAAACGAATGGTGTAGGCTGACAGGTTTGGGGGTTGGGAATGAGAATCTTGTGGTGAAGTTGCGACATTTGAAACTCTTTCTGAATCAATGGAACAAGAATTGCTTTGACGATGTTAATAAGATTATCGAGGAAATGCAACAGAAAATTGATAATGCGGATGAATCTATGATTGAGAATGGTGGGGATGGGGAGGTGGAGATCGAACATCGTAGGTGGATGCAAGCGTTATGGCGCGCCATGCGCAACAAAGAGGCGATGCGGCGTCAGATGGCACGGGTAACATGGTTGCGACTAGGAGATTGCAACACGGCTTTTTTCCACAGAGCTGCTAAGCTACGCACGGCTAGAAATTTCATTCCAGGTTTATTGATCGATGGAAAATGGAATACATCGCAGGCGATATTACGTAAGTTTGTGGTATCTGCGTTTACTGCTCACTTTGCTTGTGATGTACGGGCGGGTAATTGGCATTTTGAGGGAGTGTTTCGGCAATTGCAAGAGGCTGATAGATCACACTTGGTTTCGCCTTTCACGGTAGGAGAAATTAAGTGAGTGTTATGGGATTGGGACGGATCGAAGGCACCAGACCCGGACGGTTTCACACTAGATTTTTACAAAAAGAGTTGGGATGTGGTGATGGATGATGTATTACGGTTCTTTACTCAGTTCTATGATAGCGGGGTGTTGCCGAAAGGAGCTAATTGTGCGTTTATTGTGCTGTTACCAAAGGTGGCGGCACCTCAGTTTCTAGGTGAGTATCGTCCTATTTGTTTGGTGAACTCGATGTATAAGCTTTTGGCTAAGTGTTTGGCGACTCGTTTACAATCTGTGCTGAGTGGTCTAATTAGCGACACACAATCGGCTTTTGTTAAAGGGCGACAACTTGTAGATGGTGTTTTATTCGCTATTGAGGTAATTCATTCTCTTCGGCAACGTGGAGCTAGTGGTTTTATATTAAAATTAGATTTTGCTAAGGCTTACGATTGTGTAAGTTGGGCATTTCTAGATTCAGTGTTATTTCGGATGGGGTTTTGTGAAGTTTGGCGAAATTGGATAAGAGAATGTGTTGGTTGTGTCCGTTTGTCGGTGTTGTTGAATGGGAGCGCGACAAAGGAGTTCAGGATGGGACGTGGGTTGCGACAAGGATGTCTGTTGTCACCGTTATTGTTTGTGGTAGTGGCGGAGGCATTACATATGATGTTGGTCAAAGCTGAAACGTCCGGTTTGATTCGCGGGGTGGAGGTGGTGTCGGATATACGGTTGACACACTTACAGTTTGCTGACGATACGATCTTATTTTTTGATGTAACTATAGAGACTGCTCGGAACATTAAGAGGATTTTGCATTGTTTTCAAGTTTGTTCCGGTTTACAGATTAATTTTGCCAAGAGTTCTCTATATGCGATCAGTGTGGAGGGATAGTTGTGCGCATCAGCGGTTGAATTGTTAGGATGCCGTCTGGGGGAATTCCCATTTGTTTATCTTGGTTTTCCATTGGGGGGCTGATCTGAGACGTTTATCTGTTTGGGATCCGGACATTGCTAACTTCATGCGCAAGTTAGCGGGGTGGAAGCGATCTTCTTTGTCATTTGCTGCTAGAGTGACTTTGGTAAATTATGTCCTCTCATCTCCGCCTATTTTTTACTTGGGATTGTTTGTAGCCCCGAAAGGGGTGATAGCGATGCTGGATCGTACTCGTCGAGCATTTCTATAGGGTGGTGTTGGTCTTGAACGACCGATGAGTATAGTGGGTTGGGAAACAGTGTGTAGACCGTGACATTTAGGAGGTTTGGGGGTGGCGGATCTTCGGGTGAAAAACATGGCATTGCTGTCCAAGTGGGTATGGAGATATGCATGTGATCGGGATTCGCTTTGGCACCGTTTGATTACGGCTAAATATGGCGAACATACTCAATGGCGGAGGTTTAATACGGAGAATTTGTCGTCCGCGTCAAATTGTGGCCAATTCATGCTGTTCGAGCGTAGGTTCGCATATGGGGGGGTCGAGTTTTGAATGGAAGATTGATGATGGGAAACTAGTGTGGTTTTGGTTTGATCCATGGATTATGCAGCAGCCGTTGAAGGATGTGTTTCCGCGTCAGTTTTCTTTGGCACTGAATAAATTAGCATGGGTACGTGATTACTCAGTGAATGGGTGTTTCAATCATGGGCAATGGGCGGGTTATTTTCGGCGACAACTATGGCTGTTCGAGCAAGACCAAGTGCGGGTTTTATGTGATTTGGTTGGGGAAGTTTGCCTTTGGGAGTCTCATATTGATACTCTCATTTGACTCCCGGATGAGCATGGTGAGTTTTCGGTTCGTGTTATGTCAAAATCGTTGTTGATGGATAAGGTTGGGGATAATGATTTTGGGGATTGCTTTGCATGGCGCGTGCTAGTCCCGCCTAAAGTTCAGGCATTTCTATGGTTCATTTGGTTGAAACGGTTGCCGATGTCAGATTTTTTGAGAGCCCGTGGGGTCCCGTTGACTGATGGGCAAGGCTTGGGTCCGTGGTGTGTAACAGTGAAGGAATCGATTGCAATTTGTTCTATGAATGTCCTTGTTTGAAGCAGGTTTGGGATTGGTTGCGAGGTTGGTGGGGAGTATCATTACCTTTACCGGCGAGTTTTGATGAATTTTTTATTGTGGATTTTCATTGTTCGTTTTATGGTTGTAAGTTGAAGTGGTGGGTGGCTGGTGTTAGTGCATTGCTATGGTCCTTATGGTTAGCTCGTAATGAGTTTATTTTCGGGGCAAACGTTTGCCGATGGCAGAATTGTGTTTCCTTGTCAAACTGCGATCTTTTTACTGGATTAAGGTTGATTCTGCGAGTGAGATGATGACCGAACCGGTTTGGTGGTCTTGTCCGTCTGCATTTGTTGTTAGTCCCTCGCCGCGGAAGGTACGTGTTGGATTTGTTGGCAGCCGCCGGTTCAGGGGGTACTCAAATTTAATGTTGACGGTTCAGCACGCGGTAAGCCAGGTCCTGCGGATATTGGGGGTGTTTTGCGAGATGAGGAGTCGTATTTTGGGGATGTTTTCCGGGCCGTTGGGACGAATGGATTCCAATGAGGCTGAAGTGCGAGCTATAGAGCTGGCGGTAAGGTTGGTCGCATAAGGAAATTGGCGCGAGCGTTGTGTGGTTGTTGAGTCGGACTCTCAAGTTGCGTTGAGTTGGGTTATGCGATCGGCAAAACGTCCATGGCGTTTGTGGGAGATATTCACTGCGATTGATCAGGCTTGTCAAGTCATTTCTGAGATTCATTTTCTTTATTTGCCTCGCGAGGCGAATGGTTTCGCTGATGTTTTAGCCAAGGAAGGTTTCGATAGATGTTCGCTGTTTCTGGCTTGTTTGTAGGTGTTGTTTTGGGTTTTGACGAGCCGTTTCGTACTCTTTTCCTCCACTAGGGAGGTTTTTAACGAGGCATATGGTTTCATCGTGCTGTATGTATTTTTCGTTATGAATACAATTCATATAGTTTCCGATCAAAAAAAAACTTTGCTTAATTTCAAGATAGGAGTAAGTTTAATTTTTCTTGAATTTTTCGTTTTATTGTTAATGGTGGAATAAATCAGAGGAGCATGATAGTGTTTATGAGATTATCATTTTTGGTGTTTATGGTGAATCAAAGAAGAATTGAGCATGAAAAAGTTTTTATGGGATAAACATTAACATTTTGGGTTTAGAAGAACAAGGTTCACTGGACATTTAGGAAGATAAATTTGAAATTGCTTTGGGTTTAACTGGTGTTGCAATTTGGGGGTAAGACCGCCGATTAGATATTGTTCACCAGTGTGAGGGTGAGGCCGTCGAGGGTGAGGGTGGAGAGGAGGGTTACGATTTGGGATCTAAGGTTTAAAGTATGATTTTGAGTTTAGGGTTTTGGTTTAAGGGTATGATTTGAATTTTTTATTTTTTATTTTAAATAATATTTGACATTTAATATTAAAAATTGATATGTCATAGTAAAAATAATAGTAAAATAATCAATGTCATCAAAGAGTGGCCAAAATAAGAACAATTTAAAGCTTAGTGAGTAAATTGGATGTTTTAAAACCTCTGTAACCCCCTAGACCCGCCTATGCGTTACAACGGATCCTAGAAAGTTACATTAGGTTCACAGAGCGACCAACAATAAAAATACACATAAAAACATTTTTTCAAACACTTATTAAACTATAAAATCAACTTCTGTTTAAAATGTCATTTCGGGAAGTCATTTAAACACATAACAAAAATTTCAAAAGTGTTTTACAGATACTGCCATAAAACAATACATGACATACATGCCCACTAACTATACAGTACCGTACTCCAAGGCAACGCCGAGACAACTCTGAACACTGCTGTCAACCATTATACCATGATATATTCTTTTAACATGTGATGGTAAAAACAGCGTGAGCTTGGAAAAGCTCGGTAATACAGAACTACCAAAAGATGCCATAAGCTCATGCAGATATAAGGTAGGCATAACATTTTCATGATGTTCCATATAGTAACAGTCTCCATTTCTGTTCTACTATTACGAGGTAGCATCGTACTCGAGAATAACGATACTTGCTCTTTATTCATACATCGAGAATTAGACGATAATTATATAGGCTGGTAACATACGAGGTAGGAATCAGAGAGTTTAGTGTCTAATGTATTCCAACGGTGCAACGTTAATGCATGAAATGTAATAATGCAATAATCCTTTTTATTTCAAATACATTTGTTTCAAGTAGGAGTAAAGTTCATTTTAATTCTTTATTTACCCTCCAACCATACTTTAGTATTTAGTTTTCCCAGTGCGGTATCATGTACAGGCATTAACCCGAGCCCATTGGGCGTGGGTACCATCCTAAGGATATACCTTAGAATACGGGTGGCCCTTGCCGAAGCATAGGAACCGAAAACGGGCGGACCTGGCCGAAGCCTAGGATTCAAAAACAGGCGGACCTAGCCGAAGCTTAGGATCCGAATACGGGCGGACTTGGCCGAAGCATAGGATCCGAAAATGGGCGGACCTAGCCAAAGCTTAGGATCCGAATACGGGCGGACTTACCAGCTGGATCAGTGCTGAGCCGACGGTAACTTCATATCATGTCCCAAGTACCCCAGTGAATCAGATCATCAATAGTTCATTAATCAATAATTGTATTTTTAGCAACACATTATCCGTATAACATGTTTGTCATATCGGGTGCATAGGCAAATACCAGAAATATAGTACGGTCATGCTTAATTTATAAAACATGTCATGTTCATGTGAGTTCAAGTATGTCAATCAAGTGCACGTGATCGGCATTATAACATGTAAATCAGTATGAAAAACAGTCGTGTGGCACACATGGAACACACTAGGTGGAACAATTTGTCTCTTGGAGATACTTGGCATTTACGGAAGAAAACACATTAAACTTTTGACAATTTGAACATATTTTTGAAACAAGGCCCCTATTAAGGGAGGGGTTTGTACTAACGGTTCAAACCAGATATTCGGGAGATGATACATCAAGATCTTTGAGAGTTTAGGCATATCATGAGTGATTTAGCCATTTATGCCTACCAGGGGCATTATGGTCATTTAACTATCAGGGGTGATTTTGTAATTTAGCCTAATAGTGATAAAATGAAGATTTACAATATTTAAGATTTCCAAAAGTTTATCGAGCCTCTAAAACCAATCGAACTAACATGTCCCAACCTTACACTGCTAACCAAACCTTCTGATGTACGCACTTCACAAGTATCATTTCCAAATATTGATTGTATCGTATATCTGAACGGTTGCCTTCATAATTCACCATAGAACTTGCCACAGAGTAGTCGAACCTATGTTCTGTGCGGAAGAACTTCCATCCTCATATTAATATTAGGAGTGATTGACATACCAGAGTCATGCTTCAACTCTTAGGGGCATTTCAGTCATTTTCAACTTTATTGACATTTCTAGAATTTTATCAAAGTCAATCTACTTATTCCAGTCAAGGGGGGTATTTCAGTCATTCTGAAGCTCGGGATTGCCATCATTCCTATCAATTGAACCATTTATAGTATTTCAATCATTTAGGTACTTGTGGGTGTTTCAGCCATTTAAGAAATTTCGGTACCTCCAACCACTTCATTCATTTCTGAACTCAAGGGTTTATCTATCCTTCCAATTAATTGCAAACCTTGATGTCCGAGAATAATTTATCCCTTTTTGTCAATACGATCATTCCGATTAATTTAACCATAATAGTATTTCCAGTACTTTTAGTCATTTCCGTAAATTCAGTATTTTGAGTCGCTTGATCAATTTAGAGGTACGAATAGTTTCCTGTAAATATATATTCAGGGATTCATTCTAAATTCAAGGAAATCTAACACCTTACAATCTCGAAAGTTTAAATCTTGTTACCATAACTTTAGAAGTAGATCGAGGTTTCCAGATGAATCGAGTTGTTTTACTATATCCACTGTAGATTTCTAGATCGCTTCCAATTTCAAGGGTATTTTAGTTATTCTCATACCTCAAGGGCATTTTCGTAATTCATAACCAAATATTTCTAGCATTTACACATTTGACATCAATAATCAGGTCTGGAGATTAGCCGCCTTATTAATTAATTTAATGAACTCCAGATCCTTACATTTATTAACTTTCTCATTCGAACATTTCGATCTTTTCTAGGTTATAGTACTCAATTTCATATCTGGTTTGGCTTAAGCAGGGTTAACAACACTCTTTATCATATTCATGCATGCATTAACTGAATACCAACATGTTCATAAAGCATACTAGATGTAGTAGTGTATTACCTTTAATCCTTGCTATATTGGTCAACCATGGTACTCCATTCGATCACTCTCGAACCTGAATGCGACGTCCTCAACATCCCGAATACAAGGAACTGTGAATACCTTCATCGCACAAATTCCAATTTGAGTCCTTATTCACACTGCTCATAATTGATTATTAAAAAGAATACATAAGTATATTCGAGTTCAAGGTCCAATTTGGAGGCTTTCGGGTTAGAATTTCACGAAACAGGCTTCAAAATCGGACTCAGGACGTCAAAAAACATAAAATATGACTTTTTGAAAAAATTTGACTTTTGTGTCAAAGTCAACTCTGACGTCAGCGGTCAAAGTAAACACTGACGTCATGCTGATGTCACTGGTCCAATGGCTGACTCGACGAGTTGGCTCACTGGGTTGACTCGGGCGAGTTGACACACTGAGTTGACTCGGTCAACGGGTCGGGTCAGGTCAACGGGTCGGGTCGGTCAACGGGTCGGGTCAGGTCAATGGGCTTGGTTTACCACTGGGCTTAGGCTAGTTTGTTTGGACCGGTTCGGGTGGCTCGGTTCACGGCTAGACCGGGTCTGAGCCAGCCGGTTTCGGCAGCCACCGTCCAAGGCGGCAGGGAATCGCCTTGGACGGCGCGTGAAGCCCACGCGCGGCCTTTCCCGGTCAAAAAACACGTCGGACAACCCAGAAACGCTAAAAAACAACATTAAATCTAACCTATCTCAACCAACAACCCATAAATTTAACCAAAACTCACCGAACTTACCCAAATTCGTAAGAAATGGCTGGATTATCGCGTAACCCCGATGAAGCCCTTACCGGCGTCGGATGTGCGGTCGAACGGTTGGGTTTTGCTTGCCGAGGTACGGGGATCCCAGATCTGGTGGTTGCGCGACCAAGGTGACCGGAAAACGCGTAAAACAGTGGCCGCTTTGGGCTTCTCCGATGAAGTACGCAAACATCTTCCCACGGTGGACGACGGCTGATAACCGCGAGTGGTTACCGCGGCTGCGTTCGGGGAGAGCTGGCGGATACGGTGGCAGCGGCGGTGAAGGCCACGACCCGACGGTGGCACAGATCGGAGCTGAGAACGACGGTGGTTAGGTGAGACTTTTGGTATTCTAGAAAGTTCCAATTTCCCCTCTCTTCTTTTTTTTTTGATTCGAGTAAGCATCCCCCCGGTAGGTGAAAAGTCTGACTTGTAAATATTATTGAATCATATTGACAAAATATAATTCAAATATTTGAGGTCGTATGATATAACCAAAAGGGGACCTTAGGCCAAATGGTTAAGGCTTGGATCCACCAAGCATAGGTCACGAGTTCAAACCCTTGTAGCTACACTATTTCATTTTTTTCTTCTTCATTTTCATTTTTGTTTGCCTTACTAAATTAGGGGTGTTACAACCTCAGTGACCAAAATAGGTCTGAGAGTAAAGTTCAGTGACCAAAATTGGTTTGAAAGTAGTTTCATTTATTTAATTTTTTTTATGTTTGATTCGCATTCAACCGTTGAGAATTGTAAATTGTGTTGGAATTTCCAGAAATACCAATTCTAGAAATCTTAGACAAATCATATAGGACTGGTTGAATCATTGGGTTCTCAAGACGAAGAAGAAAGAATAATAAAGTTTAGGTATATTTAAAAAATTGTAATTTATCGACAATATTATTGACCATAACATACATCTTGAAACTTTAGTTACTAAAGAAAATATTATTCAAATTTTAGTGATCATGAGTGTAATTTAGTCATATTATATATACACAACAATTTAATCTATTTACTATATAAAACTTCTCTATTTAAGTTGAACCTTTTTTTGAACTTTTTTTTTTTGCTAAGCTGATTTTATTTTATTAATAACTTTAAAAAGCCCTACTGCAAGGGATACAAAAATAATAGTTATAAAAATGAGTTCAGATCAGATTTTGTGGACAATAAAGTCGGGTCAGGTTTGAGTTTGTAGTGAAATTTTTTTTTAACTAGAATAATAGTATAAATTTATCCATATATATTTAAGGATAATTGCTATAATGCGTCTTTCTTTCTCTATATTTGTTGGAGCATGATCAACAAATGATAAATTTAAGGGGGAGCTATATACACACAAGAAAGATCACTTGAAGAAGATAGACTTCACATCCTACCTTTGGTTCAAGTGGTAAAATTTAGTTGAATTTATTTGTTTTTAAATTGATTTATTTTTTTTAAATTGATTTATTTTTTTTGGAGGGGCATTGATAAACGATTCCAGAATTGTTTGTGGACTCTTAAAAAAAGAATAAGTATAAACAGGTGAAAAAGAGGATGGGTGACGAGGTTTCACAGGGGAGGCGGCAGCAAAAGAGGGTGTGGACGTTGTCCGTATTGAATTTGCCGTCACAGCTACACTGGAAGGGCGTCTGGCAGGTATTCGATCGACATGGTGTGGTGATCGACGTCTTCATCCCTCAAAACAAATCAAGCAGTGGGAAGCTATTTGGCTTCGTGCGAATGGGTTCTAAGGAGGATGTGGATCATGTGATTGAGAGATTGGATGGATTTCGGTTATATGGCGAGTGGATTCGAGTGACATATGCGCAGCGAGAAATACGTACGGATTACTGGAAAAAGAAAAAGGGTGTAAGCCAACGGGGTCAGGGTTCAGATCGATCGAATGAGCAATAGAAGGAAACACGATCAGGGGAGGAGAAAACGAATGAGGTTAAGATGAAGGAAAGGCTGATCGAAGGTGTGATAGATTCGGAAAAATTGGGTATACTGAGTACATGTGCCGTGGGTTATTGTCGAAAACCCTATAGCATTCGAGAATTGGCGACTGAATTCAAAAAAACAAAATTGGAAGGATTTTCGATCACGAGGGCGATGAGATCGATGGTCCTATTAATGTTCGACGATAGGGAGACATGACATAAATTGGTGGATGAACAAGTATTTAACAATTGGCTAGAAAATGTGATGGATTAGACGCCGACATTGGGAATGCCCAATAGGCGTGTGTGGATTTCAGCATGTGGGATTCCGATTCATGCTTGGTCAGAAGGTACGTGTAGGAACATTGCGGAATTATGGGGGAATTTCATCCAAATGAACGCGGAATCAATGGCGCCATTTTCGTTTGAAAGGTGTCGCTTTCTAATCGAAACAGATTGGATAGAAAATATCGATGAAGTGATTACATTAACCGTTGGGGAAAATTCTTTTCGGGTACGAATTGTGGAGATGGAGGAATCTGTGGGGGTGAAATGCGAATGTTTCTGTGGGGTGGAGGTGGACAATAACGGGGCAGTAACGGTGGATGAGGATGGGGAGGATGATACGTCGGACCATTGGAATTCGGATGATAAGTTGAGCCACTCAACGGAAACTATTGTTCCAGATTCGATTTCAGGTAATTGTGAGGTTATGGAACAATGGAGGGCGGTGTCATCTAAAGAGCTGAGTTGGAAGGCTGATGAGGATATTAGCATATTGTCAAGACCTGTGGAGGATCGACTCGAGATGATTGAGCTGAAATATGGGAAAGAAGTAAATGATAAGGATTGGGAAAAGGACTCGGCTGGGCAGTTGCAAGTGGTTCACTTTGAGGAGGAGTCTAGGAGGATAAGTGCTGGCACACGATCTGAAATACAATGAGTGGGTAAGGCAACAATGGTTGAAACAAATGGGGAATTAAAAAGAGTACGACAATTATCTAAGATTATTATGAGTGATTTATCTCCTGCGAAACAACAAGAGGCAGTGCAAAAATTGAGCAAGAGGGGAAGGGGTCGTCCGAAAAAGCAACCAGATCGATCACATGAAATAGCAAACGGGTCTCTTTCGGATACTGATTTTGAGAATAGAAAGAGGGCGATAATAAAGGAGGCACATGAGACTTTAAATTTAGGAAAATACGTGGGCGCTGAGGTAGTTGGGAATGAGGAAGACATCGTTCAGGATATTGCGTGAATGATCGCGACGAGGGAGGGGCAACAATAGCAATCCACGATACGGATGTTGTCGTGGAACGTGAGGGGATTGGGTGGGGCATCGAAGAGACGTGTGGTGCTTAATTTAGTGCGACAACAAAGGTGTGAAGTGTTGTTATTGCAGGAAACAAAAATTGAAGAAGTTACCAATGCTTTGGTTGGGCGTTTATGGAATTCGGATGCTTACGAATTTGCATTCGCCCCGTCATCCGGACGATCAGGCAGAATTTTGGTGATATGGGATACACATAAATTTAATGCGACAACAGTGAAATGGGGAGAAAGATTTGTGAAAATAGAGGGCACATGGCTGCTGGACAGATGGCGTTGTGGAATAATAAGTGTCTATGCACCATGCGTGGTGAATGAACAAGAGGAGCTGTGGCGAATGTTAACAACTGAGATGTCCGAATATAGTGTGCCATGGTGTGTGGGAGGGGATTTCAACATGATTTTAGACCCGAGTGAACGAAGGGGATGTAATTTAATGACGCGTGGTATGGTACCATTTGCGGATTTTGTAGAGGCTAATGCCTTAGTAGATATGCCGATGCAAGCAAAGGCTTTTACATGGTTCGGTCCGGGCAGGAGATGTAGTCGGTTAGACCGTTTTTTGCTTGCTTCACAGTGGTTTGAAACATTTTCTGACTTACGGATGTTGGCATTACCGCGAGGATTGTCGGACCATTCGCCCCTTCTATTGGTTAGTGACCCGATGGATAGTGGTCCGCGGCCGTTTCGCTTTGTGAATGCATGGTTGAAATCCAAAAATTCATTAGGGTTAATGGAGCAGGAGTGGCAGCGTATGGAAGCAATAGAGACGGGTTGGGGAGAGGTTGGCATGCTGGGCAAATTGCGAGGCTTGAAATTGTTTCTCAAGCAATGGAACACAACTCCTTTAGGTGAATTGGACAACTGAATAAAGGAAATCACCAATCAATTGGATGAGATTGATGGGAGAGTGGCGGATGGGTCAGCAACATGGGACGAAGTGCATGAGAGGTGGCAGCTTACTTCTAAGCTTTGGCAGCGATCGAAGTTCAGGGAATCAATTTGGCGACAAAAGTCGCGAATGACATGGTTGAAAGAAGGTGACCATAACACATCATTTTTTCATAAAGCTGCTCGGATTAGAGTAGTACGAAATGTGATTCGAGGGGTATTGGATCGTGGAGTTTGGCTAACGGAGCCGGATAAATTGAAAGCATACTTTTTAGTGCTTTTCGACAACATTTTGCACGGATTCAGGTGGCGGGTACACTAGATGCAGCAGTACATTTTAATTGTTTAGGTGATTTCGAGGCGGCGAGTTTGGAAGTGGATTTTACGGAAGGTGAAGTTAAGGAGGTGATTTGGACGTGTGACGGTTCTAAAGCGCCGGGTCCGGACGACTTCACATTTGAATTCTATAGAAAGGGGTGGTCATTTCTAAAACGTGACGTGCTCAAGTTTGTTAACACTTTCCAGGAATCTTGTAAATTACCGAAGGGAGCGAACTCAACTTTTGTGGTTTTAATTCCGAAGAATGCTGATCCAAAAGGTGTAGGGGACTATCGACCAATCTGTTTGCTCAATTCATTGTACAAAATATTGGCCAAATGTTTGGCGAAACGTTTACAAGCTGTGTTGCCAAAGTTAATCAGCAATGTACAATCGGCGTTTGTACGTGGGCGACGAATTTTAGATGGAATTTTACTTGCGAATGAAACAATTCACTCGCTACAGAGAAAGCAATTTGGCGCTGGGGGCTTAATCCTAAAATTGGATTTCGCCAAGGCTTATGATTGCATCAAGTGGGGTTGCTTAGAACAAGTAATGGTGCGGATGGGATTCGGTGCAGTATGGTGTGCATGGGTTCGCAAGTGTATTAGCATAGCGAGGTTGTCCGTGCTTGTCAATGGTTTACCGACAAGGGAATTTGCGATGCAACGTGGATTGAGGCAAGGGGATCCGTTGTCGCCCTTGCTCTTTGTGATAGTGGCCGAAATGTTGCATCAATTCTTGAGGAATGCCACGAAGTTGGAGGTGATTCGGGGTGTGAAGGTGGCAGACGAGTGCAAGGTGACACACTTGCAATTCGCGGACGACACGGTGCTATTTTTTCAAGCAGAGGTAAGTGTTGCTTGGAACTTGAAACGCATTTTGACATGTTTCGAATATGCTTCTGGGCTGGAAATTAATTTTGCAAAATCAAGATTATATAGGGTAGGTGTAGAGTAGAATGTAGTTAGTAATATTTCTAGTATCATGGGATGTGAATGTGCCGATTTACCAATAACTTATTTGGGTTTGCCGTTGGGAGTGAATCCGAGGAGTCTACAGATGTGGGAACCATTAATTCAACGTTTCCGGAAGTGTTTAACGGTTTGGAAACGTGATGCGCTATCCTTTGCTGGTAGATTACTGTTGATTAATAAAGTATTGTCGGATTTGCCGTTGTACTACATGGGACTGTTTTTAGTGCCGTGCAGTGTAATTGCTAAGATTGATAGGATTAGACGCCGATTTCTTTGGGGAGGCTCGGATACAAAATTGAAGATGAGCAGGGTGAATTGGTCTATTGCGTGTCGGCCTAGACGCTTTGGGGGTCTGGGCGTGGTGGATTTACGTGCGCGGAACTTAGCTTTGTTGGCTAAATGGCGATGGAGGTATGCAATGTCGGAAGATTCGTTGTGGCGATGGATGATTGAAGCTAAATATGGTTGTAGTGCAGCACGTTGGAAACCAAATACAATAGGTGTAAGGAACATGTCGAGGGTGTGGAGACAAATTGTCGAAGTACAAGACGAGGTGGACGTGGGGCGTTTCATGGGACTGTCGATGTTTTGTTGGAAGTTAGGGGCCAGGGATAAAATCCTATTTTGGCAAGATATGTGGTGTGCCGATGAGCCATTGGAGATGATGTTTCCGAGATTGTTTCGATTGGCGATTGACAAAAGGGTGATGGTTAGGGACTATGCGATTGAGGGGAGTTTCCAGCATGACGAATGGTGTAATTTTTTTGGCCGAAATTTGAGGTCGTTTGAGGTATCGCAGGTATTCGAATTGAGGGCATGCTTGTGGGGTTACATGATTTGTCCTGCGTTTGTGGACCGCCTAATTTGGATGCCATCACATACAGGGGAGTTCTCGGTTGCTGGGCTATATAGGTTGATGCAGTCGTTTGGTCTTGAGGCGAGGACGGAATTAACAGCGATTTGGAAATTGCCTATACCGCCAAAGGTACAATACTTTATGTGGTTTTCTATGGTGGATCGGTTGCCGACAATGACAATGTTGCAGGCTCGTGGTGTGCAGGTAGGGGCGACTGAAATTTGCTGCTGTTGGTGTCGGGCAGCAGTGGAAACTCTGGATCACGTGTTGTTTCGCTGCCCGAACGCGTGGGATGTGTGGCAGCAATTCTTCCGATGGTGGAGTGTTGTGTTTGTGCAGCCGAGAGATCTTGGGGGTCTATTGGGGAATCAATTGATTTGATATCGCTTTTGAGTTTCTACATTGATCATTGGTTTGATACAACAAATATCATTGGGTTTCTTGAAGATTTCAATCAAACTATGCAAAACAAGGGAAAAATAACTTGTTAGAAGTGATCTTCTTAATTCTCCTCTAATCAAAGGTTATTTATTGAAATTCCCAAGTTCTTGGCTCTTTTGTTTTGATTTCAAACTTGTTTTAACGATTACTTGGTAATATCTTGATTTAAATGGGTTTTATTAAGGAGAATTAATTAATCTTGCTAATATATTTTAATTTCTGGGATTTTTATTGATTAAAATCATGTGTAAAGTGTGTTAAATTGTTATGAAAAAAGATTTGTAAATTGAATCCCAGAATTAGGTGAATTGCTATATTTTCGGTTGGAAATAGTTGAGTTTTGGGTTGTTTTTGTTGTTAATTGAGTGATGGTGTTATAAGGTTGTTTGGAGGACGATTTTACATGTAAAATGATTATGATTAGATGTTTAATTTCTTGGGTAAAGGCTGGTAGATGTTTAGATGGGTTTTGATGATGTTTTCGGTTGTTGTAGACGGGCGATTGTTGGATTTATGATAGAAGAAGTTGAGGAGTTTTGTTGCTGGAATTTTAGATGCATAAAACTGCATTAATCCTCTGTTATATTGTGGATAAAATAGGCGAGGTGGATCAGACATCGTTAGAAGAAGATTCGATAGCATTGGATGCTTGAGATCGCTTCGACAAAGCAAGTGAAGCATTGACAATGAGTGGAATTGGCTTTTAAAAGCTTTTCAAAGGTTTGAGAACACTATTTGGGGGTTTAGATTGAGCTTGAAACGCTAATCTAAACTCGGAAGTAAGTATGGAGGATTTTGCTCTCGATTTTCGGTTTCCATTGTTTTACTAAATTCATGCTCACGCTTTGAAGATATATTTGTTTTATCTATTGTTATATGTGTGTTTTAAAATGGGAAATGTTGCATATGTTTATATTTTGATAACACATGTGGTTAGAAAATAGTATGCAACAAGTTTGAGAAAATGCCTAAATACATGGGTTGATGTATTTAAGATGCTTTGATGAAAATTTGTTTGAATGATGCCCATGAAAAACAATGAGGTATCTTGTTATAAATGAATATATTGACAAGTGGCAAATGGTTTAATTGTTTTCGGATGAAAATTCTTCGGTTATACAATAGGGGTAGTTCTATTGTGAAGTGATAAGGGTAGTGCTATCACATACGGGATAGGGGTAGATTCTATTCCCGGTCGAAGTGAGACTATGGTAGGGGTAGTTCCACCATGAGACTTGATGGGGGTAGTGCCATAAACGGAATCTGTGTATCCGAACATGTACAGATAAGGGTAGTTCTATCAAAGGATGGGGGTAGTTCCATCCAGGTCACTTTAATTGCCAATATATGAGAATATTTGAGATAAATAAGATTTATAGATTGGTTTGATGTATATGGTAGTTATGCATGATTTGTTTTGGAAAACAAATGAAGAAATGCTTGGGTAGTTAAGCATGATTTATAAATGAGAAAATGCCCGGGTAGTTAAGCATGATTTATAAATGAGGAAATGCTTGGCTAGTTAAGCATGATTTGAGAACAAAATGGTTTATGGTTTTCAAAGGTCACTTTTAATGCCAATATATGAGATTTAAAGGTATCATGGTTTGTAAATAGATTTTGTATAATGTGCTTTATATATGAGACTTCTCTTTAAGCTTTGCTATTTGATAAGTAAGCATGAAAGGCTTAAATTGAGGTTTTGCATTGAGGTAAATGCATGAGATTCATAATACATGTTTTAGAGACAATTTATCAAACTTGTTTTGGAAGAGAAGTAAAGCATGAGATGATTTGAGCATGACGTTAGAAGAATGGTTTTAAACAAATGGTTTTTAAATGCATTGTTGATTGTTTTATTTGAGCGACCCTCACTAGGCATTGATCCTTACGCTCTCCCTTTTCAATAATACAGAGAAATAGCCTTTCGAAGGCGTCGATAAGGTAAGAGAAAAAGTTCCAAGACGCATGTTTGCTCAAGTATGGTTTCCTAAATTAGACTAATACGTAATAAGGGCAATGAGGATTTAATAATGGTTTGGGAGTATGTCTTCTGAACTTCCCGGATTGATACATGATTATGTTAGTTTATAAGACTTGTAAATGGCTTTCGATTATAGTCTATGCTTGATTTGGGGTTGTTGGGAAATACAAGCATGTTGGGTAGAAATCATGCCTATAAGTTTTCCTTTGTTGCCGCAATGCTTACGCTTATATATTGAGGTGGATGTTGTTTGATATGACATTGTATGACTGTTGTGGTATTGATGTTTTAGTCTTAAATGATGTTTAGGGTTAGTTCAGATTTGTCTAAGAGGGTTTCGTAGTGTTTCAAATGTGCAGATATTGGAATCCTACAGACAGGTTTCGACACCAGTCAGCGGGTTTCGAAACCAGGGGCATTTTTCTTCAGGCAGGTTTCGAAACCAAACCCTAGGTTTTGGAACCAACTAGCCAGTTTTAGCTACCGGAAGGCATGTTTCGAAACCACCTTGAATGGTTTCGATACCTATCGCGGGAATCATTTGTAGTGTTGAAAAATAGTTTCTAAAGTTATATTTTGGTCCTTGGTTGTTATGTATGCAATTGAATGAGTTTGGATGATGTTTTTAAGCTAAAATTTTACATGTATGCATGGAACCTGACTAATTGAAGATTTTTTAATCTAATTTTAAGTAAGTCCTTACAATTTTACAGTTTTATGTTTTGGACCCTAAATATTGACAACGCTTAATTGATGATGTAAATGTGCTTGGTTTGAGACGAAATCTCACATGTACGTTTTAAATGGACTTAGTTAAATATTGGTCAGGTTAATTGTGATGTTGGATTATAATTTTAGAAAATTTGCAAAATGGTCCCTAATCCTACTTATCGTGCTTTCGTGAATCGAATTGAAGTTGGTTTTCGTCGTATCTTCTTTCGTTGTATGTATGATCACCTTAGATGATATTAAATGCCTCTAGGTAAGATAAAAGAAAAAAATGGTTTGTTATTGAGGGAAACTTTCACGGGTTTTCTTCGTTAATCTCCGTGTAACTCACTCGAGTTGGTAGATCGGTTAAACCAGGTCAATGGGCATAAAATCGATACCTTGTACTGATCGCCAGTACTAAAATGGACTGTGGAGTACCAATCCAAGGTATTAATACATGCCACGACGTATCGATACGAGAAGGCTACATCAAGTTCAACGGCTAGTTTCTAAAAAACCGGTACCGATATGGCTACCCACATACCGATATCGATTGCTCCAAAACTGTATTTATTGTGAGAAAGAAAGCTACCAGAGGCTCTAATTCAATCCCAATAGTCTCCAACGGCTAGAAACTCATTTGAAAGTATTTAAGGCCTCAAAAAGCATATGAAGAAACTAATGATCCTTAAGTCAACATTCATTTGATTAAAAATATATCTTAGTGCGTAAATTCATATTCTTGTATAGACTACGCTTGTTGAGCTCAAATACCAATGTATTCTCAAGTGTAATAGTGTTTGGGTGGGTGCTTTAGAGTGCAAACATCTACCTAAAAGAGGGATTTCAGTTTGCTATTAATTCTCTTGTTAGAGAGGTTTCCCAAAGCTTGGTTTGTAAGCTTTGAATTCTAAGCGTGGTGAGTGAGTCTAGGTTTTAAAGGGTTGCCTCCTTATCCTTGAAAAAAGGGGAAGAATTCTTAGTGAATTGTTTGAAATCCTTAGTGGGGAAGCTAAGGTAGTGGATATAAGCTTTGGTTAGAAATCCGAACCACTCTAAATCATTGTCTTTTGAAGCAGAGTGTGAAATGGTTCATTGTTCTAACAAAGATATTTCTTGGGAAGCTAGTGTAGATTTGGCTAATGGTAACATTGAGGCTGGTGTTCTGGACCGAGATTGTATAGAGGAGTAGACGTCGTTCTTTCCTGAGCTACAAGATCATCATTTCAGGAGAAAATTTATCTCGTTAGCTGAAATGTAAGATAAGTACCTCTCTACTAAGGAAAAAAAGAAGAGGGACAAGGTCTTAAAAATGTAAGAAGTCATGTCAAGTTGTTGTTGATAGGGTGCCAGGCATACATATCCCTAATGAGGAAAAAAAGAAGAGGGACAAGGTCTACTAAGCGAGAAACAAAATTATTACAAAATCAGTAAAAGAAAATATTTAGCGGAGGAAATCTGATAATAAGTTGCCTAATGAGGAGATGTATTTTGAGGTGAAGGAAGCTCTTAAATTAGGAAAAAGATTGGGGGTGCAGATAGTTGGTAATGAAGATGAAGTGGTTGAAGAAATGGTTAGGCTTGAGCTGATTAAACATTAAGTGTATTGAGGTAGTTTTGTGAATTGTTTGTGTGGCTACTTAACTGTTTTTTGACCTTTTTGTTTTTCAACTTGTTATTTGGGAGGTTTGGGTGCTCATGGAGTAGTTATTATTTTTTTTGGTGTGCTTTTCTCGTTGGATCGAGTTTCATATTTGGAAGTTGTGTAAATTCTTGGGGAGTGTTGTGTGGAACATGCGTTTTCAACTTTGTTTTTTGGTTTTTGATGGTGTTAAGAGGAGTGATTCTTTGGTGCTTCGAGTTGATCTTTTGAGATTATTTCAGCTAGTTTTCCTTGGTGATTGATTTGGTGTTGTATGGATATTTGGTGATTGTGGGTTGCTGTGTTGTGGGAGTAAGTTTTTTTCTTGTTGAGTTGGTGATCTGGGTTGTTGGTGATTCATTGGACTGCATTGATTGGTTATGATTCTCACATTTTGTTGTGTGCTCTGGGGAAGTTAGTACTTTGGCGTTTTTTAGGGCTTTGTCATTGTGTAGGGCTTCTAGGTGTGGGGGAGTTTTGTTAGTTGTAGTCTGTTGTTTGTCAGAGCTTTTGTTTTTGTATTATTAGGGAGAAGTGTTGGAGAATTGAGGGGTGACAAGTGTGATTTTGTGTTTGTATTTTCTAGACAAGGGGATGTGTTATACCTAGATTAGTGGTGTTGTTTTGGTTGTGATTAATACCTTGTTTGTGTGCACTATTTTCCCCCTTTTAAATTTAGGGAGGTTTTTAATGAGGCACACTAAGTCGGTTATGGTTTTCTTTATACTTTAATAAAATCCCATTTGCTGAGCAAAAGAAATCATTTTATTATTTTTCTATCTTTTTGCTTCCACCACCATCACCCAAAATTGAACTTCTTTACCACTTGGCAAGCATTTCGATTAAAGATATCGGGCTCCACAGTGTCTCTAAGTTATTATGATGATCTAGGGTTTTCTGTTTGGCGTTTCTGAAAGGCTTAATGTCTTCAACTAAAATTAGTGCCGATAAAGGGTGTAGAGGTTTCTTTTGAAATTAGGAAAACAAAAATCGAAAAAGGAATGACAATTTGACACAATTCATTTTAGAGTGGTTCGACCTTCTAACCAAGTTCTACATCCACTACCTTATCATCAACTAGAACATATCCCTCAACAATGAGGTCTTGATATTGTAAACAATTTATCTCTCTAGGTAGGTGTTTACACAAATTTTCTTACTAGGATTGGACTAAAGAATTTACAAGAGATTACAAAATAAACAATGAAAAACACAACTTTCTTGATCTTTAAGCTTGGATGTCCATCCTCTTCTTCTTCAAGTGTCTTTGGCTTGTATTTATAGTGTGGAATGAAAAACTAGCCGTTAAAATATTAGTCGTTGGAAAAACTAGTCGTGTGGGGACTTAAATTCCAACCATAAATGCATTTTTCAACATTGGGTATCAGTACTCGAAAGTTGGTATCGGTACCTGCCAAAACAAGAAAGAGTCATTGCACATAATTGCAGAGCGTACTGATACACGATACTTCGATATCTGTATGGTACTTCGGGTATCAGTTCGAAGGCTTCCGTATCGGTACGCGATGTGCTCTCTAGAAATCAAAATGCTTTTGTTTATCGGTACAATGAAAAACCATACCGGTACCAGCAGTCAATTTTCGACTTTTAAGACATTTAAAAAAATTTGTTCGTGTCAAAAATCTTTTTAAAAACCTTTCAAATGTATTTTTTAAGTAAAATGGACCTTGAATTAATTTTGCAATATTTGTTCAAGTCTAAAAACATTTTCATTGACTTATATCAAAATAAATATCTCAACAATCTCCCCCCTTTTTGATATAATGAAACTACTTGAAAAATTGTTTTTGAAAATGCCCCCCCTTAGAAAAATAATATTAGAAAAATAGAACATTTTTCAAAAATATATAAAGCTCTCATTTTTCTTTTTGAAATTAAAAATTTTCAAACCTATCTCTCCCCATTTTTGTTATATCAAAAATAATTTAAATCTTTAAAGATTAAAAATAACAATAGAGAGTAAGTTGATTCTTTTGAAAAACAAAAGCTTCCCCTTAATAAGTGCATTCCATTTTAAATTTTAGCTCAAAATACATTAACACTTAATAAAATCATTGAATTTCAATAAAAATGATCAAGTTTTAAAATCCGTGAAATTCAATGTATCCAAGACTTTTTAGATAACTTAATGCATTAAAAATGAATAAAACATATCTAGAACTCATATGCACAAAGCCTCAAAGAATGTTATGCACTAAAATGATTTTTAACACTCAAAATTGCATAAACATTCAAAAATCATTAAAAATAAGTAACCAAATTATATAATCAAATAGATAAAGTTTAGAGGTTACCTATCTTTAATGTGTGAGAATACCACCATTGCAATTGAAAGGAGGATTGATGGTTCATCTTTGAATCCTTGAGCTTGATGCCGCAAAATATAGCTCTTCAAGGTCTGTTGAATGTAGAGATGGATAGAGCACTCCTAGGATCTCCTCAAAGGTTGTTAGAATGTCGATTTGAGTCCCACTCTGATACCAATAGAAAGGCTCAATGTCTTCACCCGAAATTAGTGCCGATGAAGGGTGTAAAGATTTCTTTTGAAATTGAGAAAAAAATTGAAAAATGAATGACAATTTGACACAATTGATTTTAGAGTAGTTCGACCTTCTAACCAAGGTTTGCATCTACTACCTTAGCATCCACACTATGGGTTTCCCAATTCACTAACAATGAATTCCTCCCTTTTACGGGTTCAAGGGGTAACCTTACATCTCTATATTTTCATAGGCTAAGATAGAACCCTCTCCCTAGTTTTTATAACGATCCACTAGAACATATCTCTCAACAATGAGGTCTTGACGTTGTAAAGAATTTACCTCTCTAGGTGGGTGTTTACACAATTTAGTTCACTAGGATTGAACTAAAAAATTTACAAGAGATTACAAAATAAACAATGAAAAACACAACTCTCTTGATCAATAAGCTTGGATGACCATCCTTTTCTTCTTCTTCAAGTGTCTTTGGCTTGTATTTATATCGTGGAATGAAAAACTAGCCGTTGGAAAACTAGCCATTAAAAATTAGCATTTGAAATACTAGTTTTTGGGGACTTTAATTCCAGCCATAAATGCATTTATGCAACCTTGGGTATCGGTACTCAAAAGTGGACATCGGTACCTGCCAAAATAAGAAAGAGTCATTGCACATAAATGTAGAGTGTACCGATACACGATATATCTGTACCGGTATGGTACTTCGGGTATTGGTCATGAGGCTTCTGTATCGGTACGAGAAATGTTCTCAAGAAATCAAAATGATTTTGCCTATCGGCATGAGTAAAGACCCTACCGGTACAAGTAGTCAATTTTTTACTTTTAAGACATTTTGAAAAGTTGTTCGAGTCAAAAATCTTTTCAAAAACCTTTCAAATGTATTTTCAAGTCAAATGGACCTTAAATTAATTTTGCAATATTTGTTCAAGTCCAATAACATTTTTCATTGAGTTATATCAAAATAAATACCTCAAAGGTTTTTTTTTTGCTAATATCTAGTATGATGTGATGCGTCCTTCTTGTCTCTGCAATTGAGATTGATTTGCCTCTGATTGTGTTGTGATTCTTGTCGATTGCGCCTATGTTGTTTATCTTGTGATTTTGCAAATAAGTTCTGTGTTGCCTTTGATTGGGTTGGGATTTTGTTCAATTGAGTGTTTATTTCTCATCTCAGTGTGGTTGAAAATATTAGTGATGTGTCACGAGAAGTGCCTGATTCAAAGACTGGTGTTAACAATGCTAATAACTCAGTTCATTCATCTGCGAGTAGGATTTTCTCCAAAAAAAAAAAGACAAATGTCACTTTGACAGATAGTAATTACCTTTTATGGCTTCAACAGGTGTTACTCATTATTAAAACACATATGCTTTTGAAGTTTATAGACAGCAATGTTACATGGCCTACGCAATATGTGTCTAAGGATGGAACTCTAACCCCTAAACCCGGCCCAGAAGAAATAGACCGAATTTAGGAAGGCACATTTGAAAACTTAACCCTCAAGAAAAACCAATTTGAAATTATACTTTAATTTAAATTAAAATAATATATAACAATAATTTATTAAAAGACTTGAAATAAATAAAACACAAATGTCATAATTAAAATTCAAATATTTAATAAATATCTCTGAATAAAAACCACCATAAATGAATGCTAAAAACAATCCCAAAACATAAATAGTCTCAAAGTATGAAATTACATCAATGTCTCACAATAATAAATAATAATATGAATAACAAAAATATAGTTTCGTACTAAATAATAAAATAACCGGATAGAAGGTGAGATCCTCCAAGTACCACGTCGCATAAAGTCCAAAGATATCTGTAAGAGGAAACTATGGAGGAGTAAGATAAAGAGTTTAGTGTAACCCCCTAAACCCGGCCCAAAGGTTATGGGCCGAATCTAGGAGGTCGGATTGAAAACGTGTCCCTCAAGTAATTTAAAAACGGTGTCATTTAACATTAAGATCCATATTTCGAAAACGCAGTCGTATAGATAAAGCAATCTAAAATAAAGTAGCAAAATATCTAGTTAAAGTTCTCATGCACGCTGAACAGTTTAAAATCCCCAAATAAGTATAAAAGTAATCAAATTTACATGAAAACCCCAAATAATGAAATAACTGGAATAAAACCGAAATAAATACGAAATCTAAAAATATTCATACTAAAACAGTAATAAATCTGATAATTGTGGTTCCCCAAGTACCGAACTCATATGTCTGAGAATCTGAAATAGAAGCTAAGGGGGGAGTCAACTATTAAGCTCAATGTGTCTGTAAGGTGCATCAGACAGAAAATCACAAGAATCATACAGTCAACATAGTCATTTCAACAGTCAATCGAATATACAGATATGCAAAACAGTCAACATAGTCATTTCAACAGTCAATCGAATATACAAATATGCAAAGCACGATGCACCTAAGTCTATGTCATGAACCCATCTACATCAACGTCCGAAGAGTAAGGTTCCCCTGAACCACTCTCTACATCGTCACCATCTGAAGTGGAACTCAACCCGAAGGGTGGAATCACTGATCCAAAGTGGAATTCAGCCCGAAGGATGAAACCACTGAACTTCCGTCGTACATTTTCCCACCTGAATGATATGACATGAATGTTCCGATTCCAATCCGAATGCAACATCATTAGTCCGAAAATGCATGAGCATTTAGTCCGATAATTATTTTTCAGATTCTGATGTATGATGCTTAACAAAATGACATACAACATATCACATAGCTCAGATCACAACATATTTTACAGTTAAACATCACATAGCAACAACATATTTCACAGTCAAATATCACACAGCAACAACACATATAATATAGCACAAGCAGAGAACACACCTTAGTCGAAGTAAACTCAACATATTGAAAGACGTGTTTCTCACGATCAAAACTACGGGGTCTAGTTATATTTGTACCTATGAGAATAATCCTATATTAACAATAATACTATGCTAGATATAACCGGGAAATTATTCTTGAAATTAGACTTGTAGAATATATATGGCATGAATTGTTTGTCTTGTTTAGCAAAAGCAGTAGGTTTCTATAGCATATATATATTACTGTTACAATAAAATTAAAAGATTTACTCACTTGGAAATTCAAACATGGTTTAAGTATGATGTGCAGGACTTGAATGACTACGTTGAGGGCTTACAATGCAGCTCTGGTTTGGTGGAGAAATAGACATACGACACCGGTTCTAAGGGATGACAGATGGGGAAATAGGGTTTAGTGGTTTTCAATGGAGGCGGCAATACATGTATTTTGTTTTATACCACAATATGAGTCTATATATAGGTTAAGAAAAATATAATAATATAGATTTTAATAAAACATAATACAATAATAAAAAAATATTAAATTGGATAGAAAAACACTGTTTTCAGCGTTGATTTAAGAAATTAAAATTTAATTAGGAATTGAAGGGTTAATCACACAATAAACCCCCAAAGTTCTAGAATCAACACAAAGAAATCATTGAATTCCTACATATGCTCGATTAAATCCTCAAATTTCAATTAGGGTCACGATTCATAATTCCCAAACACTAGGGTTTTTAAATAGGAATTTCAAAATCAGAATTTTAAATTAGGGATATTTTGAATCTAGGGTTTACAATTTAGGCGTAATTTTAGGGGTGTTACACTTAGTGTGTCGATAAAGTACAAGAAAACCATAGTAGTAAAATACAGTAATAATTTCTTAAAATTCTTTAAAACATAAAACCAATGGTACAATTTCACAAGCGTAATGCAATGCACCCATCTACGTCCGCCAAATATGACCAAGGTTCCCATAACCTCCTCGCTACATCCGCCATCCGAAGTGTAATTCAGCCTGAAAGATGAAACCACTGAACTTCCCCATACAAATCTCAACCCATGCTCATACATAAACGATGCTTAAAACTCAAATTTTGTAAACAAAGTTCCATAAAGCTTACATTCCATAAATATACTTCATAAATCATAGTCCATAAATCCATAAGTTATGGTTCCATAAATTCGATGTTTCATAAATCATATATTTCTTAAGTCGTAATTAAAACAAATTCTGAAATTGTATGCATGAGATGTCAACCATACAAGCCATAATGCATATAAATAATCACATAAGGTGTAAAACATATGTAGCAAAGTAAGAAACACACCTCAAGCAGCAATAACTTTAATGTCGAGAAGAACGCCTCTTAGGTTCAGGTCTAGCACTGGTCCTAGCTGAATCGGAACCTACGATATAAAAATCTACATAAAAAATCTATCACTATGTCACTACACAAAACATCACAATCACTAATCCTAATCAAGAAGAATACTCACGTGTAGTCCTCGTGGTACATGCACGGTCAGACTGAATGTTGAGTGTGTAAAAGTTCTATATTATACCCCCTATTTAACCCATATTTTCTGCTGCATTCAAGCATAATTCATTGCATTTAGGATAGATTTCATTCATACATCACAATTATATTAAATGGCACAGTTGCTACTGAATTTGGTTACTTTTGCAGGTAGCTGTTGTAGCAGACGCAGGGCAGTGGAGAAGCAAAGCTGGAACGCAGGACTGCAGTCGATGAAAAGGATGCTGCCACGGCTGCAGCCGTGGCAGCCAATGACGACAACCATGTTGAAGGGAAAAAGTGAAGTGGAGCTCGACAGAAAGAGGAAATTAAGCCGGTCTGTCGTGGAGCACTCCTATATTGTTCTGAGCCCTAGGTCAGAATGAAGGCCAAGCCCAAAGTTCAAGGAAGAAACACAAAGCAAGGAAAGAGGACGAATTAAAGACATCTACTCTGAAGATTTAGTCTTTAATAGAGTTGTACTTTAATTTAAACTTGTATTCTTGCCATATTAGAAAACTTGAACCCAAGGCCTATATAAAGGCATGTAGTTCGACCTAGGGAAGAATATCTTATTCTCTAGCCGTTTTCCTCTAAACACTAGTCGTTTTCCCCTTTCTCATCATGTTCTAAACTTCCCCTAGGGCTAAGGGTTGATTATGTAAAGTAGTTGCAAGGATTGCATTGTTTTAGGATTTTTTTCTGTTCAATAAAATAGACTTCAAGTTTGCTTATTCTGGTTTTCAACATCTTGCAAGAGTATCGAGAGAGCATTGTGAGATTATACATTTACTTAATATCGGGAGAGTTAAGTATACGAAAGGAATAAGTACGGGTTCTCCAGTTTATGGTTGAACTATCTCGGACCTAGGGATAGGACGAGGTTAATTGGCTAATGAAGAATTCAACAACATCGGTGTTCATCCTTCGATTCACGCCGGGAGGTATCATCAAGACGTGTTCATCGACAGACTTGGACCTAGGGATAGGACAAGGCACAACAGGGATTCTTGCCAAGCTTGAAGTACAGAGTTGTGTGATCCCTGCCGCGACATCAACAGACCTCTGCCGCCGCAGATGCTGCCGCGACAGGAGCAACGACAGAACAAGAAGTCCTAGACATTGCAACACGTACACTACTTAGCAAATCAATACCGGCCTATTCTCTCTATCATGATTTCTTTAATCCTTTATCTTCAGTATTCTTTAGTATTCTCTTACAAACAATTAAAATTATCTTCTTCTTTCTTGTGCAGCAATTCAAGGTTAAGGCTATTTCCAGTCTCTGTGGATTCGACATCTGATACTTCAGTATCACTTTACTACTTGCGTCGTGTACACTTGCACTCTATTGCGATAGACTCTTTTACACACAACAAGTTTTTGGCGCCGTTGTCGGGGACTGGCAACATATCTTTACCCTACTTTTACTGCACATTCTTTTTAATTTTTCTGTTTTTATTTGGATTGTTCACCCTGTGCTTTTCACAAAGTCTTTCGTTTGCTTATGCGCAGATCTCAACGAGGCAAAGAACTTGAGTACAAATTAGACCCCGAAATCGAACGAACGTGCAACCTCAGGAAACGAGTCCGCCTCCTAGTAGCAAGAAACGAGTACCTAGAGGAACAGTTAGAAGAAATGGTGAACGGAAGACACCAAGACAGGAGTAACAACCAAGGGAATCCCCAAGATCCTAACGATCCTATCGGAGATGGAGGAAACGGACAGCCTGCCGCTCCTCCTGCTGCTGAGGCCGCACGCCGGTCATGCCATGATTACATGATCAATGATCATGTGGAACTAGAAACCACCCTGCCAGACGTGGAAGCTGAAAACTTCGAGCTGAAACTTGTAATGTTTAACATGATTAATTCCGCTGGCCAATTTAGTGGTGCTACTACAGAGGATGCTAGGGAACATCTGAAAACGTTCCAAGAAATTTGTGGTTCGTTTAGACTACCAGGAGTAAATCTAGAGATACTAAGGCTTCAGTTATTTCCTCATTCATTGAGGGTTAGAGCAAAAACTTGGTGGAACAAACTAACGTCGGGTTCAATATGAACTTGGGCAGATTTAACTCGTGAATTTTTATCTCGTTTTAATCCTTCCCATTTATCTAAGCGATTACGTAACGAAATTGCTACTTTTCAACAGGAAGACGACGAGCCAATGCACGAGGCATGGGACAGGTTTACTACTCTTCTGAGGAATTGCCCGATGCACGTATTACATGTTTGGAATCAAGTCATCAAATTCTACAATACTGTCAACCTACAGACTCGCATGAGAATCGACTCAGCAGCCAATGGATTGATGTTGGACAAGGATCCAGATGAAGCCATGGTAGTGTTAAAGAATTTGGCGAAGAATGAAGAGCAATTTCCCACATCAAGGAGAGGTAAACGAGTACTAGATGTGAAGGATTACGAAGCCGATAATTCCTTAAAGACACAAGTTGCATATTTCACAAAGGCAGTAGAAAACTTACTGAAGAAAGATTCAAAACATGTCTACTCTGCAGAATAGGTATGTGAAACTTGCAGTGGGAATCATAGTTCGGAAGACTGTCCGCTACAGTTAGAGGAAGGGATGTATGTTGGAAACTTTAACAAGCAAAGGAACTATGACTCCAACAATTACAATCCCAACTGGAGGAAAGACCCCAAGTTCTCTTGGAGCAACCCAAACAATGCCCTGAATCCTCAAGTACAGAACACTCAAAATCAGGAGGCACCTAGAATTCTAACTCGGCAGCAACCACAACAGCAGTCGCAACATCCGCCGGCAGCCTCACCTAGTATACTGGAGCAGACCTTGGCCACGTTTATGTCACAGACATGAACTTACATCACAAACATGGATCACTTCGTCAAAAAGACTGAGTCGTTCATAGATAAAATAGAGATGCGAATGACTAACCATGAAGCTACTCTAAAATCACTGGAGAGACAGATGGGTCAGGTTTCCCAGCATATTAAGCCAAGGCAGAACAGAGGATTCCCTAGCGATACTGAGGTCGCTAGACAACCCACACATGAGCAGTGCAAAGCTATCACAACTAGGAGTGGGAAGCAATTACCAGGGCCGGAGAAGAAAGCTGGAAGACTGTCACAACAGGAACGACGACAGCAGCTCCTCAGATTCTGACATATCTGACACTGAAGGTCATGAGGAGGTAAACTGGATAGGCAATCGTCCATGTAAGTTATTCGAGCCCTTAAACTATACCTCGAATGAACATATCATCCAAAGGCCCTCAAATGTAGAACCACCTGTTCTAGACCTTAAGCCTCTGCCAGGGCAGCTCAAATATGTTTTTCTTGGATTAAATGATACGTTGCCCGTAATCATCTATTCCAAGTTGATGCAGGAACAGGAATAACAGCTGATAGGGATGCTGCAGCAGCACAAAAAGTCTATTGGATGGACGATAGCTGATATCCAAGGCATCAGTCCGGCACAATGCATGCATAAAATCCTTTTAGAGGATGATCACAAGCCGACCATTGATGCCCAGAGACGCTTGAATGATGCTATGCGAGAATTCGTTCGGAAAGAAATTATCAAATGGCTAGACGCTGGGATTATTTACGCCATCTCGGATAGTAAGTGGGTGAGCCCGGTGTAGTGCGTTCCTAAGAAGGGAGGAATAATCGTGGTGACCAATGAAGAAAACGAATTAATCCTAACCAGGACTGTGACCAGTTGGAGGGTTTGTATGGACTACCGAAAGCTTAACAAAGCTACCCGGAAAGAACACTTTCCCTTGCCTTTTATTGATCAAATGCTTGATAGATTAGCGGGAAAGCCTTATTACTGTTTCCTTGATGGTTACTCAAGTTATAACCAAATAGCCATCGCACCGGAGGATCAAGAGAAAACGACTTGCACCTGCCCATACGGTACTTACGCCTTTTGGAGAATGCCATTTGGACTCTGGAATGCACCACCAACCTTCCAAAGGTGTATGATGGCAATATTCTCCGACATGGTGGAGGATTTCCTGGAGATATTTATGGACGATTTCTCTATCTTTGGAGATAATTTTGAAAGCGGCTTAGGCAACCTACAGAAAGTTCTCGAGAGATGCGAGAAAGCGAACTTGGTATTAAACTGGGAGAAATGTCACTTCATGGTGGATGAAGGGATAGTCCTAGGCCACAAGGTGAGCTGCCGTGGAATAGAAGTCGACAGAGCAAAGATTGAGGTGATTGAAAAGCTGCCACCTCCCACCACAATCAAGGGAATTCGGAGTTTCTTAGGGCATGCTAAATTTTATCGAAGGTTTATAGCAAGTTTTTCGAAGATCACCAAGCCTTTATGCCACCTATTAGAGCAGAATCGTCCCTTTGACTTCAATACTGAATGTACTGAGGCATTCAGAATTCTGAAAGAAAATCTAGTAACAGCCCCAAATGTACAGCCACCCGACTGGAGTTTGCCATTCGAAATTATGTGTGATGCCAGTGATTACGCTGTAGGGGCAGCACATGGGCAGAGGAAGGACAAGATGTTCCACGTAATTTATTACGCCAGCAAAACACTAAACGATGCCCAAGTGAATTACACCACAACAAAAAAGGAATTGTTAGCGGTGGTGTTCTCTATTGACAAGTTTCGGTCCTATATACTTGGAATGAAGGTGGTGGTCCACACAGACCACTCTGCACTGAAGTATCTGTTTACTAAAAAAGACGCAAAGCCCAGACTGATTCGTTGGATTCTGCTGCTGCAAGAGTTCGACATTGAAATCAAAGATAAAAAGGGGACAAAGAACCAAGTTGCAGATCACTTGTCAAGATTAGAGAGGGGAAAGAGTCTACCAACAGACAAGACACACATACTGGAGACCTTCCCTGACGAGCAAATGTTCGCTGCCATGAGTACTGCCGCGACAGCCATGGCGGCAGGTAAGTTTTCTGAACTCCCCTGGTATGTTGATTTCGTTAATTATATAGTTAGCGGAATATATCCTCCTGAACTTAATTATCAAGCCATGAAGAGGTTCCAAAATGATGTTAAGCATTATTAATGAGACGAACCTCTTCTCTTCAAAAATTGTGCAGATCATATCATCAGGAGGTGTGTACCACAGGATGAACAGGAACATGTGCTTCATCACTGCCATGCTTCACCATATGGAGGACACTTAGGTGGTAACAAAACTGCTGCCACGGTTTTGCAGTCTGGTTTTTATTGGCCTTCACTATTCAAGGATGCCCAAGCATTCTACAAAAGCTGTGACAAGTGTCAACGGACTGGAAACATCTCAAGGAGACATGAGATGCCACTGCAAAACATCCTTGAAGTTTAAATCTTCGACGTTTGGGGGATTGATTTCATGGGACCGTTCGCAGTATCATGTGGGAATCTTTATATCCTCCTTGCAGAGGACTACGTGTCCAAATGGGTTGAAGTGATCGCCACACAGAAAAACGATGCCAAGACTGTTCAGAAATTTCTGCATAGGGGGCATTTCGACATTAGGGTAGTAGTTGTTGCCTTAAGGAAATATGGCGTTAAGCATCGGATCGCAACAGCTTATCACCCCCAGACCAATGGAGAGGCCGAAATATCCAACAGAGAGGTAAAGAACATTCTTGAGAAGATGGTTAAACCAACTCGAAAGGACTGGTCCTTACACCTCAATGATGCACTATAGGCCTAAAGAATAGCATTTAAAACTCTATTGGGAATGTCACCCTAGCGGTTGATATATGGAAAAACATGCCATCTACCTGTTGAGATAGAGCACAGAGCATACTGGGCCATCAAAGCAATGAACATGGACTTGGAAAAGGCAGGATAGAAAAGGATACTTGACTTGAATGAGATTGAAAAAATTCGAGCAATGGCCTATGACAACACAAGGATTTAAAAGGACAAGACAAAGAAGTGGCATGACAAGAAGTTGCTGCCACGACAGTTCTACCCAGGGCAGCTTGTATTGTTATTCAACTCTAGGTTGAAACTCTTCCCAGGTAAGCTGAAATCTAGATGGTCCGGCCCATTTCAAGTTGTGAAAGTTTTTCCTCATAGTGCAATAACGATCAAATCCCTAAAAGACGGGCACCAATTTAAAGTCAACGGACAGAGACTGAAGCATTATCAGGGGGACTGAAGCCCAAGAATGCAGGAAGTAGTTAATTTAGGAGATGCCCCTCAAGGCATCCCTAATTTAACTTAATTTTATTATTATTATTATTATTATTATTTAAATATATATATTTATTAGGGAATTAGAATTATTTTATTTTTAAGGACTAAGTTTTTATTTTAATTACTTTTAGGAAATAAAGGAGACAATGAGAGGAGAAGAAGTGAACTAGCCTACCATCTCACCAACAGCCCAAAAAGCCCAAGGGAGGAGTCTATTGTCACAGCTGTCGCGACAGACGCAGAAAATACAGCCTGTCAACACGCTTTCGTGGAAGACACGCAAACGTGTAACAGACACGCAGGAGACACGGAAACGCGTGACAGACAAGTCAGAAACCGCGTAACAGCTGGCCCCGTTATTCACGCCTGCCATTACAGCTCCAACGGGCAGCAACCTCTTCATCTATATAAACCCCGTTTTACTATTCATTTTTCACTTCACTTTTACTCTCTCTACTTGCATTCTCTCTAGATTTACATTTTCTTTCATTTCTACAGTCTTGCAACCATGAGTACCAGAAACACAAGGAGAAGTACTGCCTCAAGCTCTGCCGCAACAGCAAGCACTCCCAGCCACGACAGAATCCCAACCCGTTTTGCCACCGCAGATTCCAATGACCGATACTACACTTCCTTCCAAAAAAGGGAAATGTGGGAAGAGAAAGGGTTCATCTACACCAAACGAACGGAGAACCTCGGGCTCGAACCATTCATCGCCCGCAAGATCAGAGCACTTAATTGGCAGATGTTTGCTTCCCAACCTGAGGAAATGAATGTCACTCTGGTTAGAGAATTCTACGCTGCCGTCGACAGCAAAGACACGATGGCCGTGATAGTACGTGGTAAGGAAGACCATCTTGAGCCGGAATACATTAACAACCTCTACGGACTCTACGTTGGCAGAAAATAAGATGGGCATAAGAGGTTCGTGGAGAGCCTGTCGGCAGTAGATTAGGACGTTGTCATGGCAGAATTGACAGAGGAAGGGACCCAGTGGAATATAGACCCAAAACACCCACGGACGGTGAAATGCGCCCAACTCACTCCCGAGGCGAAACTGTGGAACCATTTCGTGAAAAAGAGGATAATGTCTTCCTCCCACAACAGCACAATGGATCAACCCATGTTAGCTCTCGTTCATTCCATTTTAAACGAGAGACCTATTAATGTTGGCCGCTATATTCGGGAGGGGATTTTGGACTGTGCACTTCAGCCATCGGGACCCCATGTGTTCCCCTACCTCATCACAGAAATTTGTCTTGGCCACAACGTCTCTGAAATTGCTGAAGATCTCAAGGTTCGAGGTAAAGGATGGACGGAGAAAAATATCTTCAGTTTGATGGAGCTGAAAGCTGCAAAACCATCTCCTACTTCAACCCATTTGCCGCGGCAGAGGACCCAGGAGAGCCTACCCAAACAGAGCCTGCCGCCGCAGAGCAGCACCAGCTCCCCCAGCAGACTCCTCCACTCAAATCCTTGCCACCCTATAGAAAATAGAGGAACGGCAGCTAGGCATGATGAGCTTCGTTCGCGAATTCACAACAGCAACGGTACATTTCATTCAAAGTCATTTAAATTTCACAAATGTACAATTCCTTGCTTTCCCCGATCATTATTTTGCTGCCCCTACACCTGCCCATACCCCAACCCCTGCTGCCACACCGAGAACACCCTCTACTGCGTCCACTCCAACGCTGGCCACAATAGCTGCAGATGGCAGCCAAACCGCCGCTGCCTCTGCCAGGGGAGAAAAGCGAAAGGAACCACCGTCTGACCTCGACGAATTTATTGTTGGTTTCTCCTCCTCCTCAATTTGGGAGGAATCTGATGGCGAGCTCTCTGTCAAGAGGAACCTTTCCAAGGAATTCACTCAGATGAAGCGGCAGAAACCCAACACCGGTGACGGACCATCCAGCCAAGGGAAGTCGGACAGTAGCAGCTGCAGCAGCAGTGGTAGCAGCATCAACAACTCTTCTGAGAAGGTACAAGTGCTGGAAAGACCACCCCAGATTTCACCAACTCGCATCCAGCCTCCGAGGGAAGCTAAGAAGAAGACTGCCTCCACCTCTCCAAGCCATCTGCCGGCACCGACGATGAAGGTCACTGCCCGCCGGCAGGTACAGATCAACAGCAGCAGCGACGACAACACTAAAATTTAAGTTTTTATCTTATCTTTGCTTTCTGCTATTTTGTTATAATTGTGATGTTTCTATTTTCTATTCTTTTTTATATGTCATCATGCATTGGGGGCAATGCAACCCTTCAGTTTAGGGGTGGCATCCCTCCATTAATGAAGTATCTATTATATTTAGAATTTGTGTCTAAGTGTTAGTTTATTTTTGCTTAAAAAATGAAAAAAAAATGAAAATTTGGCTTAAGTCTTTGAACTTTACTTACCTGCCGTGACATATGCTGTCGTGACAGTGCCTTTAGGAAATTTTAGGATCTGTTTTGAGCCTTGCTATGATTCTACCCTGTAAAACACTTTTGGGACTCTTATGCTTTCTATATTACTTTAGTACACTGCAATAGGAATGTTTACCCGCTTGAAACTGCCCCTAGAGGTGCCTATCACTGGCTCTAGGAAAACAAGGAAAGAAAGAAAAAATATTCAGACTCAATAGCTTGCAAAAATGCCTTGCACTTATTTTAGGAGATTTCTTTTTGAGCTAAGTTAGAAAAAACTAAAGGAGCCTAAGAATTGCTTCCAGAAAAAATTGAAATGGCATAACCTCAAGTTTGTAGGCATAACTATTCTGGTATACTAAGGTAGTATGCATGTATAAGTGTTCACAAACCTGCACACACTGCACAAGAATTATAGCATGGTTCTGAATGAATCCAAAAATGCCCGACAAGGTACTACTCTTGATAGAATACAAGTGGTAGCTAATGTAGAGTTCACTGATTTAAGCCAAAGCAAAAAAAATATTACATTTTAAGTTAGGTAATATTTGCTTGAGGGCAAGCAAAAACTTGAGTTTGGGGGTGTGTTGAGTGTGTAAAAGTTCTATATTTTACCCCTATTTAACCCATATTTCTGCTGCATTCAAGCATAATTCCTTGTGTTTAGGATAGATTTCATTCATACATCACAATTATATTAAATGACACAGTTGCTACTAAATTTGGTTACTTTTACAGGTAGCTATTGTAGCAGACGCAGGGCAGTGGAGAAGCAAAGCTGGAACACATGATTGCAGTCGATGAAAAGGATGCTACCATGGCCGCTGCCGTGGCAGCCAATGACGACAGCCATGTTGAAGGGAAAAATTAAAGTGGAGCTTGACAGAAAGAGGAAATTAAGCCGGTTTGACGTGGAGCACTCCTATATTATTTTCAGCCCTAGGTCAGAATGAAGGCCAATCCCAAAGTTCAAGGAAGAAACTCAAAGCAAGGAAAGAGGACGAATTAAAGACATCTACTCTGAAGATTTAGTCTTTAATAGAGTTATACTTTAATTTAAACTTGTATTCTTGCCATATTAGAAAACTTGAACCCAAGGCCTATATAAAGGCATGTAATTCGACCTAGGGAAGGATATCTTATTCTCTAGCCGTTTTCCCCTAAACCTTAGTCATTTCCCCCTTCTCATCATGTTCTAAACTTCCCCTAGGGCTAAGGGTTGATTCTGTAAAGTAGTTGCAAGGATTGCATTGTTTTAGGATTTTTTCTGTTCAATAAATTAGACTTCAAGTTTGCTTATTCTAGTTTTCATCATCTTTCAAGAGTATCGGGAGAGCATTGTGAGATTATACATTTACTTAATATCGGGAGACTTAAGTATACAAAAGGAATAAGTACGGGTTCTCTAGTTTATGGTTGAACTATCTCGGACCTAGGGATAGGACGAGGTTAAATGGCTAAGGAAGAATTCAACAACATCGGTGTTCATCCTTCGATTCACGCCGGGAGGTATCATCAAGACGTGTTCATCGACAGACTTGGACCTAGGGATAGGACAAGGCCCAGCAGGGATTCTTGCCAAGCTTGAAGTACAGAGTTGTGTGATCGCTGCCGCGACATCAACAGACCTCTGCCACCGCATGTGCTGCCGCGACAGGAGCAACGAAAGAACATGGAGTCCTATACATTGCAACACCTACACTACTGAGCAAATCAATACCAACCTATTCTCTCTATCCTGATTTCTTTAATCCTTTATCTTCAGTATTCTTTTGTATTCCCTTACAAACAATTAAAATTATCTTCTTCTTTCTTGTGCAGCAATTCAAGGTAAAGGCTATTTCCAGTCCCTGTGGATTCGACATCCGATACTTCGTGTATCACTTTACTACTTGCGTCGTGTACACTTGCACTCTATTGCGATAGACTCTTTTACACGCAACTCTGAACATGCGAAGTAGATGGTAATTCGTCTTCCTCTAAATCGATATTGTCTAAAACACATATATAAACTAAATCAAATCTCATATCCAAATCCCTCAAAAATTATTAAGTACAAAATATTTTACTATTAGTAAAACTAGATGATGGGGTTTACACACGAAGGGAAAAAATAATGATTATAATTGTGCGGTGCCAGAGACTCGCCAAAGTTCGATCGAAATAAAAAGCATAAAAAAGGAGATGGTTATACTTGTCGAGTGATGGACAGTAGAATGTGCAGGTGTAGCTTCCAATCTAGAATGAAATCTCAAAAAAAAGTGTTTTAGGGCATATAAAGGTGTTTAAATACCCTACTCAAGGGTAAATCGCACAATAGGCCATCCAACTTTACCCGATTTACAAAATGGCCCCAAAAAATTCTAAATTAAGCCATAAAGTTTTGAATTAACTCAATTTAACCCTTTAGAAAAAATTAGATTCCCAAATATAATTTCCAAAATTAATTTAGGGTTTTTAACCTAAATTCTCAAAATCTAGGGTTTTAAAATTGGGAAATTTTTTGGGTGTTACAACTCTCCCATCTTAAAAGGAATTTCGACCTCAAAATTTTAGACTTAGCGATGGATCCCTAAAAATTAACTAACACAACTTAAAATTGTTCGTTCTGAATTCCTCATACTTAAACATAAAAGTAAAAACTAAAAACATCAAAATGTACATGCTATGTCCTCTGGCTCATCGTCATAAGCTTTAGGTGCATAAACCAATCATGGACGTCTAGCATTTGATCTATTACTTTGTGCAGGTTTACCTCTACTAGCATTACTAGTAGTAACATGCCTATTCTAGCCACTACATCTAGATGGTGCTTGTATTGATCTTTGACATTGTGTAGGAGCCTGGTTAGCACCATGGGCGAGGGGACAATCACTTCGAAAATGCTCTATAGAATCACATAGGAAACATGCTCCCAACTTCTTTCAAAATTCACCATTATGTTGTTTATTGCAGCAAGAACATATAGGAAAAGGACGGGAACATGTCGAACCACCTACACTGTAACCCATGTACCTGCCTATGCGTTACACCTAGGTTACAGAGGATCATCATAACATATATAACACATATATGCAAACTTTCATGAACAACCAGACATGTCTCAAGATGTAACTCGAGTAGAAAACCTGTTGGGAAAATATATTATCCAGTTGAAAGTATATAATGGCATAACTCGCTATAGAGCGATCAAGATAATAATAGGTAAAAACATATCCATTCTAAAGTCTCGTAACAATGGTACACACAATTCAAGGTCTAGGGTCCCTTTGGTAATGAAGAGAGGATAAGGGAACTAATAAATCATGATTGCAAATTAGCACAAGCAAATAATATCCCAATTAAGTATCATAAAGTCAAAGATGGAATAAAATCAAATACCCTTACAAAAGATTCACTCAATATCGCTCAAAATGTTTAAGGGACAACACTCAAGTCAAAGCATGAAAAGATACTTACCATAGGCTTGCAAATATATCACATCTCCACCACTAGTTGGGTCGAATTACAAGGTCAAAAGGTCTTTGAATTTGGTTGTAATAGGGCTTAGGACAAGGTATGATGAGAAAGACTTTTAGGCTTTTTGAATTGAAGAACTTCACACTCTTTTTTCTATTTTGTATCAATCTTTTTGTACAAATTTAATTTTGGGAGAAACAAGGATTTAATCTTTTTCACATTTTTTGTCTTTTCTTTTGTTTTTTCCTTATAAAAAAACAATTTCTTTTTGATTTTTTTCTTGTTTTCAAGATTTTCTCCTTTTCCTTTTTCTTTTGCTTGGTTTTTCTATTTTTTTAAGTAAGGAAAGTGTGTAGTTCTCCAATTTTGGGTGCAATTTGGTTAAATAAACAAAAAGGAATTAGGCTTGTAACGTTGATTAATTTCCAAACAAAAGGCTTAGGCTCAAATTTGGTTCTTTAATGGTCATATTTACCAAGGGAGGCTTTTTGGTTCAAGGTTCATACCTAAGTGCCTTAATCATCTCAAGTAATTTGATCCTATGTGGTCTCAACATGTATAACATTGCAAGTTCTAGAAGAACTCTAATCATAGTTGACAATCACTCAATGAAGAAAAATATAAAGCACAAGATATATGCTTGTTAAGGTTCAAGTCTTACAAAGTGGTTTGTTGTGTCCAATTTGTATCCATCTAACTATCGAGTCAATTAATATGAGAAACGATTTGCAAGTCTAATAAGATCTAATCAATCCTATTTTACTTCCCATATCAATATCATCTTTACCTAGGGATCCAATTTTCTTAAAAATCTCAACATGTTAAGTTTAAGAAAAAAATTCATGTGAAAGTAATATTCAAAGTTATCTAGAAGCATGCAATTTCACACAACTACATCCCATGGTTTTAGCATAAATTAAGCACATCAAAGTTAAACCTCCCCCCACACTTAAACCTAACATTGTCCTCAATGTTCCCTAACCTATGTGCAGAAAAAAGAAAGCAAATAAAAAGTTAAGGGAGAAGAGTGCTCCCGCTTGTAACATGCGTCAGGTTAAGGGGTGTAGGGGTGTGGTAGGTCAAACTCTGCTTGCTTGAAGAATGCCCTTTGGTGCGCCTCTACTGTTAGTATTTGATATTCCAAGCGATCTAGTCGTTGCTTGATGGTCATTGCTTGCGAAGAGGAGGCTTCCTCCGTGGTTCCATATGGTGACTTCATGAAAAGATTCCCCTTTGCATCATTATCAAGCATCTTCATGGTTTTTAAGCAATTGATTTTGATTGGTTCCATTTGTCGCACTCCCTGCAAGTTAGTATTTGCGGCAAGCGAGTCATCCTTGAAAGCTAAATGACACATATAAAAGCCTAAGATCAAGGGTTTAGTCTTCCGATTTTCTACGCTGGCAAGTTGTTGTGTGAACCAATAGCCGAGGTTAACTTTTCTACCCTTTAGCATGCACCAAATGAATAAAAAATTGGCTTTGTTCAATATACTTGACGAGTTCACTCTACCGGAGAAAGAATATGCGAGGAATCGATGGACGTATTTTAGCGCCAGATCTTTGAGTTCATGATTTTTCGAGTGGCTTGGGTTGTACCTCGAGGTACTCGTCGACCATTCTTTGAAGAGGTTTGTGGGCTCGAAATATGCACTTTAGTCACACAAGCTCGATGCATAGTCATTAGAAATAAAACTCATGGAAAGATTAAATTACGTAATGGACAAAGAAAATTGTTTGTTCATCAATCAGAATTTAATAACATTGGGAGCATTTAAATCAACATACCCTTCATCCTTAAACTCAAAGGTAGCATAAAATCCCCATAACAATTCAACATAAATCGGAAAGGTAATAGTCATGTAGTTCATCCAACCAATTTCATGAAAGTATTTTCTTAACTTCTCTAAAAATCCAAGCTTAGAAAGAATTTCAAGATGAATGTACTTATAACCTTGGATTGTTCTTTGTTGTATGTCGACTAACCTTTTCTTGTGATTTGAAGATGTGAAGGTGAGGTTGTCGATGTGGTTAGCATTAGTTGGAGGAGGTGGCACGCAGCGGCGGTTGCGAGTGCGAGAGGAGGAGGCGCGAACCGGCGGCTACTCGGGTTGCTCTTCGACCGGCGGCGGCGGCGATTGTTGGAGGATTCGGCCTTCATCCCTCCTTCCTTGACTCTTTGTCCTTGGCATGCTTGAATGATTTCTTGGAGAGAATTCTTTTGGTGTTTTGAAGATCTTTAAGAAAAGAGAAAGAGAAAACCTTTTTCTTGTATGACTAGAACTAGGGTGGATTTAAGAAGGAAAATAGTAGATGAAAAAAGTGAATGATTTTTTCTCTCTTAAAAAGAATTTCAAATTCTTGGAAAACAAGAAAGGTTTGATGATGGAAAGTTTTGATTAGATAGAAAGACTTAAAGGTGATAGACTTTTAATTAAAGTAAATCTTTCCCTCATTTTCTCTAAATTTTCAACATCTATCTTGTAAAAAGAAGAGCAAATTTTTTTTTACCAAATTTTTCTTTCCCACCGGTGGTAAAAAGTTCCCCCCCAAAAGTTTTCATAAAATTTTCCCAATGTGAGCACGCCATATTTTCATAGTGTTTCTGCCTGGAGCTTTTTCTTAAGGCGTGGGCACGCCTTATTTCTAGAGTGCTACCTCTGTACCTAAAAAAAAATATTGATGAAATAAAATAAGATGAAATAAACTAAGAATAAAATCATAGGTTGCCTCCCAAGAAATGTCTTTCTTTAGCGTCTTTGGCTAGACGTGACTCCCGTTTTACGCTACGACAAGAATGTGTTCTTCAGGAGGTTTGTCCTTGATTGATTTGAAAACTTTCTTCTGCCATGGTAGTTTTATTGCAAGTTTATAGGGAGGTTCGACATTGATTGGTTGGATCCCTGGATCCCAGTTGAGGTTCCCAACCAAGCCTGGATCCGCTCCTATCTTCCATAGGTATGGATCATCCCATAGGTACGACTTCGTGTCACATTTGATCTTATCTTTCTCAACATGCGATGTACATGTTGAAAATGTCTTTGTCACAAAATAGTATGTGATATCCACATACCACGGTATGATGTCTTTCTACGCAAGGTGTTCTCTTAATCTAATATCTTGTTCCCCGGGTTTATTGATGATTAGCTCAACCTTGTGAAGTGTTTCAAGAGTTTTTTATTCATGCTCATCCTCTTTGGTCTGTGTGAACCTTTGAGGTAAAGATGGTTGAACCACAATGGGTGGCACAGGACTCTTTGCACCAGCTTCGTCCTTTGTAGGCTTAAGAATTTGGGGATTGCTATATTTGTCAGGAAAAGGTGCGAGCCAAAATTTAGAAGTTTTGTTGGCCTTCACACTATCATGTTTGACGTGCGCATTTGGCGGATTCTCCTTTGAATTCTCTAGTGCATCGTTCACGGAAAGCTCATTATCCTTCGTTTGCTCACAATCCGCATCAAGTTGGCTTGTATTCGCATCATGGGTTTCCTCTTGTTTAGCATCAGCATCATCTTTGTCCGCATAAGGCGTTTTTGTCTTCCCTTCATTTTGTTCATTAGTCGCGTCAAACAAACTCTCCTTCGCATGTTCATGTTCTGTAAAAAGTTTCCTCACATTGTTATATTCAGTGTTCACAGCACCTTCGCTCGCATTTTCTCCATTCGCCAAGGGTATGGGACATGGTGCGTTCGCACCCTTTTCTTCCTTTGTTGTCTTCGTAGTGAGCCTACGTGGTTCCTGTGTTTCGCGAAAAAAATTTCTCTCTTGTTGGAACTGCTCTAAATTGCTCTCGATTTTATTCATAAGTTCCTCTAAAGAAGGCTTCGTTGGTGGTTCAGGTTCGCGAAAATACTTTGTTCGCATAAGGTATGTTGTGCATACTATTGGGTTTTTTTGTAGACCTTCTTGTGGATGTCCTTTCCCATAATGCAAGTGTGAATAGTCCTTCCACAAGGAATTGTATGTATGTGGGTATGGATTATACGTCTTTTAGACGTAAGGTCCTCCAATGGCATTGGCGTCCTTGGTACTTTCTACTTGGAGTGTGGGCCACATCGGTTACATGCTCTTGACTTATGAAAATCCCTCATGCCTCATTCACACGTCGAGATACGATGTCATGTGTTGAACTAAATTGTTGAGAGTTTGCGACCATAATGTTGATGATTGTTCTCCTTTCGATTTTTTCGATATCATGATCAAACAAAAAAAATTTATCTACACGAGAAGAACAAAGCATAAAAGTAGAAAAAGAAAATAAACTAAAAAAAAAAGTGAACTTAGCTTCTTGACACCACTCCCCAGCAACGGCGCCAATTTTTGATGGGTGTCGAATCCGTCAAAAATAAATAGCTATTTGTTCTTTGGATTTGTAGTAGCGGCAAGTAGGGTCGATTTCACAGAGAGCGGTAATAAATTAAATTCACAAGCGAAAGCAATTAAAGTAAAGGGGGTTTGGATTTGAAGAAAGCAATTGAAGTAAAGTAGAATTCAATATAAATTGGAACTCTAGTCAATGTAGAACTTGGAATATTATATCAAGAATTTAGATCATTGACCAACAAAAGATAAATCAACATCAATTTCAAATAGCTTGGTTTTAAGTTAGATGATAACCCACAAGTAACTTAAATCTCTTCTTTGATAGAAAGTAACTTAATAACCCATAAATTACCAACTTTTATTATCGAGGTTAAAATTCCTTAAATAACCCAGTAATTATTAAAACGTGTCAAATAGCATTAAGAACCATAAAGACCCAAAGCACATATTCTTACTAAGCACTAACTCGTTGACTTATTAAGAACATAAATTCATACTTTTGGAAATCTAACCCGAATTTCCTTACCACTTGTATTCAAATACCATTTAATTGGTTGTAGCATATATTTAACCCAACATACACATGAAGATGAAGCACAAAAGATATAAAAATACTTGAACAAAGATGAAGATAATTTGGGAATAAGAAAACTAACTAAAAACTTGGAATAATATCTTTGTAACTACACTTGACAAGAAAGAGGGGTTTAGCTACTCATGGAGTAGGTGACACAAGAAGAGGGATAGGGTTTCGACTACTTGAGTTTTTTTTCCTCTTCTTTATTATCTCTATTTATAGGGGGAAATAAGAAGATATTACATTAAACTCAGTGACCCTAGACTACTTTAACTGCATTAAATGTAGAATTCCACTTTTAGTAGGATTACTTTTCCTCCAAGTTAAAAAGTCTGCCTTGCGTCGTGATCATGCCTTATTTTGTGAGTGCTACTGGTTTTGAGCAAGGGATTTTCCAAAAACGTCAAAAGGTGCTAAATCTCGACTTTTATGTATAAAATGTCGTTAAGGCCCAAAAACACCTACAAAACCAAATATGAACGGAATTAAGGGTTTAAAGATAGATTAATATGTTAAAATATAGGATTTAATATATGAAAAGCATGCAAATTAATGAGTTATCGGAGGATGATGTATTATGGGCAGCTTTTGGAAGGATAGGGGACAAAGTTTAAAAGTGTTCAACCCAAAATGGGAGTACCACACTTCAAGTCCCTCATCTTCCAAAGCTTCACAACATGGCTTATTACCTAAGACCAAAGGCAACACTTAAGGCCCAAAAGGTCTGAAATCCACTTGAACTAAGGCCCAAGGCTCGGATCAACGCTAACTCGTTAACTTGGAAATCCTGGTCGTTATAGTATCAATTGTACGATAGAGTTTCTGAAATAGTTTCTTAAATCCAGACCGTTCAAAGATTATGGATTGTGTACAATTTATTGGAATAAAAAAGTGTTGTGTACAAATTATTAAAATATGATCATCATTAATTTATAATCCGAAAGAGATTTAAAGGTGTTTGATTTGGGAGTAAAAAAAGTGAAAATTTCAGGTGCAACAATATTTTTCTTTTACATGAATAAAAAATGAGTTTAACATGACTCAAACACATGAAAACATAATAATATTTTACTTTTCTTACATGTTTTACCACTAGTGTAGAACTAATCATTTAACAATCATTTTGACTTTATGGCTTAGATAATCGATTAATATACAAGTATTGTTTTGAAAGTATATTTTTTTAGAGTGAATGTGTATTTTATAATCGCTCACAATCTTTATCCCAAGTAAGATAATCTTTTTAACACTTAAAAATTGTGTATTTAATATCCCATCTATTTTGTGTATCGATTTTGTGTATCTGTTATGGTTATTTAATTATTATTTTTGTAAAATAACACCCATTGATGTTATCTTACTTTACGTTACTAACAGAGAGAAAATAATTTTTTAAATGTTAAGTCAGTTTTGCCGTTATTTTTAACGTTGAGATACTAAAATAGAAACAAAACACAATGTTAAGTATCATTTTGTCAAAAATTAATTGGTTGACCAAAATAAAAATACAAATAGGTTGCCAAATAGATAATTTATCCTATTTTTTAGTAGTATCAATATAATAATCAATATATTATGATGGTTGTCACATAAGCTAATTATAACGTGATAATAAGATAGGTATGTATGTCTTCCCAGTAAATAGCTAACCTAAGAAAAGTTTCCATCGAGAGGAGAATGGCCAAGGACGGAGCAAGGGAGAATGGCCGTCGGCAGCATTGGACAGTGTACGTGGGTAGGATATCGGAAACGTTGCACTGGAAAGGGCTATGGCAAGTGTTCGATAGACATGGTGTGGTGCTCGACGCTTTCATCCCTAGGAAAAGGGCAAAAGATGGAGGGCGATTTGGCTTTGTCAGGATGGCTAGTAGGGTCGACGCTGATCGAGCGATTGAACGCCTTAACAACAAATGGATTTATGGGTCTCGGTTGATGGTGAGTATGGAAAGATTTGCCGACCGCGGATCATCCATGAATCAAAGAAACAGGGGATTGGGTGAGTCTGATCAAAAGAAAAATGGGGATGAAAAGGGGCAATCTGAAATAAACAGTGTGAATTCGAAGAGAATACATATCACGGCAAAGGTGATTCAAGGGCATGTCGATGCAGAGAAAGTGGATATTCTTCAACTTTGTATGGTGGGCTGGTGCAATCGCCATTGGAGTTTGAAGGAATTAGCATCGAGGATGAACCTTCCTAATCATCAAGGCCTGTCTATCATGCGGATTGCTGGACCGGCCATATTACTGATGTTCAAGGATGCGAAAACAAAGGAGGAGGTGTTGGAAAAGACGAGATTTAGTGATTGCTTCTTAAAGTTAGAACATTGGGATCCGGGGATGACATTGCAAACTCGACGGGCATGGATTTCAGTCTGAGGTATCCCAATACACGCTTGGTCATTTGAGATATTCGAAAATATTGCAAAGAATTGGGGTTCGCTTGTTCGAGTTGCGGAGAACACAGCATCACCGACATCGTTTGAATGTGGCTGGTTGTTGATTGAAACGGATTTGATGGAATTCATCGATACAAGAGTGGTGCTGGAAGTCGAGGGAAAATTACACCATATATTCGTCAAAGAGGTGACCATATTTGGACCTCTTATTGACTGTGAATGCACAACGGCCAGTGACGCTAGCAGTGACGAGACATCGGAGTGTAGTTTGTCGGAGTGTGTGCCGGAATCGAGTATGGGGGAAGATTATCAGCATGAAAATTCAGAGGATGCGGGAGCAGGACTGAAAGATTGGAAGTGTAATCAGCTCTGGAATGATTGTTACCGTGGGGACCAGGACGTGGTTGATGCCACGCCGGTTGTCGCGCCTGGGTGTATGTTGTTGACGCTGGTGCCATGTGGGATAACGCTGGGCGGCGGTGAAGCTGGGCTGGTGGGAGTTTCACCGGCATTAGGAGTGTATGATAACACAAAGAGTCCAAGTGGAAGAGAGTTCCAAAAAATTGGAACTGTAGAAGCCAATTCACTCAAACAACCTCAAGAGGCTAACCATATCCACGAGGATAATCAGGCTGATCAGACCGGATTTCAAAATCAACGGGGGGTGACGGTGACTGGAGAACAGGTGACGGAAGGCTTGGTTTCTGTTCCGATAACGACAAACGCTGTCGAGCAGAATGGTTTGATCCCAATTCCGGTTGAAGAGCTAGGTGGTGAACAGGCAATACGTCAAAGTGATGCAGCATATTCCGTTATTCCGATTTGGATTAATGGGGTGTTAAAGAAGACGAAATCAGTGAATGCGTTGTCGGGGGTGGTGAAAAATCTGAAACAGGGTAGGGGAAGACCGAGGAAGAGTGGAGGCCGAGATTCCCAAACTATTGTCGCTGACGCATCGATAACAGATTCGGATTTCCACCGTAGACAGCAAATTCTATACCGTGAAGCTACAGCGACTGCGGCATTAGGGAACTTGGTTGGGGTGACATCTCTGGGCCGTGAGGAAGAAATATTGCATGATTTGTCACGAGTGCTGAAGGACGTCATTCGAAATTTGTAGCAATGCGACTAATGAGCTGGAACGTCAGGGGGCTGGGTTCTTTGTTGAAGAGAAGACGGGTGGGGGATGTAATTCGGAGGCAGCGTTTTGATATGGTTTTGATGCAGGAATCGAAATTAGAGGAGCTGGTGGCGTCGGTTGTTGCTGGAATGTGGTACAGTGATGGTTTTGAGTTTTCTTTTTCGCCATCCATGGTAGCGTCGGGTGGATTGTTAGTGATTTGGGAAGGTGATCGTTTTGCGCTGGAATCGGTTGAGTTAGATAGGCATTTTATTGTGCTTCAAGGGCGATGGAAGCCCGAGGATATAGTTTGCTGTGTAATGGCGGTTTATGCCCCTTGCGATGTGTTGGAGCAGGAAGGTTTATGGCAACGGATGTTGACAGTGATCGAAGGTTTTTCGGGACCATGGTGTGTCGCGGGCGACTTTAATTCGGTGATGCGTCCGTCGGAGAGAGCAGGTTGTAGCTCGCTGTCAAGAGGTATGATTTCCTTTGTTTCTTTTGTGAATGCTGCGAGTTTGATTGATATGCCATTGCGAGGAAAACAGTATACATGGTTTGGTAGGGATAGTCGAAAGAGCCGCATTGATAGATTCCTTGTATCATCGCGGTGGTTGGATTGTTTTGCTAGAATTGAACAGATGTCATTGCCGAGAGGCATTTCGGACCATGCCCCAATTCTTCTGTTGTGCAATGATATTGATTGGGGTCCAAGGCCTTTCCGCTTCATTAATGTTTGGTTGGAAGAGAGGCGTAATGTTAGTCGTATGGCTGAGGAGTGGTGCCGTTTGACGAGAATGGGTATTGGTAATTCCAACATCTCGGTTAAGCTTAGACATTTGAAGCATTTTCTTCGACAATGGAATAAAACGGATTTCATGGATATAGAGAAAGAAATTTCACATATACAAGGCCGTATCGATTGTTTGGATAGTGGTGAGGAGGAGCTAGCCGTGGGGGAGGGTAGTGAGCTGTGTGATCGAAAGAGGGCTTGGTTGCAAGCTTTGTGGCGAGCGATTCGCAGAAAAGAATCGTTGTGGCGATAGAAGTCGAGAGCGACTTGGCTTAAATTGGGTGATAGGAACACTGCGTTCTTTCACAGGGCAACGAAGTTGCGTGCGATACGAAATGCTATTGTTGGGTTAACTATTGGTGGTACTTGGGTAACTGATCCGATCAGGTTACGCAAACATGTGGTGAGCTTTTTCTCTAAGCATTTCGCTGCGGAAGAGAGGTCTTGTAATTGGCATTTCGAGGGAGCTTTTAATAGGGTGAATGCTAGTGAGAACTTGGCTTTGACTGTGCCATTTACTATTGACGAGGCATGGGCTGTCGTGCGAGGGAGTGAGGGTTCGAAGTCTCCGGGTCCGGATGGATATAGTATGGAGTTTTTCAAGAGGTGTTGGGAGGTTATTAGCGTAGATGTGGAACGGTTCTTGGCTGATTTTTTCTCCACGGGAAAGTTACCTTTGGGTGTTAATAACACGTTTATTGTGCTGCTACCTAAAGTGGATTCGCCGGTTTCTTTGCATGAGTATCGACCGATTAGTCTGCTGAATTCCATATATAAGATTTTAGCTAAAATTTTAGCTAGACGGTTACAGGTGGTATTGGGCGGTTTGATCAGTGACCATCAGTCAGCTTTTGTTCGCGGACGTCAGATAGTGGATGGAATTTTGTTGGCCAATGAGACAATTCACTCTATGCGACATAGTAGGGTGGGGGGTGTGTGCTGAAGCCTGATTTTGCGAAGGCCTACGATTGTGTCTGATGGGAATTCTTGGATCAAATTATGGGATCGATGGGTTTTAGCGAGACTTAGAGGGGATGGGTAATGGAGTGTATTGGTACAGTTCGTTTATCTATTCTGCTTAATGGGAGCGCAACGAAAGAATTTGATATGGGACGAGGGCTGCGACAAGGCTGCCCATTTTCGCCGTTATTATTCGTCATCGTGGCTGAAGCTTTACATCGGTTGTTAGTACAAGCGGAGGTAATGGGGCTGATTCGTGGGGTGGTAGTGGCTCCGAGGGTGACGTTAACACACCTTCAGTTTGCCGACGACACCATTCTATTTTTTGAAGCGTCGGTAGAAGCGGCATTGAACATTCGCAGGCTATTATGTTGTTTCCAGGTGTGCTCAGGTTTGCGAATTAATTTCTCAAAGTCTTCCCTTTATTCGATTGGTGTGAATGGGGATTTGGTTGCATCCATGGCCGAGGTACTGTGTTGTCGTCGGGGGGAGTTACCGTTTGTCTACTTGGGATTACCGCTGGGTGTAAATCCGCGAAACATCGCTGTATGGGAGCCTGTCATTGCATCTGTCCGTCGGAAGCTCGCGGGTTGGAAGAGGACATCGCTATCGTTTGCGGCACGAGTCACTCTGGTAAACTCAGTTTTATCTTCCCTCCCAGTATATTATATGGGCTTGTTTCGTGTGCCGAAAGGGGTGATTGCTGCTATAGATAAGCTGAGGCGAGCATTCTTATGGGGCAGGGTTAATATACAGCGAAAAATGAGCAGAGTGAGTTGGAGTTTGGTGTGCCGGCCTCGCCATCTTGGCGGCTTAGGGGTGGCTGATTTGGAGGTTCGAAACAAGGTGCTTTTGGCGAAATGGTCGTGGAGATATGCTAGGGATGTAACGTCTTTATGGCGAGCTATTATTGTATCAAAGTATGGTGAGGCGGCTCAGTGGTGGCGATTTAACACTTCGGTTAGGGGACCGATGTCTGTGATTTGGAAGCAGATAGTGCAGACTGTTAGTTCGGAGGGTGTGCAAAAGCATATTGGCGAGTCTCAGTTTGTTTGGAAAGTTGGCTCGGGGGAACGAGTGCTGTTTTGGTTTGATGCATGGTGTGTTGAGCAGCCGCTAAAAGATGTTTTCCCTCGCCTGTTCTCAATTGTGGTTAATCGGTTAGCAATGGTAGTGGACATTACTGTCGAGGGGAGTTTTCAGCATGTTCGGTGGGGAGACTTGTTCCGTCGTAGCCTGCGTTCTTTTGAGGCTCGTTAATTGCAGGACCTACGGTCGTTGGTGTGTCAGGTACAGCTGCGACAAGGTGAGCTGGATATGCTCGTCTGGACACCGGATAAACATGAGATTTTTTCAGTCAAAGGGATGTCTCGTTTGCTTATGATGGACAAGGTGGGTGAGAGCGAATTTGGGGACTGTTTTGCGTGGAAAGTCCTGGTTCCTCCTAAGGTCCAGGCATTCTTGTGGTTTTCTTGGTTGCGCCGCTTGCCTACGTTTGCGTTTCTGTGGATACGTGGGATTGATTTGGGCGAACACCAAGGTCTGTGTAGGTGGTGCCGCGAGAGGGAGGAAGATATTGAACATTTGTTTTATTTGTGCCCGTTTGCCCAAGGCTTGTGGAATTGGTTTCGAGGGTGGTGGGCGATTTCTTTGCCTATGTCTAAAACATTAGCGGATTTCCTTCTCTAGGATATGCATTGTTCGTTTAAAGACATATTGAGGAAGCTCTGGGTGTCGAGTATTGCTGCATTGTTGTGGTCGTTGTGTCTTGCGCGCAATGACTTTGTTTTTAACGGAAAGTTTGTCCCGGCATCGGAGATTGGCTTCTTGGTCAAGTTACGATCTTTTTATTGGGTGAAGACCCTTAAAGAGGGGTTGTCTGTCAGTGAATCTCTTTGGTGGGACTGTCCGAGTTTGTATCGGGAAGGGGTTGATAAACAGTTAGACCGGTTGGGAGTGTGTTGGGAGCCCCCTATCGGAGTAACTTTAAAATTCTCGGTGGATGGCTCCGCTCATGGGAAGCCGGGGCCTGCGGGCTTCGGGGGGTGTTGCGTGATGCTCAGAGTCGTATCCTCGCGTTGTTCTCAGGGCCACTTGGTTCTCTTGGTTCTAATGTTGCTGAGATTCGGGCGATAGCTTTTGCCTTGGATTATTTTGTTGCGTCTAAATGGGCTGATCGTCCTCTTATTGTTGAGTCGGATTCCAAAGTGGCAATTGGGTGGGTGCTGCAGGTAGAGCGTCGCCCATGGCGCTTGTGGGAGTTCTTTCGTGCGATCGACCGTGCTTGTTTGATGTTAGATTCTGTTTGCTTTTCTCACATTTACCGGGAGGCGAATGGGTTAGCTGATGCGCTAGCGAAGGAAGGGGTGTCTCGAGTCTCTCTATTTCAGGCTTCGATATGATGTTTTGTACGGGGAGGGGTCTTTCGTTTTGTTTTTAAAGTCGACATGTCGTACTCTTTTCCTCCATTAGGCTTAGGGAGGTTTTTGATGAGGCGCATGTTCGACTTGCGTTGTATATTTATCTTAATAATATATACTTCGCTTTGCTGATCAAAAAAAATAATCAATATATTATTGTTTCTAGCCGGTCCCAAATCAATAAAACTATTAAGATAAGTCAATAAGTGAAATATTATATTTTCCCCTCGAGATTTGAAATGTTGAAATATAAGCACCTCTGGACTTGTAAGTTCAGTATATTGAAAAAAAAAAACAAATGTAGTTCACATTGTAATTTAATAATTCAATATTAAAGTCTAATTATTAACAGATTTTATTGTCCAAAACTTTAATTATTACTATTAATTTTAGTTTTTTTCGTTCCCTTAATCATTCTCTTATCCAAAATTTTAATTTCATCGTCTCAAAAATTTTAAAAATACATATTAATCTTTGAAACAAATACTTTTAATTAAACTACTTCTCAAATTTTAAATTTTTTTAAGCTTCTAATTTTTTTTAAATTTAAGTTAACCCTACTACATGTTCCATCGTTGATGATTACGTTTTGCTCACGTGTCACGTTTTTTTTTTTACTTTTACAAGTTTTTTAGTAATTAAATTGCCATCATTTCTACAATTAATGGATATATATTTAATTATTATAAAATTATAATTTATATCCTTTACGAGTGGTGCAAGCTTATGTTTCCAAGGATAACGGAGGGTTGGTGACTCAGTGTAATAATACCTTTTCATGCCGTAAATGAACTCAGCTTAAATGAATAAAGTTTTGTTTATGTTTGATTAAATTTTTAATATTATGTTCGTTTTTGCTTTTTATTTTTAAAGGTGTTTGTGGCTTTTTGTGCTAATTCACGAACATGTTCGTTTATATGTTCACCAATGGTGAAATTACACAATTAGTTATGAACATAAATCAACTGAACTCACATATGCTCGTGTTCGTTCATTTATTAAACGAACATAAAAAAAATTGTTCATACTCGTTTATTTAACTTAATAAACGTTTATGAATAAACATTGTATGAATGGTTCACGAACAATTCGTAAAACGTTCCATTCATTTATATCCCTAATAGCTCTAACGCTCTATTCATTTATATCCCTAATAGCTGTTGGGCTCCTTCTATGAATAATCTTTTATATAAAAATGGATATTTGATCTTGATTGCCTGCATTTCCCCGGCCCCTTTGAGATTTTATATGTGGATCTGAAATTATAATATCTTAATCTATCGGATAATAATTCATATCAAGCTAACCCTAATTATTATTCTATCATAGATCTGATCTGATTTTATTCATAAAGTTGCATATGATTGTAATAGTCAATGTATGAGTTTCATGTATCATCAATTAATAAAAAATTTCTTTCCTTCATTAAAAAAACAAAAAGTATTACAAGACTTGTAATTTAGAGTTACGAAGCAAACAATATGTATTTCTTTGGATCTATATACTTCTATTATTTTTCATAATTATCTACATTTATTTTTAATGTAAATATATATAATGTATTTATTTTTTAATTATAAAATTATTGTCTGCATTGCTCAATGATTAATGTACAAATAAACAAAAAAAATCAGTCAATTAGATTGGCTTTTTTTCTATTTAGTTATGGCGACTCCCTACGATAGAATAGATTGTAATACCGAGATTAAAATTTTCTTGCAATGTTATGTTTTTATAATCGATCGGTCTTCAAATTTAGTTCGGTAAGAGTAGATGTTGTTATAATTAATTCAACAAATTTAGTTCCTTTAAAAGTAAATACTATGATGTTTATTAAAACAAGTCTAATTATTAATTAATATGTCCAATAAAAATCGAAGAGCTCCAACATAAGATATATTAGATATATTAATACCGGAGTTTTCAAATTCGACATAAATAAAAGGGGGACAATATGGATACTTACGGTGTAATGAAAATAAAGGAAAATTATACCAGATACTACTAAACTATGTCGTTGTATCGTCTATGTTACTGAATTTTCAGTTTGTTTAATTTTAGCACTAAATTTTAATTTTAGGTTCAACTATGCCATAATGTCGTTAGTTGTTAATGACGTGACAACGTGAATGGTAAATTATGTTATGTTATAATGTGGCAAGACCACATAGCATTTTTATAATTATTTAATATCTTTCAATCATGACATGTGTCACCATTTTATGGGGAACTTTCTGATTTAAGCTTGACATGATTTTGTGGGGAGGAGATCTTATTATTGGATAACAACATTCCTTTATTCACTAAAATCACTCAACATGTCTAAATAAATTTCCGTTAATTCAATTATTTGTTTAGTTTTAAATATTATCTTCTCCACAAATCTTTAGACCAATCATGCGGGACTAGTTGAATCATTGAGTTTCGAGACGAAAATGAATGAATAATAAAGTTTAGTTATGTTTAAAAAAGTTGTTAAAAGAGAAAATTACTACTACTACTACTTGACTCAGTTGGTGATCTTAAGCACCTCATCTCTGCAACCATGAGTGGTGTCACTTGCTGTCTAAGGTTCCCTGGACAGCTGAACTCTGATCTCCGTAAGCTGGCCGTCAATCTTATTCCCTTCCCTCGACTACACTTTTTCATGGTTGGATTTGCACCCCTGACATCCAGAGGATCACAGCAGTACCGGAACCTGACTGTTCCTGAGCTAACTCAGCAGATGTGGGATGCCAAAAACATGATGTGTTAGGAGGGTTAGCGAGCTGTTTACGACAATGTTCAGGAGGAAAGCTTTCTTGCACTGGTACACTGGCGAGGGAATGGATGAGATGGAGTTTACTGAAGCTGAGAGTAACATGAATGATTTAGTTGTTGAGTTATATTCTCAATATGATGCTTAGAATGATCAGGGTGCTGATAAATTATGTTGGAATTCAGATTTTCATCACCGAATTCCTCGTCCTTGTTAAACCCATCATCAGAGCTCTTCTGCAGATATTTTCTTCCACACTGAAGTTCTTCCTTCTCTTCTTCTTCAACCATGTCTGCCCAGGTTTTCTTATTTGGTGCAGCATTTGCAGGTTTTTCCAGTCCTATTTCTGATTCTACCTGAGATTAAACAGGGGGACGGTTTGATGGGGAAGAGGGAAAAGAAAGAAGATAGGTTTAAGGGGATTTAACCCAGGGTTATTTTTATTTTTAATTAATTTATTTTGTTTTTATTTATTTTGGTTAATATCAAAAAATAAAAAATGTGCCACGTATCGCTTTATGATTGGATAACGGAAAATTTTAACGTCCGTCACGGCTAAAACCTTAAATGTGTTACGGAATGAAACGTTAGGCACTTAAGTGGCCCGAAACAAACGTTAGACACCTAACTGGAAAAAAGGGTATAGTTTGGGCACATATCTGACGTTTAAGCCTTATTATTATTATTATTATTATTATTATTATTATTATTATTATTATTATTATTATTATTATTATTATTATTATTATTATTATTATTATTATTATTAACGATTATCTTACTGATTCTAACATATTTTTTTGAAACTACAGTGATTACAACAAAATTTTACTCAAATTTTAGTGACTATGAATGTACTTTACTCGTATTAAATATTCACAAGTTAATCTATCTATCTATCTATCTATCTATCTATATATATATATATATATATATATATTCTGATTAAGTTGATATAATGAATAATTTAACAAAATTTAATTGGAAAACATTAATATATTACTTTTATTTGAAGTATAATAAATATTATTGTAATAGTATTTTTATCTTTTTTATACTTTCATAAACATTAATATATTCACAAGTTAATCTATTTTATATATATTTTCTCTGATTAAGAGATTTTGTTAACAATACATATCAGTTTACATGGTAAAAACAAGGAACAATAAAAGAGGGGGAAAAGGATGTTTTTACTAAGAAAAAATAAAATAGAAAGAAAAAAAACAGAAATTATTTGTCCTTTTGGTGTTTTTATTTAGGTTTAGGTTAGGGTTTGTGATTAGGGTTTAGAGTGTAGAGTGTATGATGCAGTTTTTGAGGTTTGTGATTTAAAATTTAGAATTATAATTCAAAATTTAATATTTTAGTATTGGAACATAAATATAGACACAAAAAAGAGACAATAATTTTTGTTTGAGAAAAAATGGCACTAGGAGAGTATCTGTAACACCCCAGTCCCACTAGATCTGAGACGCTACATTCGGGCTACCTCTTACCCGACTCATAAAATTTGGTTCAATTTAAAAACCCCAATTTAACTATAAACCATCATTTAAAAACAAGTCATTTAAATAAAGGTCTCATAAAAGTTTCAAATCAAAATATAAGTGGAGCTCCATAAGAATTAAATATCGTATATCAAAATAAGGTAGTAATAGAGTTACAGACCATCTACAATAAGGTCACATGGATACATAGCCCTACAACTAAAATCAAGGTATTGTACAAGAGTTGATTTGGTGCTGGGAAATCCTCGTCGATGTGCTTCCTCCAAGAGATGACATGTCAGCCTACGCACAGAAAAACAACACATCCACACGCTAAGCTAACAAAGCTCGATGGTACATGTCTACTATACAATAATCCATGATGTTCATAAAAGAAAGCATGCAATAATCCATAGTGATAGTCAAACTTGGGAGCACCAGTGAGAATCGGTACTCAACAATTGGTATCGGTGCTGAACCCCTTACCGATACCAAATCATACTACTGAAATTTTGGGAAAACTGCTTGTATTGGTACAAGGTCCACCACACTGATACGCGGGCTCGAGTATCGATAATGAATCTCATACTGACCCAAATCTTTTTACTAAATTTTTTTAAAACCCTCGAGTACCGATACGGGCACCCCATATAACGGTACCATAACCCAAAAACGACATGTTTGGCCACGAATTTCTCTAAAAAAAACTCCCCAATCAAACCACCCAAATTGTTTTCATGCTTTCTATCACTTATTAGGTATATTATTGGCAACTTATATCCCTTTACACATATTAATAGTCATAAACACCCAAAATCAAGAATATCCAAGTCAACATGCTGTAACACCCCAAATTTGGGCTTGGGAGTTTAGGGTCTGAACCGGATCGATCTGGAAGACGGCTCGAATATAAAAGGAGGTTTTAGGGAACGCCTAGTTTGGGATGCTTTAAAAATATGGAAAAAATATCTAAAAATCATCATTTAATATATAAAAGAGAATGGTGAAATCAATTTTACAAAATGAAGTTTGGAAATATGACATTTCGGTGTAGTGACCAAATCGCAGTTTTTGCAAAAGTGAAATAGTGACTGTTTTGTAAAGGATTGGAACTTTGAATCTTTAAGGAGCTAATTTACCCAAAATGTTTTTCTCCAGATTTTTCCTAAATTTGGGTAATTTTATTAATGTTTTAATTAAAGGAAATGGGGTTTAATTAAATGAGAAACCAACTTTGACTATTCATAACTACTTTCACAAATTTTCCCACTCTTCATTTTCTCTCAAATTCCTTTCAACCAAACACATTTCTCCAGCAAATTTACTTTGATTTTACACTTCATTTGATGAGATTTCAATTCCTCTTTGATACTTAATCAATCCCTCATCAAATTCACTTGATTTCTACATTGAATTTTCATGGAAACTTGCCCAAATCAAGAAGAAATCATTATTTAGAGGTAAGGATGTTCTTCTCCTCTAAATATTCAGTTCTTTACTGAAATTCCCAAGTTGTCAATCCTTTATTAAAGTTTTATGAATGGTTTTAATGTTGGAAACAAGATTTTGGCTTAAAACTCAAGATTTTGGAGGAGATCTTGTGGATTTTCGTGGATCTTGGTTAGGCTCTGTTTTGAGATGGTTCTTTAATGTAGTTAGGATGTCTAATGATGTAAGAAATGAGGTTTTATCAATCTAATCCCGAATAGGTTGTATTTCCTAAGTTTTTGCTTATGAAAATGGTGGTTTTTGGGGTGATTTCGGTGTTCTGCTATAGCTAGAGGTATAAGGACGAGGTTAGGGTTGTTTTTTATGTTAATTGATGTTTATAAAAGGTTAGAATTGATGGATCTTGGCTGGGCTTTGTTTTGGGAGAATTTGGAGGTGATTTCGGTTGTTTTTGGTGGCCGAAATGAGGTTCTTGAGTAGAGCAGCGAGTTGGGTTGTGTTGTTGGTGATTTTAATGCATGGTGATGCATTAATCATCTGTTGTTATGTGTTTAAAACAGAGGAGAATGATCCGGAAGCAATAGAGGTGGCGTTGGAGGTTTCGGATGCTTGGGAGGCTTGTCGGCTAGCATAGTTTTGTGTATCGGTGAGTGGAAAAGAGTTTTCCAGCTTTGAAACATTTTGAACGAGGTTTTGGGAGCTTAGTTTAAGTCTAAACAACTTAGCTAAGCTCAAGAGTAAGTGAATGAAATTTCTCTCTTGGATTGTGCTATGTTTTGGTTTTAAATGCACTTGGGATGATTGTGTTTTAGTTACTGTTTTATGCATGTTTAGACATGGTTTAATGTTGGTTTATTAATGCCATTATGATAAAGATGCACTAGGTAAGTGATCTTTAGCTTTCATGTGTTGAATGCATATGATTTTAAGCATGTGGTGCTTGTGGAATTGGCATTGTAGTTACGGTTGTAAAAACAGTGGATTAAGGTGGTAAAATGGTTATATTGGCAAGTGATGTAAGTGGTTTTTGGTTACTTTAATCGGATATAGTTAGCCGGCTATAGGATTGGGTGCACCGTGAATAAATTCGCCTTGGATGTTGAGGGGTTGTGATTGTACCATAAACTCCATCCAAGTATCCTAACGAGAGAGGTAAGATCACAACGGTGGTTAAAAGTCCGTGTGTGGTTCTTGGTAAGATCACAACGGTGGTTAAAAGTCCATGTGTGGATCTTGGTAAGATCACAACGGTGGTTAAAAGTCCGTGTGTGGATCTTGTGTTATGTGTCTCGTACTCTCGCTAGTGAGTTATACAACTACCGATGAGTGATGTTGAGGGGTTGTGATTGTACCGTTAAACTCCATCACGGGTGTTGAGGGGTTGTGATTGTACCGTTAAACTCCATCACGGGTGTTGAGGGGTTGTGATTGTACCGGTAAACTCCACCTTGTGTTCTCCGGTAGTGTGTATGAAGCGTTTGGGACAACGCTTGTAATCCGCGTATCCGATTGTGTCTTGTGTTGTGATGGTTTGTGATTTATCGCTTGAAAGCCAATATAATGTATTTGAATGAAATGAAACGAGAGATGCTTGAAAATGATGCAAGGTTGCATGGGAATATGTAAATGGTGCAAGAATGCATGAGATACTTGTTAAGTATGAGCAAAAGTATATCTTCTATTGTGAATGGTGCATATGTGCATAGAATCTCATAAGTTCATTGAAGTCTTGTGTAGGCCTGTTTTAAAAAGGCACGTAATGCAAATGTTGCTTTCGTAGTTCATGTGTTTTGCACTTGTTTATTGCATGAGATAGATAGAAGGAACACTTGGTTTTTAAAAGAAACTTTTGCTTTGAAATGATCTTTAAGCATGAGAAAAGTATGTTGTGATGTGGAAGAGTTTTCCAAGGAAATTTAGTTAAACTTTGCATGAGGTGTTCATGCATGGAAATGTTTAAAAGATAGTACTTGTAAGAATGTGGTTTGGGGTGAGTTGTTTAGCACTTCAAAGTTAAAGGTTGGTTTTCATGTTGAGCAATGCATAATTTAAAGCAATATTGTTTCAAAGGAGGTTTTCAAACAATGCTTTTGTTTATTGAATTGTATCTACATTTAAAGAAGGTTTTATGTTTCACTGCATTGATGGTGTTTTGGTTTTGAGCTTTCCTCACTAAGCATTATGTGCTTACGCTCCTTTTTGTCCATCAATGCAGATAATTGAAGTTGGGGCAGCAAGAAGCAAGGGATTCAAGAAGAGCTCCACTTGAGAAGTATGTCTTGGTTTGTAGCTATAGATAATAAAGGCAATGGGGGGAGAGTCTTTTATGTTGTTGTGTAACGTGATTGTGTATGTTGACCATGTTCGGTTTGTGGTTTGAATCTTGTTGATTATCGCTTTGCAACATTTGAATCTTCTTCTTCATAAGTTGTTATGCTATGCTTCTTGTTTTAAAAGCATGATCATGTGTTGGATGTGAAGAATGAGTTGGTTTGCTTAATCCTTGAATATATCTAGTCTTTGGTGTGTCATTAATAGTTATAATGTTTATCATGTTGTGGATATGCTTTGGAATGATTTAAAGTATGTTTGATGGTGTTTTGAAGTGAAAAACAAGAACTTTCTGCTGTTTCTGGGCAGGGTGTATCGAAACACCCTTGGATGTTTCGAAACGGGTGCTTGAAAAGGCTTGGGCGTTTCAGAACGATTAGAAGTGTTTCGAAACACTTTGGCTACTGGAAGTGCCTGTTTTGAAACTGGTTTCGGAACATACCCGCGTATCGAAACAGTCAACATCGTTTCGATACGGGCGTACGACACGGGTGTTTCTAAACGGGTGACAGTGTTTCGAAACGGGTGACCGTTGGATAGATTCTGCATGCTTTACATTTTAGTCCTGAAAGTTGTAATCGCAATTGCTTGAGCTTGAGATGTCTTTTTAAGCTGAAATTTGGTAGAGAGGCTTGTAATATGATTAATTGAGGTTTGGTAAAACTAAAATCTTGGAAGTCCTTTTATTTTTCCAAAATTTACATTTTGGTCCCTAAGAGTGTATTTCTTTCAATTGAGTCCTTAAACGTCTCCGATCGCTGTGCTTTTCTCTTCCAAGGTTCCCGGGCTTTCACATAGGTTTAATGCGCATCTAGAGAAGTTTAAAAAGAAAAAAGGGTCGTTAATCAAGGTTGACTTTCGGGTTGACTTTGGTTTTCCCCGTGTGATCTTCGTAGTTCGGGTCTAGCGTCTAGGCCTGGCTAAGGGGGTTACATTTGATGGTATCAGAGCTAAGTTGCGAATATTTGGGGCGATGGTAAGTTTGTGGTAAGTTTTTATAGTCAATGCTAGGTGTTTATTCTGAAGTGTGGTTGAAAGTTGGTTGAAAAATGTGTCTTTGAGCGAATTGTTAATGTTCTTATCATGCTTTTTGGTTATGAATCTTCTATGAGCTAATGTGAACTTGTATTGATGATATGCTGATGTTGTGAGTTGATTTTCTGAATGATGAAAATGTGATGGGTATGATATGTTGATATTATGCTGTTGCGGGTGAATGTTGTTTGATGAGAGCATGATTGAAGTTAGCTGATTGATATGCTCATTTTGGTGATATCCATGTTTTATTTGATTGATATGTCGTATAAAAGGGGAGAATTCGGGATACCCATTGCCTTATTATTATAGCTATTGTGTTACGTTGGAGTTGGAGTCTTGAATCCTTGCTTGAAGCTGGCCTGATCGTTTTGTTTGTTTTGTTATCATTGCTTGTTATTAATAGCACGATGGAATCGATGAGAGAATGGCAGTTGGGTGAGATGGTTGCTACTTTAGAGCAGGTTGTTTAGGTGTGGAATTCACCTTTTGGTGGAGGTGTTTCGTTTCAGTCTACAGTGCCTGGAGTTGAGGTAGTAAGATAGGAGGAGAAAGCTGGTTCTGTGATGAAGGATTCATCACATGTGGTTCAAGAGGTGTCGGGAATGTCTCAAGCCATGGTGAAGGTGAGGCCTGTAGACGTGCCGACTGTGGGACATGTGAATTTGTCAAAACAGCGTTTATATGATTTTGGGAGCTGTGGAGTATCGTGGTTCGACACCTGAGGCGTTCGAGGCTTGGTTAACCAGTATAATTCCGATCCTGGATCAGGAAGGGTGTGACGACGCCTGTAAGCTGGGAAGTGTTGTCTCGTTGATGTTGGAGGATGCTTGTGTCTGGTGGACATCTGTGGCGGTGGCAACGCATATCCACAATATAGACTGGGAGTTCTTTGTGTCTGCCTTTAAAGGAAGGTACCTTGGAGAGAAGCTCTCAGGGGTTAAGCAAAGTGGGGGTGTGGCTTCAGATTATGAAGGTGAGAAAAGTTTAAGCAAAAGAGCTGTGGGTACTGGTCTCGAGAGCGGTCAGCGTAAGAGGCTACGTGATAGAAGGATTTGCTTGAATCGAAGTCTGGGTGGTAGTGCAGATGTGGGTCAACTTCTGCATGACCAAGGACTGGTAACATGGTTGCCGATGTATGACTGTTGTGGAAGGTGTCATGTTGGAGGTTGTTGGGGCGTGAAAGTTTGTTGGAACTGTGGTTCTAAGGAGCATGTGAAGCGGAATTGTCCTCAAGTGGTGGGATCAACTTCAGTAGGTGGAAAAGGGTCTCATAAAGGTCATGGGCGCGGCCAAGACAGAGTTCGGGGGTGGAAAGAAAGGCAGAAAGGTGTGAGGAGCTTGGGGGATGGATCTTGTAGGAATTGTAGGTCTGTTGGGCATTTGAGACGAAATTGTTTGGAGTTAGCTCGGGGAAGTCAGGGTTCGTTACCGCAGGGAGACGATGATGACTTTAAAGTGTTGGTTGATGCTGCGGCGGTGCGGCCAGAGAATGATGGTTCTGCGAGGAAGAGAGTTTGTCTGTTGGAGCTCCGGGGCAGTGAGGTGATTACAGGTAACCTTGTTATGTAATCTTTGCCCTAGTTATTTTTGCTTGGTTTCGGTTTGGATCCCCTTGCGTAGTGGGTATGGTCTTATAGCTAACAAGTTTGGGGTAGTAGCCGTTGTTGTTTGAAAACAACTTTAGTGTGAAGAGGGTATTAGTGGAGTATTTTGTAGTTAGCGGATTGTTAGAATGGTAGAGTTGGACAAGTTAGAAGTGAGGTAAGAGGTTGTTCTTAGGCGGATTCTGAGGATGTTATTGGTGGGTGTGAACCGACCTACATGCATAGTTAACACCATTTGTTATATACTACATTATATATATATGTTGGTACATGCATACATGCGACATGACATTAGAGGTTTTGCATACATGTACACAGGCATTGATAGGGCATATTGGTGACCATGCATACGAACGTTCACACTTGCTAATAGCTAGTTGGGTCTGTTAGTGTTATGGTAGGATTAGGTTGGATGGTGGGTTTTAAGAGTTGTTTCGGTGCTAGGAGAATGTTAGAAGTAGTGGAGGGTAGTAAGCGAGTTGTCAGTAATAGTGAGTGCGATCTAGCATGTTGGCAGAAGGAAAGTGTTTTGGTGCTTAAAGAGTTTAGCGGTGTGGTGGTGAGGAGATTACCGGTTGAAGTTAGAATCGGTCAAAGTGGTTGTGAATAGCTAATAGATGTGGTAGTTTATTTGTGTTAAGTGATGTTGTAGGTTAGTGGATGTGTTTCCGGAGTGCTGAGGTGTCTTGGCGTTGATGTTTGCAATAGGAGGGTTGTTTATGTAGGTGATAGTTCGTAGCAACCTTTGAGGAGTTGAGAGGGGGTTGTGTTGAGGGTTTTAGAAAAGGTTTGGCCTAGAATGAGTAGAGGTTTCGTAATCTTAATATGTTTGTATAGAATGGTTGGTATCCAGGTAAGGTTAGTGTTATGGTCAAGCATGAAGTGGAAAGGCAATGCAAGTTCAAGGGCCATTGTTGGCTGGCCGGGTTCTTATGAGAGTGGGTTGTTAGTTGAGTATAAGTAAATCTTTTCTTAAGTCCGCTAGGGGTAGGTGGAACATCGGGTGGAGTTAAGGTTGGAGTCTTGTGGCATGGGTTTCGAATGTTGTGTAAGTAGTTTTGGTGAGTCGTTATGGTAGTGATAGTGGCGGATGTGAAGGAATATCATCAATACATTGAGAAGTTTGAGAAAGCAGTTGATGATTAAGAAATTTTTGCTTGTTGTCGTAATCTTTGAAAGAAGATGAGTAGTTTTGCAAGGGGTTTTGGAAGCAGTGAAGGTTGTGGGTCACATGGTGGCTGAAACTGGATGGGTTGGTGTCACCGTGTGTGCGAGTTTTGGGAGTTATGAGATAAGGTGGAGTATGTTGTAAAGATTTGAAGGTTCTTCGGGTTGCTGGGGCTATACGCAGTTCGGAAGTGTGAAAGGTTAAGCTGAGGTTAACATCTGAGTGTTCTGGAAGTCTTGAACAGTAAGTAGTGGTGTTGGGTTTGGTTATAGTGTAAGTTTGATTTGAGGAGGAGTTGATTTTTGTGGTGTTTTGGGTGGAGGGTGTTCAGTGGTGGTTAAGTCTCCTGTGTTACATTGTGTGTTGCTTTGGGAAGTTTGGTATCGTGCTCTTTTCGCAGGTTGAAATTTCGAGGACGAAATTTCCTAAGAGGGGGAGAGTTGTAACACCCCAAATTTGGGCTTGGAAGTTTAGGGTCTGAAACGGATCGGTCTGGAAGACGGCTCGAATATAAAAGGAGGTTTTAGGGAACGCCTAGTTCGGGATGCTTTAAAAATATGGAAAAAATATCTAAAAATCCTCATTTAATATATAAAAGAGAATGGTGAAATCAATTTTACAAAATGAAGTTTGGAAATATGACATTTCGGTGTAGTGACCAAATCACAATTTTTGCAAAAGTGAAATAGTGACTGGTTTGTAAAGGATTGGAACTTTGAATCTTTAAGGAGCTAATTTACCCAAAATGTTTTTCTCCAGATTTTTCCTTAATTTGGGTAATTTTATTAATGTTTTAATTAAAGGAAATGAGGTTTAATTAAATGAGAAACCAACTTTGACTATTCATAACTACTTTTCACAAATTTTCCCACTCTTCATTTTCTCTCAAATTCCTTTCAACCAAACACATTTCTCCAGCAAATTTACTTTGATTTTACACTTCATTTGATGAGATTTCAATTCCTCTTTGATTCTTAATCAATCCCTCATCAAATTCACTTGATTTCTACATTGAATTTTCATGGAAACTTGCCCAAATCAAGGAGAAATCATTTTTTAGAGGTAAGGCTGTTCTTCTCCTCTAAATATTCAGTTCTTTACTGAAATTCCCAAGTCGTCAATCCTTTATTAAAGTTTTATGAATGGTTTTAATGTTGGAAACAAGATTTTGGAGGAGATCTTGTGGATTTTCGTGGATCTTGGTTAGGCTCTGTTTTGAGATGGTTCTTTAATGTATTTTGGATGTCTAATGATGTAAGAAATGAGGTTTTATCAATCTAATCCCGAATAGGTTGTATTTCCTAAGTTTTTGCTTATGAAAATGGTGGTTTTTGGGGTGATTTTGGTGTTCTACTATAGCTGGAGGTATAAGGACGAGGTTAGGGTTGTTTTTTTATGTTAATTGATGTTTATAAAAGGTTAGAATTGATGGATCTTGGCTGGGCTTTGTTTTGGGAGAATTTGGAGGTGATTTCAATTGTTTTTGGTGGCCGAAATGAGGTTCTTGAGTAGAGCAACGAGTTGGGTTGTGTTGTTGGTGATTTTAATGCATGGTGATGCATTAATCATCTGTTGTTATGTGTTTAAAACATGGGAGAATGATCCGGAAGCAATAGAGGTGGCGTTGGAGGTTTCGGATGCTTGGGAGGCTTGCCGGCAAGCATAGTTTTGTTTATCGGTGAGTGGAAAAGATTTTTCCAGCTTTGAAACATTTTGAACGAGGTTTTGGGAGCTCAGTTTAAGTCTAAACAACTTAGCTAAGCTCAAGAGTAAGTGAATGAAATTTCTCTCTTGGATTCTGCTATGTTTTGGTTTTAAATGCACTTGGGATGGTTGTGTTTTAATTACAGTTTTTAAGCATGTTTAGACATGGTTTAATGTTGGTTTATTAATGCCATTATGATAAAGATGCACTAGGTAAGTGATCTTTGGCTTGCATGTGTTGAATGCATATGATTTTAAGCATGTGGTGCTTGTGGAATTGGCATTGTAGTTACGGTTGTAAAAACAGTGGATTAAGGTGGTAAAATGGTTATATTGGCAAGTGATGTAAGTGGTTTTTGGTTACTTTAATCGGATATAGTTAGCCGGCTATAGGATTGGGTGCACCGTGAATAAAGTCACCTTGGATGTTGAGGGGTTGTGATTGTACCGTAAACTCCATCCAAGTATCCTAACGAGAGAGGTAAGATCACAACGGTGGTTAAAAGTCCGTGTGTGGTTCGTGGTAAGATCACAACGGTGGTTAAAAGCCCGTGTGTAGATCTTGGTAAGATCGCAACGGTGGTTAAAAGTCCGTGTGTGGATCTTGTGTTATGTGTCCCGCACTCTCGTTAGTGAGTTATACAACTACCGATGAGTGATGTTGAGGGGTTGTGATTGTACCGTTAAACTCCATCACGGGTGTTGAGGGGTTGTGATTGTACCGGTAAACTCCACCTTGTGTTGTTCGGTAGTGTGTATGAAGCGTTTGGGACAACGCTTGTAATCCGCGTATCCGATTGTGTCTTGTGTTGTGATGGTTTGTGATTTATCGCTTGAAAGCCAATATAATTTATTTGAATGAAATGAAGCGAGAGATGCTTGAAAATGATGCAAGGTTGCATGGGAATATGTAAATGGTGCAAGAATGCATGAGATACTTGTTAAGTATGAGCAAAAGTATATCTTCTATTGTGAATGGTGCATATGTGCATAGAATCTCATAAGTTCATTGAAGTCTTGTGTAGGCTTGTTTTAAAAAGGCACGTAATGCAAATGTTGCTTTCGTAGTTCATGTGTTTTGCACTTGTTTATTGCATGAGATAGATAGAAGGAACACTTGGTTTTTAAAAGAAACTTTTGCTTTGAAATGATCTTTAAGCATGAGAAAAGTATGTTGTGATGTGGAAGAGTTTTCCAAGGAAATTTAGTTAAACTTTGCATGAGGTGTTCATGCATGGAAATGTTTAAAAGATAGTACTTGTAAGAATGTGGTTTGGGGTGAGTTGTTTAGCACTTCAAAGTTAAAGGTTGGTTTTCATGTTGAGCAATGCATAATTTAAAGCAATATTGTTTCAAAGGAGGTTTTCAAACAATGCTTTTGTTTATTGAATTGTATCTACATTTAAAGAAGGTTTTATGTTTCACTGCATTGATGGTGTTTTGGTTTTGAGCTTTCCTCACTAAGCATTATGTGCTTACGCTCCTTTTTGTCCATCAATGCAGATAATTGAAGTTGGGGCAGCAAGAAGCAAGGGATTCAAGAAGAGCTCCACTTGAGAAGTATGTCTTGGTTTGTAGCTATAGATAATAAAGGCAATGGGGGGAGAGTCTTTTATGTTGTTGTGTAACGTGATTGTGTATGTTGACCATGTTCGGTTTGTGGTTTGAATCTTGTTGATTATCTCTTTGCAACATTTGAATCTTCTTCTTCATAAGTTGTTATGCTATGCTTCTTGTTTTAAAAGCATGATCATGTGTTGGATGTGAAGAATGAGTTGGTTTGCTTAATCCTTGAATATATCTAGTCTTTGGTGTGTCATTAATAGTTATAATGTTTATCATGTTGTGGATATGCTTTGGAATGATTTAAAGTATGTTTGATGGTGTTTTGAAGTGAAAAACAAGAACTTTCTGCTGTTTCTGGGCAGGGTGTATCCAAACACCCTTGGATGTTTCGAAACGGGTGCTTGAAAAGGCTTGGGCGTTTCGGAACGATTAGAAGTGTTTCGAAACACTTTGGCTACTGGAAGTGCCTGTTTTGAAACTGGTTTCGGAACATACCCGCGTATCGAAACAGTCAACATCGTTTCGATACGGGCGTACGACACGGGTGTTTCTAAACAGGTGACAGTGTTTCGAAACGGGTGACCGTTGGATAGATTCTGCATGCTTTACATTTTAGTCCTGAAAGTTGTAATCGCAATTGCTTGAGCTTGAGATGTCTTTTTAAGCTGAAATTTGGTAGAGAGGCTTGTAATATGATTAATTGAGGTTTGGTAAAACTAAAATCTTGGAAGTCCTTTTATTTTTCCAAAATTTACATTTTGGTCCCTAAGAGTGTATTTCTTGCAATTGAGTCCTTAAACGTCTCCGATCGCTGTGCTTTTCTCTTCCAAGGTTCCCGGGCTTTCACATAGGTTTAATGCGCATCTAGAGAAGTTTAAAAAGAAAAAAGGGTCGTTAATCAAGGTTGACTTTCGGGTTGACTTTGGTTTTCCCCGTGTGATCTTCGTAGTTCGGGTCTAGCGTCTAGGCCTGGCTAAGGGGGTTACATTTGATGGTATCAGAGCTAAGTTGCGAATATTTGGGGCGATGGTAAGTTTGTGGTAAGTTTTTATAGTCAATGCTAGGTGTTTATTCTGAAGTGTGGTTGAAAGTTGGTTGAAAAATGTGTCTTTGAGCGAATTGTTAATGTTCTTATCATGCTTTTTGGTTATGAATCTTCTATGAGCTAATGTGAACTTGTATTGATGATATGCTGATGTTGTGAGTTGATTTTCTGAATGATGAAAATGTGATGGGTATGATATGTTGATATTATGCTGTTGCGGGTGAATGTTGTTTGATGAGAGCATGATTGAAGTTAGCTGATTGATATGCTCATTTTGGTGATATCCATGTTTTATTTGATTGATATGTCGTATAAAAGGGGAGAATTCGGGATACCCATTGCCTTATTATTATAGCTATTGTGTTACGTTGGAGTTGGAGTCTTGAATCCTTGCTTGAAGCTGGCCTGATCGTTTTGTTTGTTTTGTTATCATTGCTTGTTATTAATAGCACGATGGAATCGATGAGAGAATGGCAGTTGGGTGAGATGGTTGCTGCTTTAGAGCAGGTTGTTTAGGTGTGGAATTCACCTTTTGGTGGAGGTGTTTCGTTTCAGTCTACAGTGCCTGGAGTTGAGGTAGTAAGATAGGAGGAGAAAGCTGGTTCTGTGATGAAGGATTCATCACATGTGGTTCAAGAGGTGTCGGGAATGTCTCAAGCCATGGTGAAGGTGAGGCCTGTAGACGTGCCGACTGTGGGACATGTGAATTTGTCAAAACAGCGTTTATATGATTTTGGGAGCTGTGGAGTATCGTGGTTCGACACCTGAGGCGTTCGAGGCTTGGTTAACCAGTATAATTCCGATCCTGGATCAGAAAGGGTGTGACGACGCCTGTAAGCTGGGAAGTGTTGTCTCGTTGATGTTGGAGGATGCTTGTGTCTGGTGGACATCTGTGGCGGTGGCAACGCATATCCACAATATAGACTGGGAGTTCTTTGTGTCTGCCTTTAAAGGAAGGTACCTTGGAGAGAAGCTCTCAGGGGTTAAGCAAAGTGGGGGTGTGGCTTCAGATTATGAAGGTGAGAAAAGTTTAAGCAAAAGAGCTGTGGGTACTGGTCTCGAGAGCGGTCAGCGTAAGAGGCTACGTGATAGAAGGGTTTGCTTGAATCGAAGTCTGGGTGGTAGTGCAGATGTGGGTCAACTTCTGCATGACCAAGGAGTGGTAACATGGTTGCCGATGTATGACTGTTGTGGAAGGTGTCATGTTGGAGGTTGTTGGGGCGTGAAAGTTTGTTGGAACTGTGGTTCTAAGGAGCATGTGAAGCGGAATTGTCCTCAAGTGGTGGGATCAACTTCAGTAGGTGGAAAAGGGTCTCATAAAGGTCATGGGCGCGGCCAAGACAGAGTTCGGGGGTGGAAAGAAAGGCAGAAAGGTGTGAGGAGCTTGGGGGATGGATCTTGTAGGAATTGTGGGTCTGTTGGGCATTTGAGACGAAATTGTTTGGAGTAAGCTCGGGGAAGTCAGGGTTCGTTACCGCAGGGAGACGGTGATGACTTTAAAGTGTTGGTTGATGCTGCGGCGGTGCGGCCAGAGAATGATGGTTCTGCGAGGAAGAGAGTTTGTCTGTTGGAGCTCCGGGGCAGTGAGGTGATTACAGGTAACCTTGTTATGTAATCTTTGCCCTAGTTATTTTTGCTTGGTTTCGGTTTGGATCCCCTTGCGTAGTGGGTATGGTCTTATAGCTAACAAGTTTGGGGTAGTAGCCGTTGTTGTTTGAAAACAACTTTAGTGTGAAGAGGGTATTAGTGGAGTATTTTGTAGTTAGCGGACTGTTAGAATGGTAGAGTTGGACAAGTTAGAAGTGAGGTAAGAGGTTGTTCTTAGGCGGATTCTGAGGATGTTATTGGTGGGTGTGAACCGACCTACATGCATAGTTAAAACCATTTGTTATATACTACATTATATATATATGTTGGTACATGCATACATGCGACATGACATTAGAGGTTTTGCATACATGTACACAGGCATTGATAGGGCATATTGGTGACCATGCATACGAACGTTCACACTTGCTAATAGCTAGTTGGGTCTGTTAGTGTTATGGTAGGATTAGGTTGGATGGTGGGTTTTAAGAGTTGTTTCGGTGCTAGGAGAATGTTAGAAGTAGTGGAGGGTAGTAAGCAAGTTGTCAGTAATAGTGAGTGCGATCTAGCATGTTGGCAGAAGGAAAGTGTTTTGGTGCTTAAAGAGTTTAGCGGTGTGGTGGTGAGGAGATTACCGGTTGAAGTTAGAATCGGTCAAAGTGGTTGTGAATAGCTAATAGATGTGGTAGTTTATTTGTGTTAAGTGATGTTGTAGGTTAGTGGATGTGTTTCCGGAGTGCTGAGGTGTCTTGGCGTTGATGTTTGCAATAGGAGGGTTGTTTATGTAGGTGATAGTTCGTAGCAACCTTTGAGGAGTTGAGAGGGGGTTGTGTTGAGGGTTGTAGAAAAGGTTTGGCCTAGAATGAGTAGAGGTTTCGTAATCTTAATATGTTTGTATAGAATGGTTGGTATCCAGGTAAGGTTAGTGTTATGGTCAAGCATGAAGTGGAAAGGCAATGCAAGTTCAAGGGCCATTGTTGGCTGGCCGGGTTCTTATGAGAGTGGGTTGTTAGTTGAGTATAAGTAAATCTTTTCTTAAGTCCGCTAGGGGTAGGTGGAACATCGGGTGGAGTTAAGGTTGGAGTCTTGTGGCATGGGTTTCGAATGTTGTGTAAGTAGTTTTGGTGAGTCGTTATGGTAGTGATAGTGGCGGATGTGAAGGAATATCATCAATACATTGAGAAGTTTGAGAAAGCAGTTGATGATTAAGAAATTTTTGCTTGTTGTCGTAATCTTTGAAAGAAGATGAGTAGTTTTGCAAGGGGTTTTGGAAGCAGTGAAGGTTGTGGGTCACATGGTGGCTGAAACTGGATGGGTTGGTGTCACCGTGTGTGCGAGTTTTGGGAGTTATGAGATAAGGTGGAGTATGTTGTAAAGATTTGAAGGTTCTTCGGGTTGCTGGGGCTATACGCAGTTCGGAAGTGTGAAAGGTTAAGCTGAGGTTAACATCTGAGTGTTCTGGAAGTCTTGAACAGTAAGTAGTGGTGTTGGGTTTGGTTATAGTGTAAGTTTGATTTGAGGAGGAGTTGATTTTTGTGGTGTTTTGGGTGGAGGGTGTTCAGTGGTGGTTAAGTCTCCTGTGTTACATTGTGTGTTGCTTTGGGAAGTTTGGTATCGTGCTCTTTTCGCAGGTTGAAATTTCGAGGACGAAATTTCCTAAGAGGGGGAGAGTTGTAACACCCCAAATTTGGGCTTGGAAGTTTAGGGTCTGAAACGGATCGGTCTGGAAGACGGCTCGAATATAAAAGGAGGTTTTAGGGAACGCCTAGTTCGGGATGCTTTAAAAATATGGAAAAAATATCTAAAAATCCTCATTTAATATATAAAAGAGAATGGTGAAATCAATTTTACAAAATGAAGTTTGGAAATATGACATTTCGGTGTAGTGACCAAATCACAATTTTTGCAAAAGTGAAATAGTGACTGGTTTGTAAAGGATTGGAACTTTGAATCTTTAAGGAGCTAATTTACCCAAAATGTTTTTCTCCAGATTTTTCCTTAATTTGGGTAATTTTATTAATGTTTTAATTAAAGGAAATGAGGTTTAATTAAATGAGAAACCAACTTTGACTATTCATAACTACTTTTCACAAATTTTCCCACTCTTCATTTTCTCTCAAATTCCTTTCAACCAAACACATTTCTCCAGCAAATTTACTTTGATTTTACACTTCATTTGATGAGATTTCAATTCCTCTTTGATTCTTAATCAATCCCTCATCAAATTCACTTGATTTCTACATTGAATTTTCATGGAAACTTGCCCAAATCAAGGAGAAATCATTTTTTAGAGGTAAGGCTGTTCTTCTCCTCTAAATATTCAGTTCTTTACTGAAATTCCCAAGTCGTCAATCCTTTATTAAAGTTTTATGAATGGTTTTAATGTTGGAAACAAGATTTTGGAGGAGATCTTGTGGATTTTCGTGGATCTTGGTTAGGCTCTGTTTTGAGATGGTTCTTTAATGTATTTTGGATGTCTAATGATGTAAGAAATGAGGTTTTATCAATCTAATCCCGAATAGGTTGTATTTCCTAAGTTTTTGCTTATGAAAATGGTGGTTTTTTGGGTGATTTTGGTGTTCTACTATAGCTGGAGGTATAAGGACGAGGTTAGGGTTGTTTTTTTATGTTAATTGATGTTTATAAAAGGTTAGAATTGATGGATCTTGGCTGGGCTTTGTTTTGGGAGAATTTGGAGGTGATTTCAATTGTTTTTGGTGGCCGAAATGAGGTTCTTGAGTAGAGCAACGAGTTGGGTTGTGTTGTTGGTGATTTTAATGCATGGTGATGCATTAATCATCTGTTGTTATGTGTTTAAAACATGGGAGAATGATCCGGAAGCAATAGAGGTGGCGTTGGAGGTTTCGGATGCTTGGGAGGCTTGCCGGCAAGCATAGTTTTGTGTATCGGTGAGTGGAAAAGATTTTTCCAGCTTTGAAACATTTTGAACGAGGTTTTGGGAGCTCAGTTTAAGTCTAAACAACTTAGCTAAGCTCAAGAGTAAGTGAATGAAATTTCTCTCTTGGATTCTGCTATGTTTTGGTTTTAAATGCACTTGGGATGGTTGTGTTTTAATTACAGTTTTTAAGCATGTTTAGACATGGTTTAATGTTGGTTTATTAATGCCATTATGATAAAGATGCACTAGGTAAGTGATCTTTGGCTTCCATGTGTTGAATGCATATGATTTTAAGCATGTGGTGCTTGTGGAATTGGCATTGTAGTTACGGTTGTAAAAACAGTGGATTAAGGTGGTAAAATGGTTATATTGGCAAGTGATGTAAGTGATTTTTGGTTACTTTAATCGGATATAGTTAGCCGGCTATAGGATTGGGTGCACCGTGAATAAAGTCACCTTGGATGTTGAGGGGTTGTGATTGTACCGTAAACTCCATCCAAGTATCCTAACGAGAGAGGTAAGATCACAACGGTGGTTAAAAGTCCGTGTGTGGTTCGTGGTAAGATCACAACGGTGGTTAAAAGCCCGTGTGTAGATCTTGGTAAGATCGCAACGGTGGTTAAAAGTCCGTGTGTGGATCTTGTGTTATGTGTCCCGCACTCTCGTTAGTGAGTTATACAACTACCGATGAGTGATGTTGAGGGGTTGTGATTGTACCGTTAAACTCCATCACGGGTGTTGAGGGGTTGTGATTGTACCGGTAAACTCCACCTTGTGTTGTTCGGTAGTGTGTATGAAGCGTTTGGGACAACGCTTGTAATCCGCGTATCCGATTGTGTCTTGTGTTGTGATGGTTTGTGATTTATCGCTTGAAAGCCAATATAATTTATTTGAATGAAATGAAGCGAGAGATGCTTGAAAATGATGCAAGGTTGCATGGGAATATGTAAATGGTGCAAGAATGCATGCGATACTTGTTAAGTATGAGCAAAAGTATATCTTCTATTGTGAATGGTGCATATGTGCATAGAATCTCATAAGTGCATTGAAGTCTTGTGTAGGCTTGTTTTAAAAAGGCACGTAATGCAAATGTTGCTTTTGTAGTTCATGTGTTTTGCACTTGTTGATTGCATGAGATAGATAGAAGGAACACTTGGTTTTTAAAAGGCATTTTTGCTTTGAAATGATCTTTAAGCATAAGAAAAGTATGGTGTGATGTGGAAGAGTTTTCCAAGGAAATTTAGTTAAACTTTGCATGAGGTGTTCATGCATGGAAATGTTTAAAAGATAGTACTTGTAAGAATGTGGTTTGGGGTGAGTTGTTTAGCACTTCAAAGTTAAAGGTTGGTTTTCATGTTGAGCAATGCATGATTTAAAGCAATGTTGTTTCAAAGGAGGTTTTCAAACAATGCTTTGGTTTATTGAATTGTATCTACATTTAAAGAAGGTTTTATGTTTCGCTGCATTGATGGTGTTTTGGTTTTGAGCTTTCCTCACTAAGCATTATGTGCTTATGCTCCTTTTTGTCCATCAATGCAGATAATTGAAGTTGGGGCGGCAAGAAGCAAGGGATTCAAGAAGAGCTCCACTTGAGAAGTATGTCTTGGTTTGTAGCTATAGATAATAAAGGCAATGGGGGGAGAGTCTTTTATGTTGTTGTGTAACGTGATTGTGTATGTTGACCATGTTCGGTTTGTGGTTTGAATCTTGTTGATTATCGCTTTGCAACATTTGAATCTTCTTCTCAATAAGTTTTTATGCTATGCTTCTTGTTTTAAAAGCATGATCATGTGTTGGATGTGAAGAATGAGTTGGTTTGCTTAATCTTTGAATATATCTAGTCTTTGGTGTGTCATTGATAGTTATAATGTTTTTCATGTTGTGGATATGCTTTGGAATGATTTAAAGTATGTTTGATGGTGTTTTGAAGTGAAAAACCAGAACTTTCTGATGTTTCTGGGCAGGGTGTATCGAAACACCCTTGGTTGTTTCGAAACGGGTGCTTGAAAAGGCTTGGGCGTTTCAGAACGACTAGAAGTGTTTCGAAACACTTTAGCTACTGGAAGTGCCTGTTTCGGAACTGGTTTCGAAACATACCCGCGTATCGAAACGGTCAACACTGTTTCGATACCGGCGTACGACACGGGTGTTTCTAAACGGGTGACAGTGTTTCGAAACGGTTGACCGTTGGATAGATTCTGTATGCTTTACATTTTAGTCCTGAAAGTAGTAATCGCAATTGCTTGAGCTTGAGATGTCTTTTTAAGATGAAATTTGGCGAAGAGGCTTGTAATATGATTAATTGAGGTTTGGTAAAACTAAAATCTTGGAAGTCCTTTTATTTTTCCAAAATTTACATTTTGGTCCCTAAGAGTGTATTTCTTGCAATTGAGTCCTTAAACGTCTCCGATCGCTGTGCTTTTCTCTTCCAAGGTTCCCGGGCTTTCACATAGGTTTAATGCGCATGTAGAGAAGTTTAAAAAGAAAAAAGGGTCATTAATCAAGGTTGACTTTTGGGTTGACTTTGGTTTTCCTCGTGTGATCTTCGTAGTTCGAGTCTAGCGTCTAGGCCGGGCTAAGGGGGTTACACATGCTTAAACACCCATAACACCTAAAAACTTAAACAATGCAAAGCAATCACATTTATGGAAAGCATGAAGCATATTATAGTTGGAGATGTACGAACCTTGCTTAAAATCGTGAAATCCTTCTCTCACAAGCTCCTCTTCACTTCTTCTCTTTGCCTTGGTGATGGATGGCTCCCCAACTTCTTTAATTAATCAAAAAGTGTAAAAACAGATTTGTTACACTCTCAAATGATTAGAAACATGTTTTAAAAGAATTTGCAACATGAAATTTGTCCTAAAACACCCACCACTCAAAACCCCCCATTAAAACTCATTTTCTCCTCTTACCACCATTTCCAACCATACTTACCTCGAAATGTAGATCGTGAGGCGAGGGTTAACATATCTAAAACTCAAATCTCGGATGTTAAGATTGAAATACAAACTTTGGACCTTTACGTTCGAATTTCCTTAGAGCTCTTGCAAGAAAGCAAGAGTTTTTCAGTAAAGAATATGAGTTAAGGAGGAGGATGTATTATGGGCAACTTTTGGAAGAAGAGGGAACAAAGTTTAGAAATGTTCAGCCCAAATATGGGAGAACCACACTTAAAGTCCTTCATCTTCCAAAGCTTCACAGTATGGCTTATTACCTAAGCCCAAAGGCCAACACTCAAGGCCCAAAAGATTTTAAATCTACTTAAACTAAGATCCAAGGCTCGGGTCAACGCTAACACGTTGAATCAAAGATTCGAGTTGTTACAACTCTATTTTTCTTAAGGAAAATTTCGTCCTCCAAATTTACCTAAACTGAAGAGTTGTGGATACAACAACTCCATGTCGTCTTTGGTTTCTCAAGTAGTTTCCTCTACGCCAAGGTTCCTCCATGGTATCTTTACCAACGATATGCTCTTGTTGCGCAACTACTTGACTCCCACGTCAAGGATCTTAATTGGTTCTTCACCGTAGGACAAATCAGCAAAAACTTTGATTTCCTCAAGAGGAATAACATGTGATGGTTCAGAGCGATATCACTGAAGCATCAAAACATGAAACACATTATGAATCCGCTCCAATTCAGGTGGTAAAGCCAAACGATAAGCCACTGGTCCTACCCTCTCAATGATTTCATAAGGTTCAATGAACCCCAGGCTCAACTTCCCATTTGTTCCCAAAGCGTATGACTTGTTTCCATGGTGACACATTAAGAAACACCTCTTCACCTACCTCGTAGTCAATATTCTTACGACGCGGATCCACATAATCCTTTTGGCAGTCGAACGCCGCTTGCAATCTATCTTTGATTATCTGAACCTTTTCCTTGGTTTTGTCTAATCAGGTACGAGCCCACAATTCACCTCTCGTACAACTCAATCCAACACAAGGGAGTTTTACATTTGCATCCACACGTCGTTTCAAAAGGATCCATATGGATACTCGATTGAAAGTTGTTGTTGTAAGCAAAATCGATGGAAGATGCTCCTTCCAACTTCACTCAAAATCAATGATACAACATCGAAGCATATCCTCAAGAATATGAATAACTCTCTCAAATTGATCGTTCGTCTACCGGTGGAAAGTCGTACTAAAATACGGTTTGGTGCCCAACTCCTCATGAAACTTCTTCCAAACCTGGAAATAAACCTCAGATCTCTATCTAATTTGATCGATAATTGCACACTTTGAAGTCTTACTATCTCCTTAATGTACAGCTTGGCCAATCTCTCTAAGGAGTAATCCATTCGCACAGGTAAGAAGTGTGCAAACTTAGTCAATTTATCCACTATAACCCAAATTGCATCATGTTTCCCTTTTGTCATTGGTAAACCGGTCACGAAATCCATCGTCACTCCATCCCACTTCCATTGTGGAATCTGAATATGTTTTAGCATCCCCGAAAGAACTTGATGTTCATCCTTGACTTGTTGACAAGCCAAGCATTTAGTCACAAACTCTAAGACGTCCCTTTTCATCAATGGCCACCAGTAAAACGGTCGCAAATCTTGATACATCTTATTGCTACCCGGGTGCATAGAAAAAGGTCTAGTATTAGCTTCTCTAAGGATCCTTTCCCTCAACTCATCAGTGGCTGGTGCACACAAACAGTCATGGAAGTACGAGATCCCATCTTGTAGTTCAAACTCGGTCATCTCATCACGTTGCACCATTTCAATCTTGGCCACTAGATCTTCATCTAGAGAAAGTGTTTTCTTAATCTATTGCACTAAATTTGGTTCCACACAAAGTTCGGCTAGCAAGCCTCCATCATCGGTCATCCTCAAACGAGCAAACATGGTCCTGAGTCTGACATAGATTTTTGGCTCAACGCGTCGGTGACTACGTTAGCCTTTTCAAGATGATATTCAATGACGCATTCATAATCGTTGAGCAACTCTATCTACCGATGTTGTCTCAATTTCAACTCCTTTTGTGTCATCAAATATTTCAAGCTCTTGTGGTCGGTATAGATGTAACACTTCTCCATGTATAAATAATGCCTCCAAATCTTTAAGGTGAAAATAAATGTTGCCAACTCCAAGTCAAGGGTGAGATTATTACGCTCATGAACCTTGAGATTTCTTGAGGCGTAATCCACAACTTTTCCTTCTTGAATAAGGACACAACCAAGTCCATTTAAGGATGCATTGCTAAAAACCAAAAAATCATAACCCAATTCTGGCTGGGTCAAGACTGGTGCCTCTATCAGATAAGCCTTAAGCTATTCGAAACTCTATTCTCTTTTCGTTCCACTCGAACGGAACTCCTTTTTGAAGTGATTTGGTCATAAGAGCCGTTATGATAAAGAACCCTTCACAAAGCTTCGGTAGTAACCTGCCAAGCCAAGGAAACTACGAACATCTGACACATTTCTGAGTGGTTTCCACTCAAACACGACCTGAATCTTCTGAGGGTCTACACAAATCCGTTCTTTCTAAACAATGTGGCCCAAATATTCCACTTCAGGCAACCAAAACTCACACTTGTTGAACGTAGCAAACAATGTCTTCTCTCAAAGAGTCTGAAGCACAATGTGAATGTGGTAGTCATGCTCTTCCTCTAAACTAGAGTACCCCAAGATGTCCTCAATGAAAACAACCAAAAACTGATCTAGGAAGTGTTGAAAGATATTGTTCATTAAAACCCTAAAAATTGCCAGGGCATTTGGGAGGCCAAACAACATTACCAGAAACTCGTAGTGGCCATAAAGTGTTGAAACATACTCCTCTTTAACCTTCAATTGGTAATTCCACGACCTAAATTCAATCTTGGAAAATGTTGAAGATAAGAAGAAGAATGTGAGTTGTTACCACAACTGGCACAATCCGAATTCATTCTCCAAGATTGTTGGAGATACAACAAATTGCTTCTAGAAGAAGCTGAGCTGTCATGCAACCTGTCATGCAACCATTGCTCAATACACATTAGGGTTTCTCATCATTTGATGTATATAAACATTGTTTAATCAACGAAACGATCAAGCTCTTCATTTCACTCTATTCATGTGCACCATATTATGAAATACATAGTAGATCCAACATGGTATCATTGCCTAGGTTCATTTCCTAGCAAGTTCTTCTCCATTTTTTTCGTGATCAACATGCCTGGAGACGAGGCATATACCATGGCTACTACTCCCACCTTCTTCACTGATGCGTCTGATCACTCATTCTCCAACAAACGTATCAACATCCAGCTTGACAAAACCAACTATCTCCTATGGAAGCAGCAAGTCACCTTGTTGATCCGCGGACAAGGGCTAGAAGGATTCATTGATGGTTCCAAATATTCCCCAGCTAAAGTCACAAATGAAGCTGGTGAACGAACCCCAAATTTTACCTACCTCAAGTTTGTGAAACAAGATAGCTCGTTGGCCTCCTGGTTGCTTTCCACCGTCATCTCAGAGATTCTTCCTCAACTTGTTGGAGCTGATTCCTCAACCCTGATCTGGTCTACTATCACACGACTCTATTCTCAGCTATCTACTACATGTCTCATGCATTTACATTGTCGACTCAGATCTATTAAGAAATCTTCCATGACGATGCGTGCTTACACCATGCAAATCAAAGAAATTTGTGATTTGCTTGCCTCCTGTTGTAGTCATGTTTCTATAGTTGAACATATCGCCATCATCTTAAATGGCCTCCCACCTGAATATGACCCATTTGTTGCTGTCATTTCTGCTAGCAAAGAACCCTACACAGTAGATGCTACTGTCTCTATCCTTATTGATGCTGAATCTCGGCTCTCTGATCCCCTTCGAATGCCCATTGGCGTTCACAACACCAATTACACTGATCCTCGTGACAAGCTGGAGTACACTCCTCCTTCAAACACCTACAGACGTGGCGGTACTAAAGGTCGTTATCGAGGAAACAGACCATGAATTCAGTGACAACTCTGTGGCAAACCAGGAAACTTGGTAGAGCGCTGCTGACATCGTTATAACCATAACTTCAAGGGTACTACGCCAACTACCTCTCAACCTCGAGGCCCTACACAGGCTAATGCATGTTCCTACAATCCTGACACGGTTGAAATTTCCTATGTTCCTTTCCTTGGTGACAAGCCAGCAGCGGATCAATCTCTCAATCCGGAAACTTCTCATGGTGATGCTCATGTCAACACTCTAGTAGGATCGACACCATTTAGCATCCAGATTCTGGGGCTACGCATCATGTAGCCAGCAAATTCTCCTCTCTCCTAGGTGGCTCACCAGACTTTGGTAAGGGGTCTGTTCACATAGGTGATGGTTCGTCCCTGAATATTTCTCATATTGGACATTCACTCATTTCTACATCATCATGCAATCTTATACTCAGTGATCTATTACATGTTCTACGGATTACTCAAAATTTGATGTCTGTTTCCAAATTTACAAAGGATAACTCAGTGTTTATTGAATTTCATTCCAACTATTGTTGTGTGAAGGATGAGCACACAGGATCAGTCCTTCTTGAAGGTACACAAGAGGGTGGTCTCTATACACTAGTTGGTGATCTTCCTAAGGACCACATTTCAGCTCTCTCCACTGAAGTTAGCTCTTCTTCTTTTCGTTTTTGGCTTTGGCACAGACGCCTTGTACATTCCTCGCCTGAAATAATTAAGTTAGCTGTGAACAAACAACTTGTTATGGAAAGAAATAATGTGTGTAGTGCTTGTCAACTTGGAAAATGTCACTCATTACCCTTCAAATATTTTGTAACAATGTATGAGAAATCATTTGAATTAGTAGAAATTGACCTTTGGGGTCCTGCTCCAATAGCTTCCATTGGCTTTCTCTATTACATTTCATTTGTTGACATGTCAACTCGAAACTGCTGGCTCTACTTGCTCAAAAACAAATCTGAAGCATCCACAACATTTAATCTCTTCTACAATCTCGTTAAAACACAATATTCCACTACATTGCAAGCAGTTCAAACAAATGGTGGAGGTGAATTCCACTTCCTTGACACTCTTCTTCCAAGTCCCGGTATACAGCAAAGGATTACATGTCCCTACACCTCACATCATAATGGTGTAGTGGAACGCAAACACATGCATATTATCGAGATGGCTCTATCTTTTCTTGCTCAAGCCTCAATGCCACTTCAATTATGGTCGTATGCAGTCTTAAGCTCCGTGTATCTCATCAATCGTCTACCATCTAAGTAGCTGGGCAATATCTCCCCCTATCAAAAGCTCACTGGTCGTGTTCCCGATTACAGTAACCTCAAAGTCTTTGGTTGTGAATGCTATCCAAACCTTAGGCCATTCAATAGATGCAAGCTCAGTTATAGATCGAAGCCTTGTCTCTTTCTTGGTTACTCTCCAAGATACCAAGGCTATCAATGTGCTGATGAACATGGTCGAATCTACATATCTTGGAGTGTGACTTTCAATGAATCCATCTTTCCATATGTTACCAAGACACATCATACTCCCTCTTTTCCTACCAGGTCCAGGGCATTACCTGTTCTTCCTACACATGCACTATTACCAGCCCAAACATCTCCTCCAAACACACAAAACAATCCCCTCCATACATACTAGTCACGAAACACAATCCCCAACACCATCTCCTACTTCAGCCACCCATTCTACTTCCACATCAAATAACACTACTCCTACAAACCCTATACAATCCTCTTCTACGCATACTGGTCCTCTCCCATCATCAAATAATCAATTCGATCATCATACACCTCCACCAGAAACCTCCCATGATAACCCTACACCATCCACACAACCTACAACTTCTTTAACTCTTGATATTCCTTCAAACACTCATCCCAATATCACACTCAACTCCCACCCTATGGTTACCTGTAGCAAAGTTAGCACCTTCAAACCTAAACTATATTCAGCTTATTGTATTACCACCCCAACCACAATCAAAGATGCATTAACCAACCCTAAATGGTGTAATGCTATAATGCATGAGTACAATGCCCTCATTGATAATGGCATGTGAGACTTGGTTACCTTACCACCTGGAAAGAAGGCTATAGGCAGCAAATGGATATTCCGAGTCAAGTACAACACTGATGGACATGTTGTTGAGATTTTAGGGGCTCGATTCGATCAACCGTTCTTGCTCGCCAAGTGTGGAGAAGTTGGATAATTGGGTGTTTTAGTGGGAGCTAAAAATTAGACAATTTAACACAAGGATTTATAGTGGTTCAACCTTCTAACCAAGGTCTACATCCACTACCTTAGCTCCCCACTAAGGATTTCCAAACAAATTCACTAAGAATTTTGTCCCCTTTTCTTGGATTAGGAGGAAACCGTTACAACCCTCAAAGCTTTCTACCCAAAGCTTGAAGGAACACTCTCTTTACAAAGAAAGACTTAGCAAACTAGAAATCCCTCTAAAAGGTGTTTGTTTGCAATTCTAAGCTCTCACCCAAAACCTAAACACTTGAGCAAATTTAACAATGTAAGCTCACAAGTGTTGTCTAAGCAAGAAATGAACAATTTAAGCTCTAGACAAATTTTGACATCATAATGTTGTAACAATTGAAGCATTGACCATTACAAGATGCTTGGAGGTCCCTTTTATACTCCCAATTGAGTTTGTAGCCGTTACTAGCCGTTTGGGATGATTTGGAGCCATTGAGGACTTCATTTCCCTTCATAAATGTTGTTCTGCAGCCTTCCGTATCGATACACTTGGACCCGTATCGGTACGGCCTTCATCAGAAACTAGTCGTTGGGCTCTTGCCAGCCTGGGCGTATCGATACGCTTGAGGGTGTATCGGTACGGGTTCACTTTTAAATGAACGTTGGGAAAATAGCCGTTGGGGTGGTTGAAAGGGGATCGGTACGCTTACCAGGCGTATCGAAACGATCCCGATCCGTATCGAAATGGCCAAAACTGTTTTGATACGGGTTTTGGCAGTGACCAAACTGAGGCAAAAAGGTATCGATACGGGTTGGACCGTATCGGTACGGGTAGCTTGAAAACTTAAGTTTGGCTAAATAAAAGCATGAAAAGTCTTGCCAAAAACCTCTTAAAATCCCTCAAACATAAATTCAAGTTGTTTGGTTTTAAAAACAAGTTTTAAATTCTTTTCAAATTAGTCCAAAACATTTTTCAATTATTATATCAAAACACTAGTTCTACAATCTCCCCCTTTTTGATATAATAAAACTAACTTGAAAATTGTTTGGGATTCTCCCCCTTTTTCTTTAAAAATGTGAATAAGAGATTAAAGATATGAAATCAAATAAAGCTCCCCCTTATTCATTTGAAAATTCAATTTTTCAAACCATTTCTCCCCCTTTTTGTTATATCAAAAAGAATTTAAAACATTAAGTTTCAAAATAACAATAGAGGTAAAGAAAACTGACACACATAAAATTTTGGTTTAAAATTGGCTCCCCCTTACTCAAAGCATCATAAGAATGTTAATTCAACATATGTGATTATCTAGTTGACTTAAATGAAAGTTAATCAAATAAAAGCAAAAGCATCTAGATTTTACTACACTTCAACTCAAGGGAGGATGTGAAGCCTTCCTTCTTCAAGTGTTCTCCCTATGTGTGCATGGAGCTCCCCCTCAAAGTTTGATTTGTTGATCACTCTCCATCACACCTAGCAAAAGACAATCAAGTAATTTTTGGTATCCAAATTGCTTTGGATCCATAGACATTAGTAGCACAAAATTTAGTCCCCTTAGGAATCCATTTTTCAATTTCATCCTTTTTAGTTGAAGTGGTTAGTCCTTTTGGGACCCAAACACTTCTAAAACATTTTCCATTCACAAATCTAGAGGTACTAGATTGTCTTACATAAAAATTTGATTTTCCAAAATTATTTTTCTTTTCAAGTTCATTGGAAATCAAATCTTTTTTTCATTTTGAACTTTAAGAAGCAAATTTTGTAAATCAAAATATTTTTGTTCAAAATCTTTTAATTTTGCTTCAAGTTCAAGATTTGTTTTGGAAAGCAAATTACTTTCTCTTTAGCTCTTTCAAGAAGTACTCATAAGTGGGTAGTGCAGGGTGCAATTCCATCTCAACGGTTTCCCACCATTCTCTGGCATTACCCTTCAAAAGGAAGGTAATGCAATCAAGCCTATCACCGGGTCTGCACTGCATATGCCTATTAGCGTTTGGATTAACAAACGCATCAATATTTTTCATTTGCCTATTACTCTTCCTCAAACAGACAAACACAATCTCCAAATACTAAATTTCTAAATCTATATTTTTCTCTCGCCACTCTCTCGTCGCCGATGGTCCTTTCAGTTGTCCCTTAGGTCGTGTCTTCGCCGAACGTTTGGGGATCTCAATATATTATTTCAGCCACTTATCTCGCCGCCGGTCGTTCCAGTTATCCCTTGGGTACTTTTGTAGCAACGATCTGCAATGAAGCTAACATCTTCGGCGACAAACATTTTTGCAATCAATGTTTACTTTTCTCTTTGGTTTTCATGAAGAGAGAGATTCAGTTTTAAGGATAAGATGGAAATTGGAACAAATGAAGCTTTTAAGAAACGCATGAAACCAAATGTAAAAGCTTCCTTGATATTTTTTTTATTTTTCTAATCAAATTAATATATGATTGTGTTGTAATCATTACGGATTTCTAGTAACTAAACATTTGAAGTTACTCGAAAATACGGTCATTTTTGTTTTTCCTCCCACTCTCGGTGGACAATGGAAGCAACGCTTTTCAGCTCTCATCGCTTAAACCGTAGCCTCTTATCAACAAAACCTCGTAAAATTTCAGGTTAGTCTTCCCCAGTTTGGTTCTTTAGAAAAATCTAAATGTAAAAGAAGTGAAGATTAACAAAGAAGTGTTAAGCACCGTTTCAATTTTTGATAGTTTATGTCAATTGGTTGTTTCAGTCAGGGTTTCAAATAGCGGAGCGCAACCGCGATAGCGGCCGCGAAATTGTGGTCACACCACCGTCTGAAACCGCAATCGAAGGAGATCACGGTGGGCAATGGAATCACGACGATAACGGGCAATCACGGATGCGAAATAACGAGATACCAGCTATCGCAGCAATAGCGGGATGCTATCTCCGTTTTTAGCTCAATCGCGGATGGTGGTCGAGGAGGAGGAAAATGTTGCAGAGAAAAAAAAAAGAGAATCAAGGTTGAAGATAATGTTATAACATTAAAAGGGTAAATGCGGGAAGAAGGGTTCATTTTTTATTGAATTTTTGGAGAGGCTTAAAAGTTTTAGTACTCTTACAATTTAGTCCTTTAAAGAAGATTTTTAGTTTAATTAAAATGTTTTGTTTTATTTCATTTCCAATTAAGTCTTCAAATCCATAACAAAACTTCCAATTGAGCCTTTTAAGTCTTATTTTCTTTCAATTAAATCCATTAATAAGTGTTGGAAAAAAATTTATAATTATAATTAAATTTTCCATTGTTGATATTTACATTGATCATTTTTTTTAATTTAGGTATTGACTAGTTGAACAAATATATATGAGTTTGGTGGGGAAACGACATATGTCGGTAGTGTGGCGTAGTTTGGTGGATGTGCAGCGTGATGAAACGGTGCGACGATTTATGAGTTTTTCGGATTTCATGTGGCAAGTGGGGGATGGTACTAAAGTTATGTTTTGGCGGGATAGTTGGTGTTTGTAGGAGCCTCTACAGTTTGTCTATCCGAGACTGTTTCAGATTGTTTCCTGTCCGGATGCGCTGGTATGTGATTACGCGCATTTGAGAAAGCTTGATCATGAAGAGTGGGAGGTGTTGTTTCAGAGACCATTGCGGATTTTTGAAATTAGACAATTGCATGAACTAAAAGCATGCGTACGGGACTGGAAATTAGTTGCGCATGAGCAGGATAGTCTTGTGTGGAGGCCGGATCGTCGGGGGTTTTTTTCGGTGAGTTCTTTGTATGGTTTGATGGTGTCCTTTGGGTTAGAATCCATGTCCGAGTTGAATGTCATTTGGAGATTGCAAGTGCCGCCGAAAATTCAATATTTTGTGTGGTTTGTAGTGTTGGGAAGGTTGCCTACGATGGACCACTTACAGCATAGGGGGATTGTGTTTGACGACGATAGGGGGAGATGTTGTTGGTGTCGAGAAGTGGCGAAAACATTGGATAATATACTCTATGATTGTGCGTTGGTGTGGGAGATATGGAGTTTATTTTTCAATGGTGGAAGGTGGTGTTGGTTAGGCCACGGACGTTATTGGAGTTTATGCGAATGATTTTCGATAGCTTCTTTCACGGGTTGGTGCGGGATTGGTGGTTAGCGGGGTGTGCGGCGGTGTTATGGTCATTATGGTTGGGTAGAAATGGAGTGATTTTTAGGGAACAACAAGTGTCGAGGAGTGAACTGTTGTTTCTTGTAAAAACTAGATCGATGTATTGGGCTCGCAACGGGACTGATGAGTTTATTGCGGAAAATATGTGGTGGGAATGTCCTTGGTTGTGTGAAATTCGACAGGATCCAAAGGTTGATCGGAGGAATGTGGTTTGGGAAAAACCACCTTTGGGGGTGCTGAAATTTAACGTTGATGGGTCTTCACGGGGGAAACCGGGTAAGGTAGGATGTGGGGGGTGTTGAGGGATGATTGTGGGCGTGTCCTAGCCTTGTTCTCGGGGCCGATTGGGGTGGTGGATTCGAATGAAGCAGAGTTACAAGCGATTTGTGCTGCTTTAGAATTATTGTGTGTTTCGATGTGGCGTGAGTCGCCAGCGTTTGTGATAGAATCAGATTCAGCGATAGCTATTGCATGGGTGGTACAGCGAGAGCAATGCCCGTGGCGTCTTGCACAGTGGTTCTCTAGGATTGATGAAGCATGTCGGTCTCTGATGGATGTTTGTTTCCATCATGTTTTTCGAGAGGCAAATGGTATGGCGGATGCACTAGCGAAGAGTGGAGTTGATCGTCCTTCGTGGGTTCAATGTATTGGGTGATTGGTTTTACCTTTTTCGCATTACCGGGATACTCTTTTCCTCCATTTAGAATTAGGGAGGTTTTTAATGAGGCCACCGGTAATGTTGTCATGTATGATTCTTTCGTAATAAAATCATACATTTTGAGCAAAAATATATATATATATATTATTTTTGAGTTTGCTGGTGGAAATTAACAAATTTAATCTCCTATCTCACAATTATATTTTATAATAAATATTATTTTATCTATTTTAATTTATGTTCATTTTTGTTTAGAAAATACTCTAAATATCATTAAAGATGATTTTTTATAATTATAATTATTACTATTATTTACAATAAGTTGTGCAAATTTTCAAAAAAATTCACGACCGCGACCCCCGCAATGACCGCAATAGCCTTCATTATGTTCGCAACCGCGATAACCGCGACGCGACCGCGAACGCTATCTAAATCCCTAGTTTCAGTATATGTGCATGATTTTTAGGTGATAACATTTACAGATTATTTATATTCGGGATTTAGTTGGAAGGAACTTAGTTAACATGCTTATAATATGTTTATGTATTTTGTTTGAGAAATGCGGTTTTGGTTAATTGGAGCTATTTCTTCGTTGACGATGTTTTAACTATGAATTTAATTAGTTAAGAGGAAAATGCTTTTAACTCTTGGCTTCTAAATACGTATTTTTTATTTTTTTTATCAGCAATTGTATGATTTTATTCAACATGAAAAAAAAGCATACAGCGTGACGGATCATACGCCTCGTTAAAAACCTCCGTAGTGGAGGAAAAGAGTACGATACGACCCGTCAAAAATAAAGAAACAAACGCCAAGTACATCATAAACAAGCCACAAAGAGCGAGCATCAATCCACGTCTTCCTTTGCTAACCCATCAGCGAAACCATTAGCCTCTCTAGGCACATAGCAAAATTGTATCTCGTAGGAGACCCTACAAGCATGGTCAATCGCTGTAAATACGTCCCACTAACGCCATGGTCATTTCACCGAACGTGTAGCCCAACTCAAAGCAATCTGCGAATCTGACTCAATAATCACACATTGATCGCGCCAACTCCTATCCAGAACTAAACTCAATGAAAACGCTATAGCCCGTATTTCCGCTTCATTCGAGTCCATCACACCCAACGGCCCCGAGAACATTCCCAAAATACGTATTCTTTATGTTTGTTTTAATTATGTTCCATTTGGAACTTCATTTAGCCTTAGAATTTTAATCATGGGGGAAAATAGGTGATGTTGAAGCTGAATGATAGCCACAATACAACTTTGGTAGAACTAGGGATGTAAAAAGCTGACCCGACCTGAAAACCCGACTGAAACCTGCTCGAGTCAGAACCTGATTTGACCTGAAAATTTAATGACCCGAACCCGATTTGTAACCGACTGTTGTTAACCCGAACCTGAATTCGACATGTTACTGTAGTGATCGAACCCGACCTGCGTCCGAATGAAAACGACCCGAACCCGAATTGGACCTGTTACTATGGACCTGAAACCCAACCTGCGCTCGACTGAAACGAGCCCGAACCTGAAGCCGACCTGGCAGATAACCGATTTTACCCGACTGAATTGACCCGAGATCCGATATTACCCGACCTGTTTTGGACCCGACCTGTTTTGAACCCGACCTGTTAATTGACCCGACCTGCTTTGAACCTGACCTATTTTTAACCTGAACTGATATTGATCTGACTTGATATTTACCTGATATATAGTTGAAGAAGTCTACGATTTGATAAATTTAAAGTGTTGATAAATGTAAAGTAATAATTTATTAAATTAATTTAATACTAACTCGTTCAATATAAATTATTTGTGAAGTTTAATAAGAATTAACATACTTAAATTTATTTTATTAAAAATATTCAAAATTTAAAAGTTTTATTAAATTAATAAGTTGTGATGGATGAATTTAAATCAAATTATTTAAAATTTAAATTAATTTATTAATTGTGATCATTACATTTAAGAAATATTTTATTAAAAAATTTAATTATAACTATTAAAATAAAAATATATATTTTTAGTTTAGGGGAAAGTTTTTTTTTTGAATTAATGGGGGGAAAGTTTTTTTGATTGATAGGAAATTATGGGGGGATTTTGGCACCATATCAAACAAAATGGGGGGGATTTGGCAACATATCAAACAAAAACAAAATGGGGGGGGGGGGATTTTAGGTTTTAGTTTATTTTTTTTAGTCTTAACATTTGGTTTAGTTTCTTTAAATTTTATTTAATTAGGTCATGCTTCATAAATTAATTAATTATTAAACTTTTTGGTTTGCTTTAAATTAGATTTGGTCCTCGTATAAAGATTTGGTAAGTAATTAGGTTTAATAATTTTATTCATTTGTGATTTGTGCTCTAATTAATAATTTATTTTTTAGATTTGTCCTTTTTATGTTTCAATTTATTTTGTTTGTTAGATTTATGAGTTTATGTTTAGGGTTTAAGGGTAAGTGTGTCAAGTTGATTGTTTGGGGCTATGAGATTAGTTTAGGGATTATGTGATTAGGCTTGCACTCTAATTATTAGTGAATAGTGTCTGTAAGATTTAGATATTCATGTTTAGGGTTTAGGGGTAAATGTGTCAACTTAATTATTTGAGGTTATGAGATTAGTTTAAGGATTAAGGGATTAGGCTTGTACTCTAATTTTTAGTGATTATAAGATTTAAGGGTTGAGGTTTATGGGTATTGTTTAGGGGTATACATATATACATACAAATATGTATGTTCTAGTATATATATATATATATATAACAATATATTCATACTAAAACTTACATACATACATACATACATACATACATACATATATATATGTATATATATAATTATAACAATATATATATACTAAAACTTACATACATTCATGTATATATATACTAAAACTTAAATACATATATATATGTGTTTTAGTATGTATGTATACATGTGTGTTTTAGTATTTTCTTCATTCTAGTCCCTTAACTTTATTTTAATTTGTCCACATTTATTATTCCAAATTGACACACATTTATTTTTTAAATTTGTCCAATGTTTTATTATTTTAATTTTATATTTTCTTCATTCTAGTCCCTTAACTTTATTTAATTCCATATTGACCCCTATATATATATAGATATTAATTCATCATGTTTTATAATTTTAATTTGAAATTTTGTTCATTCTAGATCCTAAAACTTTATTTTTATTCTAAATTGCATCTACTTATTGTTTTTTTAATTACTCTAATTTTTATACTTTTAATTTGATATTTTTGTTCATTACAGTCCCCAAAATTTTATTTTTATTCCAAATTGACACCTTTTCATTGTTTTCTTTTAATTTTGTCTAATGTTTTATAATTTTAATTTGATATTTTTGTTCATTATAATCCGTGAAACTTTATTTTTAATCCAAATGAACCCCTTTTCAGTCCAAATTGACCCCTTTTCATTATTTTTTAATTACTCCCTTGTTATAAAATTTTAATTTGATATGACATTAAATAATTAACTCCAAATCAATGACGATTGACGAAGGTCAACCTAAAGTTTATCGACTACTTATACGGTTGTACCAAACTCAAACTCAATACGAATTTCAATCTTAAAAATACCCCGACCTAAATTACCCGAGCTGAAACTAGCCGACCTAAAATTACCCGACCTTAAATGCACCCGGCCTGAAATGCAACCTACCTGAAATGAACTCGACCTGAAATGGACCCGACCTGAAATGGACCTGACCTGAAGTGTATCCGAACCCGAATTAACCAGTCAATTATCTGCTTCGGACCCGACCCGTTTTGACCAGACCTGAAATGAACCCGACCTAAAATGGACCCGACCTGAAATGGACCCGACCTGAAATGGACCCGATCTGAAATGGACCCGACCTGAAATGGACCCGACCTGAAATAGACCCCCACCCGACCCGAGTCGAGTCAAAATAGAAAAATGACCTGAAATGACATGTACCTAATTTTACCCGACCTGACAGTACCCGACCTGAAACCCATCCGATTACATGTTTTACATCCCTAGGTAGAATCGATAGATATGGATATTTTACCTTAATTTTTCTCTCTTTTAATTGGTTTTGCTTCTCTCTAGTTGAAATGAGCTGGTGGGAAAGATACGATGTTATATATGATATGTTAATGGAGCAATAATGTATACTAAATATTTTGCTATGACTTGGTACGCAGATGGACATGTGGCTCACGACCTATGGTTTTATCATCCACTTCATACCAGAACCCACCGGGCGCTCAAGATGAAGTTGGTAAACTCAAGTAGAATCCATTTTGTGATGCCAAATAGATGGTTCCAGTCGAGAACAAAAAGAGAATGGTCGAGCAATTCTTCATATCAGCTTTTAAATTCCTTATTTTTCAGTTTTTCTCCATTTCATGCTATGAAATCTATTTGCCACCCTCATGTTATATACTTAAGTGGAGATAGATAGATGTTGAGAATGCCTGCTATGGCCTTTTAAGACGGAATGGTTGCACAAATGGCCAAAAATTATTTCCTGTAGTAAAAAGCTCATATGATGAGCCTGGTTATTCTTCTTTGGCCTATGTTCCAGAGTTTAATGGTACATTTGGGGTTTACCTACTTGGGCCGTTTACCTACTTGGGCTTTCCGTTAGGGGATAATCCGCAGATATTGTCGGTTTGGGAGCCTGTCATAGCTAACTTCCGACGCAAGATAGCCGGGTGGAAGCGTACATCACTGTCTTTTGCTGCTCATGTGACATTGGTAAACTCAGTGCTATCAGCTTTGCCTATTTTTTATATGGGTCTGTTTGTGGTTCCAAAAGGGGTAATAGCGCAATTGGATCGGATTCGTCGTGCGTTCCTTTGGGGTGGTGTTGGACTTGAGCGAAGGATGAGTAGGGTAGGTTGGGAGGTTGTGTGTCGGCCACGACATTTAGGAGGGTTGGGAGTAGCAGATTTGAGAGTGAAAAATATGGCATTGTTATCCAAGTGGGTTTGGCGTTATGCTAGTGACCGTGACTCGTTGTGGCGACGATTAATCGCAGCAAAGTATGGAGAACATACTCAATGGTGGCGTTTTAACACGGAAAGGTTATCGGAAATGTCCATACTGTGGAAACAGATTGTGATTAATTCCTTTGCTGCTAACATCGATCGACATTTGGGGGTGTCGGGTTTTCAGTGGAAGGTTGGTAATGGGCGGATGGTCTTGTTCTGGTTCGATCCGTGGATAACGCAGCAACCTCTGAAAGACATGTTTCTGCGATTGTACTCGTTGGCGATAAATAAGTTAGCATGGGTTAGTGATTATGCAGTGGATGATAAATTTGATCACGGGCAATGGGAACTTCTTTTTCGGCGACATTTGTGATTATTTGAGCTTGAACGGTTGCGGGCGTTACGTGATTTCCTGTATGAGGTGCGTTTGTGGGAATATCGTCTTGACACTCTCATTTGGCATCCAGATGAACGTAGGGAATTTTTGGTAAATGCACTGTCCAAACTGTTGATGCTGGATAAGGTTGGCGATGATGACATTGGAGAGTGTTTTGCTTGGCAAGTCTTGGTACCGCCAAAGGTTCAGGCATTTCTTTGGTTTATATGGTTGCGGAGGTTGCCGACAGCGGATTTCTTGCGCATTCACGGGCTGCCATTGAGTGATGATTAGGGTAAATGTCCGTGGTGTGCGGTATCGGAAGAATCAATTGCACATCTCTTCTACGAATGTCCGAGTGTGCTGAAATTTCGGGATTGGTTGCGTAATTTGTGGGATTTATCAACACCTTTACTGGTGAGTTTTGCAGATTTTTATGTTGTACATTTCCACTATTCTTTTACTGGTAGTAGAAGGCGATGGTGGGTAGCGAGTGTCAGTGCCTTGTTGTGGTCATTATGGTTGGCTAGGAATGAACTCGTCTTTCACGGTAAATGTGTGTCGATGTATGAGCTATGCTTCTTGGTGAAGCTGAGATATTTCTACTGGATTAAGGTTGGCGCGGAGGGAGAGATGATGCCTGAGTCAGTGTGGTGGACATGTCCGTCCGCTCTTGTTCTTAGTCCGGCAGCGCGGAAGGTGCGAATTGGGGTGTGTTGGAAGCCACCGATCTTGGGTGTGTTGAAGTTCAATGTAGATGGCTCTGCGCGGGGTAAGTCGGGTCCTGTGGGGTTTGGTGGTGTGATACGCGACGGGGAGAGTCGGATCTTGGGATTGTTCTTGGGGCCGTTGGGTGCGATGGACTCGAACGAAGCTGAAATACGGGCTATAGCGTTTGCTTTGAGTTTAGTTGTGGATTGGAGTTGGCGCAATCAATGCGTGATTATTGAGTCGGATTCGCAGGTTGCATTGAGTTGGGCTACACGATCGGCGAAAAGATCGTGGTGTTTGTGGGATGTATTTACTGCGATTGATCAAGCTTGTCGAGACTCCTACGAGATACAATTTTGCTATGTGCCTAGAGAGGCTAATGGTTTCGCCGATTTGTTGGCAAAGGAAGGCGTGGATCGTTGCTCGCTTTTTGTGGCTTGTTTATGATAGACTTGGTGTTTTGTATCTTTTGACGGGTCATATCGTACTCTTTTCCTCCACTAGGGAGGTTTTTAACGAGGCGTATGACTCGTCACGCTGTATGCTTTTTCACATTTGAATAAAATCATACAGCTTGCTGATAAAAAAAAACATTGGGGGTTCTGGAGTTGCTCTCTCTTAGTTGGAATAAAATTACTACCTTGGGATTGGATAAATGCACGGGAATAGGAATCCCTTCATATTTTTTGGTGTTACTCTTCTGTAGAGTATTTACGAGCAGGGAAGGATGTACAGAATGCTCGAGTTCTCCTCATCATTTAGTTTAAAGCAACTGGAAACTAGTTTCTTCTATGCTACTGAACAAATTTCTTTCCATGCATGATGGTGTTGAAGGTGAATCAGCTCATAGGTGTAAAGCTAGATTAGAGAGATATCAACGGACAATGGAACGAGTTGTATGATATTTTCTTGTTTCTTCACAGTTACTAGAATGTCTATTTATACATATCAAACTAACTTGTAGTTCCCATCGTTGCATGCTTTTTCACACTCAAACCAAAATTTAAAAATTCCTTAATGAATGAAATGCCCTTAGACTGTGTGTCCATCTTGCTTCTTTTACATCAATAAGTAGTTATAATAAGTGCTTTTTTATAGAGTGAACAATACATGCATGCATAATTCTGTTGAGTGTTGACAACCTTTTATATTGTCAAATGTTGTTATTAAGACATATTCCAATTGATCTATTTCTTTGGTATTCTTGTATTTCTTCTTTCACACATTTTTATTTACTATATATTCGAATATTGTTTTGATTGGTCTCTATCCCTAAATACGGTGTTTTATATCGTTTAATGATTTAATGATAGAAAGTTGATTTAATGGAGAACTTTGGTTCCTGATTTTTGGTGCATTTGTGTTCATTCTGTAAGTTATTGCAATGAGGTAATTGGAATCTAAACATACTACACCACATTTGTATTTATCTTCAGGTAGGAACATAAAATCTGTATCGACAAGCTGTAGTATCATTTAATCTTCGAACTTAACGGTTTTCATGTGTTCGTCAGATGTTGTACTGGATCCTCATCTTTCTCTATCTATTTTTTTGTGTTGTAGTAAATTCTCAAAGTGAACTTTATTTGTTGCTTAAACAATTTCTTATTGATTCAAGTGATATGAGTGTAATGGTTTGAATCCTTGTTATGGATCAATTTCTTAAATTTTAGTCCTTTTACATTTTAGATTTAAGAATTCAATTTTAATTGTCAATGGTTTGAAATACTAATTTGCAAAAAAAAAATCAAAAAGGCAAATTTGCGGCGTTTGTGGCAAAAATGCCACTAAATATCGCAAATCCAATCATATTTAGCGATGTTTTGGTGAAAAGTGCCACTATAACTTAACATTTGCGGCGTCTCAAAATACAAACGCCCCTAAAGACATGGTATTAGTGGCATTTTGAAATACAAACGCCATTGCAGACATGGTATTTTTAGCGGCATTCTGAAATACAAACGCCACTAAAGACAGGGTATTGGTGGCGTTTTAAATTTCAAACACCACTAAAGAAGGACTATTAGCGGCGTTTTGGTTTTCAAACGCCACTATAGAACTGCACCTTTTGCAGCGTTTTTTGTTCGCAAATGTCGCTAACTATTGCGGCACTGGATCTTGTGGCGCTTAAAAATGCCACTATAGAGAAAAAATGCCACTAAAAACTTGTTTTGCTGTTGGGTGGGTTGCAATCACCCATGGCACAGAAATCCTTGACCCCATATCGACAAATCCTTTTTTACAAGAGTATGTTGTTGTGCTTCAAATGGCCTAGGTAAGACCCTCACAAGGCGACGGAGGAAGCCATTCAAATTTCGAAAATACGCCGCATCGTCATCTCTGACATCCTCCCCCTATATTCGGGACATTCTCATCCTCATAATCGTCCACTAGAGGTGCATGACTCTCTTCACGACCATCGTTACCATGATTTGCGCGCTACATGGTGTAGCAAATTTCTAAATTCAAGGGAAAAATAAGAAGCACATCAGATTCCTAGTCTTGAAAGAGTACAAACTTAATCTTAGGGGGTTGTATCCACTAGAAACCTTACGACAACTGCCATATACCCCGTAAATTTTCTAGAACCGGTTAAACCTAGGCTCTGATACCACTAAATATAAAACCTTAATCCCGCCTAATCAAAGACTCTACATTCGGGTTACCTCTAACCCGACTCATAAAATTTTGTTCAATTTAAAAACCCACTTCAGCCATAAGCCATCATTTAAAAACCCCACTTTAGCCATAAACTATCATTTAAAAACAAGTCATTTAAATAAACGTCTCATCAAAGTTTCAAATCAAAATATAAGAGGAGCTTCGTACGAATTAAACATCGTATATCAAAATAAGGGAGTAATAGAGTTACAAACCATCTACAATAAGGTCCTGTGGATATATAGCCCTAGAACTAAAATCAAGGTATTGTTCTCGAGTTGATTCAGGGTTGGGAAATCCTCATCGATGTGCTCCCTACAAGAGAGTGACTTGTCAACCTACGCACGAAAAAACAACACATCCTCACACTAAGCTAACAGTGCTCATTGGTACATACATGTCTACTCTACAATAATTCACGATGATCATAAAAGTAAGCATGCAATAAGCAATGAGTATATGGTACAAAAGAAAAAGAGTTTACAAGTACCGCCATAGTGGTAATCAAACCATGGACCACCTCGACGCCGGTTCCTTTCATTGGATACATACCCGGAAACACTTAGTCATCGGGTAATAACAAGGGTCATCTACTCAAAAAACACCGAGCCATCAAGTAGAGGGCAATAGTTAATCGGAAACACATAGCCATCGAGTAAGGTCATTGCATACTCATAAACACTTAGCCATCAAGTAGCAGCATCTCGTATTCGGAGACACGTAGCCATCGAATAACGATTATCTCGCACTCGGAAACTCCTAACCACCGAGTACTACTCTTGGGTATCTGGATCCTATACAAATGCATCACAAAATCAATCAAAGGCTCACAAGGCCCATATACGTACAATGCAATGAAAGGCCATATAATAAGAGCATCCAAAGTCATAGTTCAACCGAAGGCTCAGCCTAAAATTTAACATGTTTGATCGTATACCCATATAGCCCTATTTAGATTCATTAATCAAATTGGGCAGTGGCTACAGGGGTACGAGTACGGCCTAGTGAGTATCGGTGCTGACAAGCATCGTTATACCCGTCAAAATAAATAAATAAATTAACCTCTTTCAACAAATAATAAAATAAAGAAATTAAGTAGTTATAGGGAAAGAGGGTCAATCCACAGGGAGATTAGTCGGAATTCTTGACTGAAGGTTGCCTTGATTAATGCTTCCAGGAATATCTGTGAAAACAAGGACAGTAAAAAAAAGGTGATCTGATATTGAGTGAAAATGAAATAGTAGAATTAAATGCAAAAGTAAAGAAAATAATAAGAAAGTCCAAATATACAAAATAGCCTCCAGCTAGCCTTGTCAATTCTTTCGATCATTGAAATGGACTTTTACTCCGGGGATCATGTCAGTTACAGTCTGTGAGGCCCAACCCGTCGTAACTTGCTTCTCTCTCGAGTAACCAATCCTCCCAAGTATATCTTCGAAGGTTGGTTCTTAAACAAATTATCCACGTCTATCGCCGTTAAAATATTTAGTTTTGAAAACAAGAAAATCATGACTCAGAAATTGTCTTAGAAAGAAATCGCTTTTGATTTTATCTTTCCTTAGCGGACCGCCGCTAAGAGTGTTCACAGGAAGTTGAAATTGCCACAGGCCGATCCTTCCTCCCAACTATGTTTTAAAACGATTCCAGACCAACGAGCTCTTTTTAATTTGAAAAACGATTAAAAACTTTAGTAAGGTTGATTGCCAAACTATCTAAGCCGAAAGATAAAAATGTATTCCCAAAGGATATTAGGCAATGTTCAATTCTCACGATTTGAATTGATTTGGCTAGTTCTTGGCTCAAGAGATTTAGCTAAGTATGATATTAGTTATCATACTTAACTTGATTTTATAAAAATAATTAAAGAACATAAAAGAATAAAAGTAAGAAAAGAGAACTTTGATTAAAGACTAGAAATAACAAGTGTTTTCAAGCTAAAAGATGAAGACTCAATTCGATCCTAAGCCTTTACCAAGGAGTGGTATTTATAGGCTTGGATTTACAAAGATAAATGATAAGAAAATTCAAAATAATAAAGGAAAGATAAACAATTCAAATGTTTTTGAAATTTAAATGCAGAAAATTGAAACGGATAAGCTGATAAGGTCTTCCATAACGTTCCAGAATCTTCAAAAAGTCGTCACGCATCTGCCACGTCACACGCGTCGTGCCCAGTCTCGTGCCCACGATGCCAGTCATGACCAGAATAATAAAAAGACTGCAGAAATGCCCTCTTTTGTTGATATTTTCCAGAATTAGGTCCCTTGCGCAAAATATAGCAAAATGAAATGGATTAGGTAGCAAGAAATCCTAAAAACTAGAAAAATAGCAATTAAAAAGTGTCACATTTGAGAGCTTATCAAATTCCCCCTCACTTGTCTCATACTTGTCCTCAAGTATGTCCGAAAAAGATATTAACCCAAGAATGCATTTCTCAAGCCACCACAAGCATCAAACATAATTATAAGAGTTTTAGTACAAAAGGAGTATCATGAAAGTAACACAAATCAAACTAAGTGGAAATAAGCAAAGAACAACCATTCATTCTTCCAATTGCCTATCAAGTGTTAATCAAATCCAAATCTAGTCTTAATCCTCACCAAGATTCACTCAAGAGCACTCAAAGTGTTTATAGGTAGAAGTGAAGCAAAAGCACTTTAAGTCATACATGAACAAAGGTTTCCATAGGCTTGTAACAAGTTCAATTCTCCACTACTTTATTAGAATCGAGGTGCAAAAATCATTAGGTCTTTTGTTCAAGGTGTAATGTGGGTTTAGAAAAAGGGTAGATAGATGGAAAGAAAAGGCAAAAGAAGATGATCAATGCAAGAAGTTTCAAACAATAAGCAGTGAAGACAAAAGAGGAGCTAAAAATGGGCAAGCAAACACATATTTTCTTCCTTTTTTCTTTTTTTTCGAAACTGTTTTTCTTTTTTTTTCTTTTTTTCATTTCGAAGCAATTGCTTCCTTTTGTTTTATTTTTTTCATTTTTTCTGGAAATATTCTGCCCTTATTCGAATTGCAGCCCCTTATTTGTCTAGTAGTATAGTTTCTAGCATTTGATTAATCAAAAAAGTTTGGTCAAGGAAGAACAAGGTTTGAAGGTTAAGCCAAGAAAAATTGGATATAAGGCTTCAAGAGGGTTCACTAAGCGATGAGAAAAAGGTAAAAGAGAGAAAATGGCTAAATCCTAATGCCTAAATCATCTTAAAGCACCTCATTCTAGTGTAGTCTCAAATCGTATACAAGCCACAAGTTCTAAATTCCTATATTCAAGATGACACTCTCAAGCAAGGAAAAACGAGCATAAAGAATAAGATACATGCTCAAGGCTCAAATTCTCACAAAATTAGGCTAAGTTGATTATGGTAGGTGAGAAATCCAATTATCACAATCAAGGCAAATTGAAAGAGATGTCAAACTATCATTTACTCATGCCATTTGATTATCAAAAATGTCAACATTCAAATATTCCTACGCACTATAACAATTATAACATGCTGGACATCAAGCAATGGCAAGAAAAATGTCATCTCAAAGTCAGACCAAAATCAAACATATAACAGACAAGCAGGACAAGCGGTTTGCTACCCTCCCCCTCACTTAAGTGAATTGCCCCAATTCAGATGAAAACCATAAAAGAAATGAAGAAAAAAGAAGGGTAAAGAGTACTCCCCATGATTAAGGGCGACCGTGACCTTGGTGTCGCGTACGAACCATCATAGAAAATGGCCTCAAAAATTGGTTTGAGTGCTGCTCGAAAAGGGCTTCAAAAATTGGCATTATTTGAGTAAAAACGCTTAGACGCTTGCTTAAATCTGAGTAATGTACCAAAAAAAATTAAAACAAAAAATTATTGTAAATGAAAGAAAATAAAATTAAAATAAAAATAAAGAATAGATATAAAGCAAAGGAAAGAAAATAAATAGGTTGCCTCCCATGTAGCGCTTTGTTTAACGTCGTTTAGCTCGACGACCTGTGTTAAATTTTAGGTTCTTCAAAAATAAGTTCTTCAACTAAGCGGTGATGTCCATCCCTCGTCGTTTTTACGCCTTCCTCCGTCTTGATTTTATGCATACACGTAGATGGACTCAGCCCCTTGATGTCGGATAAGGTCCATTTGATTGCCTCTTTATTTGTGCGCAAAACAACAACTAAGCTACTATCTTCTTCTTTTGACAGCTCGTTGGAAATGATGATTGGCAAGGTACCATTTTCGCCCAAAAATTCGTAATTAAATTGCTCTAATTTCCGCTTTGGTGCCTACAAAATTGAAGGAAGAGCTTTAGACAAAGAAGGCATTAATGTAAAACTAGAAGTAGAAGAAATTTCTTTAAACTCCCTTTCGTCGGGTTCCTCTATTCCTAATTCCCTGCAAGTATCAACAAACAATTCAGTTTCTAAAATTTCATCGGCTAATGGATCGATAATATCAATAAAATTCAAACTTGCGACCGAATCAGGATACTTCATAGCTTTATACACATCAAACTTAACTACTTCCCCATCAAATTCCATAGTTAAGATACCGTTGCGGACATCGATCTTTGTATGTGTTGTTGATAAGAAGGGTCGGCCAAGCAAGATTTGATCCGTTGTTGCTGCGATCATTTTCCATGTCAATAATGTAAAATCAGTAGGAAAAATAAGATCGTTTACCTTTACCAAAATGTTTTCTAGTACCCCTTCAGGGTAGATAATTGACTGATCAGCTAACTGAACCGTCACTCGTGTTTCCTTCAATGGTTCAGTCGAAATTTTGTTATAGACGCTCAATGGCATGACATTAAAAGATGTGCCTAGATCGCACATTGCTCTCTTTATTCCGACATTTCTGATCTTGCAAGGAATCGCGAACATCCCTTGGTCCTTATATTTTGGTGGTAGGCGTCTTTGAAAAATGGTCGAAATGTTCTCGCTGAGGTTAACTCTTTCATTCTCGGATAGTTGCCTACGATTTGTGCATAAATCCTTCAAAAACTTTGCATACTTTGGCACCTTTCGAATGACATCAAGAAGTGGAATGTTGATTTCCACCTTCTTGAATATATCCAAAATTTCCTTCTCCTCTTCCTTTTTGTCACGTCTTGCTAGTCGACCTGGAAAAAGAGGAACAGGCTCGTAAGTAGAAAAAGAAGGATTGGGTTGGATGTTACCTGAGGTTGGTGAAGATTTTCCTTCTTGGTCCTTCGAAGAAGTGCCTTCTTTGTCTTTGTCGGATTTTTTCTCGGTCTCCTTTGGCGGTTCTGGTGAAACTACTGTACCACTTCGCAAAGTAATCGCGCTCACATTTAACCTCCGATTTGTTTCGGTTTGAGAGGGCAATCGTCCTTGAGACTCTAGGCGGCCAATGGTTTGAGCTAGGTGGCTTATTTGTTTGTCAATTTCCTGGAGATGGGATTGTGTTTGGGTATGGATTTTTTCTTGCGAAATAGCTAACCTTTAGACAATGGTCTCAAGGGAAGTTTTTTGTGGCATTTGAGTGGGAAAAGGGGGAGGTCTCAGCTGATAACTTGAATTGGCCATTTGGTTGTTTTCGTAGCTCAGATTCGAATGGTCACTCCATCCCGGATTATAAGTGTTGCCGAATGGGTTATAAAGCCTTTGAGAAGGTCCTGGAAAATTATTTATGGCATTGACTTGGGCGCCAGATTCATTCTGTAACATTGGGCAGCGATCCGTTGGGTGATCCGACATCGTACAAATTCCACAGACTTTTGCAACTCCAATCTTTCCTGAAACAAGTGAATTAACTATATCAGTTAATTTATCTATTTTATCTTCAAGTGAAACAATTCTTACTTTGTGAACCCATCGGCTAGGTTCACTTAAGGAGCCGAATTGCTGTGAATTGGCGGCCATTGTAGAGATTAACGTTCTCGCTGCAGTAAGGGTCATGTTGACGAGAGCGCCGCCGCTAGCGGCATCTACCATCTTCTTATCCATTGGGAGCATCCCTTCGTAGAGATACTGAAGGAGGGTTTGTTCGGATAGGCCATGTTGCGGGCAACTTGCGCATAACTTTTTGAACCTCTCCCAATAATCGTAGAGAGATTCGTCGCTCCTTTGTTGGATTCCCAAGATGCTTCGCCTAAGCTCGCTCGCCTTTGCCGCAGGAATATACCTATCAAGAAAAATACGAGAGAGTTCAGCCCATGTAGTAATTGAGTTAGGCGGAAGATAAAATAACCATTCTTTAGCCGATCCGGCTAAGGAAAAAGGAAATGCCCGTAGTTTGATTTGGTCTTCCGAGACCCCTTGCGGCTTCATACTACTGCACACCATATGGAATTCGGCGAGATGTTTATGTGGACTTTCGCTAGGGAGACCGTTGAATGTAGGGAGGAGATGAATTAAACCCGTTTTTAGTTGAAAATGGGTTTTGCTATTAGGAAAAGCGATGCAGAATGGTTGTTGCACAGCAGGGGCTGCGTTTAGTTCTCGAATTGTTTGATTCGCCATCGATTCTCGTATAGGATCTTCGATTGGTGTAGTTTCAGAAACGGATTCCTGATCAGATTGTTGTCTGCTTTGTTCTCGTTGTTTTTTCTTTCGCCTAAGCGTTTCACCGTGAGCTCTACGAGCTCTTTCTTCAATCTCCGGGTCAAGGTCAACTAGATTTTCTGGATTGCTCCTGGTCATAAAAATCAAACAAAACAATCAGTGATTGCCGAAAATAAAATTCCCCGGCAACGACGCCAATTTTGACAAGCGTCGTTATACCCGTCAAAATAAATAAATAAATTAACCTCTTTCAACAAATAATATAATAAAGAAATTAAGTAGTTATAGGGAAAGAGGGTCGATCCACAAGGAGATTAGTCAGAATTCTTGACTGAAGGTTGCCTTGATTAATGCTTCCAGGAATATTTGTGAAAACAAGGACAGTAAAAAAAAGGGTGATCTGATATTGAGTGAAAATGAAATAGTAGAATTAAATGCAAAAGTAAAGAAAATAATAAGAAAGTCCAAATATCCAAAATAGCCTCGAGCTAGCCTTGTCATTTCTTTCGATCATTGAAATGGATTTTTACTCCCGAAATCATGTCGGTTACAGTCTGTGAGGCCCAACTCGTCGCAACTTGCTTCTCTCTCGAGTAACCAATCCTCCCAAGTCTATCTTCGAAGGTTGGTTCTTAAACAAATTAACCACGTCTATCGCCGTTAAAATATTTAGTTTTGAAAACAAGAAAAGCCCGACTCAGAAATTGTCTTAAAAAGAATCGCTTCTGATTTTATCTTTCCTTAGCGGACCGCCGCTAAGAGTGTTCACAGGAAGTCGAAATTGCCACAGGCCGATCCTTCCTCCCAACTATGTTTTTAAAAGATTCCAGACCAATGAGCTCTTTTTGATTTGAAAAAGATTAAAAACTTTAGTAAGGCCGATTGCCAAACTATCTAAGCCGAGAGATAAAAATGTATTCCCGAAGGAAATTAGGCAATGTTCTATTATCACGATTTGAATTGATTTGGCTAGTTCTTGGCTCAAGAGATTTAGCTAAGTATGATATTAGTTATCATACTTAACTTGATTTTATAAAAATAATTAAAGAACATAAAAGAATAAAAGTAAGAAAAGAGAACTTTGATTAAAGAATAGAAATAACAAGTGTTTTCAAGCTAAAAGATGAAGACTCAATTTGATCCTAAGCCTTTACCAAGGAGTAGTATTTATAGGCTTTGATTTACAAAGATAAATGATAAGAAAATTCAAAATAATAAAGGAAAAATAAACAATTCAAATGTTTTTGAAATTTAAATATAGAAAATCGAAACGGATAAGCTGATAAGGTCTTCCATAACGTTCCAGAATCTTCCAAAAGTCACCACGCATCTGCCAAGTCAGACGCGTCGTGCCTAGTGTCGTGCCCACGATGCCAGTCATGACCATAATAATAAAAAGATTGCAGAAATGCCCTCTTTTACTGTTGTTTTCCAGAATTAGGTCCCTTGCGCAAAATATAGCAAAATGAAATGGATTAGGTAGCAAGAAATCCTAAAAACTAGAAAAATAGCAATTAAAAAGTGTCACGTTTGAGAGCTTATCAGGTGCACAACCATGGTTATCGGTATTGAACCTCGTACCGATACCAAATTTGGTTACTGGAATTTTTTAAAACCCTCGAGTATCGGTACGGGCACCCCATGTACCATTACCGTAACCCAGAAATGCCATGTTTGGCCACGAATTTTGCTAAGAAAACTCCCCAATCAAACCACCCAATTTTTTTTCATGCTTTCTATCACTTAGTAGGTATATTATTGGCAACTTGTAACCCTTTAAACATATTAATAGTCATAGACTCCCAAAATCAAGAATATCCAAGTCAACATGCTTAAACACCCATAACACCTCAAAACTTAAACAATGCAAATAAATCACATTTATGAAGAGCATGAAGCACATTGGAGTTGGAGATGTACGAACCTTGCTCAAAATCCCGAAATCCTACTCCCACAAGCTCCTATTCACTTCTTCTTTTTGCCTTGGGTATTGGATGGCTCCCCAACTTCTTTAACTAATCAACAAGTGTAAGAGCATATTTGTTACTCTCTCAAATGATTAGAAACAGGTTTTTAAACGAATTTGCAACATGAAATTTGTCCTAAAACACCTACCACTCAAAACCCCCAACTAAAACTCATTTTCTCCTCTTACCACCATTTCCAACCATACTTACCTCGAAATGTAGATCGTGAGGTGGGGTTAACATATCTAAAACTCAAATCTGGGACGGCAAGATTGAAAGACAAAGTTTGAACCTTTACCTTGAATTTTCTTTAGAGCTCTTGTAAGGAAGAGGGAGTTTTTGGGTGAAGAAGATAAGTTTAGGAGAAGGATGTATTATGGGCAGCTTTTGGAAGGTGAGGGGACAAAGTTTAAAAGTGTTCAGCCTAAAAATGGGAGAACAAATGGCGGAGCCACGTTTAGTTTAGGGGTCAATTGACCCACTTGATTTGTTGTGGTATGAGATTTTCAAATAGTTATATGAGTTTTTGAGGAGTTCGTATAAAATTTTTCATGGAAATATTATAATTGACCCCACTTGATTTGTTTGGGTATGGGGTCAACAATATTTATATTATAGTGGTATGGGAATCTTCGTACCTCAAAGTCTACTCTGACCCCACTAAATGAAAATATTGACTCTGCCACTAGGGAGAACCACACTTCAAGTCCCTCATCTTCCAAAGCTTCACAACTTGGCTTATTATCTAAGACCAAAGGCCAACACTCAAGGCCCAAAAGGTTTGAAATCTACTTGAACTAAGGCCCAAGGCTCAAATCAACGCTAACTCATTAACTCTGATATCTTGGTTGTTATAGTATCAACCATACGATAGACTTTCTGAAATAATTTCGTAAATTGAGACCATTCAAAGATTATGGACTGTGTACAATTTATTAGAATAAAAAGTGTTTTGTACAAATTATTAAAATAGGATCATTAATTTATAATTCGAAAGAGATTTAAAGGTGTTTGATTTGGGAGTAAAAAAGTGAAATTTTTAGGTGCAACAATATTTTGCTTTTACATGAATAAAAAACGAGTCTAACATGACTCAAACCCATGAGAACATAATAATATTTTACTTTTCTTACATGTTTTACCACTACTGTAGAACAAATCCTTTTATTTTTCCCTTGTAAGTATGTAAGTTAACCTATTTTATGGTGCACATGAATGACAGACAGGTACGGTTTCGCGGATTCTGCATCACACCAACACTAGTTGGGGTAGGTATTGGTATGAGTTTGGCACGTAGTGGTCGGGCATGGATGTCAAAAGTCATACTCGTTGTGGGTAGTAGGTAGGGGGTGGATTTAAGACCTAACCCACCCGCCTTGTAATTTTATAATCCCTAGGATTCTGAAGGGGCCTTGTAATTTTCCTAAATCATATGGTATAAATTCCCTACTCAATTAATATAGCCTGATAAAAAAAAATTTGTTCTGTTTGATGTTAGGGGTTGTTTGGCTGACAAATTTGACGGGCATGGACGGGTACGAGTGTAACCCCCTCGTCCCGGTCCGGACGCTTGACCGGCCCGAGTGGGCTACACGGGGAAAATGGAGGCGAAACCCGTTAAGGCTTCACTTCGGTTAACAATCCGAGAAAACTTTTTCATTATCATTATCTTGTCTGGATGTTTAATTAAGTCATATGTGAGAAAGGCAACAACGGAAGAAACAAACGAGGTAAACAACCAAACAGCACAACATAACAACCCCTTTTTAAAATTAAACAGCAGGCTGTATCGAAACGCCCATAGGGGGTTTCGATACGCCTTGACTAGGTCAACTGGCCAAAGTCAAACCGAGGAGACTGTTTCGAAACAGGGGTGGACCGTATCGAAACGTCCTCAACGGTCAACTTCTCGTGGTCAACGAAACGAAGGTCGTTCCGAAACGAAAAGGCCCGTTTCGATACTTCAATTTATCGTCAAAATCTCATATTTCCAGTGGCAAAAACGTATCGAAATGACCACTGGCGTACCGAAACGCCTGGCCGAAAACAAAGGGGCCATATCGAAACGGGACCAACCGTTTCGATACGCCCTCTGTCTGCATATTGGTTTTAGCTGGTTTATGGCACATGGTTGTCCCAAAACACAAGCTAAAGCCTCCAACAACCATCATACAACACCCTAAGGCAAAACCAAACACTACAAGCATGTTTAACACAATTCAAACATATAAAGACTACACATTCAAAGGACCATAAAAACAACATAATATTCATACATGGCATTTAAGATTCATGCTTCAACAATAACATACACTTAGGCATCCATAATGGCACAAGGCCAACAAACAAGGTAAGCAACTTAAACATGGTTTATAATCCAAACATGGCATCTACAAGCCACACCAACAACAACATATTAATGAGTCTAAACATGCTACTAAACCAACATCAACAATTCTCATCCAAAAGCTCAAGACAACAATACATATCCCATTGCTTGACTATTACACCTTATAACTTAAAAGTCCATACTTGAAAGCTAAGATAGCACCACAAGCACACTTGGAGGCCCTCTCCTTGCACAAGCAACCCACGAACTACAGATCTGCATTGTCGAGCAAAAGAGAGCTTAAGCATAAAGCTTAGTGAGGGTAAGCTCATAAAACAAACCTCGACAATGCAGGGTCTAAGCACAAGCAACAACCAAGGTAGAATGTATGATCTTACCTTCGATCCACAAGAGCCAAAATACACATGATGCATGAACATATATTCAATATTATGCCATGCTCAACAAGTCACAAGCTCAACACATGAGGATACATATCTCAATGTATTAGCAACACATATATCAATCCATATTGGCACCTAGATATGACTCGAATACGTGGATAACCGTTAGAACTCACATCCAACACAACCATTACCTTACGGTGGGATTACACTCATCACCGTTCACGCGGAGGGGATTCCACTCATCCTCACGCCCCATCGATGGGATTACACTCATCACCGACTAACATATATATATAAGAAGGTTTTTCGGGCGAACTCATACTCCATCTTGATAACTACTATCACCAAGACCACGCGCGCATTTGATTCACGTGTGCACACTAAACATCCTAATGATCGATCATTGTACCCAAGCATACTAGTGCCAATATTAAACACAATCCACAACCTTTCACAACATCAATTCATATTAACTTTCGTGCTTAGCACGTACTCACCATGACTCGCCGTCATGCACAATCCACATGCATATAACAATGCGTCAAAACCATGCCCTAACTTACATGTATAACACAATATACATAACCACCATAATCACAATTAAACATGAGGCATAATCAACAATTAGAGTTCAACCAAGGTCTCCAACTAAAGCTTGGGATTAGGCTACCACTCTAATCCCAACTCTAGGTGGGTCTACCAAGCCCAACCTAGTCCACATGTTTGAACCAACACTTGAAAACCACTTAAAAACATTTAACCACTCACCGACTATTCCAAGCTCAACACACTAGCCGATCAAGCTTCCAACGATTCCGGATTCGATCCTGAGGCTTCACCAACACAAATTCTTGCTTCTAATCATCTCAACACAATCAAAACAACCTCAAATCAGTTCACAAATCAAAGTAGCAAACCCGGAACACTAATCAAGCCCAAAACACTAAATTCAAGCTATGAACAACCCCCAAAACCTTCATTCCCGAGCAGCCATGAAACACAGCCCAAAACCATTGATTCAAACACTTTTAACACTCCCAAAAGCTTCCAAAACAACCCTTAACCATTACACTAACATCAGCCCTCAAATTCCAACATAAAACACCCCCAAAACTCAACTTAAAACCCTTCAAAAACCCCACTTAAACCCAAGTCCGAGAATCATCATAAAACTTTTTAAAATTCATATATGTTGGACCTTATGGTTTACAAACAACATATCTAACAACAATAAATCAAAAGCTTAGTTAAAGATCCATAAAGCTACAACCTTTAACAAAATCTTTGAAAAACCCAAAATACAAAATACTTGGTTTTATTGAAAACTAAAGGTACCAACATGAAGAGGAAGGTAAGGACAAGTCAAATATGGTTTTACCTCTCGAAAATCACCCAAGATGAAGAAGAATGGTGATGAAATAGTGATTTGGAGGAAGAGAGCTCTTTTGGTCGTGAGAATGGATTGGAAGAGAGGGGGAAGAAGATGACAAAAGCTATTTTAAACACAAAGGGGTTTTAAATTGAAAGACCACTTAATTACACTTTTGCCATTAATGAGATGACAATCTCATAAACTCTAAAATCCATGGAATTTGAGTTTCAAATCAATTCAAGTCCAACATAAATTGTTTGTTTTGAAATTACGAAGCCCAAATAATATTTTATTATTTTAATTATGAAACCGAAACCCGAAACATTATTTTAATATTATTTTCACCCGACCCCCGGAACCCGGGTGTTACAGCGAGCTAGATGGTGGGTACCCAACTAAGTAGTGGGTGGGTTGGATTTGGAAATGTACACACGTAGGTAGGTGTGGACTTGAAAATTGTAACCATCGTGGGAGTGAATTAGTGTTGAATATGAAAATCTTAGGTGAGTATAAGTATGGGGTATCCACACTTACCTCTGCTCCGTTTAAAAAAGTGTTTTATGTTTTCAGATATTTATATAATTTAAAAATATTAAACTAAAATTTTATTTTAAAAAACAAGTAGTATCTTTTATATCTTGATTTGTCTGAAATTAACTTTTTATTCACGATTGATGAAATTTGAAGGATCCCCGTTCACATGTGCTTTGGTATATAATTTTTAAAAACTCTCGTATGATGCAAAACACTAATGATTATGTTTTAAATAAATGAGTTTTTTTAAATTCAACAAGTGTTCTCAGTAGAAAAACGGATGATGTTGATCCTAAGAGATTCGGGTTCAACCGCTCTGTTTATAAAGTGTGTGCATTGTCAAATGCTAAGAAAATATATAAACATATATCATCTTATAATCATCTTTAGACTATTAAAAAATAAATGAATTTTTAAATATAGTTAATATTTTCGCTTTTTAAAACAATAAAACTGAAAGTTTTATTTTTATAATTATGTATTTTGTATAATCTTTTATTAATTTAACAAGCATTTTGACTTTATGGCTTAGCTAATCAATTAATATACAAGTATTGTTTTGAATGTATATTTTTTAGAGTGCATGTCTATTATATAATCGCTCACAATCTTTATCCCAAGTCAGATAATCTTTTTAACACTTAAAAATTATGTATTTAATATCTCATCTATTTTGTGTATATGTTTTGGTTATTTAATTATTATTTTTGTAAAATAACACCTATTGATTTTATCTTACTTTACGTTACTGGTGAAGAGAAAATTGTTTTTTAAATTGTTACGTTAGTTTTGTCGTTGAATTTTAACATTAAAATGCTCAAATATTAACAAAACATAATGTTAGGTATCATTTTATCAAAAGACAAAGCTCGAAGAGGTGACGGGTCAGTTGGTTGGGCATTTATGGTATTCGGATGAGTATGAGTATGTGTTCTCGCCATCGTCGGGGCGATCTGGTGGTCTTATGGCAGTGTGGGATGTTAATAAATTCAAGGCGACAACAGTGGAATGGGGCGAGAGATTTGTGAAATTAATAGGTACATGGATGGTAGAGGATTGGCAATGTGGAATTTTAGGTGTTTATGCCCCTTGTGTTGTGAACGAAAAGGAGGATTTGTGGCGGTGGTTATCTACGGAGATGGCCGATTGTGGGGTATCGTGGTGTGTGTGTGGGGACTTCAACATGATCGTCGACCCAAGTGAGCGAAGGGGGGGGGGGAAGTTCTAACTCGAGGTATGACTTCCTTTACGGATTTTATTACAAACAATGCTCTGATTGATATGCCTATGCACGAGAAATGTTTCACTTGGTATGGTCCGGGCACGAGATGTAGTAGGCTTGATCATTTTTTATTGGCATCGAAATGGTTTGAAATTTTTTCTGATTTGAGGATGTTGGCTCTATCGCGGGGTTGTCGGATCACTGTCCAATTTTCTTAATAAGTGATCCGATGGATAGTGGTCCACGGCCATTTCGATTCGTAAATGCTTGGTTGCATTCCAAAACCTCGGTGAAGTTGATTGAAGGGGAATGGAACCGGTTGACATCGTGTGAAATGGGGTGGAGCGACAGCGGGTTGCTCGGAAAATTGAGAGGCCTCAAACAATTTCTTAAGCGATGGAATACAACGTCGCTAGGTGATTTGGATGCTCGAATTACGGATATCTCGAAGCAATTGGAGTTAATTGATGATAAGGTGGAGAAGGGTGAAGCGACAGGGGTGGATTTGAGTGAAAGATGTCAGCTAACAGCTGAGTTGTGGAAGCATTCGAAATTTAGAGAATCAATTTGGCGACAAAAGTCGCGTATGACATGGTTGAAAGAAGGCGACCATAACACTGCATTCTTTCACAAAGCAGCGAGGATAAGGGCAGTGCGTAACATGATTCGCGGGGTTGAGGATGGTGGGAGATGGAAAAAGGAGCCGGATCAATTAAAAAAGTATTTTTTTCGGGCATTTCGGCAACATTTTTCTCGAATTAAAGTGGCTGGTTCGTTTGATGCAGCAGTACATTTCAATTGCCTAAATGAATTTGAGGCGGCGAGCTTGGAAGTGGAATTTTCGGAAGGAGAAATTAAGGATGCAATTTGGATGAGTGCTGGTGTGAAGGCACCGGGACCGGACGGCTTCACGTTTGAATTTTTTAGGAAGGGGTGGAATTTCGTAAAGAGTGACCTGCTTCAATTCATGCTTTATTTCCAGTAATCTTGTAAGTTGCCGAGGGGTGTAAACTCAGCTTTTGTGGTGCTAATACCTAAGAAGAGTGATCCGAAAGTGATAGGGGATTATCGGCCAATATGTTTGCTGAATTCGTTGTACAAGATCTTGACTAAATGTATGGTGAAACGATTACAAGGTGTGTTACCGAATTTAATTAGCGATGTGCAGTCCGCTTTTGTACATGGGCGACAAATCCTTGATGGAATTTTACTTGCTAATGAAGTTATTCATTCCTTACAAAGAAGGCAGTTTGGCGAGGGGGGATTGATTCTAAAATTAGATTTTGCCAAAGCATACAATTGCATCAAGTGGGAGTGTCTTGAACGTATAATGAAGCGGATGGGATTTGGAGATGTTTGGTGTGCATGGGTGCGGGAATGTCTTAGTACGGCAAGGCTGTCCGTACTTGTTAATGGGTCGCCGACAAGAGAATTACAAATGCAACGGGGGTTGAGGCAGGGGGATCCCTTGTCACCGCTGCTGTTCGTGATAGTGGCTGAAATGCTACATCAATTTTTGCGTAACGCCAAGGATTTGGAAGTTATTCGGGGGGTGCAGGTGGCGAATGGATGTGAGATATCGCATCTGCAATTTGCAGACGACACAGTTTTGTTTTTTCCGGCGGAGGTAAATGTGGCTAAAAACTTGAAACGCATTCTTACTTGTTTTGAATATGCATCGGGGCTGGAAATTAATTATGCCAATTCGAAATTGTATGGGGTAGGTGTGACGGAGGATAGTTTACATAATGTTGCAATTATTTTGGGATGTGCTTGTGCGGAATTGCCTATAATCTATTTAGGAATGCCTTTGGGAGTTAATCCGAGTAGCTTACAGTTGTGGGAACCTTTAATTCAGAGGTTTCGAAAATGCCTTACGGGTTGGAAATGCGATGCGTTATCTATTGCGGGGAGATTGTTGTTGCTTAACTCTGTTTTATCAGCTTTGCCGTTGTATTATATGGGGCTGTTCTTAGTGCCGCGAAGTGTTATCAACAAGATCGATAGAATTCGTCACCGATTTTTGTGGGGAGGGTCGGAAACAAAAATAAAAATGAGCCGAGTGAATTGGTCTATTGCGTGTAGGCCTAGGCGGTTTGGGGGGCTGGGCGTGGTGGATTTACGTGCAAGAAATCTCGCACTTTTAGCTAAATGGCGATGGAGATATGCTATGTCTGAGGGTTCTTTGTGGCGACAAATAATTGAAGTGAAGTATGGGTGTGAGGTGGTAAGTTGGAGGCCTAATTCGAGAGGGGTTAGGCGTATGTCCAAGGTGTGGAAACAAATAATAGGCATACAAGAGGAGGTTGTAGTGGAGCGTTTTATTGGGACTTCACAGTTCCGATGGCAGCTAAGGAAGGGTGATCGTATTTTGTTTTGGCAAGATGTTTGGTGTGCCGAGGAGACCCTAGAAAAAATGTTTCCGCGGTTATTTCGATTGGCGAGGGATAAAAGAGCGTTGGTACGAGACTATGCACGCGGGGGACGGTTTGATCATGAGGATTGGGGTTCTTTTTTCGGAAGGCCTTTGAGATCATTTGAAGTGACGCAGGTTGCTGATTTGAGGTATTGTATAGGAGGTTTAGTGCTGGGCAGTGCGTGTATGGACCGTTTGATTTGGAAGCCATCGCATACCGGAGTTTTTTCGGTTGCGCGGCTGTATAAACTAATGACATCGTTTGGGCTTGAAGCGAGGGAGGATCTTGAGGCGATATGGAAGCTGTCTATACCGCCAAAAATTCAGTATTTTTTGTGGTTTGTGAGGTTGGATCGGCTGCCTACTATGGTGATGTTGCAGTCGCGGGGCATGCCGATTGGGGAGGAGGCGATGACGTGCTGTTGGTGTCGGGCAGCAGTAGAAGATTTGGAACACATTTTGTTTCGTTGTTCGATTGTGTGGGCTGTGTGGCAGCAGTTTTTTAGTTGGTGGAGGGTGGAATTTGTGCAGCCGCGGGACTTGGGGGCTTTGTTTGAGCAGTGCTTTGCGAATATTTCCGATGGGTGCTTCCGCGATTGGTGGTTGTCGTCATGCGCGGCTGTGGCATGGTCCTTATGGCTGGCACGAAATGCATGCCTATTTAATGGTAAAAGAATGGATTTGGGATCGATTGTGTTCTTGGTGAAATTAAGATCACTGTTTTGGGTACGGCTAGACCTTCCGCCGGGGGCAATTATGGAGTCGACATGGTGGGACAGCCCATGGTCTTGTGAAATTCGAGCACGAGTAGAAAAATGTCGAGACCATGTGAGGTGGGAATTGCCGATGGAGGGGACGGTGAAATTTAATGTGGATGGTGCTGCAAGGGGAAAGCCGGGCAAGGCCGGTTGTGGTGGTGTTTTGCGGAATGCAGCGGGACAAGTGTTGGCTTTATTTTCCGGGTCGATAGGTATAGTGGACTCGAATGAGGCGGAGGTGCAAGCAATCTGTGTCGCGTTGGAATTGTTGGTTAGTTCGGAGAGGGTGTTTCCTCCTTTAGTGGTGGAATCGGATTCGATGACGGCAATTGCGTGGGTGCTGCACCATGATGCAAGACCGTGGAAGTATGGAGTGTGGTTGCGACGTATTGATGAGGCGTGTGCTGCTCTTGGAGATGTGTGCTTTTACCATGTTTATCGAGAAGCTAATAAGTTCACGGATGTGTTGGCAAAGAGTGGTGTCGATCGTACGAGTTGGTTTCAACGGGTGGGCTGATTGTACTTGGGGGTGAGTTTTCTTTTTTCGTGTTGGTGCCATGTTTTTGACATTACCCAAGTACTCTTTTCCTCTATAGGTTTAGAGAGATTTTTAATGAGGCTTGGGGAATGTTGACTATGTATGAACTCTTTTTCAATAAATCATACATGTTGCCGAGCAAAAAAAAAAATTACAAATAGGGTGCCAAATAGAAAATTTATCCTATTTTTTATTAGCATAAATATAATAATCAATTAAACTACTAAGATAAGTCAATAAGTGATAGGAAAATTCTACAATGTGCGACGAACACCGATGAACATCACTAATGACGAACACCTCTGAACATCATTAAATTAATTAATAAAGATTTAAAATTTTAAGGACCCATCATACAATTAATAGTTATTTTTAAAAATTCAATTAAATTATTTTTTATATATTAAAATTTTATTTTTTTAATAAGGGTAAACTATATATTTAGTACCTCACCTATTTTCGTATTTCTATTGAACTCCTTATTATTTAAATATTATTTCAATTTGACCATATTCTTTATAAAAAAATAATTTAACCCTTAACCCTCAACCTAAATCCCTAAACTATTAAACCTTAAACCCTTAAACTCTTAAACCTATACCCTAAATCATATACCATTAAAAATAATTTCACCATCATCGATTCAATTCAATTCAATGAATTGTTGAATTCTCCTAAAAAATTAATTAAATTATTTTTTATATATGGTGAAATTATTTCTTGGCACAACTGATGGATCAATCCAGTACAGTAACCATTCAAAACATCGAAATAATTTCACCAGTTTCCATCCCTTTGCTCCATAAAAAAATGGAGGATCTCGATGAGCAAAGGGTGTGGCTTGAATCACCATTGGTAAATTCTCAACAGAGATTTGGCAAAAATGAAATCCTTGCAGAGATGAAGAAGCAGCTGATGTTAGCAGGCCCACTGTGTCTGTTAATTTCTTGATATTCGCTCTGTAGCTTATCTCAGTAATGTTTGTCGGTCATCTCGGAAACCTTGATCTTTCCGGTACGCTCGGTTCATGATGCCGAGCATTTTCGGTTTCGCGGTCCAGGAGTGTCAAGTCAGGTTCTTACAAACCCAAAACAATGTCGTTCCGATGATGGTTATCTCAGGATTCACAACATTACGAGTTGAAGGTTTTAAGGTTTAGGGTAAAATAATTTCATCATATATAAAAAATAATTTAATTAATTTTTTAGGAGAATTCAACAATTCATTGAATTAAATTGAATCGACGATGGTGATATTATTTTTAATGGTATATGGTTTAGGGTATAGGTTTAAGAGTTTAAGGGTTTAAGGTTTAATAGTTTAGGGTTTTAGATTGAGGGTTAAGGGTTAAATTATTTTTATAAAGAATATGGTCAAATTGAAATAATATTTAAATATTGAGGGTTCAATGGAAATAGGAAAATAGGTGAGGTACTAAATATATAGTTTACCCTTATTAAAAAAATTTAATATATATAAAAAATAATTTAATTGAATTTTTAAAAATAATTATTAATTGTATGATGGGTCCTTAAAATTTTAAATCTTTATTAATTAATTTAATGGTGTTCAGCGGTGTTAATCATTAGTAGTGTTTATCGGTGTTCGTCGCACGTGGTAGACTCATCCTAAGTGATATATCATATTTTTCCCTCGAGATTTGAAATGTTGAAATATAAGCACCTCTCAAGTTGTAAGTTTAGTATATTAAAAAAACAAATGTAGTTCATATGGTAATTTAATAATTCAAGATTGAAGTATAATTATTTAAAGATATTATTGCCCAAAACTTTAACTATTGCTATTAATTAATTTTAGTTTTTTCCATCCCTTAATTACTCTCTTATCCAGAATTTTAATTTAACAGTCTCAAAATTTTTAAAAATATATATTAAGCTTTAAAGTTTAAATAATTTTAATTGGATGAGTCTACCACGTGCGACGAACATTGATGAATACCACTAACGATGAACATCGATGAACACCATTAATTAAAAAAAAATCTAAAGGACTAAAATTATAATTAAAATTATCTCTTAAAAAATAAAAATCAAATTTAATAGTTACTTTATAATATTTTTTAATAGGTTAGAATCAAATATACCTAATTCTCCTAAACCCTAACAAAATCTGTAACCCCCTACACCCGCCTATGCGTTACAACGGATCGTAGGAAGTCACATTAGGGTCACAAGAGCGACCCACAATAAAAATACACATAAAAACATTTTTTTATTTCCTCAAAACACTGATTGAACTGAAAATTCAATTTCTGTTTAAAATATCGTTTTAGAAAAACATTTAAACACGTAACAGAAATTTCAGAAAGTGCTTTACAGACTCTATCATAAAACAATACATGACCTACATGACATACATGCCCACTAACTATACAGTACCGTACTCCAGAGGCAATGCCGAGGAATCTCCGAACACTGATGTCAAACATTAAACCATGATATACTCTTTTAACTTGCGATGGTAAAAACAACGTGAGCTTGGAAAAGCTCGGTATTACAGAACTACCAAAAGATGCTATAAGCTCATGCAGATACATGGTAGGCATAACATTTTCATGATGTTCCAAGTAGTAACAGTCTTCATTTCCTTTCCGCTATTTAAGGGTAACGTTATACTTGAGAATAACAGTACTTGTTCTTTATTCAAACGTTGAGTAACAAACAAGAATTATACTGGCTGATATATATATATATATACTACGAAGATGGAACAAAGAGTTTAGTGTTTAGTGTGTTCCAATAAGTGCAGATCAAACAGGCATAAAAACATACCAATCATATCATAAGAACACATAACAGTTCAATACAAATACTCGAGTGCATGCAAGGGCAACACTAGTGTCTACCCTCCAACCTTACACCAAATGCAGTCCCCCAGAACTGCATCCATAACGACTTACCCTAGGCCCGATGGGCATAGGTGCCACCTAAGGGGTTGCCTTAGGTCCATAAGGATTTACCCGTGCTAAAGCATCGGTACCTACTAAAGGGGAGACCTTGATTCCATAAGGATTTATCAGCTAGATCAGGGTTGTACCAACAGAGACTTCATTACATAACCCAACAGTATACCCTCATATAGTAATCGGTGTTCAGATTCCAGACATGAGTAACATAATACATGTAACAGACATATTCTATTCAGAGTATCAGAAACAGAAGTTCATGCTTTTGACAGATAAATGGACATACTATTGAGCAGAGCAAACATTTTCAGCATTCATCATGCAAACAGATTGTACCATCATAGGTCAAGCTAACATATCATGCTAACAAATTCATCAGACAGCCAGACAATACCATCACAGATCAGACAATCACATACCAAGTATACAGATTGAGCAGACATACATCAAGTAGGCAGAGAGTGTCATCATATATCCAGTTCATCATTTTATCTCATTTTTAACATAGTGATGCAATCTCAATAACAATTGAACATTCATCAAACATAGCATTGTTCATGATTAAATCTTTAGATTGTTTACTAATATGTAATCATTATACAATTCATTCAATAGAATATAACACACATGGAACACACTAGATGGAACATTTTATTTCTTGAAGATACTCGGCATTTACAGAAGGGGACACATTAAACTTTTGACAATTTGGACGAATTTCAAGAACGAGGTCCCTATTAGAAAGGGTTCGTAAAACGATTCATATTATGTATTCAAGAATTAGTACATCAAGATCTTAGAAAGTTTGGATATATCATAAGTACTTTAGTCATTTAAGCCTACAAGGGCATTATGGTCATTTTATCATACATGGGTGTTTGGGTACTTTATTCCAACGTGACATAAACAGTCGCTCAGGAAATTCTATTTACTCATCAGTTTTCCAGCCATGCATTCAGAGATTTCTATGATAAGATCTTTTGTGATATCGGATACATCCAGGGTTGTTCTGGTTACTATGGCTAACAAGGGCATTTTGGTCATTTAACTATCAGGAGTGATTTTGTAGTTTAGCCCAGTAATGATAAAATGACGATTTACAATAGTTAATATTTCCAGAAGTTTTTCAAGCCTCCAAACTGTTCGAACTAACATATCACAACCTTGCAGTACTAACCAACCCTTATATTAATATCAGGAGTGATTAACATACATGAGCGTGCTTCCTAACACTTAGGGGCACTTTAGCCCTTAAAGTCTCATTAGAATTCTCAGGATTTCATCAAATCCATAACTGTATATTTAACTCAAGAGAGCATTTTAGTCATTTTGGAAATTGGGATAAATTCACCGTTTTGTCAAATTTTACTATTTAGCAGTTCTATCATTTACGTACTCGGTAGAGATTAAGTCGTTCTAATCCCTTCAGCCCTTACAGACGGTTTACTCATTTTAGAACTTAAGGGTAAAATTGTCATTATGATTAATTAAGAATTTCGGTGCTCGAAGGCACTACAGTCTTTTTGGTCATTACTATCATTCCAATTAATTCATCTATTACTGTCGTAAGAATCAGCTCAAGAATACAACGGTATTTCCAGTAAATTCACCTTCGTGTGTTATACAGAGCTCGAGGGAAAATCCAAGTTTCTTTTAGTATCACACGCGTTCGAATAATGATGCCAAAGTCTTTTCCAATAAAACATACGTCTTAATTAGGGTAATTTTCAATCAGGTCGAATGCAGATTTCGGGTCACTTCCTTTATTAGGGGCAGTTTAGTCATTCTTATACCTTAGGGGCATTTTTGTAATCTCATATTCAATATCCCTTACTCCATATTTTGGGTGTTTAATCTTAGACACTATTGATCGAGTTGCGGATTTAACTGAATTATTTACTACTATTAAAACTTTCGATACTTCTGATCTATTAGTATTCTTATTCGAATATTTCAGTTTTATAATTTCCATATTTGTTTCTCGTATCTGATTCGGCCTAAGCGGAGTTTACAAAACAATTCATCATAAGCATGCATGCGATAACCGGATATCAACATGTACATAAAGCATACAATGGGTAGTAATGTATTACCTTAACTCCGAGTTACATCGCTCGGTTCGTGGACGACATTCGAACACACTTGAACCCGGATTCAACATCCCACAACCACGCGGATATGAAGATATGTGGATGCCTTCAATTAAACAAAATCCACAATTAATCCTTAATAACACTACCTTTAAACTGAACAAGAAACACATAAGCATTTTTGGGTTCATTATTAGATTTGGTGGCTTTCGGGTAAGAATTTTGCAAAACGGGCTTCAAAAACGGACTCAGAACGACAAAAAACATAAAATAGGACTTTTTGGATAACTTTGACTTTTTGGTCAATGGTCAAAGTCAACGCTAACGTCAACAGGTCAACAGTCAACGGGGTTTGAGTCAATGTTGATGTCATCATCGGTCAATGCTGACGTCATCAGTCAACCGAGTTGACTAGGACGGGTCAACTCACTGAGTTGACTCGGACGGGTTGACTCACTGAGTTGACTCGGACGGGTTGACTCACTGAGTTGACTCGGACGGGTCAACAGGTCGGGTCAACGGGTCGGATCGACGGGTCGAGTCAGGCAGACAGTTTGGGTCAGGCAGATGGTTTTGGGCTCGGTTTGGGCCGGGTGGTTCACTGAACTGGTTCGGTCTAGAGGGTTCAGACCGGTTCACTTACCAATTCGAAAGCCTGCCGGAACTTCGCCGTGAAATCACACCGGAATGCCGCTAGAGACCCCCAACAGCCTCGATTTCACCGAAAGAACATAGAGAAAGGCATGTTAAATCAACACATACCATATGTGGCGAAATAAAGCCGGAATCGAGCCGAAATTACCTAGAACGAAGGTGAACGATCAGAAAATGCGTTGCTCCGATGAGGCCCTTGTCGGCGTCGGATGGGTGATCAATCATAGGGGTTTTGCTCGCCTCAACGCTGTGAACACAGATCTGAGGTCCGTTTCTCGAACGGTCGACGTAGGTGGCCGGAAAAAGCAAGAGACAAAGGGAGCGAAAAATGGTTTCCGTCGAACATTCAAGCTGTTCTTCCCGTCGAACGACGACGATGCAGCGCGAGTGGCGCACAGGGACGGGATTGGAGTGCGGCGGTGAACACACCAATAGTGGCGGTGATGTCCACGACGGGGCGGTGATGGAGATCGGAGTCGGTGCCGAATGTAAACACCCTCTCTCCCTCTTTCCCTTTTCGATGGTAAAACAAAAAGGATGGTAGGTGAAGGGTCAATTCAAATATTAAATCAAATTTATTATACTCCTTAAAATTAACTCAAAACTACTTCCAGGTTGTAACACCTGGGTTTGGGGGTCGGATGAAAATAATATTAAAATATTGTTTCAGGTTTATAATTAAAATAATAATATATTTCTAATGGGCTTCGCGATTTCAAAATAATTAAAGTATGTTGGGCCTATCTTCTAAATCCAAAATCCATGGACTTTAGGAGATGTGGGTTTTAGCCATTCATTAATGGCATAATTGTAATTATGATTTTTGGTGAATAAAAATAAAACAAAAACAAAGATGATGGCATGTGCTCATCTTCTTCCTTCTCCATATTTTTCATTCCAACGACAAGGGAGAGCTTTTCTCTCCATTTCACCATTTCATCCCCTTTCACCTTCATCTTTGGAGCTTTTCCAAAGGTAATGACATTTTTGAGTTGGCCTTGTCTTCCTTTACATTATGGTACCATTAGATTTCATTTTCTTCATTGTTTTAGAAATTGGGTTTTTCCATGGAAAATTTTAAAGGTTGCTACTTTATGGGTTTTGATTTATGTTTTTGTTTTGTTAATGTCCAATATGATCTTAGAAACCAAAAAGGCCCTACATGTACGAACTTTAAAGTGTTTAATAAGAATTCCCGAATTTGGGTTTTGGGTGGGTTTTATGAGGGTTTTGAGTTGAGTTTTGGGTGTGTTCTATGTTGGAATTTGAGGGTTGATGTTAGGGTAATAGTTGAGGGCTGTTTTGGAAGCGTTTGACTGTGCTAAAAAGGTTGAAATCATGAGTTTTGGATTGGGTTTTAAGGCTGCCCAGGTTTGATGTTTTGGGGGTTGTTCTTGGCTTGGAATCTTGTGTTTATTGCTTGAATGGCGTTCCGGGTTTCTACATTGTTGTATGAGCTGATTTGAGGTTGTTTTGTTTGTGTTGAGATGGTTAGAAGCAAGAGAAGACAATGATAAAGCTTTGGTCTCGAATCCGAAAACTTGGATGCTTGGTAGGCTAGGCGGCTTGTGCTAAATGGAGTGGTCGGTGAGTGGTTATTGTTTTTAAATGGTTTTTAAATATTGGTTCAAGCATGTGAACCTAGGATGGGCTTGGTAAACCCACATAGAGTTGGGATTAGAGTGGTAGCCTAATCCCAAGCTTTAATTAGAGACTTTGGTTGCACTCTTTAATGGTTGTTTATGCCTCTTGATTAATTGTGGTTGTGGTGTTATGTATAATGTGTTATACATGTATATTGAGGCTTGGATTGATGCATTGTTATATGCTTGTGGATTGTGCATGATAGTTATCATGGTGAGTACGTGCTAAGCACGGAAGTTGATATGAAATGATGTTGTGAAAGGTTATGAATTGTGTTTAATATTGGCACTAGTATGCTTGGGTACAATGATCGATCATTAGGATATTTAGTGTGCACACGAGAGTTTTTACGTCGTTTAACGTCGTTTAGCTTGACGACCTGTGTTAAATTTTAGGTTCTTCAAAAATAAGTTCTTCAACTAAGCGGTGATGTCCATCCCTCGTCGTTTTTACGCCTTCCTCCGTATTGATTTTATGCATACACGTAGATGGACTCAGCCCCTTGATGTCGGATAAGGTCCATTTGATTGCCTCTTTATTTGTGTACAAAGCAACAACTAAGCTATTATCTTCTTCTTTTAACAGCTCGTTGGAAATGATGATTGGCAAGGTACCATTTTCGCCCAAAAATACCTAATTAAATTGCTCTAATTTCCGCTTTGGTGCCTACAAAATTGAAGGAAGAGCTTTAGACAAAGAAGGCATTAATGTAAAACTAGAAGTAGAAGAAATTTCTTTAAACTCCCTTTCGTCGGGTTCCTCTATTCCTAATTCCCTGCAAGTATCAACAAACAATTCAGTTTCTAAAATTTCATCGGCTAATGGATCGATAATATCAATAAAATTCAAACTTGCGACCGAATCAGGATACTTCATAGCTTTATACACATCAAACTTAACTACTTCCCCGTCAAATTCCATAGTTAAGATACCGTTGCAGACATCGATCTTTGTATGTGTTGTTGATAAGAAGGGTCGGCCAAGCAAGATTTCTGATCCGTTGTTGCTGCGATCATTTTCCATGTCAATAATGTAAAAATCAGTAGGAAAAATAAGATCGTTTACCTTTACCAAAATGTTTTCTAGTACCCCTTCAGGGTAGATAATTGACTGATCAGCTAACTGAACCGTCACTCGTGTTTCCTTCAATGGTTCAGTCGAAATTTTGTTGTAGACGCTCAATGGCATGACATTAATAGATGTGCCTAGATCGCACATTGCTCCCTTTATTCCGACATTTTTGATCTTGCAAGGAATCGCGAACATCCCTTGGTCCTTATATTTTGGTGGTAGGCGTCTTTGAAAAATGGCCGAAATGTTCTCGCTGAGGTTAACTCTTTCATTCTCGGATAGTTGCCTACGATTTGTGCATAAATCCTTCAAAAACTTTGCATACTTCGGCACCTTTCGAATGACATCGAGAAGTGGAATGTTGATTTCCACCTTCTTGAATATATCCAAAATTTCCTTCTCATCTTCCTTTTTGTCACGTCTTGCTAGTCGACCTGGAAAAGGAGGAACATGCTCGTAAGTAGAAAAAGAAGGATTGGGTTGGATGTTACCTGAGGTTGGTGAAGATTTTACTTCTTGGTCCTTCGAAGAAGTGCCTTCTTTATCTTTGTCGGATTTTTTCTCGGTCTCCTTTGGCGGTTCTGATGAAACTATTGTACCACTTCGCAAATTAATCGCGCTCACATTTTCTCTGTGAATTAACTATATCAGTTAATTTATCTATTTTATCAGTTAATTTATCTATTTTATCTTCAAGTGAAACAATTCTTACTTTGTGAACCCATCGGCTAGGTTCACTTAAGGAGCCGAATTGCTGTGAATTGGCGGCCATTGTAGAGATTAACGTTCTCGCTGCAGTAGGGGTCATGTTGACGAGAGCGACGCCGCTAGCGGCATCTACCATCTTCTTATCCATTGGGAGCATCCCTTCGTAGAGATACTGAAGGAGGGTTTGTTCGGATAGGCCATGTTGCGAGCAACTTGCGCATAACTTTTTGAGCCACTCCCAATAATCGTAGAGAGATTCGTCGCTCTTTTGTTGGATTCCCAAGATGTTTCGCCTAAGCTCGCTCCCCTTTGCCGCAGGAAAATACCTATCAAGAAAAATACGAGAGAGTTCAGCCCATGTAGTAATTGAGTTAGGCGGAAGATAAAATAACCATTCTTTAGCCGATCCGGCTAAGGAAAAAGGAAATGCCCGTAGTTTGATTTTGTCTTCCGAGACCCCTTGCGGCTTCATACTACTGCACACCATATGGAATTCGGCGAGATGTTTATGTGGACTTACGCTAGGGAGACCGTTGAATGTAGGGAGGAGATGAATTAAACTTGTTTTTAGTTGAAAAGGGGTTTTGCCATTAGGAAAAGCGATGCAGAGTGGTTGTTGCACAGCAGGGGCTGCGTTTAGTTCTCGAATTGTTTGATCCGCCATCGATTCTCGTATAGGATCTTCGATTGGTGTAGTTTCAGAAATGGATTCCTGATCAGATTGTTGTCTGCTTTGTTCTCGTTGTTGTTTCTTTCGCCTAAGCGTTTCTCCGTGAGCTCTACGAGCTCTTGCTTCAATCTCCGGGTCAAGGTCAACTAGATTTTTTGGATTGCTCCTGGTCATAAAAATCAAACAAAACAATCAGTGATTGCCGAAAATAAAATTCCCCGGCAACGACGCCAATTTTGACAAGCGTCGTTATACCCGTCAAAATAAATAAATAAATTAACCTCTTTCAACAAATAATATAATAAAGAAATTAAGTAGTTATAGGGAAAGAGGGTCGATCCACAAGGAGATTAGTCAGAATTCTTGACTGAAGGTTGCCTTGATTAATGCTTCCAGGAATATTTGTGAAAACAAGGACAGTAAAAAAAGGGTGATCTGATATTGAGTGAAAATGAAATAGTAGAATTAAATGCAAAAGTAAAGAAAATAATAAGGAAGTCCAAATATGCAAAATAGCCTCGAGCTAGCCTTGTCAATTCTTTCGATCATTGAAATGGATTTTTACTCCCGGGATCATATCGGTTACAGTCTGTGAGGCCCAACTCGTCGCAACTTGCTTCTCTCTCGAGTAACCAATCCTCCCAAGTCTATCTTTGAAGGTTGGTTCTTAAACAAGTTAACCACGTCTATCGCCGTTAAAATATTTAGTTTTGAAAACAAGAAAAGCCCGACTCAGAAATTGTCTTAAAAAGAATCGCTTCTGATTTTATCTTTCCTTAGCGGACCGCCGCTAAGAGTGTTCACAGGAAGTCGAAATTGCCACAGGCCGATCCTTCCTCCCAACTATGTTTTTAAACGATTCTATACCAACGATCTCTTTTTGATTTGAAAAACAATTAAAAACTTTAGTAAGGCCGATTGCCTAACTATCTAAGCTGAAACATAAAAATGTATTCCCGAAGGAAATTAGGCAATGTTCAATTCTCACGATTTGAATTGATTTGGCTAGTTCTTGGCTCAAGAGATTTAGCTAAGTATGATATTAGTTATCAGACTTAACTTGATTTTATAAAAATAATTAAAGAACATAAAAGAATAAAAGTAAGAAAAGAGAACTTTGATTAAAGACTAGAAATAACAAGTGTTTTCAAGCTAAAAGATGAAGACTCAACTCGATCCTAAGCCTTTACCAAGGAGTGGTATTTATATGCTTTGATTTACGAAGATAAATGATAAGAAAATTCAAAATAATAAAGGAAAAATAAACAATTCAAATGTTTTTGAAATTTAAATATAGAAAATCGAAACGGATAAGCTGCTAAGGTCTTCCATGACGTTCCAGAATCTTCCAAAAGTCACCACGCATCTGCCAAGTCAGACGCGTCGTGCCCAGTGTCGTGCCCACGATGCCAGTCATGACCATAATAATAAAAAGACTGCAGAAATGCCCTCTTTTACTGTTGTTTTCCAGAATTAGGTCCCTTGCGCAAAATATAGCAAAATGAAATGGATTAGGTAGCAAGAAATCCTAAAAACTAGAAAAATAGCAATTAAAAAGTGTCACGTTTGAGAGCTTATCAGGTGCACAGCCATGGTTATCGATATTCAACCTCGTACCGATACCAAATTTGGTTACTGGAATTTTTTAAAACCCTCGAGTATAGGTACGGGCACCCCATGTACCATTACCGTAACCCATAAATGCCATGTTTGGCCACGAATTTCACTAAGAAAACTCCCCAATCGAACCACCCAATTTTTTTTCATGCTTTCTATCACTTAGTAGGTATATTATTGGCAACTTGTATCACTTTAAATATATTAATAGTCATAGACTCCCAAAATCAAGAATATCCAAGTCAATATGTTTAAACACCCATAACACCTCAAAACTTAAACAATGCAAATAAATCACATTTAAGAAGAGCATGAAGCACATTGGAGTTGGAGATGTACGAACCTTGCTCAAAATCCCGAAATCCTACTCCCACAAGCTCCTATTCACTTCTTCTTTTTGCCTTGGGTATTGGATGGCTCCCCAACTTCTTTAACTAATCAACAAGTGTAAGAGCATATTTGTTACACTCTCAAATGATTAGAAACAGGTTTTTAAACGAATTTGCAACATGAAATTTGTCCTAAAACACCTACCACTCAAAACCCCCAACTAAAACTCATTTTCTCCTCTTACCACCATTTCCAACCATACTTACCTCGAAATGTAGATCGTGAGGAGGGGTTAACATATCTAAAACTCAAATCTGGGACGGCAAGATTGAAAGACAAAGTTTGAACCTTTACCTTGAATTTTCTTTAGAGCTCTTGTAAGAAAGAGGGAGTTTTTGGGTGAAGAAGATAAGTTAAGGAGGAGGATGTATTATGGGCAGCTTTTGGAAGGAGAGGGGACAAAGTTTAAAAGTTTTCAGCCTAAAAATGGGAGAACCAATGGCGGAGCCACGTTTAGTTTAGGGGTCAATTGACCCCACTTGATTTGTTGTGGTATGAGATTTTCAAATTGTTATATGAGTTTTTGAGGAGTTCGTATAAAATTTTTCATGGAAATATTATAATTGACCCCACTTGATTTGTTTGGGTATGGGGTCAACAATATTTATATTGTAGTGGTATGGGAATCTTCGTACCTCAGAGTCTACTCTGACCCCACTAAATGAAAATCTTGACTCCGCCACTAGGGAGAACCACACTTCAAGTCCCTCATCTTCCAAAGCTTCACAACTTGGCTTATTATCTAAGACCAAAGGCCAACACTCAAGGCCTAAAAGGTTTGAAATCTACTTGAACTAAGGCCCAAGGCTCAAATCAACGCTAACTCATTAACTCGGAACTCTTGGTTGTTATAGTATCAACCGTACGATAGACTTTCCGAAATAATTTCGTAAATTGAGACCATTCAAAGATTATGGATTGTGTACAATTTATTAGAATAGAAAGTGTTTTGTACAAATTATTAAAATAGGATCATTAATTTATAATTCGAAAGAGATTTAAAGGTGTTTGATTTGGGAGTAAAAAAGTGAAATTTTTAGGTGCAACAATATTTTGCTTTTACATGAATAAAAAACGAGTCTAACATGACTCAAACCCATGAGAACATAATAATATTTTACTTTTCTTACATGTTTTACCACTAGTGTAGAACAAATCCTTTAATTTTTCCCTTGTAAGTATGTAAGTTAACCTATTTTATGGTGCACATGAATGACAGACAGGTACGATTTCGCGGATTCTGCATCACACCAACACTAGTTGGGGTAGGTATTGGTATGAGTTTGGCACGTAGTGGTCAGGCATGGATGTCAAAAGTCATACTCGTTGTGGGTAGTAGGTAGGGGTGGATTTAAGACCTAACCCACCCGCCTTGTAATTTTATAATCCCTAGGATTCTGAAGGGGTTTGCCTTGTAATTTTCCTAAATCATATGGTATAAATTCCCTACTCAATTAATATAGCCTGATAAAATATTTTTTTTGTTTTGTTTGATGTTAGTGGTTGTTTGGCTGACAAATTTGACGGGCATGGACGGGTACGAGTGTAACCCCCTCGTCCCGGTCCGGACGCTTGACCGGCCCGAGTGGGCTACACGGGGAAAACCGAGGCGAAACTAGTTAAGGCTTCACTTCGGTTAACAACCCGAGAAAACTTTTTCATTATCATTATCTTGTCTAGATGTTTAATTAAGTCATATGTGAGAAAGGCAACAACGGAAGAAACAAACGAGGTAAACAACCAAACAGCACAACATAACAACCCCTTTTTTAAAATTAAACAGCAGGATGTATCGGAACGCCCATAGGGGGTTTCGATACGCCTTGACTAGGTCAACTGGCCAAAGTCAAAACGAGGAGACCGTTTCGAAACAGGGGTGGACTGTATCGAAACGTCCTCAACGGTCAACTTCTCGTGGTCAACGAAACGAAGGTCGTTCCGAAACGCCAAGGCTCGTTTTGATACTTCAATTTATCGTCAAAATCTCAGATTTCCAGTGGCAAAAACGTATCGAAATGACCACTGGCGTACCGAAACACCTGGCCGAAAACAAAGGGACAATATCAAAACGGGACCAACCGTTTCGATACGCCCTCTGTCTGCATATTGGTTTTAGCTAGTTTATGGCACATGGTTGCCCCAAAACACAAGATAAAGCCTCCAACAACCATCATACAACACCCTAAGGCAAAACCAAACACTACAAGCATGTTTAACACAATTCAAACATATAAAGACTACACATTCAAAGGACCATAAAAACAACATAAGATTCATACATGGCATTTAAGATTCATGCTTCAACAATAACATACACTTAGGCATCCATAAAGGCACAAGGCCAACAAACAAGGTAAGCAACTTAAACATGGTTTATAATCCAAACATGGCATCTACAAGCTACACCAACAACAACATATTAATGAGTCTAAACATGCTCATAAACCAACATCAACAATTCTCATCCAAAAGCTCAAGACAACAATACATATCCCATTGCTTGACTATTACACCTTATAACTTAAAAGTCCATACTTGAAAGCTAAGATAGCACCACAAGCACATTTGGAGGCCCTCTCCTTGCACAAGCAACCCACGAACTACGGATCTGCATTGTCGAACAAAAGAGAGCGTAAGCATAAAGCTTAGTGAGGGTAAGCTCATAACACAAACCTCGACAATGCAGGGTCCAAGCACGAGCAACAACCAAGGTAGAATGTATGATCTTACCTTCGATCCACAAGAGCCAAAATACACATGATGCATGAACATATATTCAATATTATGCCTGCTCAACAAGTCACAAGCTCAACACATGAGGATACATATCTCAATGTATTAGCAACACATATATCAATCCATATTGGCACCTAGCTATGACTCGAATACGCGGATAACCGTTGGAACTCACATCCAACACAACCATTACCTTACGGTGGGATTACACTCATCGTCGTTCACGCGGAGGGGATTCCACTCATCCTCACGCCCCGTCGATGGGATTACACTCATCACCGACTAACATATATATATATAAGAAGGTTTTTCGGGCGAACTCATACTCCATCTTGATGACTACTATCACCAAGACCACGCGCGCATTTGACTCACGTGTGCACACTAAACATCCTAATGATCGATCATTGTACCCAAGCATACTAGTGTCAATATTAAACACAATCCACAAACTTTCACAACATCAATTCATATTAACTTTCGTGCTTAGCACGTACTCACCATGACTCGCTGTCATGCACAATCCACATGCATATAACAATGCGTCAAAACCATGCCCTAACTTACATGTATAACACAATATACATAACCACCATAATAACAATTAAACATGAGGCATAATCAACAATTAGAGTTCAACCAAGGTCTCTAACTAAAGCTTGGGATTAGGCTACCACTCTAATCCCAACTCTAGGTGGGTCTACCAAGCCCAACCTAGTCCACATGTTTGAACCAACACTTGAAAACCACTTAAAAACATTTAACCACTCACCGACTATTCCAAGCTCAACACACTAGCCGATCAAGCTTCCAACGATTCCGGATTCGATCCTGAGGCTTCACAAACACAAATTCTTGCTTCTAATCATCTCAACACAATCAAAACAACCTCAAATCAGTTCACAAATCAAAGTAGCAAACCCAGAACACTAATCAAGCCCAAAACACTAAATTCAAGATATGAACAACCCCCAAAACCTTCATTCCCGAGCAGCCATGAAACACAGCCCAAAACCATTGATTCAAACACTTTTAACACTCCCAAAAGCTTCCAAAACAACCCTTAACCATTACACTAACATCAGCCCTCAAATTCCAACATAAAACACCCCCAAAACTCAACTTAAAACCCTTCAAAAACCCCACTTAAACCCAAGTCCGAGAATCATCATAAAACTCTTTAAAATTCATATATGTTGGACCTTATGGTTTACAAACAACTTATCTAACAACAATAAATCAAAAGCTTAGTTAAAAATCCATAAAGTTACAACCTTTAACAAAATCTTTGAAAAACCCAAAATACAAAATACTTGGTTTTATTGAAAACTAAAGGTACCAACATGAAGAGGAAGGTAAGGACAAGTCAAATATGTTTTTACCTTTCGAAAATCACCCAAGATGAAGAAGAATGGTGATGAAATAGTGATTTGGAGGAAGAGAGCTCTTTTGGTCGTGAGAATGGATTGGAAGAGAGGGGGAAGAAGATGACAAAAGCTATTTTAAACACAAAAGGGTTTTAAATTGAAAGACCACTTAATTACACTTTTGCCATTAATGAGATGGCAATCTCATAAACTCTAAAATCCATGGAATTTGAGTTTTAAATCAATTTAAGTCCAACATAAAATGTTTGTTTTGAAATTACGAAGCCCAAATAATATTTTATTATTTTAATTATGAAACCGAAATCCGAAACATTATTTTAATATTATTTTCACCCGACCCCCCGAACCCGGGTGTTACAGCGAGCTAGATGGTGGGTACCCAACTAAGTAGTGGGTGGGTTGGATTTGGAAATGTACACACGTAGGTAGGTGTGGACTTGAAAATTGTAACCATCGTGGGAGTGAATTAGTGTTGAATATGAAAATCTTAGGTGAGTATAAGTATGGGGTATCCACACTTACCTCTGCTCCGTTTAAAAAAGTGTTTTATGTTTTCAGATATTTATATAATTTAAAAATATTAAACTAAAATTTTATTTTAAAAAACAAGTAGTATCTTTTATATCTTGATTTGTCTGAAATTAGCTTTTTATTCACGATTGATGAAATTTGAAGGATCCCCGTTCACATGTGCTTTGGTATATAATTTTTAAAAACTCTCGTATGATGCAAAACACTAATGATTATGTTTTAAATAAATGAGTTTTTTTTAATTCAACAAGTGTTCTCAGTAGAAAAACGGATGATGTTGATCCTAAGAGATTCGGGTTCAACCGCTCTGTTTATAAAGTGTGTGCATTGTCAAATGTTAAGAAAATATATAAACAGATATCATCTTATAATCATTTTTAGACTATTAAAAAATAAATGAATTTTTAAATATAGTTAATATTTTCGCTTTTTAAAACAATAAAATTGAAAGTTTTATTTTTATAATTATGTATTTTGTATAATCTTTTATTAATTTAACAAGCATTTTGACTTTATGGCTTAGCTAATCAAATAATATACAAGTATTTTTTTGGATGTATATTTTTTAGAGTGCATGTCTATTATATAATCGCTCACAATCTTTATCCCAAGTCAGATAATCTTTTTAACACTTAAAAATTATGTATTTAATATCTCATCTATTTTGTGTATATGTTTTGGTTATTTAATTATTATTTTTGTAAAATAACACCTATTGATTTTATCTTACTTTACGTTACTGGTGAAGAGAAAATTATTTTTTAAAATGTTAAGTTAGTTTTGTTGTTGAATTTTAACATTAAAATGTTAAAATAAAAACAAAACATTATCTTAGGTATCATTTTATCAAAAAATTAATTGGTTCACCAAAACAAAATTACAAATAAGGTGCCAAATAGATAATTTATCCTATTTTTTATTAGCATCAATATAATAATCAATTAAACTACTAAGATAAGTCAATAAGTGATAGGAAAATTCTACAATGTGCGACGAACACCGATGAACATCACTAATGACGAACACCTCTGAACACCATTAAAATAATTAATAAAGATTTAAAATTTTAAGGACTCATCATACAATTAATAATTATTTTTAAAAATTCAATTAAATTATTTTTTTATATATGAAAATTTTATTTTTTTTAATAAGGGTAAACTATATATTTAGTACCTCACCTATTTTCGTATTTCTATTGAACTCCTCATTATTTAAATATTATTTCAATTTGACCCTATTCTTTATAAAAAATAATTTAACTCTTAACCCTCAACCTAAATCCCTAAACTATTAAACCTTAAACCCTTAAACTCTTAAACCTATACCCTAAATCATATACCATTAAAAATAATTTCACCATCATCGATTCAATTCAATTCAATGAATTGTTAAATTCTCCTAAAAAATTAATTAAATTATTTTTTATATATGGTGAAATTATTTCTTGGCACAACTGATGGATCAATCCAGTACAGTAACCATTCAAAACATCGAAATAATTTCACCAGTTTCCATCCCTTTGCTCCATAAAAAAATGGAGGATCTCGATGAGAAAAGGGTGTGGCTTGAATCACCATTGGTAAATTCTCAACAGAGATTTGGCAAAAATGAAATCCTTGCAGAGATGAAGAAGCAGTTGATGTTAGCAGGCCCACCGTGTCTGTTAATTTCTTGATATTCGCTCTGCAGCTTATCTCGGTAATGTTTGTCGGTCATCTCGGAAACCTTGCTCTTTCCGGTACGCTCGGTTCATGATGCCGAGCATTTTTGGTTTCGCGGTCCAGGAGTGTCAAGTCAGGTTCTTACAAACCCAAAACAATGTTGTTCCGATGACGGTTATCTCAGGATTCACAACATTACGAGTTGAAGGTTTTAAGGTTTAGGGTAAAATAATTTCATCATATATAAAAATAATTTAATTAATTTTTTAGGAGAATTCAACAATTCATTGAATTAAATTGAATTGAATCGAAGATGGTGAAATTATTTTTAATGGTATATGGTTTAGGGTATAGGTTTAAGGTTTAATAGTTTAGGGTTTTAGGTTGAGGGTTAAGGGTTAAATTATTTTTTATAAAGAATATGGTCAAATTGAAATAATATTTAAATAATGAGGGTTCAATAGAAATAGGAAATAGGTGAGGTACTAAATATATAGTTTACCCTTATTAAAAAAAATACAATTTTAATATATATAAAAAATAATTTAATTGAATTTTTAAAAATAATTATTAATTGTATTATGGGTCCTTAAAATTTTAAATTTTTATTAATTAATTTAATGGTGTTCAGCGTTGTTAATCATTAGTAGTGTTTATCGGTGTTCGTCACACGTGGTAAACTCATCCTAAGTGATATATCATATTTTTCCCTCGAGATTGAAATGTTGAAATATAAGCACCTCTCAACTTGTAAGTTTAGTATATTAAAAAATGTAGTTCATATGGTAATTTAATAATTCAAGATTGAAGTATAATTATTTAAAGATTTTATTGCCCAAAACTTTAACTATTACTATTAATTAATTTTAGTTTTTTCAATCCCTTAATTATTCTCTTATCCAGAATTTTAATTTAACCGTCTCAAAATTTTTAAAAATATATATTAAGCTTTAAAATTTAAATACTTTTAATTGGATGAGTCTACCATGTGCGACGAACATTGATGAACACCACTATCGATGAACACCATTAATTTTAAAAAAAATAAAAATCTAAAGGACTAAAATTATAATTAAAATTATCTCTTAAAAAATAAAAATCAAATTTAATAGTTACTTTATAATATATTTTTAATAGGTTAGAATCAAATATACCTAATTCTCCTAAACCCTAACAAAATCTGTAACCCCCTAGACCCGCCTATGCGTTACAACGGATCGTAGGAAGTCACATTAGGGTCACAAGAGCGACCCACAATAAAAATACACATAAAAACATTTTTTTATTTCCTCAAAACACTGATTGAACTGAAAATTCAACTTCTGTTTAAAATATCGTTTTAGAAAAACATTTAAACACGTAACAGAAATTTCAAAAAGTGCTTTACAAGCTCTATCATAAAACAATACATGACCTACATGGCATACATGCCCACTAACTATACAGTACTGTAATCCAGAGGCAACGCCGAGGAATCTCCGAACACTGATGTCAAACATTAAACCATGATATACTCTTTTAACCTGCGATGGTAAAAACAACGTGAGCTTGGAAAAGCTCAGTAATACAGAACTACCAAAAGATGCTATAAGCTCATGCAGATACATGGTAGGCATAACATTTTCATGATGTTCCAAGTAGTAACAGTCTTCATTTCCTTTCCGCTATTTAAGGGTAACGTTATACTTGAGAATAACAGTACTTGTTCTTTATTCAAACGTTGAGTAACAAACAAGAATTATACAGGCTGATATATATATTAGGAAGATTGAACAAAGAGTTTAGTGTTTAGTGTGTTCCAATAAGTGCAGATCAAACAGGCATAAAAACATACCAATCATATCATAAGAACACATAACAGTTCAATACAAATACTCGAGTGCATGCAAGGGCTTACTAGTGTCTGCCTTCCAACCTTACACCAAATGCAGTCCCCCAGAACTGCATCCATAAGGACTTACCCTAGGCCCGATGGGCATAGGTGCCACCTAAGGGGCTGCCTTAGGTCCATAAGGATTTACCCGTGCTAAAGCATCGGTACCTACTCAAGGGGAGACCTTGATTCCATAAGGATTTGCCAGCTGGATCTGGGCTGTACCAACAGAGACTTCATAACATAACCCAACGGTCTACCCTCATATAGTAATCGGTGTTCAGATTCCAGACATGAGTAACATAATACATGTAACAGACATATTCTATTCAGAGTATCAGAAATAGAAGTTCATGCTTTTGACAGATAAATGGGCATACTATTGAGCAGAGCAGACATTTTCAGCATTCATCATGCAAACAGATTGTACCGTCATAGGTCAAGCTAACATATCATGCTAACAAATTCATCAGACAGCTAGACAATACCATCATAGATCAGACAATCACATACCAAGTATACAGATTGAGCAGACATACATCAAGTAGGCAGAGAGTGTCATCATATATCCAGTTCATCATTTTATCTCATTTTTTAACATAGTGATGCAATCTCAATAACAATTGAACATTCATCAAACATAGCATTGTTCATGATTAAATCTTTAGATTGTTTACTAATATGTAATCATTATACAATTCATTCAATAGAATATAACACACATGGAACACACTAGATGGAACATTTTATTTCTTGAAGATACTCGGCATTTACAGAAGGGGACACATTAAACTTTTGACAATTTGGACGAATTTCAAGAACGAGGTCCCTATTAGAAAGGGTTCGTAAAACGATTCATATTATGTATTCAAGAATTAGTACATCAAGATCTTAGAAAGTTTGGATATATCATGAGTACTTTAGTCATTTAAGCCTACAAGGGCATTATGGTCATTTTATCATACATGGACGTTTTGGTACTTTATACCAACGTGACATAAACAGTCGCTCGGGAAATTCTATTTACTCATTAGTTTTCCAGCCATGCATTCAGAGATTTCTATGATAAGATCTTTTGCGATATCGGATACATCCAGGGTTGTTCTGGTTACTATGGCCAACAAGGGCATTTTGGTCATTTAACTATCAGGAGTGATTTTGTAGTTTAGCCCAGTAATGATAAAATGACGATTTACAATAGTTAATATTTCTAGAAGTTTTTCAAGCCTCCAAACTGTTCGAACTAACATATCACAACCTTGCAGTACTAACCAACCCTTATATTAATATCAGGAGTGATTAACATACATGAGCGTGCTTCCTAACACTTAGGGGCACTTTAGCCCTTAAAGTCTCATTAGAATTCTCAAGATTTCATCAAATGCATAACTGTATATTTAACTCAAGAGAGCATTTTAGTCATTTTGGAAATTGGGATAAATTCACTGTTTTGTCAAATTTTACTATTTAGCACCTCTATCATTTACGTACTCGGTAGAGATTAATTCGTTCTAATCCCTTCGGCCCTTACAGACGGTTTACTCATTTTAGAACTTAAGGGTAAAATTGTCATTCTGATTAATTAAGAATTTCGGTGCTCGAAGGCACTACAGTTTTTTTGGTCATTACGATCATTCCAATTAATTCATCTATTACTGTCGTAAGAATCAGCTCAAGAATACAACTGTATTTCCAGTAAATTCACCTTCGTGTGTTATACAGAGCTCGAGGGAAAATCCAAGTTTCTTTTAGTATCACACGCGTTCGAATAATGATGCCAAAGTCTTTTCCAATAAAACATACGTCTTAATTAGGGTAATTTTCAATCAGGTCGAATGCAGATTTCGGGTCACTTCCTTTATTAGGGGTAGTTTAGTCATTCTTATACCTTAGGGGCATTTTTGTAATCTCATCTTCAATATCCCTTACTCCATATTTTGGGTGTTTAATCTTAGACACTATTGATCGAGTTGCGGATTTAACTGAATTATTTACTATTATTAAAACTTTCGATACTTCTGATCTATTAGTATTCTTATTCGAATATTTCAGTTTTAATAATTTCCATATTTGTTTTTCGTATCTGATTCGGCCTAAGTAGATTTTACAAAACAATTCATCATAAGCATGCATGCGATAACCGGATATCAACATGTACATAAAGCATACAATGGGTAGTAATGTATTACCTTAACTCCGAGTTACATCGCTCGGTTCGTGGACGACATTCGAACACACTTGAACCCGGATTCAACATCACACAACCACGTGGATATGAAGATATGTGGATGCCTTCAATTAAACAAAATCCACAGTTAATCCTTAATCACACTGCCTTTAAACTGAACAAGAAACACATAAGCATTTTTGGGTTCATTATCAGATTTGGTGGCTTTTGGGTCAGAATTTTGCAAAACGGGCTTCAAAAACGGACTTAGGACGTCAAAAAACATAAAATATGACTTTTCGGAAAACTTTGACTTTTTGGTCAACGGTCAAAGTTAACACTGACGTCAGCAGGTCAACAGTCAACGGGGTCTGAGTCAACGTTGATGTCATCATTGATCAATGCTGACGTCATCAGTCAACCGAGTTGACTCAGACGGGTCAACTCACTGAGTTGACTTAGACGGGTTGACTCACTGAGTTGACTCGCACGGGTCAACAGGTCGGGTCAACGGGTCGGATCGATGGGTCGAGCAGACAGGTCGGGTCAGGCAGATGGTTTTGGGCTCGGTTTGGGCCGGGTGGTTCACTGAACTGGTTCAGTTTAGAGGGTTCAGACCGGTTCACTTACCAATTCAAAAGCCTGCCGGAACTTCGCCGTGAAATCACACCGAAATGCCGCAGGAGACCCCTAACAGCCTCGATTTCACCAAAAAAACATAGAGAAAGGCATGTTAAATCAACCCATACCATATGTGGCGAAATAAAGCCGGAAGCGAGCCGAAATTACCAAGAACGAAGGTGAACGGTCAGAAAACGCGTTGCTCCGATGAGGCCCTTGTCGGCGTCGGATGGGTGATCAATCATAGGGTTTTTGCTCGCCTCAACGCCGTGAACACAGATCTGAGGTCCGTTTCTCGAACGGTCGACGTAGGTGGCCGGAAAAAGCAAGAGACAAAGGGAGCGAAAAATGGTTTCCGTCGAACATTCAAGCCGTTCTTCCCGTCGAACGACGACGATGCAGCGCGAGTGGCGCACAGGGACGGGATTTGAGTGCGACGGTGAACACACCTATAGTGGTGGTGATGTCCACGACGGGGCGGTGATGGAGATCAGAGTCAGTGCCGGATGTAAAAACCCTATCTCCCTCTTTCCCTCTTTCGATGGTAAAACAAAAAGGATGGTAGGTGAAGGGTCAATTCAAATATTAAATCAAATTTATTATACTCCTTAAAATTAACTCAAAACTACTTCCAGGTTGTAACACCCAGGTTTGGGGGTCGGATGAAAATAATATTAAAATATTGTTTCAGGTTTATAATTAAAATAATAATATATTTCTAATGGGCTTCGCGATTTCAAAATAATTAAAGTATGTTGGGCCTATCTTCTAAATCCAAAATCCATGGACTTTAAGAGATGTGGGTTTTAGCCATTCATTAATGGCATAATTTTAATTATGATTTTTGGTGAATAAAAATAAAATAAAAACAAAGATGATGGCATGTGCTCATCTTCTTCCTTCTCCATATTTTTCATTCCAACGACAAGGGAGAGCTTTTCTCTCCATTTCACCATTTCATCACCTTTCACCTTCATCTTTGGAGCTTTTCAAAAGGTAATAACATTTTTGAGTTGGCCATGTCTTCCTTTACATTATGGTACCATTAGATTTCATTTTCTTCATTGTTTTAGAAATTGTGTTTTTCCATGGAAAATGTTAAAGGTTGCTACTTTATGGGTTTTGATTTAAGTTTTTGTTTTGTTAATGTCCAATATGATCTTAGAAACCAAAAAGGCCCTACATGTATGAATTTTAAAGTGTTTAATAAGAATTCCCGAATTTGGGTTTTGGTGGGGTTTTAGGAGGGTTTTGAGTTGAGTTTTGGGTGTGTTCTATGTTGGAATTTGAGGGTTGATGTTAGGGTAATAGTTGAGGGCTATTTTGGAAGCGTTTGAGTGTGCTAAAAAGGTTGAAATCATGAAATTTGGATTGGGTTTTAAGGCTGCCCAGATTTGATGTTTTGGGGGTTGTTCTTGGCTTGGAATCTTGTGTTTATTGCTTGAATGGCGTTTCGGGTTGCTACATTGTTGTATGAGCTGATTCGAGGTTGTTTTGTTTGTGTTGAGATGGTTAGAAGCAAGAGAAGATAATGGTAAAGCTTCGGGCTCGAATCAGAAAACTTGGATGCTTGGTAGGCTAGTCGGCTTGTGCTAAATGGAGTGGTCGGTGAGTGGTTATTGTTTTTAAATGGTTTTTAAATATTGGTTCAAGCATGTGAACCTAGGATGGGCTTGGTTAACCCACCTAGATTTGGGATTAGAGTGGTAGCCTAATCCCAAGCTTTAATTAGAGACTTTGGTTGCACTCTTTAATGGTTGTTTATGCCTCTTGATTAATTGTGGTTGTGGTGTTATGTATAATGTGTTATACATGTATATTGAGGCTTGGATTGATGCATTGTTATATGCTTGTGGATTGTGCATGATAGTGATCATGGTGAGTATGTGCTAAGCACGCAAGTTGATATGAAATGATGTTGTGAAAGGTTGTGAATTGTGTTTAATATTGGCACTAGTATGCTTGGGTACAATGATCGACATTAGGATGTTTAGTGTGCACACGAGAGTCAAATTCGCATGTGGCCTTGGTGACGTTAAGTCATCAAGGAGGAGTACGGGTTCGCCCGTAAATCTGTATATATATATATTAGTCGGTAATGAGTGGAATCCCATCGACGGGGCGTGAGGATGAGTGGAATCCCCTCCGCGAGAGCCGGTGATGAGTGTAATCCCACTGAAGGTAATGGTTGTGTTGGAAGTGAGTTCCAACGTGTTATCCGTGTATTCGAGTCATAACTAGGTGCCAATACGAGATGATATATGTGCCAACATTATATGAATTGTGATTCCAATATGGATTGATATTTGTGGTTTTCAATACCTTGATATATGTATCTTCGTGTGTTGGGCTTATGATTTGTTGATCATGGCATAAGGTTGATTATATGTTCATACATCATGTATATTTTGGCTCATGTGGATCGGAGGTAATATCATGCATTCTATTTTGGTTGTTGCTTGTGCTTGGACCCTGCATTATCGAAGGTTTGTTTTATGAGCTTACTGTCACGAACGTATTCTCACAAACCCGATCCGTGCGGCGTTAGCAACTCTTGGCAATGCTAACAAGCCTTAATGTCCCTCGCAACACTTGGCTGAAACGATCACAAGAGAAGGCAAGAAGTTTTACAAGTAAAAGAACTTGTATTAGCTATGAAAGAAGGCTTACAAGAGTGTTTTGGATGCTTACAATGCTTAACTTTCTAAGTGAGTACAAAATGAGGGGGTGGCCCTATTTATAGGCTCCCACCTCCCTAATAGACGGCTAGGATCATTTTGATCCGACGGTCACGAATGTGCCTCCCAAAATATCTAGTATACATCCATATCTTTCTAGAGTGTTCTATACATATCTATTCATGCCTATAGATATCTACAACTATCCAACATGTTCTAGAGAACTCCAGGGTCTTCCAGAGTAGTCTCGATCCTTCCCGAGCTTTCCCGAGCCTTCTGGGGCCTTCTGGTGCCTCCCGGGTTTGTCTAGACTTGGATAGAACGTCCCGGACCTTTCTGGAACGTTGTGGCTTGTTCCTTTAAGTGCTTGGCCGTCCATGACCCTTGTGCTATCCTCCTTGGTGCTAGTTGGCGTCAAAAAGGCCCAAGGAGGGTCTTGAACCTCGGTTTGGATTTGTGGGAGAAAATAGGTGGGTCGTGACATCCTCCCCGACCTAAGCTCGCGACGCCCTCGTCGCGCCTTCGTTGAATTGATCGAGTTGGTCCTTGAATTGCCAAAGAGCTTCTTCGGTCTCCCAACTTGCTTCGGCAATGGGCAGTCCCTTCCATTTGATGAAGTACTCTTTGTAGCTTGGAACGCCCCTCCTTCGAACAACTCGATCAGCTAATACCTCTTCTACTTCCTTATCAAAGGAAGTGACCACGGCTGTGGGTGCTCGGTTGGACACCCCTCGTGTTGGATCTTCCATGTCTTCATGGTAAGGTTTCAACAAGCTTACATGGAAGACTGGATGAATCTTGAGCCTCGGAGGCAATTGGAGCTTGTAGGATACCTTGCCCACTCTCTTAATCACTTGGAAAGGTCCCTCGTACCTGCGAACAAGTCCCTTGTGCACCTTTCGAAAGACCTTGAACTGTTGGGGCAAGAGTTTGAGCATGACAAGATCACCTTCTTTGAACTCCAAATGCCTTCACTTGGAGTCAGCCCACTTCTTCATTCTTTTGCTAGCCTTGTGAAGTGCTGCTCGGGCTAACTCGTTTTGTTCATGCCATGATTTGGCAAACTTGAAGGCAGCAGGGCTCTTCCCTTCGTAGCGTGTGGCAAGGGAGAGCGGGGTGGATGGTTGTTGTCCTAAGACAACCTCAAAGGGACTTTGTTGAGTGGCCTCACTCTTTTGCAAGTTATAGGAGAATTGTGCCACATCTAGGAGCTTGGCCCAATCTCTTTGGTTGGCACTTACATAGTGCCTCAAGTATAGCTCTAGCAAGGCATTGACCCTCTCGGTTTGCCCATCACTCTGAGGGTGGAAGCTGGTGGAGAAGTTTAAATCGGACCCAAGCATCTTGAATAACTCTGTCCAGAACCTTCCTGTGAATCGAGGGTCACTATCACTCACAATGCTTGTCGGGACACCCCAAAGCTTGACTACATTGCGTAGGAAAAGCTTGGCTGCTTCCTCGGCGGTGCAATCGGTTGGGGCGGCAATGAATGTAGCGTACTTGCTGAAGCGGTCCACCACGACCATGATGCTTCCAAACCCCTCGGACTTGGGTAGACAAGTTATGAAGTCCATCGAGACACTCTCCCAAGGCCTCTCTGGAATGGGCAAAGGATCTAGGAGTCCACCTGGTTGGTGTTGAACCACCTTGTCTTGCTGGCATACGAGACAAGTCCTCACATACTCTTCGATAGCATCCTGCATGCGAGGCCAATAATAGGTGGACTGAAGGAGTGCTAAGGTACGTCGCATACCTGGGTGGCCTGCCCACAATGAGTCATGGCACTCCTTGATGAGTTCCTTGCGCAAGTTGCCCCACTTGGGCACGTAGAGCCTGTTGCCCCTTGTGTAAAGTAGGCCATCACTCATCCAGAATCGTCGGGTCTTGCCTTCATTCACCAATGCAATGATGCTTTGGGCAAGAGGCTCGAGCTGGAGGCCTTCCTTGATCTTCTCGAGGATAGGGCTGGTGACTTGACTTAAAGATGCAAGCTCCGCCTTGCGACTCAATGCATCCGCGACCACGTTTGCCTTGCCCGGCTTGTATTGCATCACATATTCGAACTCGGCTAAAAAGTCCTGCCATCGAGCTTGCTTTGGACTTAGCTTCTTCTGGGTCTGGAAGTAGCTAGTAGCGATGTTGTCGGTGAGAATCAAGAACTTGGACCCAAGAAGATAGTGTCGCCACACTCTCAGGCAATGGATGATGGCTGTCATTTCCTTTTCTTGGACTGTGTAGCGCCTTTCTGTGTCGTTGAGCTTCCGACTCTCGTAAGCAATCGGATGCCCCTCTTGCATAAGTACTCCTCCAATAGCAGATTCCGAAGCATCGGTGTGTACCTCATAAAGTTTAGTGTGGTCGGGTAGGCTGAGAACTGGCTCCTCGCTCACGGCCTTCTTCAAGTCTTCAAAGGCTTCTTGGCACTTAGGTGTCCACACCCACGGCTTGTTTTTCTTTAGTAGCTCGGTGAGTGGTGTAGCTCTAGCGGAGTAGCCTTTGATGAAGCGGCGGTAATAGTTCACCAACCCAAGGAAAGACCTTAGTTCGGTCACCTTAGTGGGTGGCTCCCACTCTTGGATGGCACACACCTTGCCATCCTCCATCATGAGTTGCCCATCCTTGATCTTATGCCCCAAGAACATTACCTCGGGCTTGGCAAAGGAGCACTTCTCCTTCTTAATGTATAATTGGTTCTCCCTGAGAACCTTGAACACCACCCTTAGATGTTCCACATGTTCCTCTAAGGTGTTGTTGTATACCACTATGTCATCGAGGTATACTACCACGAAACGATCGAGATAGGGATGGAACAATTTGTTCATCAAGGTGCAAAATGTGGCTGGGGCATTTGTCAAACCAAAGGGCATGACTAAGAACTCGTAAGAGCCATACCTGGTGATGCATGTGGTCTTCGGCTCATCACCTTCTGCTATACGCACCTGATAGTACCCCGAGCGAAGATCGAGCTTGGTGAAATAACGTGCATGCCCAAGCTGATCGAACAAGTCTGAGATCAAAGGAATAGGATACTTGTTCTTAATGGTGACCTTGTTGAGCGCTCGATAATCGATGCACATTCTGAGAGAACCATCCTTCTTCTTTTGGAAAAGAACGGGTGCCCCATATGGTGCCTTGGATGGTCGGATGAAGCCTGCATCGAGTAGACCCTTGAGTTGCTTCCTTAACTCTTCCAACTCAGGGGGTGCCATGCGATAAGCGCTCATGGCTGGTGGCTTGGTCCCTGGTTCCAACTCGATAGCATGGTCCACCTCTCTCCTTGGTGGTAGCCTCTTGGGTAGTTTTGGTGGTGCAACATCCTTGAATTCTTCGAGCACCTGGGCTACCTCCCTTGGTAGATCTTCATCGGGCAAGAGTTCCTCGTCATCGTACTCTCGAAGGATTGCTAGGTAGCTTTCCTCGTTCCTTTTGATGCCCTTCTTGAACTGGAGTGCTGAGAGCACCTTGGCATCTTGTTTGGTTGCCCTAGTCGTCGGGACCACACAAGCTCGGTTGCCATCCATGATGCACATAGAGTTGGCAAATGGCACGGGGAAGGCTTTGACTCGATCTAGGAATTCAAGTCCTAGAACAACCTTGAAGTCGTCCATGGGCACGACTGAGTAATCGATCTGACCCGACCAAGCCCCCACGTTGGTCTTGACTCCACGAGCTATGCCATGGATGGGTCGAGCGGCAGAGTTAACTGCTTTGATAGAGCCTCCCCCTTCTGATGCCTTGAGCCCTAACCTCTTGGCCTCTTCAATGGAAACAAAGTTGTGGGACGCACATGTGTCTAGCATGGCTTTAGTCGCCTTCCCATTGATGGTCACGTCCACGTAAAGCAAGCCTTTAGCTTCTGTCTTTGGGGCGGATTGGAGGACATTGAGAAGTTGTAGGGAACCCATTTGGACACCCTCTTCATCCTTGTCGGTGTCGCTTCCCTCTTGATGCTTGGCTAGGAGCGAGTTAAGTGCTTGTCTTTGTGGGCACTCTCGGACCCAATGATCGCCATCACAGATGAAGCATTTGTTGGATGGGGGACGCCTTGTGCCTCGAGTGTCCTTGGCTTTGCCTTTGTCTTTGTTCTTCCAAAAGGATGAATCCTTGTGCTTGGGCGAGCTTGCCTCTTGGTGGCTCTCCTTGCGATGGCCCTTGTCTCCCCCACCTTTAGCATGACCACCCTTCTTGTCCTTCGTCTTGGCGGTCGACTCTTTGTGGCTTGAATAGTCAACAAGACTTTCGGCTACGGCTATGGCGTCGGCAAGGGTTTGTACTCCTCTACGCCTTAGCTCTGTTTTTGCCTACTGTTGGAGTCCATCCATGAAGTGGAAGAGGGAGTCTTTATCGGACATGTCGGGAATCTCGAGCACTAGATTGGTAAACTCCTTGATATAATCTCGGATGCTCCCTGAGTGCTTTAGCCTTCGCAAGCGGCCTCGTGCTTCTTCCTCGGCATTCTCGGGGTAGAATTGTTTCTTAAGCTCCTTTATGAAATCATCGAGAGTAGAGATAGTACACGTACCTTTCTCAATGTCTTGGCGCCTTCTCCTCCACCATAGCATGGCGGTGTCGGTGAGGTACAAAGTAGCGGTTTGGATCTTAGAGGCCTCGTCCACAATGCCAACGGCCCCAAGGTACTGCTCCAAGCCATATAGGAAGTTGTCGACTTCCTTAGCGTTGCGAGTTCCTGAGAAGGTCTTTGGTTTGGGCACCTCAACCTTCCTAGACTCATAAGAGGTGCTTGGCCCGGCAACCATAGCACGCTTACACAAGGCCACATCGCCTTGTAGTGCCTCGACTTGGGCACGGGTGTGGTCTAGCTCTTCTTGAAGGGAAGCACGTACCTTGGAGAGCTCTTCCATGAGAAGGTCGCGAACTTGTCCCATTTCTGCTCGCATGGCCTCTTCTAGCTTCACCATCATGGCCTTCATGGCGGTGTGGAGCTCGGCGTCCTCGGCCTCAAGGCCTTCCACCCGTTGGGTAAGGTCGTCCACATTGGCCCCTATGCCTCCCACGTTCTCCTCTACGTGGGCTAGACGGTTCTCAAAGCTAGAGATCACATCCCTCGACTTGCCCCTTGGCCTAGTCGCACTGGGATCAGCCACCTCCTCTCGCCCTCGTTGTTGTTCTTGGGTGACTTCTGCCTCGGTTGAGCTAGCCACTTGAACTTTGCCTGACTTCACCATATCCCGGGTCTCGAAACACGCTCTGATACCAACTGTCATGAACGTATTCTCACAAACCCGATCCGTGCGGCGTTAGCAACTCTTGGCAATGCTAACAAGCCTTAATGTCCCTCGCAACACTTGGCTGAAACGATCACAAGAGAAAGCAAGAAGCTTTACAAGTAAAAGAACTTGTATTAGCTATGAAAGAAGGCTTACAAGAGTGTTTTGGATGCTTACAATGCTTAACTTTCTAAGTGAGTACAAAATGAGGGGGTGGCCCTATTTATAGGCTCCCACCTCCCTAATGGACGGCTAGGATCATTTTGATCCGACGGTCACGAATGTGCCTCCCAAAATATCTAGTATACATCCATATCTTTCTAGAGTGTTCTATACATATCTATACATGCCTATAGATATCTACAACTATCCAACATGTTCTAGAGAACTCCAGGGTCTTCCAGAGTAGTCTCGATCCTTCCCGAGCTTTCCCGAGCCTTCTGGGGCCTTCTGGTGCCTCCCGGGTTTGTCTAGACTTGGATAGAACGTCTCGGACCTTTCTAGAACGTTGTGGCTCGTTCCTTTAAGTGCTTGGCCGTCCATGACCCTTGTGCTATCCTCCTTGGTGCTAGTTGGCGTCAAAAAGGCCCAAGGAGGGTCTTGAACCTCGGTTTGGATTTGTGGGAGAAAATAGGTGGGTCGTGACATTACCCTCACTAAGCCTTTATGCTTACGCTCATTTTTGTTCGACAATGCAGATCTATAACTTGTGGGTGGCAAGGGAAAGGAAAGGCCTCCAAGTGTCGCTTATGGTTAGCTCAAGTATGAACTTTAAATTGAAAGATTGTAATAGTCAAGCAATGGGATAGGTGTTGTTGATTTGAGCTTTAATGTGTGTTGAATTGGTTTTGCTTTTGGATGCTTTGTTTGAATTGTAAACCTTGTTATGTTGTCTGTCGTGAATGTCTATATGTTTTATTTCTAAGGCATGAACCTTTATATGTTAAGTATGTCTTCTTTTTGATAAATGTATGAATTCTTTCATTGCATGATCCTTGTACGTTTTGAATGCCATGTATGTTGATATCCTGGTTGTTAAAGGTTGTACGTATGTTGTTTGTGGCTAGGGGAGTCGTAAATCGCATCTAGAGTCGAGTCTTAAATCGTTTTGCTAAAATTTGGAGACTTGCGGTGCAGGGCATATCGATACTTCTAAGGGCCGTACCGATACGGTCTTGCCTTTCAGAACTCAGTTTTGGCTTGGTGTATCGATACGCGGGTGTGTATCGATACGCCCAAAGCTCACTGGAAATCCGAGATTTTGGTAAGACTTTGGTGTATCGATACGGGCTCTAGGCGTATCGGTACGGTGTTGTCTCGTTGACCGCGAGATGTTGACCGAGGAGGGTGTATCGATACGCCCAAGGGCTGTATCGATCCGGTCTCCCTGAGTTGACTGAAGGCAGTTGACTTGGTGAAGGCGTATCGATACCCTCTGTAGGTGTATCGATACGGCCTGCTTAAAAGGGAAAAATGGGCTGTTTTAAAGTGTTGTTTTGGATGGTCGTTGTTTTATTGCTTGTGTTTCCGCTGTCGTGTTTCACATAGGACTTAATAATGCATTTAGACAAGAATTAAATAAAAGAAATTTTCTAGGGTTGCTAACCGAGGTGGGACTTTAACGGGTTTCACATCGGTTTTCCCCGTGTAGCCAACTCGGACCGGTCAAACGTCCGGACCGGGACGAGGGGGTTACATTTGCTGGTATCAGAGCCTAAGGTTTTCGAGACCTTGGGCAGGTAAGTGAGGTAAGTTTAATTTTTGTATTGTAATTGCTCGGTGTTTGCTTTCCATGTAAGCATGTTTGCTTGTTTATCAAGTATGCTTGGTGTATGTTGTTTGATCGTGCGTGTGTGTTGCTTGAAGCATGTTGAGTGGAGTCCCATTGCTTCTATTACATCGGAAAAAGAGATTTTTAAGTGAGGGAATCATACTTGAGCCACTTGGACTCTTTCCTTTGCTAACCCGGTTTGTATGTTAATTTGTTGTTGTTGTTGATTTATTGCTTTTTTAGTAAGTTCGAGGCCAAGGCGTGGGCCGTGAATCGGTACCGGAGTTGAGGTACAATTGGTTTGTTTGAGTCATGATGTATGTGGGTTGATTCTTGTTGGTGAGGGACGATGTGATCGTTTCTGGTATTAGTTGGTAAAAAGAAGTGAAGACCTTTGAGTGAGGTTCAGAGTGGTATCGTTGTTATAGTAGATAAGCCCTTGGTACAATTTTGAGTTTGTTTTCCCTTCCGGTTGATTCTGAATCTGTACTTCTGTATATTGTTAGCAAGTATGCAAAGTTTGAATGTGTCCGGTGAAGTGTTAGAGGTAGGTATGAGTACCTTAGTTCTTTTGGCGAGATCAGGATAAGGGTCTCGTGTGAGTAATCTGGAACTCAGAAATGTTAGTTGGTGATCGTTGGGGTTCGGCCTATGGTTTTAATACAAGACAGTCAGTCAGTGTCCGTGAGTGGGAATTGATCCGTGTGATTGGGCCAGTGTACGTCTGAGTTGTCTCCCAGCAAGAAGGAGAGATGAAGTAACTTCCGATATAGTAGAGCTGAGAAGGAAGCCTTGAGTTTTGACTCCAGATTGTTTAGTAGTGGTATATTTTGAGTCGTCGGGACCGATGTTATAGAACAAGTTCAAGCATGATTGTTTGTGTGTGATCAGAACTAAATTTTGAGGTTTCGAGATGCTCTAAGTACGGTTTTGAAGAGTTAGCTTATGTTTGGAGGACCAGCCTAAAGACAAGAGAACCGAAGACTATCAGTTGTGTACATGTGAAGTTCCAATTCCTGCGGAATTGTCCTTTTGTGTGAGCATGCAAGGAAATTTGATATGCTTGTTGAGATCTTAGATGTAGGGACGCATGTGACTAGACCTTTTTGGTGAGATAGTGGCGGTTAGAAAGATATATGGAAGATGTTTGTTGATAGTTCAGGGTTACGTGTTTCAAGTAGTTGTGAAGTAACTGTCTTTTTACGGTTTCGATGTAACATTTGGCTTGGTTTGGCTTGTAAAACATAGAGCTAGGGTATACGTTGAGACAAAGAGAGAGAGTTGCCTTGAAGTCGCAGATTACTATGAGACTGTAGTGGTAGGTGAGGATGTGAACTTCTTATCGAATGTTGATCCAGCTTTAGAGGTCAAAGATTGATTGAGTTTGGTTGACATGCTTGCCTAGCAAATGCGATGGATTTAATTTTTGAATGAGGATTGGACCGCAGAATGTTAGAATAGTTTGTGTTTTCCTAAAAGTGTTGGGAAGAATTACCCGGTTTGTCTCTTGGTAGGGAAGAAGAGTTTGTTATTGATACCGTCTCCGAGGTTGCTCCTGTTTTGATTGCTTTGTATCTTATGGTTCCCGAAAGGATTGAGAGTGTTGAAGAATCAACTACGAGATTTGTTAGACCATAGATTCATTAGGCCTAGTACATCATCTTAGAGTACGACAGTGCAATTTGTGAATAAGAGAGAAGACAATACGAGGATGTGTTTAGATTACAGTTAGTTGAAACAATTGACAGTGAATAATTAGTATCCATTTCCGAACGTCAGTGGTTTGTTGATCAGTTGGGGTGTGCTCCAGTCTTTTCAAGATTTATTTGAGATCCGATTACTACCAGTTGAAAGTGAGAGAAGTTGAAGTACCAAAGACAGCTTTCGGGGAAAGATGTGATCGCTTTGAGTTCCGAGTTATGCTGTTTCGTTTGACTAGTGTGTTAGTTACTTTTATAGAGATGTCGAGCAGAATATTTCCTGAGCTCCTTGATCAGTTTGTAGTAGCTCTCATAGATGATACATGGGTATATTCATGTACCAAAGAAGACCATGACAAGCTTTGGAGTTAGTGTTGTAGATCCTAGTAGAGAATTAATTGTATGCCAAGTTGAGCAAACGTGAACTCCGAGTTAAGGAAGATGTTCTCCTAGTACATGTAGATTAGCCGAGTATATTAGGGTAAATCCTAAGTAGGCAGAAGAAGATGTGAGTTGGAAGAAATCGAAGACAGTGACAGGTATCTATAGTTCCTAGGTCTAGCATTGTTACTATCGGAGGTTTGTAAATGATCTTTTGAAGATAGTTGCTCCTTTGACTGATTGCTACAGAAGAATGTCTAGTTATGTGGTCAGATGCGAGACAACGAGCCCTTGAGAAACCGAAAGAAACTTTGAAGAGAGCTTGGACCTTGATCCAGCCTATATCAGAGAAAGAATTTGTGAACCATAGTGATGCGTTGCATGTAGGGTTAGGTTGTGTGCTTATGCAAGACAGAAGATTTGTGGCCTAGATATCGAGGTAGTAGAAGTACATGAAAAGAATTATCCGACACGGGACATAGAGTTAATTATAGTTGTATTTGCTTCGAAGACTTAGAGGCAGAGCATGTATAGTAAGAAATGCACAGTATATACACTTATCATCAGAACTTGAAATATTTGATTACTTAGGAAGGGTTGAAACTTGAACAACATAAATTGTTAGAACTGCTTGAAGACCATAATCTCAAGATTGAGTACCATCTGAAGAAAGTCAACGTAGTAACCAATGCTTCTAGTTGTTTTTGGCTGAGCTATATTTAAGTTGCGAGCTATATCTGCCAGATTCAGTTTATCAAATGATAGTAGTTTTGTGGCCGAGTTTCATGTTAAGCCTACATTGAGTCAGAATACTTGAAGAGAAACAGTTGCAAGACAGGTTCTTGGCACCTCACGTGCAAGACATAGCAGAAGGAAGACCGTCAGAATATAGTTTCAGAGATGATAGAGTTTTGCATTTTAGAGACAGAATAGTTGTGCCGAATGACATAGTGTTCTGAGACGTATTGTTTTGGCTGAAGCACACGGCAGTTCATTTGTGTTGCATCTGAGTAGTATGAAGACGTATTGTGGGTTGAAGATGAGTACTTCTGGATTGACTTGATGAATAATGTGGTTCAGCATGAGACTAAGTGTGTAAATTGCCAGCGTGTCAAGACCGAACATCAGTTTTCTTCTAGTTTGTTACCTCCGTGGAAGATTCTTAGTGAAAGTGGGTAATATATTTGAGGGACCCTGTGTCTGGTTCGCCTTTGATTTCCTCCGTGAGAACTTGGCTGAGTAAGCGACGATAGTTTCATCGAGTGTACTAATTTTATACATGTTCACGCTACTTGTACCTTGTATAAGTTGGCGGAGTCTTGCTTTACCAAGAGAGTGAGTTGCATAGTATCTTGAAATCGATAGTGGCCGATAGAGATTCGAGATTTCAACTAGACTTTTGAAGATGTCTGCATAGTGCTTGGTTACCTGTTGAAGTCAGACGATCAGCCAGAGAAAGTTATGGGTCAAGTACTCAAACAGTGTTGTATGAGATTGTGAATCGGGCTAGTTCTGTTGTTTATTTGTTGCGGTTACCACCAGAGTTAGAAAGGGTTTGTGATGTGTTTCGTGTATCTATGATTCAGGAGTGTGAGTCAGATCTGTCCCGTGCTATGATGTTGAAGAGATTGAGTTTAGTTAAAATTGACATGCATTGTGTAACACCCGTGTCTTGGGCCTAGGAGTTAGCCGGGTTGTTGTTCGGGTCAATTAAAATCTAATTAAAATAAACCAACTTTGAAAAATGGCCTATTTAAATCTTAATAAAGAGGGAGGGACCAAAGTTGTGATTTACCCCATTTTAAATAAAAGGAAGACAACTTTTATGGAAAAGTTGTCATCTTTCTCTTCATTCTCTCCTTTCCCAATTTCAAAACCCTCCCCATTCTCAAACACTCCTAAACCCTAGTTACTATTCCATTAGCTTTGCAAACCGATTTCAACACCAAATTAAAAGGTAAATGTATTTTCTTAACCTCCTTTTCAATCTCTATCTATCCCTTGTTTTAGATTTCAAAAATAGTGAGTTTTGGAAATTAGGGTTCATATGGAAATTTGGGGTTTTGTTGGGGTTTTTCAACTTGTTTTGATAAATTGTTTTGGGGTTTTGTTTAAGTACTATGAAATACACAATATATCTTAATTTGGTTGATTTTGGGTAAATTTTCGTAGTATGGTCTTAAGGCTAGTTTTAAGGTTGTAAAACTTGGGTTTTTGGTGGGTTTTGTGTTGAAATTGAAGGGCTGTTGGTATACCTATGATATGAGGGTGTTTTGGGATGATTTGAAAGTCATTTGGATGTTTGGAAATTGGTTTTTCAGCAAGTCTTTAGGGGAGCACGAAAATGGGATTTTTAGAGATGTTATGTGGTTTGGAAATCGTGGAATTTGGGTTGTGTTAGCAAGTATGTTGATGTTTGAGTTTAGCATTGAATTGGGAAGTAATATGTATGTTTTGTTTGGTTAGAAGCAAGTGGAAGCGCGGAAGAGGCTTTGGGACCGAATCCGGGTTCGTAGGGAGTTTGGTTCGAATTGCTAAGGAAGGGCGGTGAGTGGTTCAACTTGTTTTTAAGTTTGGTTCGAGCTTGTGTAGTGTGTGTGTGTGTAAAGTGTGCTTGGTAGGCCACTTCCATTTAATTCAAGTTGATAGCTTAGCTTTCGATATCCCAAAATGCCTTGTGCTTACTAGCTATACTCTTGGATTGTGGTTAATTGATACATGTTTATATATCATGTTGAGTAGATATGTGATGAGCATGTATTGTGGTTGATGATATATATATGTGATGTGGTTATGATAATTGGCACTAAAAATTACCGGTTGTAAATGATCGATCATTAGGATAGTGTGCACACAAATTGAGTCAAAACGTACGTGGCCTTGATGGCGTTAAGTCATCAAGGAGGAGTACGGTGATGTAACATTCCACCGGAAGCTATTCATATATTTCAACGGGATGATGAGTGGAATCCCATCCGTAGGGCATGTGGCGATGAGTGGAATCCCGCACATACAAGGGCCGGTGATGAGTGTAATCCCACCGAGGTAAAGTATTGTTGAGGTTTATATCCGCACAATCGGGGTAATTAAAGTGGCCAATTAAACTTAAATCATGTATTGTGATATATGATGGTGATGCGTGAGTGTGATATATGGTATTGTTGTATGTTGATGATATTGATGTTTAAGCTTGTTAGGAATGAGAGACCATATATGCCACTTGAAAGACTAGCTAAGTCTACTTGATATTATGACTATGTTTGATGTATGTAAACTAGGATTAACATGCTTGGACCCTGCATTGTTGTTGTTTTTCACTTTAGAGCACCCTCACTAAGCTTATAGCTTACGCTCTCTATGTTCAACAATGCAGATCATTAGCGTGGCGTTAGCACAAGGCAAGGCAAGAAGGGCTTCCAAGTTTGTAGCTCAAGTATGGTTATCGATTTTGTATTAGCTAGCAATGTGACAAGGGTCTTTGTATGAGCGTGTGTGACTCATTTAACTGATGTTGTTTTGGATTGATGTTTTGGATTGTAAGCATGTTACACTATGATGAATGTTTCGATGTTTGATGGCATGTCTTAGAATGCTTAGGTTGCCTTGTGAATGAATGCAAACCCTTCAAGTTGTCTTGTTCCTTTTAAGGTCTTTTGTGCTCTTGTGTATGCCAATTTTGCTTAAATAGCTCTTTAACTTGAATGCTATGCATGAGTGTTTTAGTCCATGTTTGAATGTTTCCCTTGGCTTATATATGTGTGCCTACGTGTTTGTATATGCTTAGGTGAGTCGAGAATTGCATCTAGAGTCGTGTTTGGGGTCGTTTAGCTAAAAATTGTGGACTTGCAGTGCAGGGCGTATCGATACGCTAAGGGCTGTATCGATACGGCCTTGCTCAAAGGAAACCATTTTTGGCTGGGCGTATCGATACGAGGGGTGTATCGATACGGTCCCAAGTCTCTGAAATTCAGGTTAGGCTGGGCGTATCGATACACACGGGTGTATCGATACCCTCTTAACTCTCTGAAATTCTGAGGAATTGTAGAGTGCATGGCGTATCGATACGGTGTCCAAGCGTATCGATACGGTCCAACCTAGTTGACCAAGTGGTGTTGACCGAGAAGGGCGTATCGATACGCTTAAGGGCTGTATCGATACGGTCTTCTTATGTTGACTGTAGGGTGTTGACCTTGGTCAGGCGTATCGATACCCTCTGAAGGCGTATCGATACGACCTGCCTGAAAAGGCTAAATGGCTTGTTTTTAAGGTGCTGTTTTGGTTGGTCTATGCTACGGTGTTTGTGTTTCCGCTGTCATGTTTCACTTAGGACTTAATAAGGCATCTATACAAGAATAATTGAAGAAAAAAATAGGGTTGCTAACCGAGGGGGAACCTTAACGGGTTTCGCTTCGGTTTTCCCCGTGTGGCTCTCTCGGACCGGTCATCCGGCCAGACCGGGACGAGGGGGTTACACATTGAGGGACCCGTTGAGATCTTAGCATCAGACAGCTAATGTTGTGTGGTAAGTCTACCGAGTTGGTGAGTATGTTGTGGTGAGAAAGAAAGTGTGGAAGAGCATGTTTTGGTGACTCATCATGTTCGATAAATTTCTGGGACGAAATTTTCTTAAGTGGGGGAGAGTTGTAACACCCGGGTTTGGGGGTCGGATGAAAATAATATTAAAATATTGTTTCGGGTTTATAATTAAAATAATAATATATTTCTAATGGGCTTCGCGATTTCAAAATAATTAAAGTATGTTGGGTCTATCTTCTAAGTCCAAAATCCATGGACTTTAGGAGATGTGGGTTTTAGCCATTCATTAATGGCATAATTGTAATTATGATTTTTGGTGAATCAAAAAAACAAAAACAAAGATGATGGCATGTGCTCATCTTCTTCCTTCTCCATATTTTCATTCCAACGACAAGGGAGAGCTTTTCTCTCCATTTCACCATTTCATCCCCTTTCACCTTCATCTTTGGAGCTTTTCAAAAGGTAATGACATTTTTGAGTTGGCCTTGTCTTCCTTTACATTATGGTACCATTAGATTTCATTTTCTTCATTGTTTTAGAAATTGTGTTTTTCCATGGAAAATGTTAAAGGTTGCTACTTTATGGGTTTTGATTTAAGGTTTTGTTTTGTTAATGTCCAATATGATCTTAGAAACCAAAAAGGCCCTACATGTATGAATTTTAAAGTGTTTTATAAGAATTCCCGAATTTGGGTTTTGGTGGGGTTTTAAGAGGGTTTTGAGTTGAGTTTTGGGTGTGTTCTATGTTGGAATTTGAGGGTTGATGTTAGGGTAATAGTTGGGGGCCGTTTTGGAAGCGTTTGAGTGTGCTAAAAAGGTTGAAATCATGAGTTTTGGATTGGGTTTTAGGGCTGCCCGAGTTTGATGTTTTGGGGGTTGTTCTTGGCTTGGAATCTTGTGTTTATTGCTTGAATGGTGTTCTGGGTTGCTACATTGTTGTATGAGCTGATTCGAGGTTGTTTTGTTTGTGTTGAGATGGTTAGAAGCAAGAGAAGACAATGGTAAAGCTTCGGGCTCGAATCCGGAAACTTGGATGCTTGGTAGGCTAGTCTACTTGTGCTAAATGGAGTGGTCGGTGAGTGGTTATTGTTTTTAAATATTGGTTCAAGCATGTGAACCTAGGATGGGCTTGGTAAACCCACTTAGAGTTGGGATTAGAGTGGTAGCCTAATCCCAAGCTTTAATTAGAGACTTTGGTTGCACTCTTTAATGGTTGTTTATGCCTCTTGATTAATTGTGGTTGTGGTGTTATGTATAATGTGTTATACATGTATATTGAGGCTTGGATTGATGCATTGTTATATGCATGTGGATTGTGCATGATAGTGATCATGGTCAGTACGTGCTAAGCACGAAAGTTGATATGAAATGATGTTGTGAAAGGTTAGGAATTGTGTTTAATATTGGCACTAGTATGCTTGGGTACAATGATCGATCATTAGGATGTTTAGTGTGCACAGGAGAGTCAAATTCGCGCTTGGCCTTGGTGACGTTAAGTCATCAAGGAGGAGTACGGGTTCGCCCGTAAATCTTTATATATATATTAGTCGGTGATGAGTGGAATCCCATCGACGGAGCGTGAGGATGAGTGGAATCCCCTCCGCGAGAGCCGGTGATGAGTGTAATCCCACCGAAGGTAATGGTTGTGTTGGAAGTGAGTTCCAACGTGTTATCCGCGTATTCGAGTCATAACTAGGTGCCAATACGAGATTATATATGTGCCAACATGATATGAAATGTGATTCCAATATGGATTGATATTTTTGGTTGTCAATACCTTGATATATGTATCTTCGTGTGTTGGGCTTATGAGTTGTTGATCATGGCATAAGGTTGATTATATGTTCATGCATCATGTATATTTTGGCTCATGTGGATCGAAGGTAAGGTCATGCATTCTATTTTGGTTGTTGCTCGTGCTTAGACCCTGCATTGTCGAAGGTTTGTTTTATGAGCTTACCCTCACTAAGCCTTTATGCTTACGCTCTTTTTTGTTCGACAATGCAGATCTGTAGCTTGTGGGTGGCAAGGGCAAGGACAGGCCTCCAAGTGTCGCTTATGGTTAGCTCAAGTATGAACTTTAAATTGAAAGATTGTAATAGTCAAGCAATGGGATAGGTGTTGTTGATTTGAGCTTTGATGTATGTTGAATTGGTTGGCTTTTGGATGCTTTGTTTGAATTGTAAACCTTGTTATGTTGCCTGTCGTGAATGTCTATATGTTTTGTTTCTAAGGCATGAACCTTTATGTGTTAAGTATGTCTTCTTTTTGATAAATGTATGAATTCTTTCGTTGCATGATCCTTGTACGTTTTGAATGCCATGTATGTTGATATCCTGGTTGTTAAAGGTTGTACGTATGTTGTTTGTGGCTAGAGGAGTCGTAAATCGCATCTAGAGTCGAGTCTTAAATCGTTTTGCTGAAATTTGGAGACTTGCAATGCATGACGTATCGATACGCCTAAGGGCCGTATCGATACGGTCTTGCCCTTCAGAACTCAGTTTTGGCTTGGTATATCGATACGCGGGTGTGTATCGATACGCCCAAAGCTCACTGGAAATCCGAGATTTTGGTGAGACTTTGGCGTATCGATACGGGCTCTAGGCGTATCGGTACGGTGTTGTCTCGTTGACCGCGAGATGTTGACCGAGGAGGGTGTATTGATACGCCCAAGAGCTGTATTGATACGGTCTCCCTGAGTTGACTGAAGGCAGTTGACTTGGTCAAGGCGTATCGATACCCTCTGTAGGTGTATCGATACGGCCTGCTTAAAAGGGAAAATAGGTTGTTTTAAAGTGTTGTTTTGTATGTTCGTTGTTTTATTGCTTGTGTTTCCGCTGCAGTGTTTCACATAGGACTTAATAATGCATTTAGACAAGAATTAAATAAAAAAAATTTCTAAGGTTGCTAACCGAGGTAGGACCTTAACGGGTTTCACATCGGTTTTCCCCGTGTAGCCAACTCGGACCGGTCAAACGTCCGGACCGGGACGAGGGGGTTACACAGGTAACACTTGACAAAAATAAGCTTCTGACTCAATGGTTCAGCACCCAGATGGATATGGGTGAGGTCGTGGGTTCAAACCCCATCAACCTCACTTAAGATTCACACATTTTCCATTCTTTTCTTTCCTTTTTTTGCATCCTTATTTTATAACTTTAATTAAATAAATCAGGGTGTTACAAAATCAATCTCTTAAAAAAATAAAAATCAATTTATAATTTTTTTAATAGATTATAATTAAATATACTCAACTCTCCTAAACATAAACCCTAACAAATACAACCCCTTTAATTAGATTTCATCCGAAGTATATTTTTGTTATCACGATTAGTTAAACAGTTTGTGATTTTAAATCTGATTAATTCGTTGAATCAGAAGATGACACGTTGAATTCTACTGAGATCTCCGCGTATAAAAGCTCATTCCATAAATCTGGCACACCGGGAAGGCACCAATGGCTGCAATCCTAGTATTTTGGAGGCGCTACTCTTTCGTCCTCTGTGAGCTTTTTGGTTGGGTCCGTGTATAAAAGCTTACAGTGTTGATTTGTATTCATCAGACGATTTCCCAACAAGATCAAGTGATAATATATCAAAATCTTACAAACCCTTTAAAGGGGTTGAATTTGTTAGGGTTTAGGTTTAGGAGAGTTGAGTATATTTAATTCTAATCTATTAAAAAATTATAAACTGATTTCTATTTTTTTAAGAGATTGATTTTGTAGGGTTTAGGAGAATTGGGTATATTTGATTCTAACCTATTAAAAAATATTATAAAGTAACTATTAAATTTGATTTTTATTTTTTAAGAGATAATTTTAATTATAATTTTAGTCCTTTAGATTTTTAAAAAATTTTTAAAAAAAATTAATGGTGTTCATCGTTAGTGGTGTTCAGCAATGTTCGTCGCCCGTTGTAGAATTTTCCCTTTTAATTAAATTACTTCTCAAATTTTAAAATTTTTTGTTTAGGATGAATCTACCACGTGCGACGAACATTGATGAACACCACTAACGATGAACACCGATGAACACCATTAATTTTTTTTAATTTAAAAAATTTAAAGAACTAAAATTATAATTAAAATTATCTCTTAAAAAATAAAAATCAAATTTAAGTTACTTTATAATATTTTTTTAATAGGTTAGAATCAAATATACCCAATTCTCCTAAACCCTAACAAAATCAATCTCTTAAAAAATTAGAAATAAGTTAATAGGTTTAGGAGAGTTGGGTATATTTTATTCTAATCTATTAAAAAATTATAAACTGATTTCTATTTTTATATATATTAAAATTAGTTAATTAATAATTACTTTAAAAAATTTAATTAAATTATTTTTTATATATATTAAATTTTATTTTTTTAATAAGGGTAAACTATATATTTAGGACCTCACATATTTCCGTATTTCTATTGAACCCTCATTATTTAAATATTATTTCAATTTGACCTTATTTTTTATAAAAAATAACTTAACCCTTAACCCTCAACCTAAAACCCTAAACTATTAAACCTTAAACCTTAAACTCTTAAACCTATACCCTAAACCATATATGATATACCCTTAAAAAGTATTGAAATTTGTACAGTATTGAACAACAAGGCACAAAAAGGAGGGAGACAACCTGAGCATTGGTGACATGAAAGTGGGATGGGTTTTGCTTTGTTTAGTACAGTTTTAAGATTTTCAGTTCCACAATCATGTTTTGAAATTTGTATAAAATTGGTCCGAAGCCCCGACAGAATGTTAGAAACTTAAAGCATTGAATTTGAAGTTATTATTTACAGCTTTCCATGTACCAAAAAGCTTAGATGTAAGTCCCCAAAAGCAGCCTAAAACTTCTAGACATACATCTATGAAGTGACGAGAACACAACAGAAAATCTCGTTGCCTTTATGTTTCCTTTATAGACAATTGGATAGGACAATATTTTTTGGAAAATTATTCAGTACACATCTTTTGCGACTTTTTTTATTTTAGCGTAAAGATTTAAGAGTTTAAGGGTTAATAATTTAAGGTTTTAAGTTGAAGGTTAAATTATTTTTTATATAAAGAATATGGTTAAAATAAAATAATATTTAAATAATAAGGGTTCAATAGAAATACAGAAATATGTGAGGTACTAAATATATAGTTTACGCTTATTAAAAAATAAAATTTCAATATATAGAAAAATAATTTAATTGAATTTTTTAAAGTAATTATTAATTATTTGATGGGTCTTTGAAATTTTAAATCTCTATTAATTAATTTAATAGTGTTCAACAATGTTCATCATTAGTGGTGTTTAGCGGTGTTCGTCGCACGTGGTAGACTCATCCATTATATAATCGCTCACAATCTTTATCCCAAGTCAGATAATCTTTTTAACACTTAAAAATTGTGTATTTAATATCTCATCTATTTTGTGTATCTGTTTTGGTTATTTAATTATTATTTTTGTAAAATAACACCCATTGATTTTATCTTACTTTACGTTACTGGTGAAGAGAAAATAATTTTTTTAAATGTTGTATTAGTTTTGTCGTTAATTTTTAACATTAAAATATTAAAATAAAAACAAAACATAATGTTAGGCATCATTTTATAAAAAAAATTAATTGGTTCACCAAAACAAAAATACAAATAGGGTGCCAAATACATAATTTATCCTATTTTTTATTAGCATCAATATAATAATCAATTAAACTACTAAGATAAGTCAATAAGTGATATATTATATTTTTCCCTCGAGATTTGAAATGTTGAATTATAAGCACCTCTCAACTTGTAAGTTCAGTATATTAAAAAAAACAAATGTATTTCATATGGTAATTTAATAATTCAAGATTGAAGTATAATTATTTAAAGATTTTATTGTCCAAAACTTTAATTATTACTATTAATTAATTTTAGTTTTTCAATCCCTTAATTATTCTCTTATCCAAATTTTAATTTAACCGTCTCAAAAAATTTAAAAATACATATTAAGCTTTGAAATTTAAATATTTTTAATTAAATTATTTCTCAAATTTTAAAAGTTTTTGTTTAAGCTTCTATTTTTTTTTAAATTTAACTTAACCCTACTACATGTTCCATCGTTGATGATTACGTTTTGTTCACGTTTTTGTTTTACTTTTATAAGTTTATTAGTGATTAGATTGCCATCATTTCTACAATTAATGACTATTTAATTATTATAATTTATATCCTTTACGAGTGGTGCAAGCTTATGTTTCCAAGGATAACGCAGGGTTGGTGACTCATTTTAATAATGCCTCTTAAGGCCGTAAATGAAATTAGCTTAAATGAACAAAGTTTTGTTTATATTTGGTTAAATTTTTTATAGGGTAAACTACACTGGTAGTCACCGAACTTTTAAAACTTTCATTACAGTCACCCAACTTTTAATTCGCTTTCAATAAGGTCACCGCCGTCAACCACCGTTAAAAAAGCTGACATGGCATGTTAAATTTAAGGGTAAAATATACTGTTAGTCACTGAACTTTTAAGAGGCTTTCAATATGGTCACCGAACTTTTAAAACTTTCATTACCATCACTCAACTTTTAATTCGCTTTCATTATCATTAAAAAAGTTGATGTGACACGTTAAGTTTAAAAATAAATTTTCTCCCACCCTATTTTATCTCCATGTCTTATTTTCTCCATCCAAACATGTCTATCTTTTAGATACATTAATATTTTCCTTTAAACTCCTCATTATCCAGTGCATGACTCAGTAAATGTCGGGCCTGAAGCATAAAGAAGATTTTTATGAGCAAAATTTTAGTTATTTCTTTATGATTCCATCATCGGATGTCTCCCAATATTTTTCTTGTTCTCACACATGTCGCATGCATGTCTAGATACATTAATATTTTTCTTGATGTGTTACTAGAGAAGTAACGACCTTCACCAAAAAATTACAATTTGATTCATATGGAAGAAAGAGACATGTTTGGATGGAAGAAAATAAGAGGAGAGAGAAAATATGGTGGAAAAACGTTTATTTTTAAACTTAACGTGTCACATTAGCTTTTTTTTAACGGTAATGAAAGCGAACTAAAAGTTGAGTGATAGTAATGAAAGTTTTAAAAGTTCAGTGACCATATTGAAAGCCTCTCAAAAGTTCAGTGACTAACAGTGTATTTTACCCTTAAATTTAACATGCCACGTCAGCTTTTTTAACGGTGGTTGACGGCAGTGACCTTATTGAAAGCGAATTAAAAATTGGGTGACTGTAATGAAAGTTTTAAAAGTTCGGTGACCTTATTGAAAGTGTCCTAAAAGTTCAGTGACTACCAGTGTAGTTTACCCTTTTTTATATTATGTTTGTACTCGCTTTTCATTTTTAAAGGTGTTTGTGTTTTTCTTTTGTTAACTCATGAACATGTTCGTTTATATGTTCACCAATGGTGAAATTACACAACTAGTTGCGAACATAAATCAACCGAACTCACATATGCTCGTGTTCGTTCATTTATTAAATGAATATAAAAAAAAATTGTTCATACTCGTTTATTTAACTTAATAAACATTGTATGAATGGTTCACGAATAATTCGTAAAATGCTCCATTCATTTATATCCCTAATAGCTCTAACGCTCTATTCATTTATATCTCTAATAGTTGTTGGGCTCCTACTATGAATAATCTTTTATATAAAAAGGGCTATTTGATCTTGATTGCCTGCATTTCCCCCAATGAGATTTTATATGTGAATCTGAAATTATAATATCTTAATCTATCGGATAATAATTCATATCAAGCTAACCCAAATTATTATTCTATTATAGATCTAATCTGATTTGAATAAACTAATATTAAAATAAAGTTGCATATGATTATAATAGTCAATGTAAATATATACATAATGTATTTATTTTTTTAATAATAAAATTATTGTCTGCATTGCTCAATGATTAATGTTCAAAGAAACAAAAAAAAAATCAATCAATTAAATTGGCCTTTTCTATTTAGGTATGGAGAATCTCTACGACCGAATAGATTGTAATATTGAAGTTAAAATTTTCTTGCAATGTTATGTTTTTATAATCGATCAGTCTTTAAATTTAGTTCGGTAAGAGTAAATGTTGTTATAATTATTTCAACAAATTTAGTTCCTTTAAAAGTAAATATTATGATATTTATTAAAACGAGTCAAATTATTAATTAATATGTCCAATAAAAATCTAAGAGCTCCGACATAAAATCTATTAGATAGATTTATACCGGAGGTTTCAAATTTGACATAAATAAAAGGGGGACAATATGGACAGTTACGGTGTAATGAAAATAAAGGAAAATTACACCAGAAATTACTGAACTATTGGCGTTGTATCGTTTAAGTCACTGAATTTTCGGTTTGTTTAATTTTAGCACTAAATTTTAATTTTAAGTTCAATTATGACATAATGTCGTTAGTTGTTAATGGCGAGACAACGTGGATAGTAAATTATGTTATGTTATGATGCGGCAAGATCACATGCCATAAACAATGATTTATTAATATATTATTAAAATTTAATCTCCTATCTTTTGATATAAATAAATACTAATAGTTATGTTATAAAAAAATATTTTGAGATATAGTTATTATATACACATTTTAAAAATAATAAAGTTGGATTATTTTTGATGCTCCAAAAGTTGAAAGTTTTAGTTTATAAGTTATGTATTGTTATAATATTTTATATTAAGAGGTTTTTGTCCCTTGAATGCTATTTCGGTTTGAAGTTTTAGGAATAAAATTTAGTTTTGACCTATAATTTTTTATATATTAATGATATTGTTTAATAGCAAGTCTTTGCTTAATATCAACAATAACCACTCAAATAAGTTTATAACTTTGATATCTGTCAATTCTGCAACTATGTATTACATTTTTAGCATATGATATCCTTAAACCATAATCATTATTTTGATTACCATTGACTTTGAGACATAGCTGATCGATTGATATACAATCATTTTTTGTAAAGTATTATACGATAATATAATTATAAAGAATCTAACAAGCAGTCTCAGTGAAAAAGACGATGATGTTTATCATAAAAGACTTAGGGCCACTGTTATAAAGAGCCACAACCCTGTATCATCCTCGAAAATGTATGATTGGACTACTTTTAAATTATAAAATAGAATCAAATTAATAAAATAATTAAATAATTGCCGATTGAAGAAATGACGGTAAATTAATTTTAAAAAAAAAATTATAAAGTAAAATAAAAAACGTACTACATTAGTAAATAAAAAAATCTATTGTTTTTATAAGAAAATGAAATGACTTATTAGAAACAAAATATCTAGGTTTTATTTTGTAAGTATGAATAAAACAAAACAAAACAAAAAAAATGCATTCTTAAAAAATAAAACCTATAGATGGAACGATTGACATCAGGTCGATAATGGTGTCAACCGATTAAATTTATTAATTATAAAAAAATAAAAATGTTAAAGATACGAGAAAAAAAATTAGAGTTAATAATATTGATTAATGTTTTGGTCAATAATTTTTTTAACGTGGTTTCAGTGGAAAAATAGATGATGTTCATCCTAAGAGACTTGGGTTCAATCGGTTTAGATTTCATTTAAAAATAATAAAAAATGTGCGATAAATATAACACATTAAAATAGACCAAGTTTATCAAGAAAACACTCTAAGAAAGAAAATTAAAACATATAACTTAGAGGGCGTGAAGAAAAAGATTGAAACCTTTTATTTAATATGTCGTTTATAATTTATATAAAATTCAATAACCATCATGAAATCTCTTTATCTCTTTCAACTAGACAGTATATTATGTATGAGTGGAGATCGAGAAGATCAGTTAGGTTATACTAACGATCTTCCTTAGACTTTTCATGATCAGAGGGTGCATCGTGTTGACCGCAACATGAATCCAAATTACCATAAAAATAGACAAAAATTCTGCCATAAGACAAACAAAAATAATGTTACAGAAACAGATAAACAAACAAACACAATAAGATGTGCAGAAAAAAAACCTAAAAAACAGAGAAAATTTTTATTAACACTATAAACAAAAGAAAATACACAAAAGAAAAAGCTAGACGACACTAATATCGCCGTAAAAACACTAAAATGGTTGCCACAGACACCACTCTTGAAGAAAAAAAAAGTTAGAGAAAAACTTTTAGAGAAAAACTTAATAGCTTTACAACTTGGGTTTTGAAAGCATAGATTACGGTTAATTTCTTGAAAGATTTGGAATCTTGAGTATTCAAATTTGAATTTCGTCAAATTATGTAATTTTTCAACAAATAATTTCTGTTTAAACATTAACTTTTTTTTTGTAAAGTTGCGGGCCTCGTTAAAATCTCCCTCTACTCCTAAATAGGGGGAAAAGAGTGCCCATTTTATTGTAACCATAAACGTCATTACAGGGGTGGAACACTAGCAAAAGGGACCAATAAACCAGAGCAACACACCTGCCCCTGCTTACAAGGCCTTATCGTATAAACTTCTTTATGACTCCGATTATAACATAAAACTTTTTTTTGACATATCCGGCCAATCTCAATTTAAAGGGGAAGGAAAGAAAGAAGCTAGAAAAATAAAATGTTCTTATTAAGTTTGGAATTCATATTGGTCATCATTGCTTTCACAAAGATAACCTTGGGATTCAAATTTTGTTCAAATAAAATATGAGTGATAAAAACATTTTCACTTAAGTAAATAAAAAGCTGAATATAAAGATATACATATGGGGATTGGCCCTTTTCTTCCGCCCGATTAAAGTAGTTTTGAGCTTCTTGATTGACGCGAATATAATTTGTGTCCTTTTTATATGTTAGTTTATATGTTTGACAAATAATTTTATAATATATGTATTATTATTAAAGTTTTAAGAAACAATCATTAGCATTGGAAACACAAATTTTATTTGATTAACACCATTGGAAACACAAATAAACAAAGAGTTACTGAACATAAGAAAAATAAAAAGTACTCTAGATTTTATTTTCATTTTATTACTATGCATCACACATAATTTGATTATTATTACTACTTGGGAACAAGAAGAACAGCCATGTCGTACGCGGGGACGAAGTGGCAAGCCTCGGTGATTCCTCGCTCAACCCCAAGTTGACGGAAGGCGTAGAAATTACGATTCCATTTAGAGGTATCCATGTGACAAACTAAAACCGCCTCCACCACGGCACCATTTTCACCTCTCAGAGTTACCTTGAACATTCTGTTGGTGGTGTCCACCAGGATATGGCAGTAGAACACGGCGTAAGGATACGCCATATTATGACACGGCAGGGACTGTGTCGATGTTTTCTCTTTCACTTCAAGAACAGTGTAGTTCTGGAGAACGGGACTTGTCTTTGTGGCTACGGAAGTTCTAAGGATTTCGAAACGGACGTCTGGTCCGAAGATGCCGCCGACGAAATCGATGAGGGAGTCGACGGAGGTAATGCATGCCCTGTACTCTCCTGGTCGTTCTATCTCGCAAGTGGTGAGTGTTTTCTCCATTGCTAAGGCTTGTGTGGAACCGGCAGGGATGGAGAAGAAGCGGAGGATGGAAGGAAGTGCCTTTAATGAGAAAGGTAGGGAAGTGCGTGTTTTTCTGGGCAAATTGCGAGCAGGGTCTGATTCTTTTAAGTGGGGAAAACTGACTGGGATCGTTTTCCCAACTTGAATATCTTTCATGAAGAAGAAAACCTTGTGGTCAGGTTCCTTCCCCTCCACTTCCATCCCCATCCCCATCCCCATGCCCATCCCCATCCCCATCCCCATGCTCATGCCGGAGTTGGACGCTGCGGATTCTCCGGCATCTCCTTTTCCGTCCATGCTGGGGAGTCGCAGAACATTACCACCTCCCCCTGCTACATCTCCAGGAGCAAGCTGCGAACAAGTGAAAACAATAGTATACAAGAATCTGGGTTATGTTTCATGTTTCTAAGAGACTTCGTTACAGTTATATGTTGGATGATCAATTTAAAGACAGCAAAAACGAATCAAAGATTTAATTACCGTGATCAAAAGCACAAGGAGGAAGCTGCAAGAAACGAATCCGTTGCCCATTCTTTCTTCAGTTCTATCCTGCCTTCGTCTCTGTCCACGTTTATAATGACCAAGAGTCCTGCCTTTGAGTTGTCCCAATATTAAAAAATATTTTTTTGTTAATATTTATATTTTTATAATATAGCATGTCTTTATTTGTCACACTTTTAGTCTCAATGACATTTGTAAAGGATGATGTGGTTTTTCTTATGTGATACGAGTTCGAACAACGTAGTATGTACCGTGTGTGCATTTTCTAAAGGTTAAGAGTAAAGAATATATACTATACTATTTAATCATACCAGAATATGCAAAAAAAAAGTAAATGCCAATGGAAGGATAATTTTAAAAAATTGTTTTTTAATGTCCTGTCATTCTGTCAAGCTAGCACTTTTGTTTATATAACAATGTTATGTAGGTTTGTCACGTCATTTCAAGGCATTATCAGTCAGTTGACTAACGATTTTCATACACAGAGTGATACTTTAGTCCAAAATGAAACGTTGGGAGTTAAAATGATTCAAAAGAAATAGGGTCAAAGCGACTATTGACACGCGTCGTTTTTGCGTCAAAATAATTCCTTCTTCTCGAATAATAAATAAAGGAAATTAAGCGTAGTAAGGGAGAGGTAAGGGTCGATCCCACATGGACTAAGAAACTTCTTGATTTATGTTTGTTCAATCGGTGAGTAAAAAAGAGAGTTGAATAATGCTTAAGTAAAAAGGGGTTTGTGGAATTAAATAAAAAAAAGAGATTGTAGAGAATATTAAAAAGAAGTGATTTAGTATGATAAAGATTAACCTCAGACTCTTGCTTTGACTCAATTTCCTCGGATCATCGGAAAAAAGATTTTTCACTTTGGAATTCACGTCGGTTACTTGTCTACAAGGACCAATCCTTGTGACTAAGCTTTGTAAACTGAATACCCTAGTGCCATCTCTGATATCGATTTTGTAAATTGATCTAATCAACGCAATGTTGTAGATAAAATCGTTTAAGTTCGTAAAAGAACGACTCGAATTATGTTGTTTCAATTTTTTTACATCACATCTTTTACCAAAACTTTTTCTTTCTAAAACTCTGTGAAAAGTCAATATGTGACAGTTTAACCAGAAAGGAGGGAGTAATTAACAAACAACCAAATTGGGTTAAAGTCTACCATAAGTCCTTGCACTATGCTAAAAGTTCATTTTAATCATTCTGCTATAAAAAAGAACATTTTAGTTCATTTACTGTAAAAATAGACATTTTAGTCCTTCTACACTTGAAAAGTGAACATTTTGGTCTAAAACTTTAAAGTTATAGTTAGTTGGCTTAGATATTTTTGTTTAAACACCCTTTATGTCCTTTTCAATTTTGAAATTAATCAAATTGATTCATCTTGAAAAGGGGAGTAATTTATTCAATGGGCATTTTAAAAATGAGTAGATAAGATCGGTCCATGAGAGTGTGACATTTTCCTCCGGTACACGACACATGTCCAATTATGATTGAAAATTAAATTAAATTAGATAAACCAAAAAATATATATTATTTTGTAAAAAGTAATAATCTTGATTTTCTTTTTGAAAATTTTAATGAAATTTTAATTTTTTTATGATTTTGTATCATATTATTCAATTGAACCCTTACTCTTCTTACAAATCTGAAAATTCTAAGAAAATTCAATGTGTATTTTTCCAATTCAACATTTCAAATATTTTTTATGTTTTGAATTGTAATTATAATATTATGGAAAGTGGACAAAGAAAAAGTTAGGAGTTAAAATATGAATTAATTTTGCATCTAGATTTCATAAGTGTTTAAAATTTTTATGTAAAATTTCACAAAAAAAATATTTTGTAAGAGATTATTTTATCCATGTTCAAAAATAAGAGGGACTGAAATGTACTTTTAGTTATAGTACATGGAGTAAAATGTTCTGTTTTACAGTAGAGGGACTAAACTGAGATTTTAGATGTAGTACCATATGTCACGGGGCTAGGTCTAGGCCGGTCTAGCCTCGTGCGGCCTTGGTCGCGAAGCACTCGGAATGGGCTTGAAAACGGCCAAGTCAGCCTTACTCACTAAGCTCGGAAGGCTTAGTCTAGGATTGCGGAAGCTCTCTTGGAAAATGGAAAGGGTGATGGCTCACAAAGTAAAGCAAGGAAGGGGATGCACACTCGTTTAAGAAAGCTAAGGCCTCGTTAAAAACTCCCCCTAAGCCTAGATGGGGAGAAAAGAGTACCAAAGCTTCTTTATTAACAAAGAAGAGAAAAGCTTTACAAAAGAAAGAAATGATGGAATGTGGAATGAGTGGAATGGATGGAGGAGGGCTCTATTTATAGCCTAATCCCCCTCGATCCAATGGCTAGCAATGACTCGATCCAAGGGCCATGGATGAGTCTTACAAAGGAATCTCCTATTCAAGGCAAGCTTGTCATACTCATATTGACTTGCCTTGATTACAAACAATATTGCCCCTAATACAAAGCCTATGACATCATTGCTTTGTTGTCTTAGAATACTTTCCCCATGGATGGCTAGCTTTCCATAAGTATTTCTCCAAGGATGACAACTTGGCAAAGGATTTGGATGCTTGGGCGGATTGGGCTTCTCATGGTCCAATCTTGGTGTCCAAAGTCCCCTCTCATGGATGTCTTTGGCTGAATCGGGCCCTAGGGGTGTGGGCAACTCGGATGGGCAACCCCTAGGCCTGTTGGCGCGCACATCGGGTGCGGGCTCGGCTCCTTGGGCGTGCACGTCGGGTGCAGGCTCGGGCTCCATGCCTTGGGCGGCATGGACGGTGCAAGGTAAGACCCCCTCGTGTGTGGGCTCGGCCTCCTTGGTGCGCACGTCGGGTGCGGGCTCGGGCTCCATGCCTTGGCTGGCATGGAGGGTGCATGGCAAAGGCCCCTCGGGTGCTTGTGTTGGGCCCCCTCGGGTGCAAGACTCATGGGCAGCACATGAGGTGCTAGACAAGGCCCCATGGTGCGGACGAACTGGCCCAGGACGAATCTCTTGGGCGCGGACACCACCAAGGGCGTTGGGCATGTCCCCTTGGTGTGCTAACTTGGCAACTACTTGGGCCCCTCGGTCGGGTGGGAGGCATGGTGCGCAAGGGTCCGCACCTATGGGTGCGGCTGGCTCGGTCGCAAAAAGTTCCCCTGTGACATTCTCCCCCACTAAATCTATCGACACCCTCGTCGATAGGCATTGAAGAGACTCGGTTGACTTGCTCTCGATCGGCCTTGGCTCTTCTTCATGTTCCCGCTTGGCTAAGGGAACTCTCGTCGGATGGGCAAGGCTCTCATGCCTTGACTCTTGAAGCACTTCAATGGATGGTTCACCATGTTTCCTCTTGGAATCGGGAAACAACCTCCAAAGTTCAAGGCTCTCATGCCTTGGTCCACGATCAACCTCGAGTGGTGGCTTCTCGTCTCTTGTGATGTTCGCCATGCTTTGTGCGTGGCTAGCCTCGAACCACTCTCGACCATACTCGTCCAACGGCTTGGGGACGATGTTGTGGTCCACTTGATCGCGTGTTGACAAACTCAACTTGTAGGCCTCTCCGCCTACTTGCTCTTGTATCGACTCTTGACTCGATCTCACGAGCAACCTGCGCAACGAACCAAAGCAAGTTAGTCCAAAATTTTCACTCAAAATTGGCGTTCTTACCTTGGACGCAAGGTCCTCTTCGGATGGTGTCACGATGCCTTGTCGATACTCAAGACATGTGATGATGGCGGGGTCTTGGAAAATCCCCTCTTCGGTGCACTCTTGCACTCTCTCGAATTGCAACTCATCTTGGTAGGCCGTCGTGCCTACTTGCTCCATGGAATGGCTTTGTTCTTCGCACGTCTTCGTTGGCGATCTACAAACAAAACCAAAGTGAGTTAGTCCCAATTTAGATGGAAAAATGGGCTCACTTACCTCGGACACTAAGTCCTCGTCGTCTCGATCCACTTTGCCTTGTCGATACCCAAGGCAAGTGTTGGCATGGTTTGGCCCCTCATCAATGGGCTTGGGCACCTCGGTGCTTTGTCTCGCTCCCATGGACTCATGCCACTCGTCCATGGAATTTGACCATTCGTCGAACTCGGCTTGCAACTCTTCGCAAAAGGTTGCTAGCTCCTCTCCATCGGCTTGATCTTCTTCACCAAACTCGGATGGCTCTTGAAACTCTTCTTCAAACTCGGATGGTTTGGATGGGTACTCCACCTCTTGAACCATCTCGCTCTTTGGCGTCGTTGGCAACTCCAAAGGCTTCTCCTCGTCTTTGATCTCTTCAAAGACTCGTCCCATTGTGGTGGAACTTTCCATGGACTCTTTCATGGCTTCTTCATCATTATTGGCTACCTCGGACTCGCACACTTGGTTGCCTTCATCTTGGCTTAACAACTCGTCATCGCCTTGTTGCAAACCTGCATGATACTTACCCTCGGCTTCTAGCAAAACAAGTGCGTTAATCTGTTCTAAACAAGAATAACCAATAATAACATCTTCATCAAGACAATGATTAGAAATTACCTTGATGTTAGTTGTGTCGCACCATTCTCCGATGCGAACTCTCACGTTCCATGCAACTCCATCGATGTGTTCTTCGTTGAAGTTGATGAACTCGGTCTCCTCATGAACCTTCTCCACTTGAAGATTCAACCAATCAGCAATTTGATCGGAAATGACCAACGATGTTGCGCTAGAGTCTACTAACGCCTCAAACTCAATGTTGGCAATCACGATCTTAGCAAACTCGCGCTCCTCCTCGTCTTGGCCACTCTTGGCTTGAGTTGGGCGGATTTTCTCCTCACTCGAACTCGCTTTTGCATCGGGCTTCTTCTCCCTTTCTCTTATGGGCTCATTGTCCAAACTCTCGCACATCACAACTTCTTCCCCGAAGTTGGATGTCCCTTCCACCTGTCTCATCGGTGGTTCAACACGCAAGGGAACAACCTTCGTTGCCTCAGTCTCGTCGGGCATGGCTTGCTCCTCGAACGCTTCTACCGGACCCATTGGTAGCTCATTACACCTTGGTGAAACAAGCTTCGAAGCCTCGGTCTCGTCGGGCTCGTCCTGTTCCTTGGACTACTTGCTTCGGTGCGGGCAATGGACAAACGAGTGTGGCTCTCCACACCAAAAACACTTCTTTGGCCTAATTGTGGGGCAATCTCTTGCATGGAAAAAGCTTCGATCACAAAAGTCACAAAACCGTGATTCTTTCACCTCGGTTCCAAGTTTTGTACTTGGAGATTCCACTCTCTTCTTTGCTGCAACGTTCCTTCTTCTTTGTGCCATCTCTCGACTCGATAGGATGCGGAAAATGGCTCTGATACCACTTGTCACGGGGCTAGGACTAGGCCGGTCTAGCCTCGTGCGGCCTTGGTCGTGAAGCACTCGGAATGGGCTTGAAAACGGCCAAGTCAGCCTTACTCACTAAGCTCGGAAGGCTTAGTCTAGGATTGCGGAAGCTCTCTTGGAAAATGGAAAGGGTGATGGCTCACAAAGTAAAGCAAGGAAGGGGATGCACACTCGTTTAAGAAAGCTAAGGCCTCGTTAAAAACTCCCCCTAAGCCTAGATGGGGAGAAAAGAGTACCAAAGCTTCTTTATTAACAAAGAAGAGAAAAGCTTTACAAAAGAAAGAAATGATGGAATGTGGAATGAGTGGAATGGATGGAGGAGGGCTCTATTTATAGCCTAATCCCCCTCGATCCAATGGCTAGCAATGACTCGATCCAAGGGCCATGGATGAGTCTTACAAAGGAATCTCCTATTCAAGGCAAGCTTGTCATACTCATATTGACTTGCCTTGATTACAAACAATATTGCCCCTAATACAAAGACTATGACATCATTGCTTTGTTGTCTTAGAATACTTTCCCCATGGATGGCTAGCTTTCCATAAGTATTTCTCCAAGGATGACAACTTGGCAAAGGATTTGGATGCTTGGGCGGATTGGGCTTCTCATGGTCCAATCTTGGTGTCCAAAGTCCCCTCTCATGGATGTCTTTGGCTGAATCGGGCCCTAGGGGTGTGGGCAACTCGGATGGGCAACCCCTAGGCCTGTTGGCGCGCACATCGGGTGCGGGCTCGGCTCCTTGGGTGTGCACGTCGGGTGCAGGCTCGGGCTCCATGCCTTGGGCGGCATGGACGGTGCCAGGTAAGGCCCCCTCGTGTGTGGGCTCGGCCTCCTTGGTGCGCACGTCGGGTGCGGGCTCGGGCTCCATGCCTTGGCTGGCATGGAGGGTGCATGGCAAAGGCCCCTGGGGTGCTTGTGTTGGGCCCCCTCGTGTGCAAGACTCATGGGCAGCACATGGGGTGCTAGACAAGGCCCCATGGTGCGGACGAACTGGCCCAGGACGGATCTCTTGGGCGCGGACACCACCAAGGGCATTGGGCATGTCCCCTTGGTGTGCTAACTTGGCAACTACTTGGGCCCCTCGGTCGGGTGGGAGGCATGGTGCGCAAGGGTCCGCACCTATGGGTGCGGCTGGCTCGGTCGCAAAAAGTTCCCCTGTGACATATACTATAACCAGCAAATTGATTGTTTTTTTCAACGTATATAAATCAAATAAGTGATGAATTGACTAATGACTAACGTAATCAAGGGAATTATATATAATGTAGGTTAAACTGTTGTATATATTTAGGGTAAAGTACACAAAAGGCACTAAACTATCTTAAAAAATACAAAGTGGACACTGAACTTTTAAAAGTTACATAATGAGCATTAAACTTTAATTTTGGTTACAAAATATTCATTGAGGCGTTAACTGGGTGACGTGGCAGTTACGAAAATTTGTATAACATCACAATTAGTCATGCATATTTACACATTCAATCAATTTAGTTCTGATTCAAAAAATTTAATAGATTTAACAGTTTATTATTTTACACATTCTTTGAATTTGATCCTATTTTTAATTGGAAATATTGCTAAAAATTTAATTTATCTTAAATTTTTCTTCCTAAAACCATATCACAACACGAGTCACGATTTGGTTAAAAGAAAATGAAATTCAAATATTTTAATTTATTAAACTTAAATTATATTAAGTGTTGAATTTAATTAAAATATATAAAAATTTGTTGTCAAATATTTTTTTTAATATTCTAAAGGTGATTACAAAGTAGTATTTGTTCATATATATTCTTAACCTTTTGACAATACATACACCTTGCAGACAAATTGATTGAACTCAAGTCTCTTAAGATAAACATCATCCGCTTTTTCACTGGGACCACTTGTTGTCAAATATAATATAAGATTTAAATTTGGTCAAATATAATATAAATATATGTATATGTAATTAATAATACTAATTAAAGTTTTGGAAAATAAAGTTTTTAAATAATTATACTTTAATCTTGAATTATTAAATTACCGTATGAACTACATTCGTTTTCTCAACATGGTGAACATACAAGTTGACGGGTGCTTAGCCGCTTCCTTTTTTTTTTTTTTTGTCTCTAACCGCATTGGCTTTTTTTAACTTAGCCACTTTACCTACGTTATAATGCTGACAGTAACACCAGCCTTAAAACTGGTCGTCGACCGCCGGTCACCTTCATTTATTTTTTTGTTTTGTTTTTTATTTTAGTTTTTTTAATAAATATGTCTTTATGACACGCTTTCCTCTACCATTTGGTACATATTTTTTGCCTTTTGGCATTCTTTTCTGCCTATTGGCACGCTTATTTTGTTTTGCTTCAGGGGTGGATTGGACGTCGCCACGACTGATCAAGATGGCGCTCTTTTAGTTATCCTGTTGATCTCCCTGCTTTGGACCCTCGAACTGGAACTAGATGCAAGTTAGTCACCGCTCTTGTTCGCGATTGAGTTGTGGTAATAAACGTGTTGCCAACGTACCCCAATTCTGCAATATGCGTCTTTTAATGTTGTTGATGCTTTTTACCTTCATCGTCGAACTTTGGTGATGTTTTGTATCTATTTTGTTTTAAGTCTTTGAATTAGGTTTTTATCTTTTTTAGTCATGTTTATGATCTAGAGACTTTAATTTTCGCTCTAGGAATAAAACTGACGTACTTATTTTTTTAAAAAAAAAAAAATTGAGGGGTGCTTATTACATGTATAGGTCCAAATCTTAATCAATGCATTTCCACTTCAATCTTTCAAATCTGGAGAAATAAATATGATAACATACTAATTATTATATGAATAGATCAGATCTTATTAATAAAAAAATTTTGGCATTCCTGTCACAAATTTTGGAGTGTTAAAAATATTATCTTAGTTGAGATAAAAGATTGTGGGTGATTTTGTTAAAAAAATCGTGAGTGATGATGTAATAGACTAATATTTTATATGCAGTTTTGATTTCAATTCATCTTTTTCAATATCTTAGTACCACATGCAATTCACGTATTTTAAGTAGCCCTTAAAGCCAAAAATAATTATCTAAATTATACTTTATTTAACTTTAAGTGTCTAAATTTTTTGGTTAGAATATGTGTTTAACATTTACATTGTTATTATTTTATGTGTCTAACATTTTATCCAGTTAACATTTTAAAGTCAATCCATTAAAAAAACTCAACATCCAATCATTACTTGACACGTGACTTTGATTTTTATTACTATATATATTATTATTAAAATAATTTAAAAATACTAAATTTCCTGAAATTCACAAAATAAGCCTAACACCCGAAAACCCAAATCCCAAATCCAGCCACTACCATCGTCGACCGCCACACGCCACCCACCACTCTTGTTGAAATACCCCCACGACCATTTATCACATCCTTTCATCGTTGAAAATCGACGAACAACATCTCAATCAAACGTTAAACGTGAAATTTCTGTTGGAATGACGTCGAAAGGGTGATGAACAGTGTAAAAATCGTGCGATAAGAAGTGGAACTTCATTTCAACGATAACGATGTGACGACGACAATATCAATGGCTGGGTTGAGATTTGGGTTGAGATTTTTTTTAATTTGGATTTTTTGGTAAAATTAGAGTTTTTTTAAATAAAAAATTAATTAAAAGAAAATATAAACTAAAACCACTATTTTTTAATTACAACCTAAGCCTTAATGTCAAAATGATTATAAAATTAATAATCTTGATTTTCTTTTGAAAATTTATTGACATTTTAATTTCTTTTTATGATTTTGTATCATCTTTTTCAATCGAACCCTTACTCTTACTACAAATCTGAAAATTTTAAGAAAATTCAATGTGTATTTTTCCAATTAAACATTATAAATATTTTTATGTTTTGACATGTAATTATAATATTATTGAAAGTGGACACAAAATAAGTTCGAAGTTAAAATATGAATTGATTTTGCATTTAGATTTCATAAGTTTTTAAAAATTTTATGTAAAATTTCACAAAAAATATTTTGTAAGAGACTAATTTATCCAAGTTCAAAGCTAAGAGGGTCTAAAATATACTTTTAGTTATAGTACATGAAGTAAAATGTTCCGTTTTATAGTACAAGGACTAAACTGAAATTTTGGATGTAGTACTACTATACTATAACCACCAAATTGATTGTTTTTTTCGTTGTATATAAATCAAATTAGTGATGAATTGACTCATGATAATAACATAATCAAGGGAATTATATATAATATAGGTTAAATTGTTGTATATATTTAGGGTAAAGTACACAAAAGGTCACTAAACTATCTCAAAAAATACAAAATGGTCACCGAACTTTTAAAAGTTGCATAATGGGCATTAAACTTTAATTTTGGTTATGAAATGTTCACTGAGGCGTTAACTGTCGTTAGGTAGGTGACATGGCAGATATGAAAATTTGTATAATATCACATTTAGTCATCCATATTTACACATTCAATCAATTTAGTTCAGATTCAAAAAATTCAATAGATTAACAGTTCATTATTTTACACATTCTTTGAATTTGATCCTATTTATAATTGGAAATATTTTTAAATATTTAATTTATTTTAAATTTATATTCCTAAAACCATATCACAACACGTGTCACAATTTGGTTAAAAATGAAATTCAAATATTTTGATTTATTAAATTTAAATTATATTAAGAGTTGAATTTAATTAAAATATATAAAAAATATGTTGTCAAATATTTTTTTTCAATATTCTAAAGGTGATTACATTGTAGTATTTGTTCATATATATATTCTTAACCCTTGACAATACACACACCTTGCAAACAAAGCGATTGAACTCAGGTCTCCTAAGATGAACATCATCCGCTTTTTCACTTGGACCACTTGTTGTCAAATAAAATATAAGACTTAGATGTGTCTACGATTGATCAAGATAGCGCTCTTTTGGTTATCTTGTTGATCTCTCTGCTTTAGACCCTCGAACTTGATCTAGATGCAAGTTAGTCACCGCTCTTGTTCGCGATTGAGTTGTGGTAATAAACGTGTTGTCAGCGTACCCCAATTCTGCAATACGAATTTTTTAATGTTGCTGTTGATGTTTTTACCTTCATCATCGAGCTTTGGTGATGTTTTGTATCTATTTTGTTTCGAGTCTTTAAATTAGATTTTTACCTTTTTCTTTGATCTTATTTATGATCTAGAGACGTTAGTTTTCGTTATAAGAATTTGTCTAGGTCAAATTGTAAACTTCCATCTTGATTTTTCATTAATGAATAAAATTGACGTATTCATTTTCAAAAAATAAAAAAGTTGAGGGGTGCTTATTACATGTATGTGACCAAATCTTAATCAATACATTTTCACTTCGATATTTCAAATCTGGAGAAATAAATATGATAACATATTGATTATTATATGAATAGATCAGATCTTATTAATAATAAAATCGGCATTCCTGTCATAGATTTTGGAGTGTTAAAAATATTATCTTAGTTGGGATAAAAGATTGTGGGTGATTTTGTTAAAAAGAATTCGCGAGTGATGATGTAATAGACTAATATTTTATATGCAATATCGATTTCAATTCATCTTTTTCAATATCTTAGTACCACATGCAATTCACATACTTTCAAAAAAGGATTGAGCTAAGTCTCAGTTTAATTGAAAAATAGGTAAATTACACCAGATATTATAAATTTATTATTGTTGACTTATTTTTATCAATTAACTTTAAAACGAATTTAACACTGAACTTTACTTTCCGACTCATTTATGTCACTCCGTCGTTAACTCTTTAACATGACAGTGACGTGGCTAATGACGACCCAGATAGAGGATGCACTAAAACGGCGTCATTTTGGTGCGGTTGCTTTAATGCCTAAAATGACCCAAAATAACGTAGTTTTGTTGGTGTAAAAATAATAAAAACATGCACTTGATGAGGTTTAAACCTAAATCCTTCAAAATCAAAAATTAAAACTTAACCACTAAACAAATTTGAGATTATGTAACAATTTACCACAAATAATATATATGTTAAACCACAAAATTAGAGTTTTTCTTGTGTTGCTACTGCCCTTTTTTGTTTTGATTTGCAGGTAGAATAATGGTTTAACTTTACTTCTCTGTTTCTACTATGATGAACTTTGTGTCGACAATATTTGATTATGACGATGGTGATGCAGATATAATATTTTTTGGGGATAATGCCACGAATTTCTCCTATACTTTGTCAAATGTGTTAATGTGGTATTTAAACTTTCTAAACGTTCAATATAGCTTTTATAGCTACCTTTCGTCTTTCGAAATGCCTCCGAAATTAAAGCCATTAACTTAGGTAAAAAAAAGAGAGAAAGGGGGAAGATGAACCAAGAAGAAAAGATGAATCGTTCCTTTTTCTCATTTTTAATTTTTATTTGTTATTAATTTTATAAACTAAAATGGTCAAATTGCTTAGGCATCCTTGAATTATATTTTTTTTACTTTTTTCTGATAAAAAATTCCATGTGGCATGACAAGTCGTCGTTTAACCGGTCAAAAATAAATAAATATTTAACCTCTTTCAACAATAAATAAAATAAAGAAATTGAGTAGATATAGGGAAAGAGGGTCGATCCACGAGGAGATTAGCTGGAATTATTGACTAGAGATTGTTTCGATTACTACTTCCAGGAATATCTGCAGAATAATCAAATAAAATGGGGGGAGTGATTTGATATTGGATGAAGTAAATAAATAAAATGCAAGAATTAAAAATAATAAGAAAAACCAAGTATGTGAAATAGCCTCGAGCTAGCCTTGTCAATTCCTTCGATCATTGAAATAGATTTTACTCCGGGGATCATGTCGGTTACAGTCTGCGAGGCCCAACCCATCGCAACTTGCTTCTCTCTCGAGTAACCAATCCTCCCAAGACTATCTTCGAAGGTTGATTCTTAAATAAATTAACCACGTCTATCACCGTTAAAGTATTTAGTTTTGAAAGCAGAAAAAGCCCGACTCAGAAATTGTCTTAAAAAGAATCGCTTCTGATTTTATCTTTCCTTAGCGGACCGCCGCTAAGAGTGTTCACAGGAAGTCGAAATTGCCACAGGCCGATCCTTCCTCCCAACTATGTCTTTAAACGATTCCAGACCAACGAGCTCTTTTTGATTTGAAAAACGATTAAAAACTTTAGTAAGGCCGATTGCCAAACTATCTAAACAGAAAGATAAAAATGTATTCCCGAAGGAATTTAGGCAATGTTCAATTCTCACGATTAGAATTGATTTGGCTAGCTCTTGGCTCAAGAAATTTAGCTAAGCATGATATTGATTATCATGCTTAACTTGGTTTTTGAAAAATAATTAAATAGCATAAAAATGGAACAAGAAAATAAAGTAAAAGAACTTTTATTAAAGCTAAAAACGTTTCAAGCTAGAAGATGAAAACTAAAATGATTGATGATCTAAGCCTTTACCAAGGGTGGTATTTATAGGCTTAGATTTACAAAGATAAAGTGATGGGATAATAACAATTCAAATTCAAATGTTGATTAAAATTCAAAATAAAACTAAATGGATAAAAGCTGATAAACTGATCGGATTCTTTTCTCGAAACATTCCAGGATCTTCTAGAAGTTGCCACGTCACTGCCGTGTCACTGCCACGTCAGACGCGTCGTGCCTGGTGTTGTGCCCATGATGCCAGTCATGACAGAATTATAATAAAAACTGCATAAATGCCCCATTTTCACTGCTATTTCCAGAATTGGATCCCTGCACAAAATATAACGAAAACAACATGTATTAAGCAGCAAGAAGTCCAAATAACTAGAAAAATAGCATATGAAATATGTCATTTTTGAGAACTCATCAAATTCCCCCTCACTCGTCTCATACTTTTCCTCAAGTATGTCCGAAAAAGATATTAACCAAGAATGCATTCTTCAAGCCATCACAAGTATCAAGCATAATTATAAGAGTTCAAGTGCAAAAGAAATACCATGAAAGAGACATAAATCAAACCAAGTGGATATAAGCAAAGAAAAGTCTTTCATTCTTTCAATCGTCTATCAAGTAGTAATCAAATCCTAACCTAGTCTTAATCCTCACCAAGGTACACTCAAGAGCACTCAAAGTGTTTAAAGGTAAATGTGAAGCAAAAGCACTCTAAGTCATGCATGAACAAAGGTTTCCATAGGCTTGTAACAAGTTCAATTCTCCACTACTTATTAGAATCGAGGTGCAAAAAATCATTAGGTCTTTTATTCAAGGTGTAATGTGGGTTTAGAAAAGGATAAAAAAGATGGAAAGAAAAGGCAAAAGAAGACGATCAATGCAAGAAGTTTCAAACAATAAGCAGTGAAGATAAAAAGAGGAGCACATATTTTTTTTTCATTTTTCGAAACTGTTTTTCATTTTTTTTCTTTTTTTCCGAAGCAATTGCTTCCTTTTATTCTATTTTCTTTTTCTTTTTTTTCTTTTTTTTTCGGAAAAATTTTGCTCTTATTCGAATTGCAACCCCTTATTGTCTAGCAATACAATTTCTAGCATTTGATCAATCAAAAAGTTTGGTTGAGGGTTAAGCCAAAAAAATGGGATATAAGGTTTCAAGAGGGTTCACTAAGCGAAAGGTAAGTTTTAATGAAAGAGAGAAAATCCTAATGCCTAAATCATCTTAAAGCACCTCATTCTAGTGTAGTCTCAAATCTTATACAAGCCACAAGTTCTAGATTCCTAAATTCAAGATGACACTCTCAAGCAAGGAAAAACGAGCATAAAAAATAAGATGCATGCTCAAGGCTCAAATTCTCACAAAATTAGGCTAAGTTGATTAAGCTAGGAGAAAAATCCAATTATCACAATCAAGGCAAATTGAAAGGAGATGTCAAACTATCATTATACTCATACCCTTTGATTATCAAAATGTCATCATTCAAATATTTATATGCACTATCACAATTATAACATGCTGGACAGCAAGCAATGGCAAAGAAAATATGTTCTCAAAGTTAAACCAAAATCAAACATATATCAGATAAGCATGGCAAGTGGTTTGCTACCCTCCCCCTCACTTAAATGAATTGCCCCAATTCATAAAAATTAAGGAAATAAAGAGAAAATAAGGGCAAAAGATACTCCCCGTGGATATAGAGTGAGTTGATGGGAAAGGTGCACTATGAGTGGCTCGGATCAGCGGCGGCAGAGGGCTTTGAACCGGCGGTGCTGTTGGAGAGACGTAAATGGCGGCTGTCGGTTGGAGGTGCGGGGACATGGTGCGTTTCTGCGTAAGGTGGCGCCGTTCGCCAACTCCAAGGACGATGGATTGAACGGCAGCCGGTTTAGGGGATGCTGCTCTCCCTTGTCGTCGGGTTCGGACCATGGCTGGTTTGGGTAGGGGGCTATCGGAAAGGGGGGAGATGGGGATCAAGGGGGGGTGTTGACTGCTCTATCTAGATGCTGGAGAAAATTGCGAACGGCGGTGATTGGGGTGCAAATTTTTCCGACGATCAAGGTGGGGGCTTTATTTTTAGCCGAGCGGGAAGGTATGGGGAAAGAGTTTTGGTTTATCGTGTTTTTTTTGGGGGGGGGAGGGAAAAGAAAATATATTTTTTATGCGGTAAGATGGGTCAAAAGTTCAAAGAGGGGGGTTCGGCTAACCTGCACCAAATTGTTAACGTGCTCCGCATGATAACGTGCACCATTTTTAATGAAACAGTACACATCACCCAACGAAATTTTGCAGCTCTTTGCTTGATAATTCCCTTCACTGGAAGTCTGGAATGAAACCAAAATTAAGCTAAAAATTAAAAGAAAAACAAAGCTAAAAATTTAAAACAGAAAATCAAGATTAACGAAAAGAAGAAAAAAAATGGAAAGAATGGGTTGCTTCCCATTTAGCGCTTTGTTTAACGCCGTTTAGCTCGACGACCTTTGCTAAATTTTTTGTTCTTCAAAAGCAAGTTCTTCAAACAAACGGTAATGTCCATCTCTTGTCGTTTTAAGGTCTTCCTCCAACTTTTTATTTGTGCGCAAAACAACAACTAAGCTTATACCTCCTTTCCGATGCGACAACTTACTCAAGATGATGTTTGGCAAAGTTTGGTTGTCGCCTAAAAATATATAATTAAACTGATCTAACTTCGGCTTTGGTTCCTGCAAAATTGAGGGAAAATATTTAGATCGAGTTGGAATTAATCGAAACTCAGAAAGGAAAAAAAGAGTTGAAATGATTTCACCTATATTTTCATCGTCGAGATTCGCGAATTCCCTACAAAAGTCATAACACAAATCAGTTTTGATCAAATCATCAGCTAACGGATCTATAATATCAACGAAATTTAAACTTGCGACGAATCAGGATACTTCATAGCTTTATACATATCAAATTTAGCTACTTCCCCATCAAATTCCATAGTTAAGATGCCGTCGCGGACATCGATCTTTGTATGCGCGGTTGATAGGAAAGGTTGGCCAAGCAAGATTTCAGATCCGTTGTTGCTGCGATCATTTTCCATGTCAATTATATAAAATCAGCAGGGAAAATAAGATTTTTTACCTGTACCAACACGTTTTCTAGTACTCCCTCGGGGTAGATGACTGATCGATCAGCTAATTGAACCGTCACTCGCGTTTCTTTCAATGGTTCAGTCGAAATTTTGTTGTAGACGCTTAACGACATGACGTTGATAGATGCGCCTAAATCACACATCGCTCTTTTAATCCCAACTTTCCCAATTTTGCAGGGAATCACAAACATACCTTGGTCCTTGTACTTTGGCGGCAACGGCTTTTGAAAAATGGCTGAAATATTTTCACCAAGGTTAACTTTTTCATTTCCGGATAATCACCTTCGGGTTGTGCATAAGTCCTTCAGAAACTTTGCGTATTTAGGAACTTTTCGAATAACATCAAGAAGTGGAATATTTATTTCCTCCTTCTTGAATACATCCAAAATTTGCTTCTCTTCCTCCTTTTTATCTCGTTTCGCCAATCTACCTGGAAAAGGAGGAACAGGTTCGTAAGTAGAAACATAAATATTGGATTTAGAGTTACCTGCAGTGGGTGGAGACTTTTCGTTCTGGTCCTTCGAAGAGCTGCCTTGCTCGTCGGATTTTTGCTCAGTTTGCTTGGGCGGTTTAGGCGTTATCACAGTTCCACTACGCAGAGTGATCGCGCTCACATTTCCCTTGGATTGGTTTCGGTTTGTGATGGTAACTTTCCCTGGGATTCTATACGGTTAACGGCTTGAGCTAGTTGGCTTATTTGTTTGTCGATTTGCTGGAGATGGGATTGTGTTTGGGTTTGGAATTTTTCCTGCGAAACTGCCAATCTCTCAACAATAGACTCAAGCGAGGATTTTTGGGGTGCTTGGTTTTGGTAGGGAGGTTGTTGCCTAGGTTGATAGTTCGGGTTCTGATTACCGTAGCTCAAGTTTGGGTGATCTCTCCAACCGGGATTGAAGGTATTGCTATGTGGGTTATAGTGTCTTTGGGGAGGTCCGGGAATGTTGTGTATGGCGTTAACTTGGGCACCAGATGTATCCCGCAATAATGGGCATAAGTCGGTTGCGTGATCTGGCATAGTGCATATTCCGCATACCTTAGCAGCTTTTATATCCCCTTAAACAAGAGAATACAAAATATTAGTCAAATTATCAATTTTATTCTCTAATGAAATTGTGCTTACTGTGTGAACCCGTCGACTGGGTTCACTTGCAGAACCAAATTGCTGCGAATTTGCAGCCATTGTGGAGATTAATGTTCTCACTGCAGTAGGAGTCATGTTAACGAGCGCGCCACCGCTTGCTGCATCTACCATCTTTTTGTACATCGGTAACATTCCTTCGTATAGGTATTGAAGGAGTGTTTCCTCGGATAAGCCATGTTGCGGACAGCTTCTTGAATCTTTCCCAATAATCATATAGGGATTCATCGTGCATTTGTTGGATGCTCAATATGTTTCGCCTAATTTCTGTCGCTTTTGCTGCAGGGAAGTATCTGTCAAGGAAAACACGAGAAAGATCAGCCCATGTATTAATAGAATTCGGAGGTAAATAAAATAACCATTCTTTAGCCATTCCGGCTAAAGAGAAAGGAAATGCTCTTAGTTTTATCTGATCCTCTGAAACTCCTTGCGGTTTCATGCTGCTGCACACCATGTGAAATTCGGCAAGGTGTTTATGCGGGCTTTCAGTAGGGAGGCCATTAAAGGTGGGTAATAGGTGAATTAGGCCTGTTTTGAGCTAGAAGGGAGTATCTCCTTGAGGAAAAGCGATGCAGAGCGGTTGTTGCACAGTAGGGGCTGCGTTCAGCTCTCGGATTGTATGATCTGCCATCGGTTCTGGTTCTAGTGTAGGTTCTTCGATTGGTGTAGTTTCGGAAGTGGATTCGGATTGTCGTGTGCTTTGTTGTTGTTTCTTTCGTCGAAGTGTTTCGCCGTGAGTTTTACGAGCGCTTGCTTTGATTTCCGGGTGTATGGAGCTAAAGTACCCGGGTTCTTCCTGGTCATAAAAAAAACAAAAATCAGTCAAAAATGCCGAAAGTAAATCTCCCCGGCAACGGCGCCAATTTTGACTCGTCGTTTAACCGGTCAAAAATAAATAAATATTTAACCTCTTTCAAAAATAAATAAAATAAAGAAATTGAGTAGATATAGGGAAAGAGGGTCGATCCACGAGGAGATTAGCTGGAATTATTGACTAGAGATTGTTTCGATTACTACTTCCAGGAATATCTGCAGAATAATTAAATAAAATGGGGGGAGTGATTTGATATTGGATGAAGTAAATAAATAAAATGCAAGAATTAAAAATAATAAGAAAAACCAAGTATGTGAAATAGCCTCGAGCTAGCCTTGTCAATTCCTTCGATCATTGAAATAGATTTTACTCTGGGGATCATGTCGGTTACAGTCTGCGAGGCCCAACCCATCGCAACTTGCTTCTCTCTCGAGTAACCAATCCTCCCAAGACTATCTTCGAAGGTTGATTCTTAAATAAATTAACCACGTCTATCGCCGTTAAAGTATTTAGTTTTGAAAGCAGAAAAATCCCGACTCAGAAATTGTCTTAAAAAGAACCGCTTCTGATTTTATCTTTCCTTAGCGGACCGCCGCTAAGAGTGTTCACAGGAAGTTGAAATTGCCACAGGCCGATCCTTCCTCCCAACTATGTCTTTAAACGATTCCAGACCAACGAGCTCTTTTTGATTTGAAAAACGATTAAAAACTTTAGTAAGGCCGATTGCCAAACTATCTAAACAGAAAGATAAAAATGTATTCCCGAAGGAATTTAGGCAATGTTCAATTCTCACGATTAGAATTGATTTGGCTAGCTCTTGGCTCAAGAAATTTAGCTAAGCATGATATTGATTATCATGCTTAACTTGGTTTTTGAAAAATAATTAAATAGCATAAAAATGGAACAAGAAAATAAAGTAAAAGAACTTTTATTAAAGCTAAAAACGTTTCAAGCTAGAAGATGAAAACTAAAATGATTGATGATCTAAGCCTTTACCAAGGGTGGTATTTATAGGCTTAGATTTACAAAGATAAAGTGATGGGATAATAACAATTCAAATTCAAATGTTGATTAAAATTCAAAATAAAACTAAATGGATAAAAGCTGATAAACTGATCGGATTCTTTTCTCGAAACATTCCAGGATCTTCTAGAAGTTGCCACGTCACTGCCGTGTCACTGCCACGTCAGACGCGTCGTGCCTGGTGTTGTGCCCATGATGCCAGTCATGACAGAATTATAATAAAAACTGCATAAATGCCCCATTTTCACTGCTATTTCCAGAATTGGATCCCTGCACAAAATATAACGAAAACAACATGTATTAAGCAGCAAGAAGTCCAAATAACTAGAAAAATAGCAAATGAAATATGTCATTTTTGAGAACTCATCATGGCATCATAAGAACATGCCACGTGTCTTGCCATGTCATCAGTTAATGACGTTGAACATGGGGCGTTTCGAAAAACGGAAGGAAACCACATGGGGTACATTAAACGTCTAGAAAGTTGAGACACCACATTGACACATTTGACAAAGAAGGCCAAAAATCAGAAAGAAGGGTCTTCTACTTACACTCCTACTCCCATAAGCAACTACACACCAAGACCCCAATCGGTGAACAAGTTGGTTGTCTCTATTGTTTTCATTAACAACATAGGAAATTCTGAGAAAGCTCTGACCTGTAAGCATTGTCAGAAGCAACACTTCGGCCAATGTTGACTTCAATCCAACCTTTTTTTTGTTGGTGGTGGTGATGATCAATACATTAGGGATTGCCCAAGAAAATCCGACAAGGCTCCTACTCGGTATTCTGCTAATCTGAGCCCTGCACCTTATAACTGAAACAAGAAATCGAGGCAAACTCAGTCCGGAAACCAAGGGAGGGGAAGAGGCTCCCATTCGAAAGCCACAACACATCAAGAATCCCGAGCCCCGGCTCGTGTTTATCACATCTATGGTAAAGAAGACGAGGAATCTCCTGACATCATTGCGAGTACGGTTGAACCGAACCTTAAACCTGTTTATGCTTTAATAGATTCGAGATTAACCTATTCATTAATATACTCTTCCTTGCTTGATAAGTTAAATATAAAACTCGAAGTTGTTAAAACGAGCCTTGTAGTATCAAACCCTATAGGGGAAACTTGCCAATCAATTTGCTCTGTAGAACTTGTCCTATAGCTATTCGAAGCATACCCTTTCCTATTGATATTTATGCCTTGCCCAATAGTGAATTTGACTTAGTATTAGGCTTAGATTGGTTGGGTAAACATCAAGCCTGGATCGATTGTCAAAATAGGAGATTGTACCTTTGGGGTTTAGGAAAAGAATCCATACTTCTTATAGATCAAAAACCGACTTCAATTTTTTCTTCTATGGTGCTACAAGATGAATATGATTCCGGCTTACCTTCTGTTCTTGTGGTTTCCGAATTCATCGACGTCTTTCTTGAGGAACTCCCTAGTCCTCCTCCGACTCATGAAGTGTAGTTCAAATTTGACGTTCAACCTGGAACCAACCCAGTGTCCATTACACCATACCGAATGGAATAAATGGAGTTGAAGGAGCTCAAGAAACAACTTCATGAATTACAAGAAAAGGGCTATATATGACTGACCACATCTCCCTGGGTGCTCCGGTTTTGTTTGTGAAGAAGAAAGATCGCTCGATGCGGCTTTGCATCGACTACCGTTAGTTGAATCGGGTGACTATAAAAAAAAATTATCCCCTGCTGAGGATTGAAGATCTTTTTAATAAACTCTGAGAAGCACGATTTTCTCTAAGATCAATCTTCGATCGGGCTACTATCAGATGAAAGTGAAGGATGAAGACATCCCTAAAACTGCTTTCTGTACTAGATATGGTCACTTCAAATTTCTTGTTATGCCTTTTGGGTTAACGAATGCTCCTGCCACATTTATGGACATGATGAATCGAGTGTTCAATCCCTATCTCGATAAGTTCGTCGTTGTCTTCATCGATGACATTCTTGTCTATTCTCGGAATAAGGAAGAACATGCTAAACACCTCCGAATCGTACTACAAACTCTTCGAGAATGCCAATTGTTCGCCAAATTCTCCAAATGTGAGTTTTGGCTATCGAAAGTTGCTTTCCTAGGTCACATGATCTCTGCCGAAGGAATCAAAGTTGACCCTAAAAAGATTCAAGTTATCCTTGATTGGCAACCTCCGAAGAATGTTGGTGAGGTTCACAATTTCCTCGGTTTAGCCGGTTATTATTGAAGGTTCGTTAGAGGCTTCTCTACGATCACTTTACTGCTAACCAAACTCCCCCGAAAGGATCAACCATTTGATTGTTCTGAAAATCAGCAAATAAGCTTCAACCAATTGAAGCAAGCATTAACTCATGCCCCGATTTTAATCCAACCTGAGCCGGGCAAAGAATACACAATCTATAGTGACGCCTCCCATTCGGGATTGAGTTGTGTCTTGATGCAAGGTGAAAATGTAGTAGCATACGCATCCCGGCAATTGAAGCCACATGAGCTCAATTACCCGACACATGACCTCAAGTTAGCTGCCATCGTCTTCGCACTCAAAATTTGTAGACACTAGCTCTACGGTGAAAGATGCCACTTGTTTACCGATCACAAAAGTCTGAAGTATCTCCTTACTCAGAAAGATCTCAATTTAAGACAAAGGAGGTGGATAGAATTGTTGAAAGATTAAGATCTAATCATCGACTATCATCCCAGGAAAGCCAATGTGGTTGCGGATGCTCTTATTCAAAAACCGACCCTCGGTAAGCCATTCTAAGCCTTATGCTATTCGAATTACTCATCCTTGTTCCCAAAGAACCATTCGAACTCTACCTTGCCTGATAAGTAATGGTTCGAACTCCTTCTTGAAAAATAATCAACCATTCGAAATTTGTCTAGTCTTATAAGTAATCTATTTGAATTGTTTTCTCGTAGCTTCCTTAACTATCAATGCTCATTTGCGAATCTCAAAAGCTTGAAAATATCTGTCTGAACATCAAGTTTAGTCTAGCCTAATCACAAGGATTAAAGAGCTTCAACAATTTGACTCGAAACTTCAGAAAATTGGTTCAAAGCTTGAGTCTAATTCTGACTTCTCCGTTAAGTCGAGCGGTGTCCTCTATTTCAAGGATAGAGTTTGTATTCCTAAAAACAAGGAATTACAAGAAGAGATACTGCAAGAAGAACACCAGAGTTCTTTCTCGATCCACCCTGGATCGGTTAAGATGTACAAGGATCTCAAGCCCTTGTATTGGTGGCCCAAAATGAAAGTGGATATCAATAATTTTGTGTCAAAGTGCTTGAACTGTTAGAGAGATAAAGCTGAGCATCGAGTCCCTACCGAATTACTCCAACCTCTCGAATTGCCTCAATGGAAATGGGATCGAATCACTATGGATTTTGTATCCGGTCTTCCTTGCTCCCCGAGAAAGGGTGACGCTATCTAGGTAATTGTCGATCGATTTACCAAATCTGCTCATTTCTTCCCGGTTCGTATGACCTACAACTTGGAATCCTTGGATAATCTGTACATTCGGGAAGTCATCCGTTTACACGGAGTTGTTACTTCAATTGATCCAATCTAGACACCTAATTTACAGCTCGATTCTGGAGAACTCTACAATGAGCCCTCGACACCAAGCTAAATCTGAGCACAACTTTCCATTCGCAAAGAGACAGACAATCCAAGCGAGTGATTCAAGTTCTTGAAGACATGCTTCAAGCTTATATCATCGACCTCAGAAAGAACTAGGAAAAGTCACTACCAATGGTAGAATTTACATACAACAATAGCTTCCAATCTTCGATTCAAATGGCTCCTTTCCAAGCGTTGTATGGTAGAAGATGCCGAACACCCCTTTGTTGGTCTGAACTTGGTGATAATAAGGTGTTAGGACCTCAATTGCTTCGGGAAACCGAAGAACAAGTGCAAGTTATTCATTCTCGGTTGAAGCAAGCTTTCGATAGACAAAAGTCTTACGCTGATCAGAAACGTAGAGACATACAATACGAGATCGGTGATAAGGTCTTTCTCAAAGTCTCTCCGTGGAAGAAAGTGTTTCGGTTCGGTAAAAGAGGGAAGCCAACCCTCATTTTATAGGACCTTTCGAAGTGATTGAAAGAATCGATCTGGTAGCTTATCGACTTGCACTCCCTAGCGAGTTCGATATGATACATAACGTATTCCACGTTTTAGTGCTTCGAAGATACCGATTCAATCAATCTCACATCTTAGAGCAGGAAGAAGTAGAACTGAATCCCGATCTATCCTACGTGGAAGAACCAATCCAAATCCTTGATAGAGAAACCAGATGACTCCGAAACAAGAACATATCTCTTGTAAAGGTTCTGTGGAGAAATCATAAAATCGAAGAAGCTACGCGGGAACCTGAGGATACGATGCGGAAGCATTATCCTTATCTATTCAGTTCAAGTAAGAAAATCGAGGATGATGTCTTTCTTTTAAGGAGGGTAGAATTGTAACACCCTCAATCTTACCCTAGAATTAATTAGATCAATTGGCTAAACAATTGACTCAAATTAAACCTACTGACCTCTAATTCGACTAGTTAGGATTTAATTAGAAAGAATGAACAAATTAAAGGACCAAATTAAGAGGACTAAGCTAAATTAAATGATAAATAAAAGAATTGCATGCTAAATTTCCTATTTCCTAAGAGTGCCCTTGGCTGATTATTAATCAAATAATTAAACCAAGGACAAACTAGTCATTTCCTAAATGCCACTAACTATGATAATCATCTTCTTCCTTAAGCCATTATCAGCCAAATGAGAGAGATAGTTTTAGGGAGAAAAAAATATGGAGAAAAACACTTAGAAAGCTAGAGAATTCATCATGCATGTGGTCATTTTCCATAGGAATTAAGCTATAAAGCTAGGTAAGTGTTTTTGCTGAACTAGTTAACCGAATTGTTATGTTGAATTGTTTATATGATATGTTTTGTTGCAATTGATTGTTGTCATTGTTGATTTTAGATCTGGTATTGAGTTATATGTTGATGAATTAAATGAATTTAGCTTAGGATATATGATAGGATTTGAAAATAGCACACTAGATGACACTAGATGCTGCATGAATGTGTTAAGTGACTGTTTTGTTAAATCTGGAAATTAGAGGGACTAGAAAACGTTTCTAGAAAAAGGTCACCTAGGGAAAGTTGTTAAATATTGATGAAATGAACTGTAGGTAAAATTAAATTGAGGTTAAATTGGTTAGATAATGAGTTAAAATGAAAACTAGTCACATGGAAATGCAAAACTGTTTAGGGGACTGTTTTGGTGAATTTGAAAATGTTAAGGGATCAAATTGCTCTGTAATTGATTCTAGAAAATTTTTTAAAAATAGGGAACTTTATGTATGAATTATTTATAACTTGAATTTGCTGATAAGTAGCTAGAATTGGATGTTTAAAGTGACTAGTTGGCAAGCTAGGTGAATCAGGACTAACTTGGAAATTTGATAAACCAGTGGACTCTTATGTTCTATTTAGGGACCATAATGGACTTGAAATAATAAGGGAAAACAGGGTAAACTCTAGTTATAAATGCTAAATTAAAATACTAAAGGAACTAGGCTTAAAAGTGCACTATGGTGCCTTAGAGTGAAATTTGGCAGTTTAGTCCCTAGACAACTGCCATGTCTTTAAATGCAAATATGTATTGATCTAGAAATGGGAAAAATATGAGCCGTACATGGATAAACGCTAGTTTAACAAGATTTCTAACAAGGTAATTTAATTGAAAATCCAATGTGTAGATTAAAAGTTATGGCCAGAATAGTAACAGGCGTGCAAACTGCTAGAACTGGAAAACAATTTTGAAATGAATTGTGATTGTGCTTGTGTGATTGAGTTATATGATTGAATTGGATGATAATATGTTTTGTATGTATTTATATGTGAATTATCAGACCAAGAAATTGAGGAAACAATGGAAAAGCAAGGGCTGGCCAATCGAATAGGAAGAACAAAGGCATATTCATCAAGGAGCAAGAATAACTTATAAGCTTGGAGTGTTGTGAGTGTAGATAAACTTAGGGTTAGGATTAGTGTCCTAACCAATGTTTTATGTTTATAGATGAATGCATTAAATGAATATAATCTATATTGGGAAAATATCTTAGGGGAAGAAAGGATCTAAAGGAAATATAATAGTAGGATTATGATTGATAACTAGCTTAGCTTAACATGAACTTGAAATGGATGCTCCTAATATGATGACTATTTGAATGATGGACTGAATGATGTGTTGCTGCCATTTGATGCTTATTGATGTTTGAGAATATTTGATTGGTTGATTGCTGGAAATTGTGAAAGCTTGCAAACGAATTAGGATCTGACCATTTAGAGACTTGAAATGTGAATTGATCTTGTTATAATTGGTTGCCTAAACACTTGTGATATGTTTGCTTAATCTAATAGACACTATAAGCCCTTGGTTGACTAGTTGGTCTCAGGTAGACCGGCACGTCATAGAGTCTATAGCTCCTCTGATTTAGTACTCCTTGTACTCTCTGTTTCGGTGTTGTTGTCACCTATTGACCTTGATGCTTCGTGCATCCTTTAATTGGCACTTGATTTCTCTATTGTTGGTGTGGAAGATACCTTGATACGTTTGAGTATCCTCTGATTTGATGCTTTAAGCATCCTCTGATTTGGTACTTTGTACCTATTAACACTTGATTACCTAGTCCCACTAATCTACGAAGGCAAAGCATTTAAAAGCTCTTGAATAATACTTGTCATATGTTAAATGGAATGTGTAATATGTAATATGAATGTGTTCATATGGAAATGTGATCCTATGTTAAAGATGTTTGAGTGATCAATCTAATATGTTTAATATGTATAAGAATAGCTAGGGCAATGGCCCTATTTCGAATAAAAAGACTGAAATGTGAACAATGTTTGTATATTTGATTATTGCTTGTTTTTTGTGGTTGATATTAGCAAATTGGCTATTTGAAAGTGTTACATTATCTATATGATTTGGTTTGATCTTTTATATGCTTGTATGTACATGTTTATATGATTGATAAAGATGAGACTAACTAAGTGAGGTACTTGCCATTGCATGAAACTAGTTAGGTGATGCTCAAATGAATTGAAGCCTAGCTAGGTAACATTTGTTAAATGAGATAAAACATTTAAAAGATTGAATTAATAGTTATAGGAACTACATCGCTAAGTACTTATTGTACTTATCACTCTTTGTAAATCCTATGTTTGATTTTGATATAACAAAGCGTTTTAAGGACTAAATTGTAAAACTTGAAATGAATTATTAAGTCCCTCTAAAGGTTTCAAATCAACAAGGTTTTGCTCTAGTTTGAAAAACTCAAACCCCAAAATATTTTCTAAGTGTTCCAAGGCCAAATTGCTCAAAAACGTCAATGCGTATCGATACGCCTCTTACCGTATCGATACTTTTTTTTCAAACTTGGCTATTGGAGAAATCCGTTTCGATACGCCCCTTACCGTATCAAAACAGGGTATCGAAACTGTTAAGTGTATAAAAGTTTTATATTTTACCCCTCATTTACCCATATTTCTACTGCATTCAAGCATATTTCATTGCATTTAGGATAGATTTCTTCATATACATCACAATTAGATAAAATGACACAGTTGCTACTGATTTTGGTTACTTTTGCAGGTATCTGTTGTGGCAGACTCAGGGCAGCAAAGGAGCAGAGCTGGAACACATGACTAGAGTCGAGAAGTAAACGCTGCCGTGACCACTACCGTGGCAGCCATGACGACAACATTGGTGAGGTTAGGGGTGAGCGTTCGAGCGAGTCGAGTCAAAAAATTTTGAGTTATTCGAGTTGACGCGTCATATTTTACGACTTGAACTTAATTTGAAATTTTTTCGATTCGAGTCGAGTTTATGAAATTCGAGTCGAGTCGAGTTTTCGAGTTTCTATACAAATGTAATTGTAATTATTTACCATGTTATAGTACGATTTGATTCCAATTTAAACGACTTTCTCTATTCATATAAGATATGCATATATATATATATATATATTTCTTCATATTATTTTTCACATGCATAAGTAAGATTTGTAATGTTATTTAATAAAAAAATATCATCTAAACTTCTAAAATATATTTATAATATTATTTTTAAATAAGGAACTTTTAAGGGTAAAGTATTGATGGGGGTATAAAATGAGTCAATGAATTGATGTAAAGAAAAAAATTACAAAAAATTCGGTTGAATGATCAAATTGAATAAAATATAAAGTTAAAGGGCTAAATTTAAAAAAAAAGAATAATTTTGTTAAAAATATGAATTGAAGTTATATAGATATTATATAGTGTTAGTGAATTATGTGGTTTAATTTTGGTAAAAAAATAGACTTAAAACGAAAGAGAAATTAAAGAAATGGGAAACATTCAAAGTTGAGGGGCTAAATTACAAAAGTAGGAAATTTAATTTAAAAGTATGAATTGAAGCTAAATAGGTATTCTAGTTTCTACATTGGTTTAGGAGCATGTGGTTCAATTTTGGTCAAAATTGACTTAAAACGAAGGAGATATTGAAGAAATGAGGAAATCATACAAAGTTAAGGGGCTGAATAGAAAAAATATGAAATTTATTTTCAAAAATATAAATTGAAGATAAATACGTATTCTACGCTGGTTTAAGAATACGTGGTTCAAATTTGGTCAAAAATAGACTTAAAATGAAGAAGGAATTGGAGAAAAATGAAATCAGTGGCTAAATTGCAAAACTGTAAAATTCGGTTTTTCGATTTTTCGAGTTGGGCAAATTCCAAACCAACTCAAAATCAAATTTTTTCGAGTTAATCGAGTTTACTCGAATTACTCGAACAACTCGAATAACTCGAAATTGAAAAAAATATCGATTTTTTCGAGTCGAGTCGAGTTTTGCTCACCCCTAGGTGAGGTGGAAGAGTGAAGTGGAGCTCGACAGATAGGATTTCAAGCCGGTCTGTCGTAAACCACTCCTATATTTTTCCAAACCCTGAGGCAGAATGAAGGCCAAGCCCAAAGTTCAAGGAAGAAATTCAAGGCACGAAAATAGTACGAATTAAAGGCATATACTCAGAAGATTTAATCTCCAATAGAGTTGTACTTTAGTTTAAACTTGTATTCTTGCCATATTAGAAAACTTGGACCCAAGGCCTATATAAAGGCATGTAATTCGACCTAAGAAGGGATATCTCATTCCCAGCCGTCTTCCCCAAAACCCTTGTCGTTTTCTCCTCTTCATCATGTTCTAAACTCCCCCTAGGGCTAAGGGTTGATTCTGTAAAGTAGTTGCAAGGATTGTACTGTTTTAGGAATTTTCTATTCAAGGCAATAAAAACTTCAAGTTTATTTATTCTGGTTCTCATATCTCGCAAGAGTATCGGGAGAGCATTGTGAGGTTATCCATTTGTTTGATATCGGGAGAGTCAAGCATATGAACGAAATAAATACACGTTTTCCAGTTTATGGTTAAACCATCTCGGCTTAGGGATAAGTACGAGGTTAAGTGGCTAAGGAAGAATTCAACAACATTAGTGTTCACCCTTCGATTTACGCCGGGAGGTATCATCTAAGAAGTGTTCTTCAACAGAACTTGGGCCTAGGGATAGGACGAGTCATAGTAGGGATTCTTGCCAAGCTTGAAGTACATAGTTGTGTGATCGCTGCCGCGACATCAACAGACTTCTGCCGCGACAGGTGCTGCCAAGACAGGGACGACGACAGAATAGAAGTTCTCTTACAGTGCAACACCTGCACTACTGAGCAAATCAATACCGGCCTATTTCTTAAACCTGATCTTTTACTCCTTTTGTTTTAGTTGTTATTCACGATTACTCTACAATCCAATTAAACTATTTCTTCTCTCGTGCATCAATTCTAGGATAAAGCTATTTCCAGTCGCTGTGGAGACGATATCCGATACTCCAAGTATGACTTTACTACTTGCGTCGTGTACACTTGCACTATTTGCGATAGGACTTTTGACACGCAACCAGTTTTTGGCGCCGTTGCTGGGGACTGGCAACATATCTTTACCCTTACTCTTACTGCACTTTTCTTTTTCTTTTTTTAGTGGCATTATTTACCATGTACTTTTCACAAGGTTTTCTGTTTGCTTATGCGCATATCTAGACGAGGCAAAGAACCTGAGTACGAACTAGATCCCTAAATCGAACGCACGTCTCAACTCAGGAACCGAGTCCGACTCTTGATAGCAAGAAGCGACTATCTTGAGGAAGAACTAGAAGCAATGGTGAATGGAAGGCTGAATGAGGGGGTAGATGACCCACACAACAATAACCAAAGGGTTATTGGAGATCCTCCCTAAGATGTCCGGAATGAACGGCCTGCTACCGCTGCCACACGACAGTCCCGCCGCGACTACATGGTCAGTGACCATGTTGAACTAGAGACCACCTTGCCAGACGTTGAAGTTGAGAACTTCGAGCTGAAACCTGTTATGTTCAGCATGATAAATTCCGTTGGCCAGTTTAGTGGTTCTGCAAATGAGGATGCTATGGAACATCTAAAAACGTTCCAAGAAATCTGTGGATCGTTTAGATTACCAGGAATAAATCCGGAAGTATTGAGGCTCCGGTTATTTCCTAATTCACTAAGAGACAGAGCTAAAACTTGGTGGAATAAACTAACGCCGAGTTCAATACGAACTTGGGAAGATCTCTCTCGTGAATTCTTATCTCGTTTTAATCCTTCTCATTTATCTGAAAGATTGCATAACGAAATTGCTACTTTTCAACAGGAGGATGACGAACCAATGCACGAGGCATGGGATAGATTTACAACTCTACTTCGGAACTGCCTGATGCATGGGTTCCCCGTATGGAATTAGGTCGTCAAATTCTACAACACTTTCAATACACACACTCGTCTGAGAATAGATTCAACAGCAAATGGGCTATTATTGGATAAGGAACCAGACGAGGCAATGATAGTGTTGAAAAACCTAGCAAAGAATGATGAGCAATTTCCTACAGCTAGGAGAGGGGGCAAACGAGGGATAACTGTAAAGGATTATGAAGCTGACAATTCCTTGAAATCACAGGTTGAATACCTCACAAAGGTGGTGGAAAATCTGCAGCGAAAAGATTCTAAACCCGTATATTTTGCAGAAGAGGCATGTGAGACCTGTAGTGGGAACCACAGTTCGGAAGACTGTCCATTACAGTTAGAAAAAGGGATGTATTTTGGGAATTACAATAAGCCAAGAAACTATGATCCCAACAATTACAATCCCATCTGGAGGAAAGATCCTAAGTTTTCCTGGGTCAATCCGAACAATGCACTAAATCCTCGAATGCAGAACAACCAAAACCAGGGGGTACTCAGAATTCTGTCGCGACAGCAGCCGCAACAGCAGCCGATAGATGCACCTAGTATACTGGAGCAGACATTGGCAACATTTATGTCACAGACAGGAGCTTACATGGCGAACATGGATCACTTTGTCAAGAAAACTGAGTCATTCATGGACAAGACAGAGATGAGGATGACTAACCATGAGGCTACCCTGAAATCGCTAGAGACACAGATGGGCCAGGTTTCCCAGCATATCAAGCCAAGGAAAAACGGAGGATTCCCTAGTGATACCGAGGTCATTAGAAAACCCACACAAGACCAGTGTAAAGCAATTACAACCAAGAGTGGGAAACAGTTACAAGGGCCGGAGATGAAGAACATACCAAGTAAGGAACTGACCTTAGATTTACCTGCCGTGAACACTGCCCGGCAGAGGAAGAACAACCTGCTGTCGACACACCTACCGCGACAACAGAATGGACAGAGGAGCAAACTGAGGATGCTGAGGAACCTAAGCCTCATCAGATCTGAATACCATGTGAAGGACTTCTTGAAGATTACCGTCCTCCACCCCCTTTCCCACAGCGGTTACAAAAACAGAAATAGGAGTACCAGCTCAAAAAGATTTATGATATTTTTAAGCAGGTGCACATTAATATACCGTTGTTAGAGGCCATCAAGCAAATGCCCGGTTATGCGAAATTTCTCAAGGATGCCATGTCAAAAAGGTCTAGACTTGGGGAAATCGAAATGGTAAAGATGATAGAAGGATGCATGACTATCTTGCACAAACATCCACCCCAGAAGAAGAAGGATCCTGGGAGCTTCATCATACCATGCATAATTGGCGACAAATTCGTGGGTAAGGCACTTTGTGATCTTGGTGCTAGCATAAATTTAATGCCGAAATCTGTGTTTCAGAAATTAGGTATTGGACGAGTAAGGCCCACGACAGTCATGCTGCAACTGGTAGACCGCTCTTACGTGCAACCAGAAGGGAAGATCGAAGATATTCTGGTAAGAGTGGATAAATTTATTTTTCCTGCTGACTTTCTTGTTTTAGACTGTGAAGTAGATGAAAACGCACCGATCATCCTGGGGTAACCCTTCCTAGCCACAGGCAGAACTGTGATCGATGTGGAGAAAGGAGAACTGACCATGAGAGTGAATGATCAAGAAATCAAACTCAATGTTCTCCAAGGAATTAAACATGCTGATGCAGAAGAAGAGTGCAAGGAAATCACTGAAGTAATCCTTGACCAACTCTGCATCAGGTCAAGCTGCCATGACATAAAGTTTGGTCACTGCCACAACAGTCATCTGGAAGACTGTCACGGCAGCAACGACGACAGTGACTCCTCCGACTCAGAAATATCCGACACTAAAGGTCTAGAGGAGGTAAATTGGATAGGCAATCGTCCAGGTAAGTTCTTCGAGCCTCTTAATTATACCTCGAATGAACATATAATCCAGAAGCCTTCGATTGAAAAGCCACCTGTTCTAGATCTTAAGCCCCTGCCAGGGCAGCTTAAATAAGTTTTTCTTGGTTTAAATGTTACGTTGTCCGTAATCATCTCTTCCAAGTTAATGCAGAAATAGGAGCAGCAGCTAATAAGAATGCTACATCAGCATAAGAAGGCCATTGGATGGACTATAGCTGATATCCAAGGCATCAGTCCGGCATTATGCATGCACAAGATTCTCTTGGAGGATGATCATAAGCCGACTATTGATGCCCAAAGACGTTTGAACGAGGCAATGCGAGAAGTGGTGAGAAAAGAGATTATCAAATGGCTTGATGCCGAAATCATATATGCCATCTCAGATAGCAAGTGGGTGAGCCCGGTGTAGTGTGTACCCAAAAAGGGAGGCATAACTGTGGTAACCAACGAAGAAAACGAGCTAATCCCAACCAAGACTGTGACCCGTTGGAGGGTTTATATGGATTACCGGAAGCTTAATAAAGCTACCCGGAAGGACCATTTTCCCTTACCTTTTATTGATCAAATGCTTGATAGATTAGCGGGGAAACCTTACTATTGTTTTCTTGATAGTTATTCAGGTTACAATCAGATAGCAATTGCACCGGAGGATCAAGAGAAAACTACCTTCACATGCCCGTACGACACCTATGCTTTTCGGAGAATGCCATTTGGGCTCTGCAATGCACCAACAACCTTTCAAAGGTGCATGATGGCAATATTCTTCGACATGGTGGAGGATTTCCTAGATATTTCCATGGACGACTTTTCTGTCTTTGGAGACAGTTTTGAAGGTTGTTTAGGCAACTTGCAGAAAGTCCTTGAAAGATGTGAAGAGGCGAACCTGGTGTTGAACTGGGAAAAATGCCACTTCATGGTGGATGAAGGGATAGTACTAGGCCACAAAGTGAGCTGCCGCGACATAGAGGTGGAAAGAGCCAAAATAGAAGTCATCGAAAAGCTGCCGCCACCCACCACAGTCAAGGGGATTCAAAGTTTCTTAGGGCATGTTGGGTTTTATCGACGATTTATTGCAAATTTCTCGAAGATTACCAAACCTTTATGTCACCTATTGGAGCAGAACCGTCCCTTTGATTTTAATGCTGAATGTACTGAGGCATTCAGAATTCTGAAGGAGAAGCTGGTAACAGCCCCGATCGTACAACCACCAGACTGGAGTTTACCATTTGAGATAATGTGTGATGCCAATGACTATGCTGTCCGGGCAGAGGAAGGATAAGCTCTTCCATGTGATTTACTATGCCAGCAAAACATAAAATGATGCCCAAGTCAACTACACCACGACATAGAAGGAACTATTAGCAGTGGTGTTCTCAATCGACAAGTTCCGCCCATGCATACTTGGAACAAAGGTGGTGGTCCATACAGACCATTCAGCACTGAAGTATATGTTCACGAAAAAGGATGCAAACCGAGATTGATACGTTGGATTATGCTGCTGCAAGAATTTGATATTGATATCAAGGATAAAAAGAGAACAGAGAACCAAGTAGCAGACAACTTGTCGAGGCTGGAAACGGGAAGGAGTCAATCCACAGATAGGACTAACATATTGGAGACCTTCCCACATGAGCAAGTGTTTGCTGCCACCAGCACTGCCGCGACAGCCATGGCGGCATGTAAGCTTTCTGAAACCCCTTGGTACGCTGATTTTGTTAATTACATTGTTAGTGGGGTACTACCTCTTGAACTTAATTACCAAACAAGGAAGAGGTTCCAAAATGATGCAAAACAATATCATTAGGACGAACCTCTTCTTTTCAAATACTGTGCAGATCAGATTATCAGGAGATGCGTACCACAGGATGAACAGGAAGATGTGCTTCACCACTGCCATGCTTCCCCGTATGGAGAACACCTAGGTGGAAACAAAATCGCTGCCAAAGTTTTGCAATCCGGTCTCTATTGGCCCACATTGTTCAAGGACGCACAAGCTTTGTACAAAGGTTGTGACAAGTGCCAAAGGACTGGGAACATATCGAGAAGGCATGAGATGCCACTGCAGAAAATATTAGAGGTCAAAATCTTCGATGTATGGGGAATCGACTTCATGGGACCATTCCCAGCATCTTGTGGGAACCTGTAGTTCCTACTGGCAGTGGATTATGTGTCCAAGTGGGTAGAAGCGATTGCCACTCAAAGAATGATGCCAAGACTGTTCAAAGATTTCTTCAGAAGAACATATTCTCTAGATTTAGCATCCCAAGTGAGATAATTAGTGATGAGGGGAGACACTTCGATAACAGGGTAATTGCTACTGCCTTGAGAAAATACGAAGTAAAGCACTGGATTGCAACAGCATACCACCCTCAAACCAATGGACAGGCCGAGATATCGAACCGAAAAGTAAAGAACATTCTTGAGAAGATGGTTAAACCCACTCGAAAGGATTGGTCTTTACATCTCAATGATGCACTCTGGGCCTATAGAACAGCGTTCAAAACACCATTGGGGATGTCACCCTATAGACTCATCTATGGAAAAACCTATCATTTACCTGTTGAGATAGAACACAGAGCTTACTAGGCTATCAAGGTAGTAAATATGGACTGGGATAAGGCAGGACAGAAGAGGCTACTAGAATTGAATGAAATTGAAGAAATTCGAGCAATGACCTACGACAATGTCAAGATCTACAAGAACAAAACCAAGAAGTGGCACGACAGGAAGCTGCTGCAACGACAGTTCTGCCCAGGGCAGCAGGTGTTGTTGTTCAACTCCAGGTTGAAGCTTTTCCCAGGAAAGCTTAAATCTAAGTGGTCCGGTCCTTTCCAAGTTGTCCAATTTTTCCCCAATGGTGCCATCACAATCAAATCACTAAAGGATGGGCACCAGTTCAAGGTCAATGGATAGAGACTCAAGCATTATCAGGGGACTGAAGCTCCAAGGATGCATGAAGTAGTTACTTTAGGAGATGCCCCTCAAGGCATCCCTAATTTAACTTAGTTTTATTTTATTTTATTTTATTTTATTCTATTTTATTTTATTTATTAGGAATTAAGATTTTATTTATTTATTTATTTTATTTTAGGAACCAAGATTTTAATTTAGTTTATTTATTTAATTATTTTTAGGAAATAAAGGAAGCAAAGCAAGGAGGAGGAATGAACCAGCCCACCGCATGCACAAAAGCCCCAAAAGCCCAACGGACGAGTCTGTCGTCACAGCTTGTCATCAGCTGTCGCGACATACGCGGAGAAGACAGCCTATCACGGAGCTTTCGCAACAAACACGCAAACGTGTAATAGACGCGAAGCAGACACGTAAACGCGTGACAGACGCGTCAGAAACCGCATAACAGCTGGCCCCATTATTCGCGCCTACCGTTACAGACCCAACAGGCAGAAAATCCCCCTTCTATATAAACCCCTACTCGCTATTCATTTTTCATCTCATTCTCATTCTCTGTTTTAGATCTCAAAATTTTCTTCTCATTTTTCTACAGTCCTTGCAAATGGCTAGACGACAAATCCACCGCAGTGCTGCCTCTATTTCTGCCACGACAGTATCCACCCCAAGTCATAATGCCATTCCCCACCGTTTCGCTTCCACCGAATCTGCCACGAGGTACTACAGTTCCTTCCAAAAGAGGGACATGTGGGAGGAACGAGGGTTCATCTACACACAACCAACGGGAGATCTAGGGCTAGAGAGCTTCATAACCAAGAAAAATCAAACCCTCAAATGGCAAAAATTTGCTGCCCAACCCGAGGAGCTGAATATAACCCTTGTCCGAGAGTTTTACGTTGCCGTCGAAAGCAAGGATGCGAAGACAGTAACCGTTCGAGGCAAGAAAATCTCTCTCGAGCCTGCGTACATAAACACCCTATACGGATTGTACGTAAGCAAGAAGGAGGACTCCCACAGAAACTTCGTAAATAGTCTGTCGTCGGCAGACTACGACGCGGTCATGGTAGAGGTCACGGATGAAGGGACGGAGTGGAACGATGACCCTAAACACCGATGGACCGTGAGGAGAACCCAACTGACTCCACAAGCCAAACTGTGGAATCACTTTGTCAAGAAGCGCATCATTCCATCCTCCCACAACAGCACCATCGACAGACCAAGGTTAGCCCTTGTCTATTCCATTTTAAAAGAAAGACAAATTAATGTCGGACGCTACATCCGGGATGGAATTCTTGAGTGTGCCCTCCGACCGTCGGGACCCCTCATCTTCCCCTACCTCATCACCACCATCTGCCGGGGCCACAATGTACCATAAATTGAGGAAGAAGTAAAGGTACAAGGAAAAGGGTGGACGCAGCGGAACATTTTCAGTCTAATGGAGTTGAAAGCTGCCACCCCTATGTCGTACATCAACCCATCTGCCACGACAGAAGCGACGGCAGACCCTAGCTCTCCAGAACATGTCGCAGCAGACGACAGCAGCACCTCTAACCGACACCTCCGGCCAGATTCTGTCGACGCTGAAATGGTTGGAGGAACGACAACTCAGAATGATGGGCTTCATGAGGGACTTCACAGCCGCAACGATAAATTCCATTCAAAATGATTTACATTTTACCCATGTGCAATTCCCCTATTTTCCAGAACAATTCTTTGTTGCCTCCACACCTACCTATGCTGCAAGCCCCAGAATTCCAACTGCTGCCTCCACACCTACCCTTGCCACGACAGGCGAAGGTGGCAGACAGTCTGCCACTACTAGAGGAGAGAAGATGAAGGACCCCCTACCGGAGATAGACCTCAAGTACTTTGAAGGGTTCTCCTCCTCTTCCGTCTGGCAGGATTCTGACTCCGAGCCATTAGTTGCCCGAGACATCTCCAAGGACTTCCCTCTGATGAAAAGGAAGAAGTTAAATGAGACTGTCGAAGGACCCTCCGGCCAAGGTAGATCTGCCAGTAGCAGCAGCAGCTCTGACAACGACATCGAGGTCCTGGACCAGCCCCCTCGAGAGGCAAAGAAGAAAACGACCTCTGCCTCCCCTAAAACCCTGCCAGCCTCTGCCAAGAATGTCACTGCCCGCCGGCAGCTCCAAATCAGCAGCAGCAGCAACGACAACTCTTCAAATTAAGTTTCTTTCTTAGATTTTGCTGTCTTTGCTGTTTTATTTATTTTGTGATGTATTTTGCTTTTCTATTTTTATTTTTCATTCTGACATGCATTGAGGGCAATGCAACCCTCGAGTTTAGGGGTGGCATCCCTCCATTAATGAAGTAATTAGTTGTGTCTTAATTTGTGTCTAATTATTAGTTATTTTTAAGTTTATTTTTGTGTCAAAAAAATGAAAATAAAAACAAAAAATTGGCTTAAGTCTTTGAACTAAACTTACCTGTCGCGACATACTCTGTCGTGACAGTGCCTTTAGGAAATTTTAGGAACTGTTTAGAGCCTTGCTATAATTCTGATCTTTACAACACTCTTTGTGACTCTTATGCTATCTAGACTTTTGTAGTGCACTGGAATAGAAATTTCCCCTAGAGGTGCCTATCGCTGGCTCTAGGAAAGGAATAAAGGAAAGAAAGAATTCAGACTCATTTGCTTGCAAAAATGCCTTGCACTGATTTTAGGGAGATTTGTTTTTGATGCTTAGGTTAGTAAAAACTAAAGGAGCCTAAGAATTGCCTCCAGAAAAGATGCAGTTAAATCAAGAGTCAGAAAAAACTAAAGGAGCCTAAGAATTGCCTCCAGAAAAAAATGAATTGGCATAAACTCATGTTTGTAAGAATGACTATTCTAGTAAACTAAAGGAGTCTAGACACAGTTGTTCACAAAACTTGCACACACCGCACAAGAATTATAGCATGGTTCCGAATAAATCCAGAAACGCCCGACAAGGCATTGTTCGTGATAGGGAATGTGTGGTAGGTAATGAAAAGTTCACTGAATTAAGCCAAAACAAAAAGTTTTTATTTTAGTTTGGACATATTTGCTTGAGGGCAAGCAAGAACTTGAGTTTAGGGGTGTGTTGAGTGTATAAAAGTTCTATATTTTACCCCTCATTTACCCATATTTCTGCTGCATTCAAGCATATTTCATTGCATTTAGGATAGATTTCTTCATATACATCACAATTAGATAAAATGGCACAGTTGCTACAGATTTTGGTTACTTTTGCAGGTATCTGCTGTGGTAGACTCGGGGCAGCAATGGAGCAGAGCTGGAACACAAGACTGGAGTCGAGGAGTAAATGCTGCCGTGACCACTGCCGTGGCAGCCATGACGACAACATTGGTGAGGTGGAGGAGTGAAGTGGAGCTTGATAGATAGAGGATTTCAAGCCGGTCTGACGTGGACCACTCCTATATTTTTCCGAACCTTGAGGCAGAATGAAGGCCAAGCCCAAAGTTCAAGGAAGAAATTCAAGGTAAGAAAATAGGACGAATTAAAGGCATATACTCAGAAGATTTAATCTCCAATAGAGTTGTACTTTAGTTTAAACTTGTATTCTTGCCATATTAGAAAACTTTGACCCAAGGCCTATATAAAGGCATGTAATTCGATCTAGGAAGGGATATCTCATTCCAGCCGTCTTCCTCAAAACCCTTGTCGTTTTACCCTCTTCATCATGTTCTAAACTCCCCCTAGGGATAAGGGTTGATTCTTTAAAGTAGTTGCAAGGATTGTACTATTTTAGGAATTTTCTGTTCAAGGCAATAAAAACTTCAAGTTTATTTATTCTGGTTTTCATATCTCGCAAGAGTATCGGGAGAGCATTGTGAGGTTATCCATTTGTTTGATATCGGGAGAGTCAAGCATACAAACGGAATAAATACGCGTTTTCCAGTTTATGGTTAAACCATCTCGGCTTAGGGATAAGTACGAGGTTAAGTGGCTAAGGAAGAATTCAACAACATTGGTGTTCACCCTTTGATTTACGTCGGGAGGTATCATCTAAGAAGTGTTCATCAACAGAACTTGGGCCTAGGGATAGGATGAGTCATAGCAGGGATTCTTGCCAAGCTTGAAGTACAGAGTTGTGTGATCGCTGCCGCGACATCAACAGACTTCTGCCGCGGCAGGTGCTGCTGCGACAGGGACGACGACATAACATAAGTTCTCTTACAGTGCAACACCTGCACTACTGAGCAAATCAATACCGACCTTTTCTTAAACCTGATCTTTTACTATTTTATTTTAGTTGTTATTCACGATTACTCTACAATCCAATTAAACTCTTTCTTCTATCGTGCAACAATTCTAGGATAAAGCTATTTCCAGTCCCTGTGGAGACGATATCCGATACTCAAAGTATCACTCTACCACTTGCGTCGTGTACACTTGCACTATTTGCGATAGGACTTTCGACATGCAACAGAAACAGATTGCATCTATATCGATATGCTCTCTCTATAAAATCACAAGGAGTTCGAATGGTGTACCGATACGATTTCACCCATATCGATACGGTTTAAAAGAAAATTTTAAATTCGAAGCCTTAAATATTTTGACCGTTGTGTGTCAATTGGTACAGTCTTACCCGTTTCGATACGAATTCCTCCAGTGAGCTATGTTGGAAAAATTGCATCGGTACAGTCTTACCCGTATCGAAACAGATCCCTAACCCGTACCGATACGCATACACGTGTATCAATACGCCCCTCTTATATCTGTACAACAACTCTTTATTTTTTGAGACAGGTATCGATACGCTTCCCCTAGTCCCGATACGGTAGGCTGTAGAAGTGCATTTATGGTAGAAAGAGAGGGTTCCAACGGCTATAATCAATTCCCTAACCACCCAAACATCTAGAATTAATGGAGAAGGTATAAAAACAAGCCTATTAAAGACCAACAACAACTATTGCATCCAAGAGAAACATCTATACAAAAAATCAAAGCTCATGTGCCAAAAGTCTTATTCTTGTAAAAATCCCAAAATGTATTGAGTGAAATTCTTATCTTGTATTTCAATTTGGGTTGAGTGCTTGTATTAAAAGGGGCAAATTTGTATTGTGAGATATCCTACTTGCCTTCAATTTCTTCTTTGTAACCAAGTGAGGGTTTGGTCAATTTTGGGTAGAAAATTGACCGGTATTGTAAAGGTTTCCTCCTAAGCCTAGAAAAGGGGAAGATCAATTAGTGAATTGTTGGAAAATCCTTAGTGGGAGCTAAGGTAGTGAATGTAGAGTTCATTTGGAACTTGAAGCACTATAATTGTCTTGTTCTTCATTTCTATTCATTCCACTTCTCTTCCTAAATCTTAAAAACCCAATTCACCCCCCTCTTAGCTTTGATCAATCCCTTAATCCTCTCAACAATTGGTATCAGAGCCTACCTCTTTGAAGGATTAACAACCGAAAGAGGAGATTCTAGGAAGAGTGTGATCATCAACAAAGCAAGCGATGGCATCTACCTCTGGCTCTAGCATGTACGAGTCTCAATCGATCACCAAACCGCCTTTCTTCAACGGTGACAACTATCCTTTTTGGAAGAACTGGATGCGTCTCTTCATAAAGTCAAGTGATTATCTTGTTTGGGATGCTATAGAGGATGGTCCCATCATTCCAATGATGAGAGACGATGAAGGAAGACTTGTGCCAAAAAGAAAAGATGAAATGAGTGAAGATGATCGAAAGAAGCTTCAAATCAACGACAAGGATCTTCACATGCTATTTTGTGCCTTTGGACCGGATATCTACTCCAAAGTTTCTTCCATCGAAAGTGTTAAAGAAGTGTGGGATACACTTGAGACAACCTATGAAGGGACAAGCGATGTGAAGGAAACAAAGATTGGAATTCTCAGTCTTAGCTTTGAAAATTTCAAAATGGAGCCCGAAGAAACCGTATCGAAGATGTTTGATCATTTTTCAACCATCTTCAATGGGCTAAAAGGTTTTAGAGAGATCATTCCAGAGGACAAACTAGTTCAGAAGCTACTCTACTCTCTTCCCGAGTCTTGGGATGGGAAAAGAACTGCTATCATCGAGGCAAAGAACTTATAGACACTAAAGATTAATGAGCTAGTTGGTTCTCTCCTAACTCATGAAATAATGAAGCAAGGAAGAGAAGATGAAAAGAAGAAAGAAGAAAGAAGAGTGGAAAAGCTTGAGATAGACAAAAAGAAGAAGCTAGGAGTGGCTCTCAAAGCTTCTCTACATGAGGAGAGCACTTCTAGTGAGGAGGAAGATCTTGAAGAATTGGCTATGATAGCCAAAATATTATCACGGTTTATGAGGTCCAACCGAGGTAGAAAATTTCAAAGAAAGATGGACTTTAAGACCAAGAACAAAGAAGAAGAAAAGGATTCGATCATATGCTATGAGTGCAAGAAACCGAGTCACATCCATTCTGAGTGTTATCAACTCAAGAGGAAGGGATTTGAGTAGAATAAGCTCAAAGCTAAGCTTGCTACTTGGAGTGATGAGGAGTCATCCGAGGATGAGGAACAAGAAGTGGCTAATCTTTTCCTCATGGCTCTTGAGGAGGATTCTTCTATGGTAACCTCTAACTCATCTACTTTTGATTTTACATATGATGAACTTCAAGATGCTTATGATGAGTTGCAAGAGGTATATGATGAGTTGGTTGAGAAATACAAGGAGTCGGTTTTAAAAAATAAGAAAATGATTTCGGTTTTAAGAACCCAAAATGATCCCCTTTCTAAAACCAACTCAGAATTAGAAAAGATGGTCTTGGTTTTACAAAATTCCTCAAATGAGTTTGAAAATAAATCAAATGATTTAAACGACCTTCTTGAAAAATACCATGTTTACCACCAAGAAGAGGTGAGTAAACGCAAAGCTTCTCTAACCAGTGTTGGGAAAAACGGATTTGAAAAAGCATCTTCTTCAAAATCCCAACATGTGAAGAAAAACTTTGTTGACCACAAACAAAGAGACTCCTATAAGTATCACAAGAACAAGAAAGTTAGAAGTGTATGGGTTCTTAAGGAACTTGTAGTTTCTAACAATATTGTAGCCATTTCATCTTGGATTCCTAAGAGAACCAAGTATTTGGGAACTAACACTCATGGACACAAAATGATTTGGGTACCAAAAATCAAAGCTTAACTCTTTGTTTGTAGGGGGAGCATTGCTACAAGGCCAGTGCACAAAGCCAAAACTCATGGTACCTTGATAGTGGATGCTCGAGGCACATGACCGGAGACGAGAGTCGATTCATGGATTTGATTTTTTGAAGAGATAGACCATCTCTTCTTCTTCTTAACTTTCCTCCTCACTTGAATCTTCTAGATGGCTTATGGAGGATTTAAGAGCAACAATGTTTAGATTTTCAATTCCTTGCTCTTTGATTTTTTTCTCCTTCTCTATTTTCAAAGGTTGAGACATCAACTCATGGGTAGGTACAGACCCAATGAGCTCATCAAGCTTGAGCTCCTTCAAGTTCTTTGCATATATAATTGTCGTCTTCTTTCTCTCCTATGATTTAGGAAGTGAATAAATCAACTTCTGAATGAGTTTGTCCTCCAAAATATCCTCTCCAAATCCTTTTAGCTCGTTGACGATCGTGGAGAAACGGTCGAACATATTCTTTATGTCCTCATTCGGGCATATCTTGAAGTTTTTGTAGTTGAGGTTGAGTAGACCAATCTTCGTCTCCTTCAGCTCATTTGTACCTTCATGGATCACTTTCTCAAGAAGAGACTTTAGCATACTCCTCCGGTCCTAATGTACACAATAAAATGTGCAAAGCCTTCAAGTTTAGCTCAATCATCTCCTTGTCATTTGCATTCCATTCCACCTTGCTTCTTTGTGGTGTGAATGGTCCATCTTCAACAAGATCCCAAAGTCGGTAATCTTTGGCTTTGATGAAGTACATCATCCTATTCTTCCAATAGACATAATGTTCACCGTTGAAGAATGGTGGCTTGTCTATTGATTGTGCCATGAACACTGGTTGATTGAAAGGTTGATCGAGCTTACCGGGATCGCCTCAATATGATGTTAATCCTCTCGATTGAGCCTTGCTCTGAAACCAATTGTGGAGCATAATATCTTCAATCGAAATACCTTGCCATGTGGTGGAGAAGTTCAATTTTGGGTGATGGTGGTGGAAGCAAAAGATAGAAAAATAAGACAGTGATTTACAGTGGTTCTACTTTCTAACCAAAGCCTACATCCACTATCTTAGCTTCCCCACTAAGGATTTCAAACAATTCACTAAGAATTCTTCCCCTTTTCAAGGCTAAGGAGGTGTAGAGTGTCTACAAGTTCTATATTATGTACACGCTTCTGCCCGTATTATTGCTATTCTTAAGCTCATTTAGACATATTTAGGTGCATTGCATGCATAATAACAATATTTTCTCTTTTACCATGCTTTTATTGAATATTTTATGTTTGATTAAGAAAAGATATTGTTTTAGTTTAGTTTTTATTTTCAGGTGCTGTAGCTGTGTAGAGAAGGAGAAGACATGAAAGCTGGAAACAATAGGAGCTGTACTGAAGCAGTTCCAGATGCCGCCAAGGACGCCGTCATAGCAGAGTTGCCGCCAAGTGCCGCCCAGGCCGAAGTTACACCGACTTAGTCAAGATGGGTTGCGATTGAAAGAGGGCAATTCCCTGAGCCCAATCTTGAAATTCTCTGAAGCCTGTAGAGGCCGGTAAAGCTGACCCAAGATTGATAAGTAGGAGTACTTATCCTTACTTGCGGGAGAAGGCAACGTCCAAAGAGTCCATATTTAAATCAAAAAGGAGTCAGCATTTAATGTAAAATGACTTTAAGAACTTTTACTTCAAGGATGACTCAAACTTAGGCCATGAGCCCTATATATTCCCATTGTATGTGAGGGTATATGGGCATGAGAGGATATGGGTGCGTGTGCTTAGACACACAGATAGATGGAGAGATAGCTAGATAGATGGAAGGTGTTGGAGGTCGCGACCCAACACCCCTAGGGTTTAGGTTTTTGCATGTAAAGTAGTTGTGAGAAACAGTTGTAATAGTTGAAGTATGTCTTCAATAAAAATTCCAAGTTTGCTTAATTCATGTTCTTCACTTCTTCAATTAGTTCCAAAAGTCTAGTTGAGAAAATCCATTTGTCGGGCACGAAAGTGTAAGGCTCACGAAAAAATTAAGTATGGTCTCATCATGTCAAGGTATTGACTAATTCGGCTTAGACATAAGTTCGAGTTTCAACGACTAAAAGGAGTAACAAAACATCGACTGCCTGTGTTAGGTTTACGTTGAGATTGCTAGGTATTGCCTACATCACGTGGTGACAGAATCGTTGCCCAGACATAGGAATAATCACTTAAGAATTGCTCTGCCGAACTTGGAGTATCAGCCAGATTTGTCGCCAAGACTTATTTCCATTCCACCTGCCGAGACAACGAAAGTTGCAGGGGCAAAGACCCGCTGCGTCCGCGTGACAGGGTCATAGCTGTCGCCTGTCATTACACGCCGAGGCAGCAAATCATGCTAGCACAAAACACTCTTTGGCTTTACAATGCAGTCTACATGCTACTGAGCTGCAATTGCTTTACCTAATCTATCGACCAAATCTCTCCCTATCATCCTTATCATCACTATCTTTATTTTACTTATGTTTTTATATTTCCACATTGTGAGATTTAATTCTGTATTTACTAAATCTCTGTGTAGGAAACCATTCATAGAAGCTGCTCCAATCCCTATGGGAGACGATATCTTTTATACTATAACTTGACAAGTGCATGCCCTTGCGCTCATAAATAGAGAACACTCAAACGCTCTACAAGTTTTTGGTGTCGTTGCCGGGGATTGGCAACATCAACAATGTTTGAATTTCTGCAATTCTACTTTAGTTTTTGCATATTAAATTTCTATTTATTTTATTTTTTTCAAAAAAATGCCTCTTTGTTTTCTTTAGTGTATGTCCCACCAGGGCGGCAAGGGTGGCAGCCAACATCCACCTAAGGAGAGGAAGGACATGCCCAGACGAAAAGTCAAACGTAGAGCCCTAAGGAAGTGCTTATGTTTGGGAAAAGCGCAACCCAACATAACCTGATTTTTATTTTTATTTTTATTTTTTATGCATTAGGATTAGATTTAATCTCCAGTTATTTTTATTTAATTTCTTCATTTAATTTTTTTCAGGTTAGGAATGAAGGCAAGACCAAGAAGGATGAAAGAATAAAGGAGAAGCCCAACCAGCCACAAGCAGATGAATATAACGGCTAGCGGCTTCATAACGGCTAGCTGCAATGGCTACATTTGCAACATCGAGCGGAACGACTATCTGCGTAACGGCTGGAATCCCGTTATTCGCGCCGCAATCATTTCCGCCCGTTGGCATCGTGCCCGCCAAGGCAGCGAAAAGAAGCGGTTATATAAGGCCAACTATTATCTCCTCGTTTTCCACTTTGCTCTCTCTCTTTTACTTCTAATTCTTTCTGCTATCTTTACTTTCAAGATTTCACTAGCTTTACTTTCTTGCAATTTCTTTTTCTTTCTTTAGGAAAACACAACTGTTCTCTTAGCTATGGCCACATCACAACAACTCGCCTCCACCTCTAATCCTATCTACCAAAGGTTCTTAAACCTTACCGTCGTGGCTACCTACAAACAATACTACACCGAGCAACAACACTAGGAGGAAATAAGGTTCCAATACACCAAGCCAGATGGAGATTTTGGCCTCGAACCCACCATATTCGAGAGGATTCACAACTTGGGCTGGGACATCTTCGCACGGCAGCCATAAGGGATAAATAGCAATCAGGTGCGAGAGTTCTATGCCCACGAGCCTACACCGAGAAATCCTTTCGTATATGTCCGCGGTGAAGGTGTCAAGTTCACGGCGGATACCATCAACAGCTTCTACAGCATAGACATTCGCGGGAATCCGCATAAAGAATGGAAGTCCTACATAACGGTGGTTGACTATGATAAGATTAAAAAGAAATCCATCGGCCGAAAACCAAGTGGCTAACCGACAAGAATAATGGTTCAGTCAACCGCCGCGATCTGCTGCCGGAGGCAGTTCTTTGGAGCTACTTCGTCCAACGCCGCTTGATGCCCACCACGCATGGATCAATAGTCAATAGGCCGCGGGTTGCTCTTATCCACAATATTATAACAGGGCGGCCAATTAATGATGGCGAAGTAATTCTAGAGGAGATCTATGCCCACGCCGACAAGCCCAATGCCAAGGGACCTCTCGTCTTCCCTACACTCATCACAGGCCTATGTGCCAACTTTCACATGTCGTCGCACCCCAAGGACACAATACTTCCTGCCAAGGAAGGATGGACAAGAAAGGCGCGCCTCCAGATGATGCAGGATCCAGAACCAAAAACACCGTCAACCGCCCAGCCACCGTCCCAACCTGCCGCCACCCAAGTCACAGTGGGCAGTACTGAAGCTGCCCTCCTCTCCGTCGTGATCCCCCTGCTGCGCAGCCTCGTCGAAAGCTGCCAAAGGATCGAGCACAAACAAGTGATCTTCACCAAATACATCGCGGAGGTGCAAGAGACCTTTGTGGCCTACTTGCTTGACAAATACCATGACGGCAACCCATAGTTGCCAGCATTCCCATCGGAGTTAGCAACGTCCAAACCGACCCAGATCACACCCAGACCAGCTGCTACTCCAGCCGCCGCCGACAAGGAGGGGCCGCACATCCGCCCCATGAGAAGGACCTCGCCTACTCTCATCCAGCCGTACGACCTCACCTCCTCATCCGAGTTAGAGAAAGAGGAGGAGACCACCACCGCCTTCCCAGTAGCAAAGGAGGATGCTGCCAAAGATGCTGATGACTCAAACATAGAGATTTCAAACTCCTTCGATGATGAACCGGCCGAGGCAGCAAGGAAAAGGAAGCAGCCATCAACCGAGCCAAAGGGTGAAGGATCTGAACTAGAGAGACCATCCAAGAAACCCACCCCTAGCTGCATCAAGCTACCGTGTGGCACGAAGAAGAGCCCAGCCACCAGACCATCTACCATAGGCTGCCTAGTCCTGCCCGCCTCCTCAGAATACTCCTCTAACACAGCAGCAATAGAGGGGAACTCCCCTAGTCTATAGCACATTTTTTTTCTTTTTCAATTTTCAATTTTCTTTTTATGTTTTATTTCATTTCTATGTTTTTATTTTTTCTTTTTCTGTTTTTATCTTTTTATTTTGTAAGGCATTGAGGACAATGCCAACCTTGAGTTTTGGGGGAATAGTCCTCTTTGTTTCTAGGTTCATTTAGTAGCATATAGGAGCATATGTAAATTTTACCCTAGCACTCAATGAAGTAGAAATTTTTAGCTTAAAACTTGGGCCTATGATCGTTAGCCAATTTCTTATTCTCGCACCATACTAAAAAAATTACAACCTAACTGTGGGAAGAAGCATGAAAAATACTTAGAAATTTTTTCTTTTTGCCAATTATTCTTACCATGTCTGTTAAATGCTGAATTTTTTCTTGAGTTCTAAGTTCAACACTGCCTGCCTTTCTTAAAAAAAATTCTTAATTGAATACAGGTTTTCCACGGTGGCAACATAGGGCAGCAGAACAAAGAAGGTGAAAACCCTAGAGGTGCCCAAAATAGGCTCTAGGCATGATGTTTAAATACCCTAGAAGTGCCGGAAACAGGCTCTAGGAAGGATCATGAGCAAGGAAAATCCCCTGCTATCGAAGTCCAAGTATCTAAACCAAGTGACAGACAAATTAGCAAGAGTGAATGAAAGCCTTCACGGGATGACTCTATTCAAAGGGTTCGGATTTTCGTAGAGTGAACCTATCTTAGCTTCAGTTCCGGAGAATAGTTTTGATGAGCTGAAGCCCTTAAGGCCATGATCAGAAAAAGAAGACAAAAGTGCCTAATTGTGCTGCCAAGGCATCAACTCGTATCCTTTTTAGTAATTTAATTATTTTAGGCATTCTTTGTTAACTTAGTTATCTCAGCATGTTTAGCATGAACACAGACCTGCACACACTGCACTGGCACTAAGAAAATTAAAAATCTAAGTTATTTCATGTCGTTTCTTGTAACTAACATAAAATAGGTGTCACGGCCTTGAGGTAAGAAATCAAGTTAAAGGCTAAGTTTCTACTAATTTTTGTGCAAGGGGCAGATTTACTAGCTAGGCTGCATTGCTTTAAGACAAGCAATAGCTCGAGTTTGGGGGTGTGTAGAGTGTCCACAAGTTCTATATTTTTTACACACTTTTTCCCGTATTATTGCTATTCTTAAGCTCATTTAGGTGCATTGCATGCATAATAACAGTATTTTCTCTTTTACCATGCTTTTATTGAATATTTTATGTTTGGTTAAGAAAAGATACTATTTTAGTTTAATTTTTATTTTCAAGTGTTGTAGCTGTGTAGAGGAGGAGAGGACAGGAAAGCTGGAAACAATAGGAGCTGTACTAAAGCAGTTCTAGATGCCGCCAAGGACGCCGCCATAGCAGCGTTGCCGCCAAGTGCCACCCAGGCAGGAGTTACACCGACTTAGTCAAGACGGGTCACGATTGAAAGAGGGCATTTCCCTGAGCCCAGTCTAGAAATTCTCTGAAGCCTGTAGCGGCCGAAAATGCTGACCCAAGATTGATAAGTAGGAGTACTTATCCTTACTTGCGGGAGAAGGCAACGTCCAAAGAGTCCACATTTAAGTAAAAAAGGAGTCAGCATTTAATGTAAAACAACTTTAAGAACTTCTAGTTCAAGGAGGACTCAAACTTATGCCATGAGCCCTATATATACCCAATGTATGTAAGGGTATAGGGGAATGAGAGGATATGGGTGCGTGTGCTTAGACGAACAGATAAATGGAGAGATAGCTAGATAGATAGAAGGTGTTGGAGGTCGCGGCCCAACACCCCTAAGGTTTAGGTTTTTGCATGTAAAGTTGTTGTGAGAAACGGTTGTAATAGTTTAAGTGTGTTTTCAATAAAAATTCCAAGTTTGCTTAATTCATGATCTTCACTTCTTCAATTAGTTCCAAAAGTCTAGTTGAGAAAATCCATTTGTCGGGCACGAAAGTGTAAGGCTCACAAAAGAATTAAGTACGGTCTCATCATGTTGCGGTGTTGACTAATCCGGCTTAGACATAAGTTTGAGTTTCAGCGGCTAAAATCAGTAACAAAATGTCGACTACCTGTGTTAGGTTTACGCTGAGATTTCTAGGTATTGCCTACATCACGTGGTGACAGAATCCTTTCCTAGACATAGGAATGATCACTTAAGAATTGCTCTGCCGAACTTGGAGTATCAGCCAGATTTGCCGCCAAGACTTATTTCCATTCCACCTGACGAGACCGCGGAAGTTGCAGGGGTAGAGACCCGCTGCAACCGCGTGACAGGGTTGTAGCTACCACCCGCCATAACCCGCCGAGGCAGAAAATCATGGCAGCGCAAAAGAATCTTTGGCTTTACAATGTAGTTTACATGCTACTGAGCTGCAATTGCCTTACCCAATATATCGATCAAATCTCTCCCTATCATCCTTGTCATCACTATCTTTATTTTACTTGTGTTTTTATATTTCCACATTGTGAGATTTAATTGTGCATTTACTAAATCTTTGTGCAGGAAACCATTCATAGAAGCTGCTCCAATCCTTGTGGGAGACGATATCTTTTATACTATAACTTGAGAAGAGTGTGCACTTGCGCTCATAAATAGAGAACACCCAAACGCTCTACAGGAGGCAACCCTTTACAACCTAGACTCACTCACCAAGCGTAGCATCCAAAGCTTACAAACCAAGCTTTGGGAAACCTCTATAACAAGATAATTAATAGAGAACTAAAATCCCTCTTTTAGGTAGATGTTTGCACTCTAAAGCACTCACTCAAACCCTAATACAATTGAGCATACATTGACATTTGAGCTCAACAAGTTTAGTCTATACAAGAATATGAATTTAAGCACTAAGACATGTTTTTAATAAAATGAATGTTGACTTAAGGATCATTAGTTTCTTCAGATACTTCTTGAGGCCTTAAATACTCCCAAATGAGTTTCTAGCCGTTGGAGACTGTTGGGATTGAATTAGAGACGTTGGTAGCTTTATTTCCCAGAATAAATGCAGTTTTGGAGCAGTTAGTATCGGTACATGAGTAGCCGTATCGGTATCGGTTCTTCAAAATTAGCCGTTGAGCGTCAAGTAGCCTTCTCGTATCAATACGTTGTGGCGCGTATCGGTACTTGGGATCGGTATGCCATAGTCCATTTCTGTATATGGGATTGCTACGCTATAGGGAACTAGCCGTTAGGGGTTTTGAAAATAGCCGTTGGGGATTTGAAAAACAGGGATCGGTACGCGTATAAGCGTATCGGTACGACCCTTTCTGTATCGATACAACATGCTTGTATCGGTATGGGTTTTGGCTACTGGAAAATTATTGTAGTTGAAACGCTAAAGGGTATCGATACAGTATACACCGTATCGGTACATTACTGAAGAAAACTCAGGTTTAGCTATTTGAAAACGTGTTTAAGCCTTTCCAAAGCCTTATAAAAGCCATTAAACATATTTTCAAGTTGTTTGAACTTAAAATCTTTTTTGAAATCTTTTCAATTCAATCCAAAACTAATTTTCAATTATTATATCAAAACAAATATCCTAACAGACATGAACAAGACAAAGGAAAGATCTCACTAAAATCGAATCGAGAATTACTAAGCTGATATCCAATCAACAGACTCCACAAAGAATTTGAAGAAGCAAACTAAACCGCCACCAAGCATGAAGGAAACACCGATTGAACTTCACTGACACTTGCTCAGCTTAATCGTCGATAGTAGGATTGTGAGAGAGAAATAGATAGTGAAGCAAATGGCGGCGCAAATGAAACTCGCAACTGAGAAAGCGTAATGGGAAAGATTCGTCATATTCGAATGACATCAGCAAAAAACAATGTCAAGATATTTGGCCTCAAATACCATGTCAGATTATCTCCATGTTTAGAATTCAAGTTACTGATACATAGAATAAATGTGAGATGAAGAAGATAACAGATGAAGACGATGATAGATGATATTCAAAGAATTATCTTTTCATCACTTAGAATACAAAATGGGGTTAACCCTTTACTGGATTCTGACCCGGACTTTATAGCCCAATACATAAGCCCAAACTGTTACAACTAATCAGTTACACTAACTGACTTGCTAAACGGTTCTTCCAGCTAAGCACAACAAACTCTCCAATGATAGACTTATAGTCTTACATAAACTGGGGACTGAGTATATGTTTCATTTGACATTATCATAAGTATTATTTTCCTCCAATTAGGATTAGCGGAATTTTTAATGAGGTTTTTGGTAGTGGTGACTTTGTATGATTATTCGTCAATAAATCATATGATCTGCCAAGCAAAAGAAAAACACTTACAAGCTGAGACATGCTTATTACATGTGTGATGCATGTGTCCAAATCTTATTCAATACATTTCCACTTCAATATATCAAATCTGAGGGGGAAAATATGATGGTCTCCTCCAAGTAGTTTAATGGATTTGGGATCGGTAAGATATAATAACATATTTATTTTTATATTAATGGATCAGATCTGTAATGAAAACTTAATTAATAAGAGTCTTACAATGTAAGATTAAATCGCCATAACTTGAACAATCATTTGAACAATTAATTTTAAATTTTGGATAATTTTGATTAGGTGTTTCTTACTTGTCACGTGTAATATTAAAATGGATTTTACTTGCATCACATAAGAGTTTTATAATTCCTATTTTAAAAAAAGGAGTTTTTAAAATTCATGAGGAATCACATACATTAGGACAACCAAAATCAAATAGCAATTATTGACAAATTCTTTAATGTTAAAAGTTTATTGATACATTCTTTAATGTTAAAAGTTTTTACGACTTTGGATAAAAATAATGGTATTTTGTGGGTTTAAATTGTATTACTCTTTTTTTATTCATCGAGAAAGTAAAAATATTTATGTATCTAATTTTTTTTGTTTTTTATTCCAAAATTAAGGGTCCTTAAATCTCTTTTGAAATATAAATTAAATGTCTTATTTTAATTAAATGCACAAATCTTAAATCTTTTAAGTGACTTTTAAGAAAATACTTAAGAAAGTCCATTGTCAGGATATAGCTTGGCAAATGTCTTCTCCTTTTTATGTCGTTTTAATAAGTCGATATGTGATACCAATTTAATCGGGATAGAATTGTATTTGCAAATTATTCGATTGAGGATTTATGGTGCATTGATTTTCTTGACTTAACTTGATTCAAAAACTGAAAGCTTCAATTTGAAATCGATTCGGCTCAATATTTGGAGATGTTTCACCTAATCTGAATCCAACATAAATTTTAGGATAAAAATTTGCTCGACCCTACCTGACAAAATAAAAAAAACGTATTTTTATTAAGCAAAATAGGGGGATAACTGAAAATATAGAGAAAGAAAGACACATTATAGCAATTATCCCTAAATATATATGGATAAATTTATACTATTATTCTAGTTCAAGGATTTTTCACCACAAACTCAAACTTGACCCGACTTTATTGTCTACAAAATCTTATCTGAACTCATTTTTATAACTATTATTTTTGTATCCCTCGGGCTTTTTAATGTTATTAATAAAATAAAATCAGCTTAGCAAATCAGAGAAATTTTATATAGTAAATTGATTAAATTGTTGTGTATAAATAATATGAATAAATTACACTTATGGTACTAAAATTTGAGTAATATTTCCTTTAGTAACTAAAGTTTCAAAAGTATGTTTTGGTCAATAATATGGTCGATAAATTAAATTTTTTTAACTACACCTAAATTTTATTATTCATTCTTCCTCGTCTTGAGAACCCCAATGATTTAATCAGTCCCACATCATTGGTCTAAGATTTCTGGAATTAGTATTTATGGAAATTCCAACACAATTTACAGTTCTCAATGGTTGAATGTGAATCAAACATAAAAAAACTAAATAAATGGAACTAGTTCCAGACCTATTTTGGTCTCTCAGACCTATTTTGGTCATCGAAGTTTTAAAACGTCCAATTTGCCCACTCACCATTAAATTGCTCTTATTTTGGTCACTCTCTGAGGACATTGATTATTTTACTATTATTTTTATTATGACATGTAAATTTTTTAATACTAAATTTCAAATATGATTTAAAATAAGAAATAAAAAAACTCAAATCATACCCCTAAACCAAAACTTAAACTCAAAACCATACCTGAAACCTTAGATCCCAAATCGTAACCCTCCTCTCCACCCTCACCCTCGACGGCCTCACCCTCACAGCGGTGAACAATGGCTAATCGACAGTCGCACTCCCAAATCGCAACACCAGTCAAACCCAAAGCAATTTCAAACTTATCTTCCTAAATTTCCACTGAACCTTGTTCTTCTAAACCCAAAAATGTTAATGTTTACCCATAAAAACTTTTTCATGCTCAATTCTTCTTTGATTCACCATAAACACCAAAAATGTTAATCTCATAAACACCACCATGCTCCTTTGATTTATTCCACCATTAACAATAAAACGAAAAATTCAAGAAAAACTAAACTTACTCCTAACTTGAAAATAAGCAAAGTGAAAGAAAAAAAGGAAGAAATTGTGTATTATTTATCCTCAAAATCAATTGGAAATCTCCACAAAATCCGTTCAACAAGTTCAACAAAATAAAACTGACATTTTGTGGAGGCAAATGTTGTTGGCTTCATTCTGTTTGGGGGTTTGATTGGGTTTTTTTTAATTTTAAATCGTATTTTACATTTATTTTAGGTTTAATGACAACTTTACTTAAATATGGCATCAGGGTTTTTTCCCCCTAAAAATATTGTACTTGTCAGATTAATTTCAAATCTATAGCATTTGCTAAAGTAAAAGTGAAATTGGTAGGAAAGGTATATGACTTTATTGTTTATCCCTATTTTTTCAATTAAAAAATGTTGAAAACGTTGGGAAAAGGTTCCGACTTCAGTGTAAAACATTGTTCAAATTCAGACTGTAATCCACCCGACTTAAATTCCTTAATCATTAATAGAGTTTGCTGTTCAAAGTCGGATTGTAATCCATCCAAATTCACTTTTCACTGTACAAATCACGGTATTCTAGGAAATAATCTGACATGTATCATACTGTGGAAATTTTTTTTAAGAGACAATGTTCACATCTTTCGGCGTTTAATATTAACAAAACTGACATGTCATAATAAAAAAAATAAAATAATCCATATATTAGGAAGTGACCAAAACAAGTATTTTGAACATTTTGAAACTTCAGTCGTAAAAATAAGTTTGTGGCTAAAGTTCAGTGATGATTTACATAATTTATCCATTTTATAATTACGTCCTAAAATTTATTTTTTACAATTGGGTCTCTAAACTTATTTTTACAATTAGGTCCCTAATATTGATTTTTTTATAGGTCAAGTTGGATCGAGTTCAGGTTGAAGTATATAATTTTCAGTTTGGGTTGGTCAAAAACCGGACCCGACCCATGCACATCCCTAATTCTAGTTCAGCAAATCACGTCACCAGTTATTCTAATTCGTTTATTGTTGCTTGGTGGTTATTATGTGTTGTCTTGCCGGACCTTGTCATATGTCAATAAGATTCATATTTGGTTTTTAAAAAGAGCTTATCAAATATTTCAAAGTGAACTGAATCTTTAAATAAGTCTAAAGGCAATTTAACAAGGGGCCATTTTATTACGACAATTTTCTTCACTTATTACAGGGTGCATGGAAGCAGCCAAAACACAAATCTAACACACAAGTTTTCCATACCATTTGAGTCCATTTTCTTCCATACTTCTTCGACACCTTGCTCAATTTATATGTTAACAACCTTGGCAAAAGCTTTTTCAACTTCAGATAGCTTCGATTCAAAATCATTAACAAACGATTTATCATTTTTGCCATCTTCTTGAGACTGACCATCTTTCTTTGAGTAATAAACTAAAGGAAATTGAGGACGGTTTGGGTCGAAATCCTTGACAAAAGATTCATCAGTTTCTACTACGGGGTCATGAGATTGACTGTCTTTTTTGGAGTAGTAAACCAGAGGAAATTGAGGACGGTTTGGGTCAAAATCTTTGACAAAAGATTTATCAGTTTCTACGGGATCATGAGATTGACTGTCTTTTTTGGAGTAGTAAACCAGAGGAAATTGAGGACGGTTTGGGTCAAAATCTTTGACAAAAGATTTATCAGTTTCTACGGGATCATGAGATTGGCCGTCTTTTTTGGAGTAGTAAACTAGAGGAAATTGAGGACGGTTTGGGTCAAAATCTTTGACAAAAGATTTATCAGTTTCTATGGGATCATGAGATTGACTGTCTTTTTTGGAGTAGTAAACTAGAGGAAATTGAGGACGGTTTGGGTCAAAATCTTTGACAAAAGATTTATCAGTTTCTATGGGATCATGAGATTTACCGTCTTTTTTGGAGTAGTAAACCAGAGGAAATTGAGGACGGTTTGGGTCAAAATCTTTGACAAAAGTTTTATCAGTTTCTACGGGATCATGAGATTGACTGTCTTTTTTGGAGTAGTAAACCAAAGGAAATTGAGGACGGTTTGGGTCAAAATCTTTGACAAAAGATTTATCAGTTTCTACGGGACCATGAGATTGACTGTCTTTTTTGGAGTAGTAAACCAGAGGAAATTGAGGACGGTTTGGGTCAAAATCTTTGACAAAAGATTTATCCGTTTCTACGGGATCATGAGATTGACTGTCTTTTTTGGAGTAGTAAACCAGAGGAAATTGAGGGCGGTTTGGGTCAAAATCTTTGACAAAAGATTTATCAGTTTCTACATCATGAGACTGACTGTCTTTTTTGGAGTAGTAAACCAGAGGAAATTGAGGACGGTTTGGGTCGAAATACTTGACAAAAGATTTATCAGTTTCTACAAGATCATGAGACTGACTATCTTTTTTGGAGTAGTAGACCAGTGGAAATTGAGGACGGTTTGGGTCGAAATCCTTAACGAAAGATTCACGTTCTGCTGGTTTAATTGCTTCTCCCATGGGCTGCTCCTCCGTTTCAACTGTCCATTGTCTGTCTGGTGCTTTTCTTGCTGCAATAGTCTCAGCAGACTACAAACATGGAGAAAAACAGTTATTAGTTGCGTGGGTCTTTTTCTAGATAAATTAGCAAATGGAAACCCATTTTTGCTAAGAAAACGGGCAATGCTATTAATGAACTTGTTCAAGGAAAAAATGCTTTTGAAAAAGAGAAATAAATAAATAAATCAAACTTACCAAAAGAATGCAGAAAACTGCGAAGAAGGAAAGGAAAGATGTCATGATTGCATAGAAATCCAAGAGCCTTCACTTTTGAGGGATATCTCGACTGCAACATCACTTTTGCTATTTATAGGGAAAAATATCAATAAAAAATTAGAAAGACTATTAATTGAATAGTTGTCACCTACCGAATAGAAAATTATACAATTATTTTAATAACCAAGTGTTCTAACTTTACTTAGCACGTTCAATTAGGTTAAAAAAGTTAGAGAAGTAAATAAAATTCATTCGAATCTAATAAAAAATAATTTTTTGACTCGAGTAGAAAAAATTAAAATACAGTTCGAGTTATAAAATAAAATTTTGAATTTTAGTAATTAGTTGACCAATTTTCAACTTCAAGTCGAATATCACTATTCTGCCTGATATGCATATATCGCATATGAAAGAATATATATCATATACAGTTATAGAAAATCGTTTAAACTGGAACCAATTATTATCATAACATGATAAATATTTACAATTAAATTTTAATAGAAACTTGAATGACTCGACTTGACTCCAATCGAGAACATTTTATATAAAATTTGAATTATAAAATATAATTTATCAACTTAAATAACTCAAAAAAATTTACTTGACCTGATCGTATGCTTCTCCTAATTGTAGGATCCAATATGAGTGGAAATACTAGTTTTTACTCGAAATAAAGTTTTTAATTATTGTTATTATACCCCTAATATTTTACTCGAAATTCCATGCGGCGCAGGATTATAAGATTGGGATAGCTTCTTAAGATGCTAAAAGATTCTTTGACTTTGGATTAAAAGATTTGTCCAATTCTGATTTTTTCAATAAGTTTTTTTTATGAGATCTTAACTGACTGAGTGATCAATGATATTCACGTGAGTTCGTTTATTTCTTTTTTCTGTGTAAATCGGTAATTAGATTATAAAATTAAATAGTTTTTATACGAGATCCCTTATTTGGTTGGTCGACCAAACTGCTCATATTTGTTTCCTCATATTCTTTTAAGCAATGACATGCCCGTTCGTTAGATTTTGGTGGCCTTACGATGAACCTAAAAATTAGGCTCTTATTAATAAGTATTGGAAAAAATGAATTTTAAAAGTAACCCCTAATGACAAGTATTAACAAAAAAAGAGAGTCTCTAATAAAAAAATATTAAAAAATAAAATTTAAGAGTATGTCTGTAATAATAAATATAAGGAAAATATTAGGCTCTAATAACAAGTATTAGAATCTAAATTGGATCCTTAATAACAAATATTGGAATATATATATATATATATATATATATATATATATATATATATATATATATATGGATTATTATCCTATACACTAGTGGTGGAAACAAAAAGTTTCCACAAGCGCCTTAGTTTTAGGGTTTAGGGCCTTGTTTAGGGTACAAGGTTTATGGGTTTAGATTTAGGGTTAGCAGTTAGAATTTAAGGTTTATAATTAGAATTTAGGGTTTAGTTTTTAGGGTAATATAGTAAGGATTTAGGTTTTAATCTATAAAACCTAAATTATATCCCTAAACTATAAATTTCAACTACTATCCATAAATTCAAAACCCATACACCTAAATCCCTAAACCATACACCCTAAACTAAGTCTCTAAACCTAAAACTAAGGCACTTGTGGAAACTTTTAGTTTTCACCCCCAGTGTATCAAATAATTACCCTATATATATATATATATATATTATCCGGACAATTATACCAACAATGATCTATTTCTTTAAAGAAACATATAGGTTATAAAATAATTTTTAAGAAAATTATCAACACATATATGATAAAAAAATGAATTAATTTTATTAATTATCAAAATTATATGTTTTAATATAATATATAATCATTGAATTAGGATATTTAATAAAAAATAAAATTATTAATTAAATTAAATAACTCAATTCAATATTATATATATATATATATATATGAAGTTATTAAAATAAATGTGAAAAAAGGCTTGGCTTTAGTGACATGTGTGTTTTTACACATCTCATGTGTCCCATGTTCAAGTCTCCTCTCAAACATATATATAGGATGGTGCAATTTATATCACTATGGATCGGTTTGTGTAGGTAAATGCTTGGCTTTTTCCCTTGGAGGTCCTAAGTTCAAACCCCACCAAGACCACAATTCATTCTCTTTAATTTTCCTTTAACAAGGTGGTGACACGTGTCACCACTTGATTGGAGAAAAATAGATATATTAAATATTAAATAAATTAAATTAAAAATTAGACCTAATAGTTGGGTAGTCACCCACGTAGTTTACCCTAACAAATATTGTGAAAAAACTAAAACCCTAATATTAAAATTTAAGAGTATGTCCTAATAACATGTATTAGAAAACAATTATGTATCTAGTAATTGGTATTACGACAAAATTAGGCCCTTATAACTAGTACTTGGAAAAATGGTCAATAATAAATATTAAGAAAAATAAACAAATTTTAATAGTAAACCCCTACTAAAAATATTAAAATATTTGAACCCATAAAAATTATTAAAAAAAATAGGCCTTAGTAACAAGTATTGAAAAAATGGGTCTCTAATAATAAGTATTAAAAATGGAACTCTAATAACAAGTATTGAAAAAAATTAGACCCTTAATAACAAATATTGAAAAAAATTAGACCACCAATAACGAGTGATAAAAATTTGGGTTCATAACAAAAAGTATTGTAAAAAAATTGTACCTTACAATAAATATCAGAAGAATTAAATTTTAAGAATAGACCCTTAATAATAAGTATTAAAAAATTACTCATATACCAGATATTAAAAAATGGGCTTTGAATGGGCGCTCCTCCTGCTGATGCACAATAACATCCATGAATCATGAATTTTAGATTTACTATGAGCATCTATTTCTTCTCCCCTTTAAATAAAATTACAATTAAGATAGGTTAAAAAAAATGTCACCGCAAAAACTTCACAAATTATAATTCATCTAACATACATAAAACTTATTCAGTATATTCCCACTTCAATATTCCAAATCTCGAGAGAGAAGAAAATATGATATCAATTAATAGTTTAGTAGATTTGAGATTAGTTAGACATGATAAATATCCATTATTATATTAATGGATTAGATCTGCACAAAATTTTTTTAGGATAAATTTCATCGAAGGTCTCTTATGTTTAGGGTTTATTCTCTTTTAGTCACTTATTTTAAAATATATTATTCTTACCACTTATGTTTTCGATCGTTACTGTTTTGGTCACCTGACTGTTAACCTTCTTAAAACCCATTAATACGATGGTGTGGCACGTTAATAAAAAAATATGTTTTAATTTAACCCCTAAACTTTCAACGCATTATTTTTCACCATCTTTTTCTTTCTCTTCCTCGAAATCAAAGCATGTTTGCTCGAGAAAACACCTTCTGCAACATTGAAGTCTCCATAGCCCTCAAGGAAAGCCTCCCAGTTCTCACCTGAGATCTTAGCCGAAACCATTCGAATTGAGTTGTAACATCTCATTCTTCATTACATTAGATTGTTCCAACAAAAAAAAACATATGGTATGCTGTTTTGGATGACTCGTCTACTGGTGTTTTAGGGTTCTCCATTATCACTATTCTCTAAGCCATTCATTCATTAAAAAAATTAAAACATATTAAAAGGAAAAAAAGACCAACCTTATTTTTTATTCACAGAGCCAAGATTCGAACCATTGACCTTGCTCAAGGAACCTAACGTCTCATCTCAATAGACCAACTGGATGTTGGTGAGTAATTGTAATTAATTACGCACTTTGTTACTAAAATTTTAACGTGTTTATCTTTTGATCAACCAACTTTAAAAACTTTTGATTATATCACCCAATTTTCGAATTTCATTTCTTGGTCACATAAACATTAGTTGTGACATTTTTTCTAGTAAATTTACGAATCCCCTAAAACTTTCCTTTTAAACCCAAATTTATAGACACCCTTTTTAATTCACTAGCGTCAGAGTAGTTCTTCCAAATCAGAACATTGGGGAGGTTGAGAATGAGGATAAGGACAATACATCTCTATTTCACGCTGAAAAGTTGGTGGAAATTATAGATTGAACTAAGATAAGACCGACGATTTGATTTTAGCACTATTGATTTCAAGCAGATTTTGAGGAAAACCAAGCTGATAAGAACAAATAGGGGAGAAATGGGAGCATTTTGGTACTAGTTACATTACAAATGACAATTGATGATGGTCAAATTGTGTTGAAAAACATGTCGGCTATAGGGAAGAAGAAGAATAAAATATTATATTAATTTCGTAAATAAAGTTGCTCAAAAGTAATGTTTCGGTACTGTCATTACACAACTAATGATGGGATGGTCTAATAATATAGATTTAAGAATTGAGTGATAAAATAAAATTGGATGATCAAATCATAAACACAATAAAAATTAAATGACTACATTTGTAGTTTACACTTATAGTCTTGTCCAATAATTTTTTTAAATAATTACACTTTTATCTTTACTTATAAATTACCATACGAAATACATCTATTTTTTCGACATATTCAACTTACAAGTTGATAGGTATTTAATACATGGGGGCGTCCAAATTTGTTAGTACATGCGAACGCCTAGCGCTACGTGTCGGGAGGCCACAGCCTGCGAGCGTACACCGCAAGCGAACGATAATAACTCGATCCTGTGAATCCCATATAGGTGAACATGTAGAAGATCAACAATAGATAAGCCAACTACGAACGTACCTAGACGAATGATATATGGAGACTACGGGCCAACACGCGTGATCGTTATCAATGACTAAGCAAACCTAGTATTTCAAGTCATAGTCAATCTAATCTTAGCGCCACAAAGACCCTGTTGTGACACCTGTCTGGGTAGTATAAAAGGACACATGCAACATGGAAACAAGACGATCTTTCATTCTTAGAGGACCAACACCATACTAGAAATACTACACATGAACCTAAACCAATGACCATCACATCCACCACTGGACTGTCATCCTCAACCCTTGTTCACTTTACCAATCAACAATTGGTGTGGTGAGGGCATTCAGCGAGGTTTTCAAGGAAATCCGTCAGAAAACTTCAGAGAAGATCTTGAAAGTGAGGATCCACATTATTACCCCATGAAGGACGATGAGCAGCAACCGTTAAAAGCGAAGATGGAGCATTTGGAAAGAAATTTTCAGAGCATGCAGAGCCTGCAGTAGAGAGATTCTTCTAGGGATCTACGAAGGTACAAGAATGAGCCTTTATCTGAGAGTATTTTGGAGCACCAAGTGTAACCAACCTTCAAGTTCCCAAAATGGATGTATAACGGGAAGGGTGACCTCCAAGATCATCTCTCTCATTTTTTGAATCACATGGATCGGTTCGGAGCTTCAGACCAGGTGAAGTGCAGGGCTTTTTTCGATGACTTTGAATGATTCCGCTCAAGCTTGGTAACTTCAATTCCTGATGCGTTAAATATAGTATGCGCAATTAGAGCAATTATACCCATTGCACAAGTAATAAACTGATAAGTATCGAGTGTTGGACCCGTAGGGATTTCGGTGATAAACTCAAAGCAATCACACTTAAGAGTTAGTGAAATAATAATAGGGTTAACTACTGGAATAGTCATTTATGTTCCCCCCAGTACATAGTTGGTCACCAATTTTGAAAAACGACCAGTAAGGTCCCTTACGTTTTCGGGGCGTAAACATTTGGTCACTCAGCCGTTTGTTGCCACTAAACATTGATGCCTTGTTGACCTAGCAGCGAACAAATAAGGGTAAACTACTGCAATGGCCACTAAAGTTTATCCCATGTACATTTCTGCTCCCTAATTTTAAAAAATAAACATTATGGTCACTACTGAAAAGGTTTTTTTAATAATTTCACCCTTGAATTTTTAAAAATTCATTTTTTAACCCTAAAACTTTACAATCAATTAGTACAATAATATTATAAAGGATTAAATGAAAAATAGGTGCCAAAGTATACCTTTTTTAAATTTTAGGTGCCCAAATTTAAAAAGGGTATACTTTGGGCACTTTTTTTTCATTTAAGCCTTTATAATATTATTGTACTAATTGATTGTAAAGTTTTAGGGTTTAAAATGAATTTTTAAAAATTCAAGGGTTAAATTATAAAGAATCCTTTTCAGTAGTGACCATAATGTTTATTTTTTAAAATTGGGGAGCAGAAATGTACACGAGATAAACTTTAGTGGCCATTGCAGTAGTTTACCCTTATTTTTTCGCTGCCAGGTCAGCAAGCCATCAATGTTTAACGACAACAAATGGCTGGGTGACAAAAAGTTTACGCCCCGAAAATGCAAGTGACCTTACTTGTCGTTTTTCAAAATCTGTGACCAACCCTGTACTTGGGGGAAACATAAGTGACTATTTTAGTTGCTAACACATAATAATATGTGGTGAATGGAATTATAAACTAAATGCAATAAAATATAAAGATGGAGCGATGATCAAAGGACAAATAGATGTTGTAGCAGATATTCTAATGATTATGGATGTTGAGTTAATTCCCTAGAATTATGCTTAATTACCATTCGAATGCTGCAACATTTGGCAATACAATCTGCGTAAACCAATTATTCACTTATCTATTCAACATAGTTTTCTAATGAACTCCTAAACTCTCTCGATACCTAGAAGTTAACAACATGAATCTATGGTAATACATGTTTGCGTGAACCCTAACAACTTATTGTTTATTCAATTTCCACTTATTAGTCGTTGAAATCCTAAACTTATGTCTAAGCCAGATTAGAACCTAAGTTAAAAACATAAGCTCCACTGTTCACATTTGTCTAACTTAACTCTCTCGATATTAAGTCGCAGATCAATAATTGAAAGGCATCTCTCGATAGATCTTACAATAATTATGCATGAAGGATGATGAACATAATAGATAAAGGGAAAAAGGTGCTATAACCTTAAATGATAATTTAAACATAGAAACTTAAAACAATAAACCAAAAAGAAGTATTTAGCTCATGTCTGAGAAAATAACATCCATAAAAACAATAAAAGTCATGGAAGTTTATAAAGCAAGAGAGAAAGAAAATCAAGCGTCCTCGAATTCTCCTCCAAACCCTCGAATTGTGCTGCAGCGCTCCAACTCCTCAAGCATTTCTCTCGATAGCTTCCATCACTTGGAGACTACTTTTGACCTTCAACAATGGTGGTTCTCTGATGTAGAGGACAAAGGGGTTGTTTCCTCGAATAAAAGCATCTATGCATGTTTTTACGTTAACTGTATCCCCCATTTTTGTGGCGCTTGGCGTCTTTATATAGAGGTGGCTCTCCTAGGGTTTTAAAAACCCTAAAGTGCAAGTAATATTTAAACGAGGATCTTGCTTTTCTGCATCATTAATTGCTCAATAAAACAATATCTTGTCACATGCTTTAAATAAAGTGTCATGTGATCCAGCAAAGAGGATCTTTGCTTTCCACATCATTAACGGCTCATAAAGGAGAGGGTTCCACGTGTTTATTAAACGTCAAAAGGTTAAAGATTCATATCCAATGTCGCAGCGATGCTGTAGCATCAAGTCCATCAGGCAAGAATGCTGCTCCGCTGCTCTAACACTCCACTGCTTCGTTAATTCATGCGCAAGCACCACTAAAAACCACAACCTTTCCCATTAATAGCACCAATATAGATAAACATTAAGCTTAAACATCATAACTCCATAATTATATGCAAACTACTCCTATATGCAACAATATGCTTCCAAACACATGCAATGTGCTAAGTAAAAGGTCTAAAATATAGGTTCTTTATGCACTCATCAAATACCCCCAAACTTAAGATGTTGCTTGTCTTCAAGCAATGACATGAAAAAACTTAAAACTAAAATATAAACAAAAAACCTATAGTTTCCGAGGTTCCAACTAAGCTATGGTTTCTAAGGTTCCAGAACATGCTGCAACATTAATTGAATCGTGAAAAAATAAAGATAAGTATACAATATATTAGAGCTCACAGATTCATTCTTACGGTCAATTCCACTGTAAGTGAAGTATGTGTTGCTTCACATGCAAACAATACTTAATGGCCTTAGAAAATTTCAAGGATTGCTCTCTATTGTTGCATAGCATTTTCTTTTTCTTTTATGCACAATGTTTTACTCCTTTAATTTTTTAAAGTTCATTAAATTGTATCATTGGGGCTTCAGATTATCACAACCACTCTTCAGACCTGAAGATGAAGTGGAGCAAATATCCCATCCTCGAGCCTTACGAGCAAGGTCATCCTGTGAAGACTTTCATTCACTCTTATGCTAATAATATTGTTCCTACCAGGGAAAGTTAAATGGAGCAAACACAACTCACCTAGTGTAATAAGCTATCAAAGCATATTAAAGTGTCCCTCAACAGTTTTGCCTTTGGCATCGAGTTTAACATTTTAATTTGAACTTTATTTTCTTTCCTGATTTTTATAAGAGTTTCAAATTAACACTTTTATGCTATATTGAGCATTCATTTCATCATCAAAAATTTATGTTACGACATCAGAAAGTCGACCTAGAATTTCTATAAGGCTTTTTAAGCTTTTAGAGAGCATGCAACGTGTGGGGTATAACTACAACAATTTCAACCCTAAGTTCAAATCACTAAAGCTCTTTCCGCATTTCAAAACACATTTAAGCACATATTCATCATAGGAATATCATAATCAACGCATCATAGAATTAGAATAATAGAACCATAGCAAACGAAACCTGAAAAACTGACTAAGCTATTTACATTCTAAAAATAGTTTAAAAATTTACCTAATATATACATATGACAATACTTCCAGAAACTTGAGAGAAGAATTGTCCCCAATGCAACAAAATAAACATGCAATGTAAAGAAAAAAAGATAAAAAATATACCTAGGAGTTAAGGGGTGTAGGAAGATACTGATATACGCGCCGTATGCTTGATGCGTGGTCCAGTGTGTGGCACAGATGGTGCATACTCTTCAGCAGCCTGTGGTGCCGCGGATGTTGGGGCAACCATTTGAACAGAAGCAAAAGTGGAGGATGAAGATTATGTAACACCCCAAAATTTAACCTAAATTAAAACCCCTAATTCAGAACCCTAAACTTAGGGAAATTTTAATTAGAAATTTGGGGAATTTTAGTGACTAAATTGCAAAAGTTGCAAAACTTAAGTGTCATTTCATAAACTCTAGAAAGTACGATGGCTCGCGTTGTAATTTTCCCTTCTGGCGTGATTTAAAATCTCATTTTTCAGAATGAGGTGACTTTTATGGAATTTCATTATGGTTGGGATTCTGTACGAGGAAGTTTAGTAGCTTCATCCTTCGGGTTGATGACTACTTCAGATCAGTGGTTTCGCCCTACGGGCTGGATTCTACTTCGGATGGTGACGAGGTTGAGAGTGGTTATGGGGAACCTTACTCTTCGTATGGTGATGTAGTTGGGTGCATGTCATACTGTGTTGCATATTCATTCATACCTGTTTATGTGATTGAATTGATTCTTGGTGGAAAATTGTATCATGATAATGTCTGATTGACTCTGTTGATATAATGATTATGTTAGTTCTGTTTGTACTGTAGAGACTCACTCAGCATTTTCGCTGACTCCCCCTTAGTTTCTATTTCAGATACTCAGGTCTAGGCTACGGTACTTGGAGGACATCGTTTTTCAGCTTTATTTGTTATTATCAATATGATACTTGGAACTATTTATATTATGCATTTTATCAGATTGTATTTAATTTTCGGATTTTGGACATTTTATTGGGTTATTACGTTTTATCATGCATGTACATTTCGAATATTTAATATTTTTAGAAATATTTTATCAATAAATATTATGCGATATTATCATTATCTATTTTGGAATTAAAGTTTTTGAATCAGGTTACTTACGCGAGGGACAAGCTTTGAGCTTGACTCCTTATATTCGACCCAGTTCTTCCGGGTCGGGTTTAGGGGGTTACATTTAGTGGTATCAGAGCCAGGTTCAACACTCGTCCTGGGTGATTTTAATCAATTTGAAATCAAAAATAAATTTTTACATGCATTATCAAATGTTTTCGGGTAAAACGAGAATTTTAAAAAAACTTATGATCTACTATGAATGATATTTTTACATATTCTGAATAAGGTCTCCAAGTATCGATTCTAATCTTAGGATTCTGTCTTTTGTAGATATACTACTATGCCACCTCAGAGAAGTTTTAGAGTAGCGACCGGTTGAGGTCGTGGCCAAGGTCGAGGTCGTACTGCGACTACAGATAGTGACGTTCCACCTCTTGAGGGTTCAATACAAAACCAGGGTGAGGTCCAGGGTGCGAATGTGGAGGAGCAACATGTGGACAAGACTGGAGCTCATTAGACTGGTGGAGGAGACCCACATGTTCATTCTGCTCAGAGTAGTGGTCATCATGATTCAAGGGATAGTGAGACAGTGGGCACGAATGCCGTTACCGTTCAAGGAGAGCTATTGAGATACCTTCGTCAATCTGAGGGTGTTCGGAGACCCATATCCATAAAGTTTCTAGCTACCGGGATGACTATGTTCGATGGAAAGACGGGTACAGACCCGGTAGATGCAGAGTACTGGCTGAAGAAGCTTCAGCGACTATTTGTTGAGATGGATTATCCTACCGACCGGAAACTCAGGGCTGCCGTTTCACTGCTGCAGGGTGAAGGCTAGAATTGGTAGGAGGCTGGGGAGCTTGTTACTCCAGCTAGTAAGGTTACATGGGATCATTTCAGACAGGCTTTCCGTGATCGATATGTCGGAGCTTAGTATATAGCTAAGTGCAGAGATGATTTTATGAATCTGAGGCAGAGTGATATGACTGTTAATGACTACGAGATCGAGTTTATGAGATTGATTCAGTACCTCCCAGGGTTAGTGACCATAGAAAAAGACAAGTGTGATTGGTTTCTAAAGGGATTGCGTCCTACGATAAAGGCCGATGTTGCTTAACATATGAACCAGAAATACAAAGATATTACTCGACGAGCTAGGACATCTGAGCGTAATGAGGTAGAGTTGAGACAGCTTGAGTCGCATGAATCTGATAGAGGAAAGAGACCAGCGTCAATGCCGGTTCAGCATAGTCAGGGGAATCAGTCTAGGAAAAGAGCCATGGATGAGTCAGACTATCAGAGTTATTCGAGAGCTAGACTAGTGACTCCTTCTGTTCCGATTTCTAGTGCTGGTGGTTCGAATTGTAATCGAGGGGTGCCACATTGTCCTTTTTGTAAGAAGTGGCATTTGGGCGAGTGTAGGAGGTAGACTGGAGGTTGTTTCAGATGTGGTTCATTCGAGCATCGTTTTAGAGATTGTCCGGTTCCACCTCCCTCAGCTTTTACTACTACTCATTCTCAGGCATAAGTACAGACTCCCGCCAGGGGAAAAGGTCAGGTTAGATCTGTTACTTCAGGCTCTGCTAGTAGAGGTAGACCAGCTCTGAGTAGAAGATCAACAGGATCAGAGGGCCAGACAGCTTGGGTTAGTTTATTCTACTAGGAGGCACGAGGATCATGATGAGCCATATGTTATTGCCGATACATTCTCTATCCATTCTATTTCGTACTTTGCTCTGCTTGATAATGGTTCGACTCATTCATATGTTGCGAGTTCTGTGTCTGGGGGTCTTGAGATTTTTGTTGAGGATACTGTTAGTGCTGTTACTGTACACAGTCCAGTGGGTAATCCAGTTGAGGTTACTAAAGTATACATGAATTGTCCTCTTGAGATTCAAGGGAAGATCTTTCCAGCTGATTTGATGGAGTTACCCTTTGGGGAGTTTGATCTTATTCTGGGAATGGATTGGTTTTCTACACACCGTGTTACCTTAGATTGTGAAAAGAAAAGGGCTACACTAAGAACTTTCAGATGATCGCGAGGTCATTCTGTTTGGTGAGCGCAAAGGGTTCCTATGTAATATTGTTTTAGCTCTCAAAGCTGAGAAAATGATCAGGAAAGGGTCTATTGCTTATCTTGCCTATATCCTTGATCCGAGATAGTCTGATTCTGATTTAGATAAGATTCGGGTTGTGAAAAACTTTCCAGACGTTTTTCCTGAAGAATTACCTGGGGTACCGCCGAAGCAGGATGAGGTTGAGTTTGGCATCGAGGTTTATCCGGGTACAGCTTCTGTGTCTATGGCACCTTATCGAATGGCACCGAAAGAACTTAAAGAGTTGAAGATTCAGTTGCAAGAACTGTTGGATCGAGGTTTCATTCGACCCAATGTTTCTTCTTGGGGAGCTCATGTTCTTTTTGTTAAGAAGAAGGATGTGACACTTTGACTCTGTATAGATGATCAGAAGCTGAACAAGCTGGCGATCAAGAACAAATATCCTCTTCCTCGTATTGTTGATCTGTTTGACAAGTTCCGGGGAGCTACGATATTCTTTAAGATAGACCTGAGATCTGGTTATTACCAACTCAAGGTTAAGGATTCTGATGTGTTCAAAACAACTTTCCGGACACGTTACGGGCATTATGAGTTCCTTGTGATGCCTTTCAGATTGACTAACGCTCCTGTCACTTTCATGGATATGATGAATAAGGTGTTTCAACCCTATCTTGACTACTTTAGTGTGGTATTTATTGACGATATACTAGTATATTCTAGATATGAGGCAGAGCATGAGGAACATCTTCAGATTGTGTTACAGACTCTTCGAGAGAAATAGCTGTATGCAAAATTCAGTAAGTGTGAGTTCTAGCTTTCTGAGGTTATGTTTCTAGGTCATATAGTTTCTGCTCAGGGTATTCAGGTTGATCAAATGAAGGTTGAGGCTATTATGAGTTGGGAGCAGCACAAAAATGTTCCTGAGATTCGAAGCTTCTTTAGTTTAGCTGGTTATTATCGGAGATTCGTTAAGGGTTTCTCTTCAATTGTAGCTCCGTTGACTAAGCTTCCGAGGAAGAATGTTCCCTTCATTTGGACTGAGGCTCAGCAGTCTAGTTTCGAGAAGTTTAAGTCTGTGTTGACTGAAGCACTAGTTTTGATTCAGCCTGAGCCTGGTAAGGCTTATACAGTTCACAGTGATACTTCGTACACCCGATTAGGGTGTGTTCTGATGCATGACGGAAAGGTAGTGGCTTATGCGTCTCGACAGTTGAAACCGTATGAGTGCAACTATCCTACCCATGATCTAGAGCTTGTTGTTGTTATTTTTGCACTTAAGATCTGGAGGCAATATCTCTACAGAGAGAAGTGTTATATCTATACAGACCATAAGAGTCTGAAATACCTCCTCAATCAGAAAAAGCTTAATCTGAGATAGCGTCGCTGGTTAGAGCTTCTCAAGGATTATGATTGTGTGATTGAGTATCATCCGGGTAAAGCTAATGTTGTTGCTGATGCATTGAGCAGTAATGTCGCTTCATATTTGAGAGCTTTGTTTGCTCGGATGAGTTTGTACGACGATGGCAGTCTGTTGGTAGAACTTCGGGTTATTCCTACATTGATTTCTGATATTCGAGCTGAGCAGCCTAGTGATCCGTTTTTGATGCATCATATCAGAGAGGTGCATGAGGGTACGTCTCGGGATTTCTCTATTGATCAGGATGGGGTATTATGTTTCTGTGGACGATATTGTATTCCGAGGAAATCTAGGTTAAAACAGGTTATTCTCCGGGAGGCCCATGACAGTCCTTATTCTATGCATCTTGGTGGTGATAAGATGTATAAGAATCTTCGTGAAAGGTACTGGTGGAAAGGTCTCAAGCGAGACATCGTCAGATTTGTATCGAAATGTTTGACATGTCAAAAAGTCAAAGCAGAGCATCAACGTCTGTCTGGGTTACTACAGCATATTGAGATTCCTCAGTGGAAATGGGAGCACGTGACTATGGACTTTGTTAGTGGACTTCCTTTGACTCCGTCGAAGAAGGATTCGATGTGGGTTATTGTTAATCGTCTGACGAAGTCCGCACATTTCATTCCTATCCGGGTTGACTATTCTTTGAGTAAGTTAGCTCGGTTTTATATTTCTGAGATTGTTCAACTTCACGGGGTACCGTCATCTATTATTTCTGACAGAGATCCGAGGTTCACTTCAAAATTTTGGGGGGCTCTTCATTATGCTTTGGTTACTCGGTTGAACTTCAGTACATCTTATCATCCGCAGACAGATGGTCAGTCTGAGCGTGTGATCTAGATTCTTGAGGATATGCTGATGGGCTGTATTCTTGATTTCAGAGGCAGTTGGGAGGATTTCCTGCCGCTTGCAGAGTTTGCTTATAATAACAATTATCAGGCAAGTATTAAGATGGCACCGTATGAGGCTTTGTATGGGCGTAGGTGTCGTTCACCTATTGGTTGGACTAAGTTTAATGAGCACAAATTGTTGGGACCTAATATTGTGCATGAGGGTGAGCAGACTGTCAGGTTGATTCGGGATCGGCTTAAGGCTGCTTTTGACAGACAGAAGTCTTATGCCGATTTGAGACGTCGTGATCTTGAGTTTGCGATGGGTGAAGAGGTTTTCTTGAAAGTATCTCCTTGGAGGAAGGTACTTCGGTTTGGTCGGAAGGGCAAGCTGAGTCCTCGTTACATTGGCCCTTATCGGATTATTCGACAAGTCGGACCAGTTGCCTATCAGCTAGAGCTACCACCAGAGCTTCAGTGTATTCACGATGTCTGTCATATTTCAATGTTGAGACGTTATCATCCTGATCCGTCACCAATTATGCCTGTTAAGGATATTGAGGTCTATCCTGATTTGCATTTTGAGGAGGAGCCTATTGAGATTCTTGCTCAGGATAAGATGGTTCTGAGAAGGAAGACCATTAAGATGGTCAAAGTCCCGTGGCCTGGTCGTAGTCATGATGAGGCTACGTGGGAGCCCAAGACTGTCATCCGAGCTCAGTATCCGCATCTTTTTGCTCTAGGTAAATTTCGAGGCTGAAATTTCTTTTTATCGGGGGGAGAGTTGTAACACCCCAAATTTTACCCTAAATTAAAACCCTAAATTGATTCAAATCCCTAATTCAGAACCCTAAAATTTAGGAAATTTTAATTGGAAATTCGGGGAATTTTAGTTACTAAATTGCAAAAGTTGCAAAACTTAAGTGTGGTTTCATAAACTCTAGAAAGTACGATGGCTCGCGTTGTAATTTTCCCTTCCGGTGTGATTTAAAATCTCATTTTTCAAAATGATATGTCTTTTCGATTTCCCTCTCCCTTGATTTTCTCTCGACAAAACCAAAACCCCCTCTTACCATTTCTGATCGAGCTCCGTTCAAAGCCTTAACTGTGACCGTTCGTTACGACAGAACCACTAAACGATTCCCCTCAACCTTGCAATCAAAACCCCGACGAAGCCCGTTCCTTTCAGTCGTTGTTTACCGAAAATTAGACGTTGATCTGTTCGTCTTTTTCGCGCGGGTTGCCTTCGTGTTTTAGGGTAAGGGTGAGTGTAAATGGTGTTTAGAGGGGTTTAGGTTGAAGGTGTGAGGTTGGGGTTGCTTGTTTTCGCTGGAATTTGAGCATAAGGCTCGCCGGCGGTGGGAAAATCAGAAATGGATGTGCCCTAATTTTGAACATGTGAAAATTTGAGGATTTTGGGCTTGAACCAGTCTGAACCGGTCCCGAAGGCCGAACTGGATTGAACCGGTTTTACAGAACCGAACCAGTCTATCTTATAAAGAGTCGGCTGACGTTTGTGATGACGTCAGCTTTGACCCGTTGACCGTTGACTTTTTCAGGAAAAGCATATTTTATGTTTTTCGATGTCCTGATTCCGATTCTGCTGCCCGTTTTCCCAAATTCGAACTGAAAGACCATTTTTGACCACTTTTATTCGATTATATTTTGTATTTGAAGATTTGAATATCGGGAAATTAATTTGAATTATTCTTATTTGTAGACGACATTGACTCGGATACTGAGATCCTTCCTCCTCTTCCAACTGGACGACCTCATGTTGCTTAGACATCGGGATCCGCTCGTTAGTTTAATTAATAATATATTCGATATTTATATTGTTAGTGTCTTGGCATAGTTGTAGTATCTTTGATGGTGTATTTAATTATTATAGGAGCTGACTCGGACCGACCTAGAGATAGAGTTGAGCGTGGGAGACGTCACCATGGACGTTGAGTGTTAGCTACCTGATGTGTGTTCTCTTCTGTGATATTTGACTTGTTCACCATTTTGTTATATTACGAAGTATTTATTTATGTTATCATATTCGGATTAATGTATATCAGGTTATATGATTATGCATTTTTGTTGATAAACAATGCATTCAGATTCAGAACTCGCTTTTTATGTCATTTCATTATGGTAGGGGTTCTGTACGGGGAAGTTTAATAGCTTCATCCTTCAGGTTGATGTCTACATCGGATCAGTGGTTTTGCCCTACGGGCTGGATTCCACTTCGGATGGTGACGAGGTTGAGAGTGGTTCCGGGGAACCTTACTCTTCGGATGGTGATGTAATTGGGTGCATGTCATACTGTGTTTCATATTCATTCATACTTGTTTATGTGATTGAATTGATTCTTGGTGGAAAATTATATTCTGATAATGTCTGATTGACTATGTTGATATGATGATTCTGTTAGTTCTGTTTCTACTGTAGAGACACACCGAGCGTTTTCGCTGACCCCCCTTAGTTTCTTTTTCAGATACTCAGATCTAGGCTACGGTACTTGGAGGACCTCGCTTTTCAGCTTTATTTGTTATTATCAGTAAGATACTTGGAACTATTTATATTATGCGTTTTATCAGATTGTATTTAATTTTCGGATTTCGAACGTTTTATTGGGTTATTACGTTTTATCATGCAAGTACATTTCGAATATTTAATTTTTTTAGAAATATTTTATCAATATATATTATACGTGAGGGACAAACTTTACGCTTGACTCCTAATATTCGACCTAGTTCTTTCAGGTCGAGTTTAGGGGGTTATAGATTAGGGCATAAGAAATTTGAGGCGTAGCTTGGACAAGGAATAAGGAGATGAAGAAGAAAGTCTGGCTTAAAAAAGTCTCTTTTTTGTTCTTCTAAGGTGTTGGACGAGATGAAGATGGAAAGATTTAGTTTTTTAATGTTTAAGGTGTAAAGGTGAAAAGATGGAAGTTTTGGAAGGAAAATAATTAATGTGAGGTTTATAGAGAAATCGGAAAGTGGGGAAAGTAGGGTTTGATGTGGCTTGTGGAAGAGGATTTTGGACATGTGACGCCATGAGAATTAAAACACCTTAAAAGTAAGAGAAAGTGTATATAATTTAATGATTAGGGAAGAGGATTTTTTTCATTAAATGCAATAGACCTTCCTCTCTTTTTGTCTTGTAACCGCCCAAAATACCCTAAAATATTTAGGAATCAATACTACAAAAATCAATTTGTCTCCAAATCCCATAAAAATCTGTTTCTCTTTCTTGCTTTACGACTGCAAAAGAAATAAAAGAAAAGGAAAAGAACTAAAACAAAAATTAACTTAATGTTGCAGCATCAAATACGAAATGAAATAACGAAATAAAATGTTGAAGCATCAAAAACGAAATTAAAGATCAAAATAAAATAAAGCAAATAAAAATAAAAACATTGCAGAAAAATAAAATATGGGGGGTTTAAGCATCCTGCTATGTTGAGAAAAGGGTCATTTATGATATTTCTTATAGTCCATCCGCACCCTTCATCTATTTGATTATATAATTTGGTTACTTATTTTTAATGATTTTTGAATGTTTATACAATTTTGAGTGTTAAAAATCATTTTAGTGCATAACATTCTTTGAGGCTTTGTGCATATGAGTTTTAACTATGTTTGATTCATTTTTAATGCATTAAGTTTTCTAAAAAGTCTTGGATACATTGAATTTCATGGATTTTAAAACTTGATCATCTTAAGTGTTAATTGTATTTTGAGCTAAAATTTAAAATGGAATGCACTTATTAAGGGGAGCTTTTGTTTTCAAAATAATCAACTTACTCTCTATTGTTATTTTTAAACTTTAAATATTAAAATTATTATTGATATAACAAAAATTGGGAGAGATAGGTTTGAAATTTTTTAATTTTAAAAAGAAAAATGGGAGCTTTAGATATTTTTGAAAAATGTTCTATTTTTCTTAAATTATTTTTCTAAGGGGGAGCATTTTCAAAAACAAATTTTCAAGTAGTTTCATTATATAAAAAAAGGGGAGATTGTTGAGATATTTATTTTGATATAACTCAATGAAAATGTTTTTGGACTTGAACAAATATTGCAAAATTAATTCAAGGTTCATTTAACTTGAAAAATACATTTCAAAGGTTTTTGAAGAGATTTTTGAATCGAACAAATTTTTAAAATGTCTTAAAAGTCGAAAATTGACTGCTCGTACCCGTACGGTCTTTCCTTGTACCGATACGCAAAAGCATTTTGATTTCTAGAGAGCACTTCGCGTACCGATACGGATGCCTCCGTACTGATACCCGAAGTACCATACAAATATGGAAGTATCGTGTATCGGTACGCTCTGCATTTATGTGCAACGACTCTTTCTTGTTTTGGCAGGTATCGATACCAACTTTCGAGTACCGATACCCAAGGTTTTAGAAATGCATTTATGGTTGGAATTTAAGTCACCGGACAACTAGTTTTCAACGACTACAAATTTAACGGCTAGTTTTTCATTCCACACTATAAATACAAGCCAAAGACATTTGAAGAAGAAGAGGATGGACATCCAAGCTTAAAGATCAATAGAGTTGTGTTTTTCATTGTTTATTTTGTAATCTCTTGTAAATTCTTTAGTCCAATCCTAGTGAGCTAAATTTTGTAAACACCCACCTAGAGAGGTAAATTGTTTACAACATCAAGACCTCATTGTTGAGGGATAGGTTCTAGTTGATGCTAAGGTAGTGGATGTAGACCTTAGTTAGAAGGTCGAACCACTCTAAAATCAATTGTGTCAAATTGCCATTCCTTTTTCGATTTTTGTTTTCCCAGTTTCAAAGGAAACCTCTACACCCTTTATCGGCGCTAATTTGAGTTGAAGACATCGAGCCTTTCAGAAACGCCAAACAGAAAACCCTAGATTATCAGAACAACTTAGAGACACTATGGAGCCCGATATCTTTAACCGAAATGCTTGCCAAGTGGTGAAGACGTTCAATTTTGGGTGATGGTGGTGGAAGCAAAAAGACAGAAAAATAATAAAATGATTTCTTTTGCTCAGCAAATGAGACTTTATTAAAGTATAAAGAAAACCACAACCTACGTAGTGTGCCTCATTAAAAACCTCCCTAAATTTAAAAGGAGGAAAAGAGTGCACACAAACGAGATATTAAGCAAGACCAAAACAATACCAATAATCTAGGTACAACACATCCGCTTGTCCGGAAAAAAAATACAAAATCACACTTGTCACCCCTCAATTCTCCAACACTTCTCCCTATTAATACAAAAACAAAAGCTCTGACAAACAACAAACTACAACTAACAAAACTCCCCCACACCTAGAAGCCCTACACAACGACAAAGCCCTAAAAAACGCCAAAGTACTAACTTCCCCAAAGCACACAGCAAAACGAGAGAATCATAACCAATCAATGCAGTCCAACAAATCACCAACAACCTGATCACGAACTCAACAAGAACAAAACTTACTCCCACAACACATCAACCCACAATCACCAAATAGCCATAGAACACCAAATCAATCACCAAGGAAAACTAGCTCAAATAATGTAAACAAATCAACTCGAAGCACCAAAGAACCACTCCCCCTAACACCATCAAAAACCAAAAAACAAAGTAGAAAATGCATGTTCGCAAGACACTCCCCAATATGCTACACAACTGCCAAATATGAAACTCAATCCAACGAGAAAAGCACACTAAAAAAATTAAGAGCTACTCCATAAGCACCCAAACCTCCCAAATAACAAGATGAAAAACAAAAAGGTCAACAAAAGAATCTAAGTAGCAACACAAATAATCACAAAACTACCTCAATACACTTAATGTTTAATCAGCTCAAGCCTAACCATTTCTTCCACCACTTCATCTTCATTACCAACTATCTGCACCCCCAATCTTTTTCCTAATTTAAGAGCTTCCCTCACCTCAAAATACATCTCCTCATTGGGCAACTTATTATTGAATTTCCTCCGCTCAAGATTTTCTTTTACTGATTTTGTAATAATTTGGTTTCTCGCTTTATCCGAATCCATAGGGACATGTATGCCTGGCACCCTATCAGCAACAACTTGACATGACTTCTTACATTTTTAAGACCCTATCCATCTTCTTTTTTTCCTTAGCAGAGAGGTACTTATCTTGCATTTTAGCTAACAAGATAAATTTTCTCCTAAAATGATGATCTTGTAGCTCAGGAAAGAACGATGGCTGCTCCTCCATACAATCCCGGTCCAGAACACCAGCCTCAATGTTACCATTAGCCAAATCTACACTAGCTTTCCAAGAAATATCTTTGTTAGAACAATGAACCATTTCAAACTCTACTTCAAAAGACAATGATTTAGAGTGGTTCGGCTTTCTAACCAAAGCCTATATCCACAACCTTAGCTTCCCCACTAAGGATTTCAAACAATTCACTAAGAATTCTTCCCATTTTCAAGGCTAAGGAGGCAACCATTTACAACCTAGACTCACTCACCACGCCTAGAATCCAAAGCTTACAAACTAAGCTTTGGGAAACCTCTCTAACAAGAGAATTAATAGCAAAATGAAATCCCTCTTTTAGGTAGGTGTTTGCACTCTAAAGCACTCATTCAAACACTATTACACTTGAGCATACATTGACATTTGAGCTCAACAAGCGTAGTCTATACAAGAATATGAATTTACACACTAAGATATATTTTTAATCAAATGAATGTTGACTTAAGGATCATTAGTTTCTTCAGATGCTTCTTGAGGCCATAAATACTTTCAAATGAGTTTCTAGCCATTGGAGACTGTTGTGATTGAATTAGAGCCTTTCGTAGCCTTATTTCTCGCAATAAATGTAGTTTTGGAGCAATCGATATCGGTATGTGGGTAGCCGTATCGGTATATTGTTGTCTCCCTCGGTAGAGGTTTGGGTTGGTGTGCAGGGGTTGGTACAGCTTTTCATTCTGGGCCTCTCCTCTTTATCAGTTCTCGATCAGCTCTCCAAATGGTCAATAGCTTCTCTTCTTCTACCCTTTCTGCTGCCTCGGCGGCATCTGCCTAGGCGGCTACCTGTGCACAGAGAGAAAACAGACCTTAGCAGCATCTTTTATGTAAAAACAATTAAGTTCATCAAATAAGGTAGAATATCTAATTTATGCAATTTTGTGTATGTATTCCTAATAAATGCAACTAAACTATACTTAAGAACAACAATAATTGAGCTAAACAAGGGCATAAATATAGGACTTTTGCACAATTAACAACCATCTACCGTCAAAGCAGCATTTGATCCTTCAACCTGAAAATCCACCCCCTAGGACAAAGCATGATCCCCCGGCTAGGATGCAAATCTCCTGTCCATCACTGGCAGCCTCACATCTATGGCACTCGACTAGTGCTCCGTGACAATCGATTATTATTCACCCGTGGCCATGTGAGTTGATTAGCTCTCCCCCGTATCCTTTGCCACGATCCTTTTTCCATTCTTAAGAATTGTTGTATTCATTCATTATGATATAGAAGGCTTGAGAGCAATGGCAGATCCAAAATTATTTTCAATGTGGGCACAAGTCAAAATATTTTTCAGGGTGGGCATAATCATAAAATTTTCAAAAATTTAGGGTGGGCACAAGTTATAAAAATTAAAAAAAAATTAAGAACTAATTCATAAAATTTTTAAAAAATAAAGTCAATTGTGTGGACTTTAAAAAGTTCAGGGTGGGTACAGGCCCATCCAAACTTACACTTGCATCCACTAGTGCTGAAGAGGGACTTTGAACTCAGATTTATTCTGAGCACTTAAAAGAAAACGACAACCCTGTCAACAATGCCCAGAACGGCAGTGATGGGCAGCAAGACCCGCCGCCCAGAGAATAGCAAGTTCCGCCCAGACAGCCACAACACGTTAGAACCACTAGGGATTACTTGGAACATGACTTCAGAGGGTTCTATCCGCTAGTGACAGAACCTGAGATCGAGGCGAATCACTTTGAGCTGAAGCCCAAGATGTTCAACATGATCAACACGTTGGGGCAATTTGGAGGGATTACCACAGAAGGTGCTCGACAACACTTAAGAGGATTTCTGGATATATGCAGGGCATTCAAAATACACGGAGTCCACCAAGACGTGCTTAGGTTGAGGCTATTCCCCTATTCACTGAGAGATAGGGCAAAGCAATGGTTAACAACCAGCCACCAGGGTCATTCAACACATGAACAGAGTTGTGCAAGGATTTTCTTGATCGTTTCAGGTCATCCAATGTCACTGATAGATTTGAGAAACGAAATCACAACCTTCCGACAAGGGGATCATTGAACCAATGTATGAAGAATGGGAGCGTTATCAACAGTTGCTTAACAACTACTCGCTCCATGGTTTCCCGGCTTGGACTGAGGTGTCAATGTTCTATAACGGGGTGAACTACCCAACTCGGATGATGATTGATGCTTCAGCCAACTGAATCATCCTTGACAGAGCACCAGAGGAGGCACTGCGGATCCTGAACCAAGCTGCTAAGAATGATTATAAGTACCCAACAACCCGCCGAGGCGGCGTTAGGCGGCCAACAATTGTGAATGAAGTGGAAGCCTCAGAAACTGTCAATGCCCGCCTCGACAAGCTGATAGAGCTGGTTATGACCATGGTGAAACCCTCTGGAAAGTCTATGAGGCCAAGACTGTGGAGCCATTCTATGATGAGTGTGGGGGCAACCACGATTCCTTTGAATGTACTGCTTATGGAAATTTTATGGGAGGATACGAGAGGAATAGTAGGCCAACCACGAACACGTTCAAACCTGGATGGAAGAATCATCCCAACTTCTTCTTGAGCAATCCTAAGATTGCTGCCAATCCACAACAGCAACAAGGAGGCTACCAGCAAAACCAGTCCAGACAGCAGGCTCAACAGCCACAAAACAATAATTCGCTAGAAGCATCTCTTAAAACTTTTATGTTTAATATTTTTTGAATTTATTGTTCGCACTAATAAATTTATTGATAAAACTGAGTCATTTATGGATAGGACGAAGATGAGGATGAACAATCAGGAGGTTGCGATAAAGAACCTGAAGACCCAGTTTGAGTTGTTCACTGTGATCTATAGTAGAAGGACAACGGGACCAGCATCCAGCAGTAAAGATGCAGCAGCCAAGCCCACATATGAGCAGTGCAAAGCCATATAAACCAGAAGTGGGAAACAATTGAATGAGCCCAGAATGGAAAAATCATAAGAAACACAACCAGCACAAAAAGAAGTATATGCCACGACAGCATCAACACCAGCCGCCTAGGCAGCTGAACCTGATAGCAGTTCTGAAGCAGATGATCCTCCACAGATAAAGTTCCCATGCAAAGAACGAATAGAGGACATCCACATGCCAGCACCTTTCCGCCAAAGGCTTAACCAATAGAAACAAGAGCACCAGTTCAGGAAATTCTTGGATATCCTGAAGCAGGTGCACATAAATATCCTTCTCATAGAATCCATTCAGAACATGCCCAACTATGCCAAATACCTCAGCGACATGGTTTTTAAAAGGAAGAGAATTGGAGAGTTCGAAATAGTTGTTGTAACAGAGGAGTGCATGGCTATGCTGCACAACAAAATGCCGCCCAAGCAAATAGACCCCGACAGCTTTGTTATACCATGCAGGATAGGCCGCAAGCACGAAACAAAAGCTCTGTGCGACTTGGGAGTCAAGATAAACTTGAAGCGTAAGGCAATCTTCGATAAACTAGGAATTGGGCAAGCCAAACCTACCTCCATCATGCTGAAACTTGCTGAACATTCTTTTGTACAACAGGAGGGCAAGATCGAGGACATTCTAGTGCGAGTGGGCAACCTTATTCTTCGAGAAAATTTCCTCATCTTAGACTGCAAGGTCGATGAGAAAGCCCCTATCATCCTTGGGCGAACATTTTTGGCCACAAGCAGAACTCTAATAGATGTGGAACATGGGGAGCTGACCATGAGGTAGAAAATAGGAGCATTAAGTTAAATGTGTTACAACCCTTAGAAAAGGAAAAGGAAGGATAACCAGATGCCCAGGCCGCAAAAATAAGCACAGAGACAAGCCAAGGCAGCAGCTGTCATGGCAGACCGAAGGTTAGGCTGAAGGACCCAGTAGCAAACCACCTTAAAGAACATAAGGACCCCCCAGGAGGGAAGGATGAGAAACACCACCTCAGGAAGTGGTTATGTATGGGAGATGCACCCAAATGCACTCCCAACATAACTTAAATTTTATTTTTATATTTTCTTTATTTTTATTTTTATGCATTAGGATTAGAGTTTAATTTATTGCAATTTATTTTCCTTAGGATTAGATTTTGAATTTATTTTTCATATTTTTATTTTTCAGAACTTATTTTAGTATTTAATTTTCTTTATTTTTATTTCAAGCTTTAGGAATAAAAGAGTTGGATCAAGAAGAGGGACCAACAAGGAGCCCGCCCACCATCCCGCAAAGACAGCCAAGGGCGGCCCAACGCACACAACTAGTAGCCCGCTAACGGCTAGCTTCCAACGGCTATAGAAGTAACGGGCAGAAATCCCGTAACCTGCGCAAGACAACTGGACCGTTGGATGTTGAGTGTGTAAAAGTTCTATATTTTACCCCTTATTTAACCCATATTTCTCCTGCATCCAAGCATAATTCATTGCATTTAGGTAAAGTTTCACATATACATCACAATTAGATAAAATGGCACAATTGCTACTGATTTTGGCTGCTTTTGCAGGTATCTGCTGTGGCAGACTCAGGATAGTGAAGGAGCAGAGCTGGAACACAAGACTGGAGTGGAGAAGCAAGACGCTATCGTGGCCACTGCCGTGGCAGCCACGACGACAACATTGGTGAAGGGAAAAGTGAAGTGGAGCACGACAGATAGAGGAATTCAAGACGGTCTGTCGTGGACCACTTCTATATTTTTCTAAGCCCTAAGGCAGCATGCAGGCCAAGCCCAAAGTTCGAGGAAGAAACCCAAAGCAAGAAAAGAGGACGAATTAAAGGTATCTACTCAGAAGATTTAATCTTAATTAGAGTTGTACTTTAGTTTGAACTTGTATTCTTACCTTATTAGAAAACTTGAACCCAAGGCCTATATAAAGGCATGTAATTCGACCTAGGGGAGGAGATCTCATCTCTAGCCGTCTTTGTAAAACCCCAATTTTGGGCTTAGAGGTTTAGGGTTTGGTCGGACCGGTCTGAGAAACGGTTCGAGTGTAAAAGGAGGTCTTAGGGAAAGCCTAGTTCGGGATGCTTTAAAAATATAGAAAAATATCTAAAAATCCTCTTTTAATATATATAAGAGAGTGGTGAAATAAATTTTACAAAATAAGGTTTGGAAATGCTACATTTAGGTGTAGTGACCAAAATGCGACATTTAGGTGTAGCTAATTACCCAAAATGTTTTTCTCCAAATTTTTCCTTAATTTGGGTGATTTAATTAATGTTTTAATTAAATAAAAGAAAAGGAAAACTACCTTTTAATTTTCATAACTACCTTTTCTCTAATTTTCTCTTATTCCTTTTTCTCTCAAAATCCTATCATCCAAACACTTTTTTCTCTAGCAACTTTCACATAGATTTTCACTTCAATTGATGAGATTTCCATCATCTATTGGTTCTTAATCAATCTTGCATCAAATCCTTTTGATTTCCACATTGAATTTTCAAGGAAATTGGCCCAAATCAAGGAGAAATAATCATTTAGAGGTAAGATTGTTTTTATCCTCTAAATACTCATTTCTTTACTGAAATTCCCAAGTTGTCAATCCTTAATTTAAGTTTTATAAATGGTTTTAATGTTAGAAACATGATTTTGGCTTAAAACTCAAGATTTTGGAAGAGATTTTGAAGAATTTCGTTGTGATTGATTGTGCTCTGTTTTGAGGTGGTTCTTTAATGTATTTTGGATGTCAAATGATGTTAGAAATGAGGTTTTATCAATCTAATCCCGAATAGGTTGTGTTTCCTAAGTTTTTGCTTGTGAAAATGGTGGTTTTTGAGGTGTTCTGTTATAGATGGAGGTATAAGGACGAGTTTAGGTTTGTTTTTGATGGTGATTGATGTTGAGAAATGTTTAGAAGTGATGGATCTTGGCTGGGTAAAGTTTTGGAAGAGTTTTGAGGTGATTTCAGTTGTGTTTGGTAGGCGAAATGTTATTTTGGGTAGAGCAGCGAGTTTAGGAGTGTTGGCTGAAGATTTCAATGCATGATGATGCATTAATCCTCTGCTTTGATGTGTCTAAAACAGGGGAGACATATTCGGACACTCTTGGAGTTGATTCGGAAGCTTAATTGGCGTTTCGGCAAACAAGCAAAACGTAATTGGTGAGTGGAGATGGTTTTCCAGCTTTGAAACGATTATTTGGAGGTTTTGGGAGCTTAGTTTAAGTCTAAACAACTTAGCTAAGCTTAAGAGTAAGTTTTCGGAAAAACTCCCTCGGATGTGCTAAGTTATGGTTTGATGCATTAGTTATGAAATGCATGTTTAATTACTGTTTTGAAAGCATGTTTTAGCATGATTAATGTTGGTTTTGTAAGCCATGTATTGAAGGATGCTCAAGGTAAGAGATCCTTGGTTTGACATGTTTTATTTTGGTTATAATGCATGGAGATGCATGATGATAAGTGGCTTTGATTAATGCTTAAAACAGTGAATTGATGATGGTTTTTGATGTATATTGGCAAGTGATGAAATGGTTTTAAAGTACTTGAATCAGATATAGTTAGCCGGCTATAGGATTGGGTGCACCGTAAGTAAAGTCGCCTTGGATGTTGAGGGGTTGTGATTGTACCGTAAACTCCATCCAAGTACCCTAACGATTGAGGTAAGATCACAACGGTGGTTGTAAATTCCGTGTGTGGATCTTGTGTTATGTGTCCCTTACTCTCGTTAGTGGAATTATACAACTACCGATAAGTGGTGTTGAGGGGTTGAGATTGTACCGTTATACTCCACCATAGTGTCACATCAATGGAGGGATTGCTCTTGAGTGTGAATCTTGTGTAGTCCGGTAGTGTGTATGAAGCGTATGAGACAACGCTTGCAATCCGCGTATCAGATTGTGTTTTTGTTGAAATGGTTACGAACTATCACTTGAAAGCCAATATAATGTATTGAATGTAATGAAGCATGAGATGCTTGTAAAGTATGCAAGGTAGCATGAAAAAGAGATGAGCATGTGTTTAAAAGCTTGATGAAAGTGTTTTCTAAAAATGCATTGTTGTATGGGTTTTATTTAGAGCATGCCTCACTAAGCATTTGTGCTTGCGCTCTCTTTTACCAATAATGCAGATAATTGAGGTGTTTTGGGCATCAAGGAAGTTAAGTTCATCCAAGAAATACCAAGCTCATGTATGGTGAAGTTTTCGTACACTTTTAGTTTTGATAATTTGGCAATGGGAAATCCTAGGTTTTGTTTTGAGAGATGTATTGAACTCCCTGTGGTTGTGGCATGCTTGCCTTGGATATTTTGAATTGTAAATGGCCTTTAATACTTGATTGAGGTTTGGATTTCCTACTGGGTTGCTTGACTAGGAAGCATGCCTCTAGAAATGTGAGTTTACCATGTTTGATGCTATGAATGTGTTTAGGAGTTTTAAACATGCACCTTATATGTTTGTTGACTTGTTGGTATGGTTGGGAAGTCATTAGGATGAATTTGAACGGGGGCCTGTAATGGCCTTTGTGTCTCGAAACGGCTGGAGGCTGTTTCGAAACGATTTGGCTACTGGAAGGCCTCGTTTCGGAACCAGTCTCAGAACCAACCCGCGTATCGAAACGGTCGACACCGTTCCGATCCTGGGTTTCGATACGGCAGGCGGGTGTTTCGAAACATGTGACCGTTGGGCACTGATTTGAATGGTGCTGAAGTTTGCAAGCTTTACATTTTAGTCCCAAATGTTGGTGTTGCAATTGCTTGTGTTTGAGATGTCCATTTAAGTTGAAATTTGGCAGAGGAGCATGAAATGGGACTAATTTCATATCGATAACTTTAAAATCAGTTATGACCTTCTAATTTACAGAAATTACATTTTGGTCCCTAAACTTGTAATAAGTGCAAATGAGTCCCTCTTTGTTGTTCGATCGTTTTGCCTTTCTCATATATGTTTCACGAGTACTCACTTATGGTTAACGTGTATCTAGACAAGATTAAAAAGAAAAAAAAAGGTCGTTAATCAAGGTTGACTTTTGGGTTGACTTTGGTTTTCCCCGTGTAATCTTTGTAGTTCGGGTCAACCGTCTAGGCTGGGCTAAGGGGGTTATAGTCTTCTACAAAACCCTTGTCATTTCCCCCTTTCTCATCATGTTCTAAACTTCCCCTAGGGCTAAGGGTTGATTCTGTAAAGTAGTTGCAAGGATTGTACTGTTTTAGAAATTTTCTATTCAATGAAATAAAACTTCAAGTTTGCTTATTCTGATTTCAACATCTTGTAAGAGTATCGAAAGAGCATTGTAAGATTATCTATTTACTTAATATCGGGAGAGTTAAGTATATGAAAGGAATAAGTACAAGTTCTCCAATTTATGGTTGAACTATCTCGGACCTAGGGATAGGACGAGGTTAAGTGGCTAAGAAAGAATTCAACAACATTGGTGTTCACCCTTCGATTCACGCCGGGAGGTATCATCCAAGAAGTGTTCATCAACAGTACTTGGACCTAGGGATAGGACAAGTCACATCAGGGATTCTTGCCAAGCTTGAAGAACAGAGTTGTGTGATCGCTGTCGCGACAAAAACAGACTGCTGTCGCGACAGGTGCTGCCGCGACAGGGACGGCGACAGAACATGAATTTCTCTTCAGTGCAACACCTGCACTACCGAGCAAATCGAGGATAAAGCTATTTCCAGTCCTTATAGATTCGACATCCGATACTTCGAGTATCACTTTACTACTTGCGTCGTGTACACTTGCACTACATTGCGATATGATTGTTGACACGCAACAAGTTTTTGGCGCCGTTGCCGGGGACTGGCAACATATCTTTACCCTTACTTTTACTGCACTTTTTAATTTTTCTATTTTTATTGGGATTGTTTACCCGTGCTTTTCACAAGGTTTTCCGCTTGCTTATGCGCAGATCAAGACGAGGCAAAGAACCTGAGTACGAACTAGATCCTGAAATCGAACGTACGTGCAACCTCAGGAACCGAGCCCGCCTCTTGATAGCCAGAAACGAGTATCTTGAGGAACATTTAGAAGCAATGCATAATGGGGTTAATAATAACCTGAGGAATGATGAAGATCCTCCCATAGATGACCGGAACGGACGGCCTGCTGCTGCTGAGGCCGTACGATGGTCCTGCCGTGACTACATGGTCAATGATCATGTGGATTTGGAGACCACCTTGCCAGACGTGGAAGCCGAGAATTTCGAGCTGAAACCTGTTATGTTCAGCATGATCAACTCCGCTGGCCAATTTAGTGGTGCTACAAAAGAGGATGCCCGAGAACATCTGAAAATGTTCCAAGAAATCTATGGATCGTTTCGATTACCAGGAATAAATCCGGAAATACTGAGGCTCTGGTTATTTCCTCATTCAATGAGAGACAGAGCTAAAACTTGGTGGAATAAACTAACGCCGGGTTCAATACGAACTTGGGCAGATCTCTCTCGTGAATTTTTATCTCGTTTTAATCCTTCTCACTTATCTGAGCGATTGCGTAATGAAATTGCTACTTTTCAACAGGAAGATGACGAACCAATGCATGAGGCATAGAACAGGTTTACAACCCTTCTAAGGAACTGCCTGATGCATGGATTCCCCGTATGGAATCAAGTCATTAAATTCTACAATGCTGCCAACACACATACTCGAATGAGAATAGATTCAGCAGTGAATGGATTGTTGTTGGATAAAGATCCAGACGAAGCAATGGTGGTGTTGAAAAACTTAGCAAAGAATGACGAGCAATTTCCTACAGCAATGAGAGGTAAACGAGGGATAGCTGTAAAAGATTATGAAGCCGACAATTCCCTGAAGACACAAGTTGCATACCTCACAAAGGCAGTGGAAAATCTGTAGAAGAAAGATTCGAAATATGTCTACTCTGCAGAAGAGGTATGTGAAACTTGCAGTGGGAACCACAGTTCGGAAGATTGTCCGTTACAGTTAGAGGAGGGGATGTATGTTGGAAATTACAACAAGCCAAGAAATTACGATTCCAACAATTACAATCCCAACTGGAGGAAAGATCCCAAGTTTTCTTGGAGCAATCCAAATAACGTAATTAATCCTCAGATGCAGAACAACCAAAACCAAGGGGTACCCAGAATTCTGACACGACAGCAACCACAGCAGCAGCCACAACAGCAGCAGGTACCCGCACCTAGTATACTGGAACAGACATTGGCCACATTCATGTCACAGATAGGAGCTTACATGGCAAACATGGATCACTTTGTCAAGAAAACCGAGTCATTCATGGACAAGACAGAGATGAGAATGACTAAAAATGAGGCCACCCTGAAATCACTAGAGACACAGATGGGCCAGGTTTCCCAACATATTAAGCCAAGGCAAAACGGAGGATTCCCTAGTGATATTGAAGTCGCTAGAAAACCCACACATGAGCAATGTAAAGCAATTACAACTAGGAGTAGGAAACAACTGCGAGGGCCGGAGATGAAACCCAGACCAATTGAGGAACCGACCCTAGATACACCTACCGGGAACACTGCCCCGACAGAAGAAGAGCAACCTGCTACTGACATACCTTTCATGGCAGCATAGGAGACAGAGGAGCAGATAGAGAAAACTGAAGAACCTATGCCTCCTCAGATCTAAATACCATGTGAAGGACGTCTGGAAGATTATCGTCCTCCACCTCCTTTTCCACAGCGGTTACAAAAACAGAAACAAGAGTACCAAATCAAAAAGATCTATAATATTTTTAAGCAGGTGCACATTAATATACCGCTGTTGGAGGCCATCAAGCAGATGCCCGGTTATGCAAAATTCTTCAAGGACGCCATGCCAAAAAGGTCCAGACTTGGGGAATTCGAAACGGTAAAAATGACAGAGGGATGCATGACAATCTTGCACAGACATCCACCCGATAAGAAGAAGGATCCTGGGAGCTTCATCATATCGTGCATAATTGGTGACAAATTCGTGGGTAAGGCACTTTATGATTTAGGTGCTAGCATAAATTTAATGCCAAAATCTGTGTTCCAGAAATTAGGTATTGGACGAGCACGGCCCACGACAGTCATTCTGCAGTTGGCAGACCATTCTTACGTACAACCAGAAGGGAAGATTGGAGATATTCTAGTAAGAGTGGATAAGTTTATCTTTCTTGTTGACTTTCTTGTTTTATAATATGAAGCAGATGAGAATGCACCAATCATCCTGGGGCGACCCTTCCTAGCCACAGGCAGATCTGTGATTGATGTGGAGAAAGGAGAACCGACAATGAGAGTAAATGACCAAGAAATCAAACTCAATGTTCTCAAAGCAATCAAACATGCTGATGCAGAAGAAGAGTGTAAGGCCATCACTGAAGTAATCCTTGACCAACCCTGCATCAGGTCGGGCTACCATGACATTAAATTTGGTCACTACCACAACAGTCATATGGAAGATTGTCACGGAAACAACGACGACAGTGACTCCTCCGATTCAAACATCTCCGACACTAAAGGACATGAGGAGGTAAATTGGATAGGCAATTGTCCAAGTAAATTATTCGAGCCCCTAAACTATACCTCGAATGAACACATAATCCAAAAGCCTTCAGTTGAAGAACCACCTGTTTTAGATCTTAAGCCCCTTCCAGGGCAACTTAAATATGTTTTCCTTGGTTTAAATGATACGTTGCCCGTAATCATCTCTTCCAAGTTAATGCAGAAACATGAGCAGCAACTGATTGGAATGCCACAACAACATAAGAAGACTATTGGATGGACGATAGCTGATATCCAAGGCTTCAGTCCGGCATTATGTATGCACAAGATTCTCTTGGAAGATAACCATAAGCCGACTATTGATGCTCAGAGACGCTTAAACGACGCTATGCGAGAAGTGGTGCGAAAAGAGATTATAAAATGGCTTGATGCCGAAATAATTTATGCCATCTCGGATAGTAAGTGGGTGAGCCCGGTGCAGTGTGTACCTAAAAAGGGCGGAATAACCGTGGTGACCAACGAGGAAAACGAGCTAATCCCAACCAAGACTGTGACCGGTTAGAGGGTTTTTATGGATTACTGGAAGCTTAACAAAGCTACCCGGAAGGACCATTTTCCCTTACCTTTTATTGATCAAATGCTTTATAGATTAGTGGGAAAACCTTACTATTGTTTTCTTGATGGTTACTCAAGTTACAACAAGATAGCCATTGCACCGGAGGATCAAGAGAAAACTACCTTCACATCCCCATACGACACTTATGCTTTTCTGAGAATGCCATTTGGACTCTGCAATGCACCAGCAACCTTCCAAAGGTGCTTGATGGCGATATTCTCCGACATGGTGGAGGACTTCCTGGAAATTTTCATGGACGATTTTTCCATCTTTGGAGACAGTTTTGAAGGTTGTTTAGGCAACCTACAAAAGGTTCTTGAAAGATGCGAAGAAGCGAACTTGGTCTTAAATTGGGAAAAATGTCACTTCATGGTGGATGAAGGGATAGTCCTAGGCCACAAGGAAAGCTGCCGTGGCATAGAGGTGGATAGAGCGAAAATTGAAGTAATCGAAAAGCTACCGCCACCCACCACAGTCAAGGGAATTCGGAGTTTCTTAGGGCATGCTGGGTTGTATCGACGATTTATTGCCAATTTCTCGAAGATTACCAAGCCTCTATGCCACCTACTGGAGCAGAATCGTCCCTTTGACTTCAATACTAAATGTACTGAGGCATTCAGAATTTTGAAGGAGAAGCAGGTAACAGCTCCGATCGTACAACCAACAGACTGGAGTTTTCCATTCAAAATAATGTGTGTTGCCGGTGACTATGCTGTAGGGGCAGCACTAGGGCAGAAGAAGGATAATCTCTTCCATGTAATCTATTATGCCATCAAAACACTGAATGATGCCCAAGTGAACTACACCACCACAGAAAAGAAACTATTAGCAGTGGTGTTCTCGATCGACAAGTTTCGTCCGTACATACTTGGAACGAAGGTGGTGGTCCATACAGACCACTCAACACTGAAGTATCTGTTCACAAAAAAAGATGCAAAACCGAGACTGATACGTTGGATTCTGCTACTGCAAGAGTTCGACATTGACATCAAGGATAAAAAGGGAACAAAGAACCAAGTGGCAGACCGCTTGTCGAGGCTAGAGACAGGGAAGAGTCAATTGATAGATAAAACCAACATACTAGAGACCTTCCCTGATGAGTAGCTATTTGCTGCCACAAGCACTACCGCGACAACCATGTCGGCAGGTAAGTTTTATGAAACTCCTTGGTACGCTGACTTTGTTAATTACATTGTTAGCGGGGTACTACCTCTTGAACTTAATTACCAAGCAAGGAAGAGGTTCCAAAATGATGCAAAACATTATTATTGGGACGAACCTCATCTTTTCAAAGGTATTTGTTTGCACAATTAAGCACTCACCCAAAACGTAAAACACTTGAGCAAATTTGACAATTTTGGCTCACTAGTGCTTGTCTATACAATAAATGACAATTTAAGCTCTAAGACAATTCTTGATCATTTGATGTTTGACAATATGAGCATTAGCCTTTACTTGATGCTTGAAGGTCCCTTTTATACTCCTTGATGAGTTTATAGCCGTTACTAGCCGTTGGGGATGATTTGGAGCCGTTGAGGACTTTATTTCAATTCATTAATGCTGTTCTGCAGCCTTCCGTATCGATACGCTTGGACCCGTATTGGTACGGCCTTCATCAGAAACTAACCGTTGGGCTCTTGCCAGCCTAGGCGTATCGATACGCTTGAGGGCGTATCGGTACGATTTCACATTTAAATAACCGTTGGGAAAATAGTCGTTGGGGTTGTTAAATGGGGATCGGTACGCTTACCAGGCGTATCGAAACGACCCCTTCACCATATCGAAACGGCCAAGCCTGTTTCGATACGGGTTTTGGCAGTAACCAAACTGGGCAGAAAAGGTATCGATACGGGTTGGACCGTATCGGTACGGGTACATTGAAAACACAAGTTTGGCTATTTAAAAACATGAAAAGTCTTCCCAAAAACCTCTTACAATACCTCAAACATAAATTCAAGTTGTTTGGACTTAAAACCAAGTTTTAAATTCTTTTCAAATTAGTCCAAAACATTTTTCAATTATTATATCAAAACATTAGTTTTACACTCTCATAGTCAGTTCCCCCTTCCCTACATCGATCACTATTCTGCATGTGGCTAGGAAGGGCCGCCCCAGGATGATCGGTGCATTCTCGTCTTCTTCACAGTTTAGAACAAGGAAGTCAGCGTGAAATATAAATTTATCCACTCTTACCAAGATGTCTTCAATTTTTCCTTCCGACTGCACGTAAGAGCGGGTTGCCAATTGCAGCATGACTGTTATGGGTCTTGCTTGTCCAATACCTAATTTCTAAAAAATAGGTTTGGGCATTAGATTAATACTAGCTCCAAGATCACAAAGTGCCTTACCCACATACTGATCACCGATTATGCATGGTATAATGAACCTCCCACGATCCTTCTTTTTTGGGGGTGTACGGTTATATAGGGTTGCCATGCAACCTTCTGTCATGACTACAGTTTCAAACTCCCCAAGTTTGGATCTCCTGGACATTGCATCTTTAAGGAACTTGGCATAACCAGGCATCTACTTAATGGCCTCCAACAACGGAATATTGATATGCACTTGCTTAAAAATATCGTAGATTTTCTTAAGCTGGTACTCATGTTTTTGTTTCTTCAACCATTGTGGAAAGGGGGGCGGAGGACGAAAATCTTCGAGACGTCCTTCACATGGAATTCGGATATGAGGAGGCTCACATTCTTCAACTTCTTCTGTCGTCTCCTCCAATTCTTCTGCTATCGTGGCAGGGGTGGCGACAGTAGATTGTTTCATATCTGTCGGGGCAGCGTTGTCGGCAGGTGTCTGTAGGGTTGGTTCCTTACTAGGTGTTTTTTAATTTTCGGCCCTTGTGCTGTTTCCCACTTCTCGTTGTTATAGCTTTACAATGCTCGTGTGCGGGTTTTCTAGTGACCTCAGTATCACTAGGGAATCCTCCATTCTGTCTGTGTTGATTAACTGGGCTACCTGACCCATCTGTTTCTCTAGAGACTTTAAAGTGGCCTCATGGTTTGTCATTCTCATCTCTGTTTTATCCATAAATGTTTCAACCTTCTTGAAAAAGTGATCCATGTTGGTCATATATGCTCCAGTTTGAGACATGAAAGCTGCTAGGGTCTGTTCTAATGTACATGTGGATGATGCCGACTGTTGTTGTAGCTGATGTCGTGACACTATTCTGGGAGCTCTTTGATTCTGATTATTCTGGACTGGAGGATTCAAAGCATTTTCTGGGTTACTTCAAGAGAATTTAGGGTTCTTCCTCCAGTTCGGGTTGTAATTGTTGGAGTCGTAGCCTTTATTCTTGTTGTAGTTTCCAACATACATTCATGTTTCCAGTAGTAGGGGACACTCCTCTGTATTGTGGTTTCACTGCAAGTTTCACACATCTCCTCGGCAGAAAACACCGCCTTAGATTCATTCTTCCGCTGCAGGTTTTTAACTACCTTGGTGATGTATGCTAATTGGGTTCTTACCGAATTGTCAGATTCGTGTTACTTGACAGATACTTCTTGTCTTCCTCCTCTTCGTTCTGTGGGGAACTATTCGTCGTTCTTTGCCAACCTTTTCAACACAAGCATTACATCTTCCGGATCTTTGTCCAATAAAAAACCATTAGCTGACGAATCTATCCTCATTTGAGTGGGTGCGTTGGCAGCATTGTAGAATTTGACGACATGGTTCCATATAGGGAATCCATGCATCGGGCAATTTCGTAAGAGAGTTGTAAATCTGCCCCATGCCTCATGCATTGGTTCATCATCTTCCTGTTGAAAAGTAGCATTTCTGTTACGTAATCTTTTAGTTAAAAGAGAAGGATTAAAATGAGAGAGGAATTCACGACAAAGATCTGTCCAAGTTCTTATTTAACCCGACGTTAACTTATTCCACCAGGTTTTTACTCTATCCCTTAATGAATGGGGAAATAGTCGGAGTCTCAGCACTTCCAGGCTTATTCCTGGTTGTCTAAATGATCCACAGTTCTCCTGGAAGGTTTTCAAATGTTCGTGTGCATCCTCTGTAGCAGAACCACCAAATTGTCTGGATGAATTTATTATACTGAACATCACAAGTTTTAGTTCAAAGTGTTCAGCTTCCACGTCTGGCACTGTAGTTTGCAGTTCAACTTGACCATTGTCCATATATTCTCGGCATGTTTGTCGTGCTACCGGGGCAGCAGGAGGTTGCCAGTTGTCTCGAGCATTAGCAGGAGGAATAACATCAACCCTGGGGTTGTTATTGTTGTTGTTGTTCTTTACCCCATCGCCTTGTCCTTCGTTCTCCATTGCTTTAAGTCTTTCCTCAAGATAGCGTTTTCTTTCTATCAAGAGTCGGGCTTGGTTCCTAAGATGGTATGTCTGATCGATTTCCGGATCTAGTTCGTATTCATGATTTGTACCGCGTCTCGATCTACGCATAAGCAAGAGAAGAAAACCTTGTGAAAAGCACATGGAAATATAACAACTAGAAATAGACAAGAAATAAAAATAAAAATAAAAGGTGCAGTAATTAAAGGCAAAGGTATGTTGCCAGTCCCCGGCAACGGTGCCAAAAACTTGTTGCATGTAAATAAGACTATCGCAATTGAGTGCAATTATACAAGACGCAAGTAACATAGTGATACGAGGTATCAGATATCGTCTCCACAGGGACTGGAAATACTTCTAACTTTAAAAGCCTGTACAAGAAAAGGACTAGATTTAATAAGGTGTTTTGAGAATTCTTGAAGATAAACTAAAATAGAGAAGGAAATCGGATTGATAAAGTAGGCTGGTATTGATTTGTTCAATAGTGCTTGTGTTGCACTGTTCAGAGGACTTCTGTTGTGTATGTCGTCGATCCTGTCGCGGCAGCGATCTACTGTTGTCGCGGCAGCGGTCTGCTATTGTCGCGGCAGCGGTCTGCTGTTGTCGCGGCAACGATCAACAACTCTGTTACTTGAAGTTCGACAAGAACCCTGTTGTGACTTGTCCTATCCCAAGTTCCAAGTTCTGTTAGCGAACACGTCTTAGATGATACCTCCCAGCGTGAATCAAAGGATGAACACCGACGTTTGTGAATTCTTCTTTAACCGCTTAACCTTGTACCTATCCCTAGGTCAAGATAGTTTAACCATAAACTGGAAAATTGTATTTACTCCTCTCGTATACTTAACTCTCCCAATATTAAGTAAATAGATAACCTCACAATGCTCTCCCGATACTCTTATGAGATATTAAAACTAGAGTAAATAATCTTGAAGTTTTATTGATTGAATAGAAAATCCTAACAAACTGTAACCCCCTTAGCCCGACCTAGACGGTTGACCCGAACTACGAAGATTACACGGGGAAAACCAAAGTCAACTCGAAAGTCAACTTTGATTAATGACCCTTTTTTTCTTTTAAAACTTATCTAGATGCACATTAACCCTAAGCGTACCCTTGAGGAGAGCATACTTGAAAAGCACAGCGATTGGAAAGCAATAAGGGACTCAATTGTACAACATAAAAAAGTTAGGGACCAAATTGTAATTTCTAGAAAGATGAAGGACTTAGCCGATTTTTAAGTTACTAATATCAAATTAATCATATTACATGCTTCCCTGCCAAATTTCACCTCAAACGGACATCTCAAACTCAAGCAATTGCAAGAACGATTTTTAGGACCAAAACGTAAAGCTTGCAAACCTTAAAACCATTCAAATCAGTGCCCAATGGTCATCTGTTTCGGAACAGGGGTTGACCATTCTGAAACGCGGGTTCGTTTCGAAACCTGTATCGAAACAGGGCTTGGCATTGGCAAAAGCGTTTCGGAACGGCCCTATCCGTTTCGATACACGAAGGCGATTTCAGGCCCCCGTTTCGAAACGTTAGTGCCCGTTCCGATATGGACTGCCCAGAAAGTACAGAGTTTGCTGGTTTAACACACATTTATCCACTCAAACACGTCCTAATGACCCCCTAATCATGCCAACAAGTCATCATACATATAAGGTACATATTTGCATCATCAAAACACATTCATGGCATCAATTAGGAAAATTCACAAGTCTATAGGCATGCTTCCTAATATCCAAAGCCAACCAACCATCAAAGCATCAAAGCAAGCACCAAAATGGCCAATTACATATCCAAAACATTTAAGGCATTAAGCCACAACTAGGGAGTCCAAAACATCTCCCCAAAACACATCCTAAGTTCCCATTGCCAAATATCAAAACTAATAATGTTGTGAAATAGTCACCATACATGAGCTTAGCTTTCCCTTGGATTCTTAGCCTCCTTGCTGCCCACAAACACCTCAATTATCTGCATTATTGGTTCAAGAGAGAGAGCGTAAGCACAAATGCTTAGTGAGGCACGCTCTAAAGAAACAACATAATAATGCATTTCATAAAAACACTTTCCATAAAGCCTTTAACACATAAACATCATTATCCATGCAACAATGCATACACCTCAAGCATCTCATGCTTCATTTACATCAACATGTCATATTGGCTTCAAGTGATAATCCATAACCATTTACAACATAAAACACAATCGGATACGCGGATTACAAGCGTTGTCCCATACGCTTCATACACACTACCGAACACACAAGGTGTAGTTTACCGGTACAATCACAACCCCTCAACACTCGTGATGGAGTTTAACGGTACAATCACAATCCCTCCACATCACTCATCGGTAGTTGTATAACATCACTAACGAGAACACGGGACACGCAACACAAGATCCACACATGGACTTTTAACCACCATTGTGATCTTAAACATCTCGTTAGTGTACTTGGATGGAGTTTATGGTACAATTACAACCCCTCAACATCCAAGGCGACTTTATTCACGGTGCACCCAATTCTATAGCCGGCTAACTATATCCGATTCAAGTACTTTAAAACCAACACATCACTTGCCAATATACATCAATTATCATCAATAATCCACTGTTTTAAAGCATCAAAATCAAAGCCATTTACAACATGCATCACTATGCATCAATCCACAATTTAAACAAATCAAACCAAGGATCTCTTACCTTGAGCATCCTTCAACAATGGCTTACATACCAGCATCAATCATGCTAAACATGCTTTCAAAAACAGAATTTAAACATGCAATTATCAACAAATGCATCGAACCAATCCATGGCTCATCCAAGAGAGTTTTTCCGAAAACTTACTATTGAGCTTAGTTAAGTTGATTAGACTTAAACTAAGCTCCCAAACCTTCAAACATTCGATACAAAGCTGGAAATCCAACTCCACTCACCAATTCCGTTTTGCAAGCTTTCCGAAACGTCATTCAAGCCTCCGGATCAACACCACAAGGATCCGAAGATGTCTCCCCTGTTTTAAACACATCAAAGCAGAGGATTAATGCATCATCAGGCATTAAAATCTTCAGATATTACACCTAAACTCACTGCTCTCACCAAATCTAACATTTCGGCTACCAAACACAACCGAAATCACTTCCAAACTCTTCCACAATCACTCATCATTAAACATCCAAAATACATTAAAAAGCCATCTCAAAACAGAGCCCAAACAATCACCACGAATTTCTTCAAGATTTATTCCAAATCTTGAGTTTTAAGCCAAAATCAAGATCACAACATTAAAACCTTTTATAAAACTTAATTTAAGGATTGAGAACTTGGGAATTTCAGTAAAGAACTGAGTATTTAGAGGAGAAGAACATTCTTACCTCTAAATGTAGATTTCTCCTTGATTAGAGCCAAAATCCTTGAAATTTCAATAAGCAAATGAAAAGGATTTGATGTAGAAAGGATTAGGAATCAATTGATGATTGAAACCTCATCATTTAGTGTGAAAATCAAAAGAAATGTTGTTGTAAAAATGTGTTTGGCTGAGGGAATTTTGAGAGAAAATGAGATGAGAAAGTTTTTAAGAAAGTTAGTTATGAAAAGCTAAAATATGGTTTCCCTCTTTTCCTTTAATGAATTAAACATTAATAAAATCATTAAAACTAAGAAAAATCTGGAGAAATCCTTTCTTGGGTAAATTAGCTCCTTAAAGATTCAAAGTTTCAATCCTTACAAAACAGTCACCACTGAACTTTTCAAAAATTACATTTTAGTCACTATTTCGAAATGTTGCACTTCCAAACCTTATTTTGCAAAATTGATTTCACCACTCTCTTATATATATTAAAAGAATATTTTTAGATATTTTTCCATATTTTTAAAGCATCCCGAACTAGGCTTTCCCTAAAAACCTCCTTTTATATTCGAATCGAAAATCAGACCGGTCCGGTTCAGACCCTAAACTTCTAAGCCCAAAATTGGGGTGTTACAACTCTCCCCCCTTAAGAAATTTCGTCCTCGAAATTTACCTGGAGGAAAGAGGTACGGAAACTGCTTCTTCACGTCATCCTTTCGTTCCCACGTGGCTTCCTCAGCACCACGATGCTTCCACAACACCTTTACCAACTCAATGGTTTTACCCCGAAGTACTTTACTGTCTGAATCCAGAATTTCCACCGGCTCCTCATCATAGGTCAAGTCTGGATTCAATTCCACCTACTCTACAGGCATAACATGCAAAGGATCCGATCTATACCTCTGAAGCATAGAGACATGAAACACATCATGAATCTTTTCCAACTCTTGCGGCAATCTCAACTTATACGCAACAGGACCCACACGCTCAATCACCTCGTATGGTCCAATGTACCTTGGGCTCAACTTACCCTTTCGGCCAAACCTCATCACCTTTTTCCAAGGCGAAACCTTCAAAAACACACGGTCACCTACCGCATACTCAATCTCCTTACGCTTCAAATCCGCGTAAGACTTCTGTCGATCAGAAGCTGCCTTCAAACGCTCACAAATGAGTTTCACCTTCTTGGTGGTTCCTTTCAACAAAGCTGGCATCGAAACCAACTTCTGACCTGTTTCAGCCCAACTAAGAGGAGTTCTGCACTTCCTCCCGTACAAGGCTTCATAATGTGCCATTTGAATAATCGCCTGGTAGCTATTGTTATAAGAAAACTCCACCAAAGGCAAATGCTTCTCCCAAGAGCCCTGAAACTCAATCACACAGCACCTCAACATATCCTCTAGCACTTGGATAACACACTCAGACTGTCCATCCGACTGTGGATGATAAGAAGTACTGAAATTCAGCCGTGTACCCAGTGCTTGATGCAAACATTCCTAGAAACGCGATGTAAACCTCGGATCTCTATCCGACACAATCGACTTTGGCACACCATGCAACCACACAATCTCAGCAATGTACAGCTCTGCAAGCTTGTCCAAAGTGTACATAGTATGCACAGGTAAGAAATGTGCACACTTCGTAAGGCGATCCACAATCACCCACAACGAATTCTTCTTCGATGGCGACAAGGGTAAACCAGACACAAAATCCATGGTAATCCTTTCTCACTTCCACTCAGGAATCCTCAACGGTTGCAACAACCCAGAAGGAAACTGATGCTCAGCTTTAACTCGCTGACAAACCATGCACTTGCTCACATACTCCTCAACATCTTTTTTCAAACCCACCCAATAGTACTCATCTCGAAGATCACGATACATCTTAGTACTACCAGGGTGCATAGCAAAAGGACTACTATGAGCTTCAGTCAGAATAGCACGCCTCAACTCAACATCATTGGGCACTACTATCCGACTCCCAAAACACAAAACTCCATCATCATTAAAACAGAAATCCGATGGCCTATCCTCAGCAATATCCTGAACATGTGGTACCAAGGAATCATCCAACAGCTGCTTATCCTTTATCAACTGAACCAAGGATGGTCTCACTTGCAACTCAGCCACAAGTCCGCCATCTCACGAAATGCTCAAACTGGCAAACATAGACCTCAACTCCACTACTACCGTCCTACTCAAGGCATCCACTACAACATTAGCTTTATCCGGATGGTACTCGATCGTCAGATCGTAATCTTTAAGCAACTCCACCCAACGTCGTTGCCTAAGATTCAACTCTTTCTGAGACATCAGATACTTCAAACTCTTATGATCCGTGTACACCGTACACTTCTCACCATACATGTAATGTCTCCAAATTTTCAAAGCAAAGACCACCGCAGCTAACTCAATGTCATGCGTAGGATAATTGCGCTCATGCACCTTCAACTGGCGCGATGCATAAGCCACCACCTTACCCTCTTGCATCAACACACACCCCAAACCAACGTAAGATGCGTCACTATACACCACAAACTCTTTCCCTGATTCAGGCTGAACCAAGATAGGAGCTTGCGTCAAAGCTGCCTTCAGCTTCTCAAAAGCCTGTTGTCTCGCTTCCGTCCACTCATACTTGACATCCTTCTGCAACAACTTCGTCAAAGGTGCAACAATCTTTGAAAATCCATCCACGAACCTCCGATAGTATCCCGCCAAACCAAGGAAACTACGGACTTCATGAACAAACTTAGGAGGCTTCCAATTCATCACTGCCTCAATCTTCTGAGGATCAACACGAATCCCCTCAGCAGAAACCACATGACCAAGGAACACAACTTCCCTGAGCCAGAACTCACACTTGCTTAGCTTAGTATAAAGCTGGTTCTCCAACAGAGCCTGCAACACAATCCTCAAATGCCCCTCATGCTCCTCCTCAATACGAGAGTACACGAGGATATCATCAATGAACACCACAACAAACTTATCCAAATATTCATGGAACACTCTATTCATCATGTCCATAAAAGCTGCAGGAGCATTCGTCAAACCAAACGGCATCACAAGGAACTCATAATGCCCATACCTCGTTCTGAAAGCTATTTTTGGCACATCCACATCCTTCACCTTCAACTGGTAATACCCTGACCTTAAGTCAATTTTAGAGAACACAGCCGCTCCCCAAAATTGATCAAAAAGATCATCAATCCTTGACAATGGATACCGATTCTTGATAGTCAACTTGTTCAGCTGACAATAATTGATGCACATTCTCATAGTGCCATCCTTTTTCTTCACAAACAAGACCTGTGCACCCCAAGGTGACACACTCGGCCGAATGAAACCACGATCAAGCAACTCCTGAAGTTGCGTCTTCAGCTCCTTCAACTCTTTAGGTTCCATTCGATAAGGAGTAATGGACACTAGAGTTGTGTTTTCATACAGCTCAATTCCAAACTCCACTTCTCGATTAGGAGGCAATCCAGGTAACTCCTCCGGAAACACACCAGGAAACTCTCACACCGTCCTGATATCTTGCACTCGCAACTCCTTGCCTCAACATTCGGCTTGCTTCCAAAGAAGACACCACATTGGCAAGAAACTTCACATTCTCACCAACCACCACTACCTCATAATCATCTGCAAGCTTCAACGAAACTCGATTGTTCTCAAAATCCACCACAGCTCGATGTTCAACAAGCCAATCCATACCAAGGATTACATCAAAACTATAGAATGGCAATTCCATGAGATCAACATGAAAAACATGATTTTGCACAACCAAGGGACATCTTCTATATAACTTCCGTGTCACTACGGTCTCACCAAAGGAACTAGTTACACGCATACCAACATCCAAAGACTCAACAGGTAAACCAAGCAATTGAGCATGTTCACGCAATATGTATGAGTGTGTAGATCCAAAATCAATCAAGGAAAGTAATGACAAGGATTGCAAAGTGAAGGTACCTGCGATCACATCCGTGTCATTCCTCCCCTCTCGCTGAGCATACACTCGAGCCTGGCCTCCACCCTCAGGTTGGACAGTCACCACATGTGCCACATTCCTCCCACCATCATCTCTGCGCTGGAAGTTACCACGTCCGCATCCACGACCTCTCTGTGGTGCAACAACACCAGGAGCACGTCCCTGACCACCACCGGCCAACAAAGAACACTCCCTCCTCATGTGATCTACCGAACCACAATTCCAGCACGAATTTCCAGTCACTGCAACAGGAGCATGTACCTCTCTCGCTGCCCGATGACAATCACGCCTCAAATGACCATGCGACCCACACGCCCAGCACGTGTTTTGATCAGCTCTCACCCTGTCTCCCTGAACAGGCGCACCATGCCCTCCACCACCACGCCTAGCAGAAGACTGATACCTCCTATCTCGTCCTCTCTTGTTCCGTCCACCACCGGAACTATACTCAGCAACTCTCTTGCCCGAGCCAGAACCAACACTCCTGGAAGACAAACCCAAATTCTGCTCAATATCCTTCGCCCTACTAACCAGCACATCAAAATCAGTGTACTCAGCTGCAAGCATAAAGGTCTTTACATCCGTCACCAAACCATACCAGAAACGTTCACACCTTTCCCGCTCATCAGGAATAAGCTCAGGTGCGTACTGACTGAGACGGACAAACTGGATCTCGTACTCAGCCACCGTCATGCTCCCTTGTATAAGAGACATGAACTCTCTTTTCTTTTCATCCAGGTATCGCACACCTAGATACTTCCGCTTGAACGCGTTCAGAAAGAACGTCCAAGTCACATCAGCTTTCTCCATTCCGGAGACAGTGGTCGTCCACCAGGTATACGCATCATCATGTAACAGCGATACCACACATCCTAACTTCTGCATATCATTGCAGTTCATTTGTTCCAATATCCTCTTGGTACTTTCCAACCAAGATTCGGAACCCTCAACAGACAAAACTCTGAACTCAGTCCCTCCCAGACTGCGCAAATGTTCCAAAGGTAACCTCGCATTTGCATCACCCTGATGCCCAGCTCCGTGAGCTCCAACTACTGCTGCCTGAAAGGCTCCAGCAATAGCTTGAATCAAAACTGTCATATCAGGAGCAGCTTGCCCCTGTCCAGCTTCAGGTCCAGCGACCCCAGCACCAGCACCAACACCAGCTCTATCACCTCCAGCACCACCACCACCGGGCGATCCACCACCAGGAGGAGGAGGTATATCCACGACATTATCACAATGCACTAACACAAATGCAATAAACATAATCAGGCCCAGCAAGGTAAGAAATCCAAGTACTCAAGCTCATTTTTCAAAAACAATTCATTTCATTAGTTTTGATATTGCAATGGGTCCCTCTAACATGCTTCAACACAACATAACATCACAATTGCAACATGTTTACAATTCACACATCAAACTTCCACTTAGATAGACATATCATGCAATCAATAATACAACACCCACATAACCATTCCCAATTACACGAGAACTCAGCTCTGATACCACCAAATGTAACCCCCTTAGACCGGCCTAGACGGTTGACCCGAACTACGAAGATTACACGGGGAAAACCAAAGTCAACTCGAAAGTCAACCTTGATTAACGACCCTTTTTTTCTTTTAAAACTTATCTAGATACACATTAACCCTAAGCGTACCCTTGAGGAGAGCATACTTGAAAAGCACAGCGATTGGAAAGCAATAAGGGACTCAATTGTACAACATACAAAAGTTAGGAACCAAATTTTAATTTCTGGAAAGATGAAGGACTTAGCCAATTTTTAAGTTACCAATATCAAATTAATCATATTACATGCTTCCCTGCCAAATTTCACCTCAAACGGGCATCTCAAACTCAAGCAATTGCAAGAACGATTTTCAGGACCAAAACGTAAAGCTTGCAAACCTTAAAACCATTCAAATCAGTGCCCAACAGTCATCTGTTTCGGAATGGGGGTTGACCGTTCCGAAACGCGGGTTCGTTTCGAAACCTGTATCAAAACAGGGCTTGGCAGTGGCAAAAGCGTTTCGGAACGGCCCTATCCGTTTCGATACACGAAGGCCATTTCAGGCCCCCGTTTCGAAACGTTAGTGCCTGTTCCGATACGGACTGCCCAGAAAGTACAGAATTTGCTGGTTTAACACACATTTATCCACTCAAACACATCCTAATGACCCCCTAATCATGCCAACAAGTCATCATACATATAAGGTACATATTTGCATCATCAAAACACATTCATGGCATCAATTAGGAAAATTCACAAGTCTATAGGCATGCTTCCTAATATCCAAAGCCAACCAACCACCAAAGCATCAAAGCAAGCACCAAAATGGCCAATTACATATCCAAAACATTTAAGGCATTAAGCCACAACTAGGGAGTCCAAAACATCTCCCCAAAAACACATCCTAGGTTCCCATTGCCAAAAACCAAAACTAATAATGTAACCCCCTCGTCCCGGTCTGGACGTTTGACCGGTCCGAGTAGGCTACACGGGGAAAACCGATGTGAAACCCGTTAAGGTCCCACCTCGGTTAGCAACCCTAGAAAATTCTTTTTATTTATATCTTGTCTATATGCATTATTAAGTCCTATGTGAAACACGACAGCGGAAACGCAAACAATATAACAACAACAATCCGAAACAACACTTTAAAACAACCCATTTATCCTTTTTAAGCAGGCCGTATCGGAATGCCCTTAGGGTGTTTCGAAACGCCATGACTTGGTCAACTGGCCAAAGTCAACATGATGATTCCGTTTCGAAACAGGGGTGACCCGTATCGAAACGAGGTCAACGGTCAACTTCTCGTAGTCAACGATACGAAGACCGTTTTGAAACGCTAAGGTCCGTTTTGATACATCAATTTATCGTCAAATTCTCAGATTTCCAGTGGCAGAATCGTATCGAAACGTTCCTTAGGCGTATCGAAACGCCTGGCCAAAAACAAAGGGGTCGTATCGGAACGGGGTCGACCGTTTCGAAACGCCCTTTGTCTGCAGATTGGTTTTAGCTGGTTTTAAGGCACAAGGATACCCCAAAACCCCACTAAAGCCTCTCACAACACACAAGCATTAACTCTAGATGCAAGACATCCTATACAAACATGCTTAACACACATCAAACATATCAAGACCATACATTGAAGGAATCAACAACTTAAGAATCATACCTCCATACATAACATTAAAGATAACATGCTTCAACAAGGACATATACTTAGATATTTAAGATAGGCAAATCCAACATCCAAAAGTCAAATCAACACAACATATAAAAAGGAGTCTAGCATGCTCCTAACAACCAACATAGCATACTTCAAAGGCTCAAACAACGACACCTATCCCATTGCTTTACTATTACAATCTTTCAATTTAAAGATCATACTTGAGCTAACCGTAAGCAACACTTGGAGGCCTTTCCTTGCCCTTGCCACCCACTAGCTTCTGATCTGCATTGTCGAACAAAAAGGAGCGTAAGCATAAATGCTTAGTGAGGGTATGCTCATAAATCAAACCTTCGACAATGCAGGGTCCAAGCACGAGCATACAACCAAGGTAGAATGCATGAGTTCTTACCTTCGAACCGCAAGAGCCAAAAATATAAATGATGCATGATCATAGTATCAATGTCATGTCATGCTCAACGAGTCCATATCCATTCATATAGAAACACATATAACCACATATGAGCAACATAATCCATAATCCGTATTGGCACCTAGCTATGACTCGAATACGCGGATAACCGTTGGAACTCACATCCAACAACACAACCATTACCTGACGGTGGGATTACACTCATCACCGTTCACGCGGAGGGGATTCCACTCATCCTCACGCCTCATTTCACGCGGAGGGGATTCCACTCATCCTCACACCCGTCGATGGGATTCCACTCATCATCGACGAATATATATATATATAAGAAGATTTCCGGGCGAACCCGTACTCCATCTTGATGACTACCATCATCAAGACCACGCGCGCATTTGACTCACGTGTGCACACTAAACATCCTAATGATCGATCATTTGTACCCAAGCATACTAGTGCCAATACTACACATTTCATTAATCTTTCACAATATCATTTCATAACACTTTCGTGCTTAGCACGTACTCACCATGACTTACCGTCATGCACAAACCACATTTCCATGCCTAGCATGTACTCACCATGATCCTCGGATCATGCAACCACCTCATATCATCATTTCACATGTCAACACCACATGTATATCACTAACACCAATATCACATCATATTTCATGCATATGTATATCTCCATCATGTTTATCATCAACATGCATATAACAATGCATCCAACATGCCTCAACATACATGTATACAACATATACATAACCAACACCATCACAATTTGACACGAGGCATAAACAACCATTAAAGAGTGCAACCAAAGTCTCTAATCAAAGCTTGGGATTAGGCTACCACTCTAATCCCAACTCTAGGTTGGTTTACCAAGCCCATCCTAGGTTCACATGCTTGAACCAAATACTCAAAACCATTTTAAAAATATTTAACCACTCACCATATTTCCTTAAGCAAACCAAGCAAAGCCGACCCAAGCCTCCACAACTTTCGGAATCGTGCCCGAACCTCCCAAGGCCAAATCCGTTGTTTCTAACCAATCAAAAGCAATGTATTAACCTCTTAATCAACCACAAATTTACTGTTACACATCAGCTCTCAATTCTCTAACATTTTCTCAACAATTCAAAGCCGAAATCCTCCCAAATAATCTCATTTTCGTACTCCAGCAAAACCCAGCCATTACCTCCCAATTTAAACACTTAAAACACTCCAAAACATGTCCAAAACATCATCATAATGTTGTACAACCATCAGCCCTTCATTTCCCCACACAAACACTTCAAAAACTCTTAATTTCCACTCTTAAAAATCACCTACAACAGTAGCTACGGGAATCCCATCAAACCAACACTATAACCTCTCAAAAATCATCATAAAACATCTAAAAACACCTACCCAAAGTTGCTATAACATCAGCCCAACAATTCTTCACAAAACCATTCCAAAAACACAAATTTTGACACTTTAAATATACCCCTAAAAACCCATTTTGGGATTCTTTGTAAAACCCAACCAAATTGAGATATAATGTTCCATTGGGCAAGGTTAGATCAAAACTCAACTCTATTAATCAAAAACAACCCAAAAAGCTATTAAAGTTTCATGCTTTTCTTCAAACTTGAAAACTTCAAAAACTCAAAAAGATGATTTCTATGAAAACTAAAGCTATGGAAATGTTGGAAATCATGAGGAGAATTCAAAAATGCAATTACCTCGAAGAGAGCCCTTGAATTGATGAAGAGATTTGATGAAATAGTGCTTTAGGGGATAAGAGGGGTTTTAGGTTTTCAAAAATGATGGAATGAAGAAGATGAGCATTTCTTTTCAAATAAAACCCCCTTTTGTCATCTTATTTCTCCTTCATTTTACAATTTACCAAAATGTCATTAATGAGATGTCATATCTCATCCATATTTAAAAATCCATGGAATTGATTCCTAATTTAATTTGAGTCCAACATATAATGTTTGTATTAAAATATGAAGACTTAAATAATATTTTATTATTTAAATTATAAAACCGAACCCGAAATAATATTAAAATATTATTTTCACCCGACCCCTAAACCCGGGTGTTACAACTCTCCCCCACTTAAGGAAATTTCGTCCCCGAAATTTATCGGACATGAAAATACCACGAAATCTACTGCTCCACACTTACCTTCTCACCACAACATACTAACAAACTCGGTAGACTTACCACGCAACAACAACTATCTAATGCTTAGATTTCAACTGGTTCCTTCAAGGCATGTCAATTTAAAACTCAACTCAATCTCTTCAACAACTTAGCACGGTACAAATCTGACTCACACTTCCGAATCACAGATACACAGGACACATCACAACCCCTTTCTAATTCCGGTGGTAACCGCAACAAATAAACAACAGAAATAGCCCGATTCACTACTTATACAACACTGTTTGAAAACTTCACCCATAACTTTCTCTGACTGATCCTCTGACTTCAACAAGTAACCAAACACTATGCAGACGCCTCCAAAAATCTAGTTGAAATTTCGAATCTCTATTACCCACTTTCATTAAAAACCTTCCACAGATATAACAAACTAGAAGAAGACTGATACTCGGTCTTGACACGCTGGCAATTTACACACTTACTCTCATACAGAACCACATCATCCATCAGCTCAATCCAGAAGTACCCATCTTCAACCCACAATACGTCTTCATACTACTCAGATGCAATACAAATGAACTGTCATGAGCTTCGGCCAAAACAATACGTCTCAAAACACTATGTCAATCGTGTAACGCCCCGGTTTTGGGCTTAGAAGTTTTGGGTGTTGACCGATTTGGTCAAAGTCCTGTTCGAATCTAAAGAGGTTAAATTAGGAAAGCCTAGTTCGGGTTGCATTAAAAATATGGAAAAATGTTCTAAAATCATCTTTTAATACAATTAGATGAACTGTGAAAACAATTTTGGAAAATGAGGTTTGGAAGGTTGACATTTTGGCTAGTGACCAAAATGTAATTTTCGCAAATTTGGTGGCTGTTTTAAAAAGGATTGAAACTTTGAATCTTTAAGGAGCTATTTGCCCAAAAGTGAATTCTCCAGATTTTTCTAAGATATTTTAATCCTAAATTCTGATTTTAAAGGTTTCATAAAAGGAGGGAAACTCATTTTTACTATTTTCTTTCCTAACTTCCTATTTTCTTCTCTCATTTTCTCTCCAACCAAACATTTCTTTTTCCAGAGATTTTGATCTGATTTCTTCATCTAAAATCATCCTTTCAACTCACAATTGATAGCAAATCATTGTGTCATCAAAACCTACTCAATTGCTACAAGTTTCAACAAGGTTTTCATTCCAAAAAGTGGAGAATCACAAGTTTGGAGGTATGAACGATTTCTCCTCTGAACTTTAAGTTCTTTAATGAAATTCCTAAAGTTTTCAATCCTAAATTTATGTTTAATTAAAGGTTTTCAAGTAGATTTGTGGATCTTGGCTAATTATGCAAGATTTTGATGTTTTCACTTGATTTTCGTTAGATCTGAGTAATCTGGGTTTTAAGAGGTGTTTTTGATGTTAAATGAACTCTAAATTGATAAGGAAATGAGTTTTGATCAATGCAATCCCGGATAGGTTGAGTTTCCTAAGTTTAGCTTGTGTTTTAAGGTGGTTTTTGAGGTGATCTTGGTGATCTGATGTTGCTGGAGGTATAAGGATGGTTGTAGGTTGTTTTTAGATGTTAAATGGTGATGATGGATGTTAGGTTTTGCTAGGTTATGGCTGGGCTTTGTTTAGAAGTGGTTTAGATGCATTTTCGGTTGTTTTTGGTGGCCGAAAATGGAGGTTGGATGAGAGCAGCGAGTTTGGGTGCTTTCATTGAAGTAATTGATGCATGGTGATGCATTAATTTACTGCTTTGATGTGTTGAAACAGGGGAGGCATCTTTGGATCCAAGTTTGGTTGTTTCGGAAGCTTGATTTCGTGCTTCAGCAAGTGGCGAAGTGGAAATCGGTGAGTGCAATTATGGAAATTGGATTTCAGCTTTTTAAACCAAGGTTTCAAGGTTTTGGGAGCTTAGTTTAAGTCTAAACAACTTTGCTAAGCTCAAGTGTAAGTTTTCGGATTTTCTCTCTAGTGGTGGCCATGATTTTGATGTGATGCAAAATGATGATTTGCATGTTTTAATTACTGTTTTGAAAGCATGTTTTAGCATGGTTTTTGCTGATGATGTAAGCCATATGTTGAAGGTAACTCTAGGTAGGAGTTCCTTGATTTTGTACATTGAAATGATGTGGTTTGATGCTTTGAAATGCATGATGAAATGGCTTGATTTAATGCTTTAAAACAGTGGATTAAATGATGAAAATGATGTATATTGGCAAGTGATGTTTTTAAAATGTTAAGGTCACTAAGGTGGTTAAAAGTCCTTGAGTGAGCCTTGTTACTTATGAACATCAAGGTGGTTAAAAGTCCTTGGATGGTTCATGTTGCGGACACTAAGGTGTTTAAAAGTCCTTAGGTGATCCTTTCTATGGTGTTTAAAAGTCCATAGGCCAAGGTGTTTAAAAGTCCTTGGGATCAAGGTGTTTAAAAGTCCTTGATGAGATTCAATTCATGGTGTTTAAAAGTCCATGGCCAAGGTGTTTAAAAGTCCTTGGGATCAAGGTGTTTAAAAGTCCTTGATGAGATACTTTCTATGGTGTTTAAAAGTCCATAGGCCAAGGTGTTTAAAAGTCCTTGGGGCCAAGGTGTTTAAAAGTCCTTGGGAAGTTGTTGAACTTGTTTTATGAAATGGAAGTTGTCACTTGAGCCAATATGACATGTTAAGTATGTAAGAAGCATGAGATGCTTGTTTTGATATATAATATGAAGCATGAGATTGCTTGTTTTAAAGTGTGCTTTGAGCATGTGCAAAGGTTGATTTTAAGCATGATTTTTAAATGGTTTTAATTGCATTATTGAATTGTTTTTAATGAGCATGCCTCACTAAGCTTTTGCTTACGCTCTCTACGTTTTCTTAATTCAATAATGCAGATCATTAGAGTACCTTAAGGGCAGCAAGAAAGGGCAAGCAATCAAGTTCAAGTGAAGCTCAAAGTATGAAGGTTTTATAAGTGCAATTTAGCTTTTGTATGTTTTGGCAATGGGGGACCAATGTGTATGTTTTGGGAGGTGTTTGAGGCTCCCTAAGTATGTTGGATGTTGATGTGTTTGCTGGTTTTTGCATTGGAACCATATATGCTTGTTTTGGAAGTTTGGTGTTGAATAGCTAGCTTGTTAGGAAGCATGCCACTAGAATTTGGGGCTTTTCATATGTGTTGGTTATATGTTGAATTGGTGCTGCATTTATGGTCCTTGCATGTTGGTAGGCTATGTGGTATGATTTGGTGTTGTTTAATTGAGGTTTGAAGCATGTTTGTTGCTGTTTAAAGTCGATTTCTGGCAGGAGTATCGATACTCGAGCTTGCGTATCGATACGCAAGAGCCAAATCTGCAGATTTCTGGCCATGCGTATCGATACGGGTTGGGTATCGATACTCGTCCAAGTTTCTGTTTTCCCCGTGTATCGATACGACTTCAGGCGTATCGATACGCGACCGTTAATTTGGTTGAAAGTATCTTTTTATGTTTTGTTTGGTTTACGTTTTGGTCCTGAATCTTGTTTGTTCAATTGTATGAGATTGGGAAGTCCTTTTGAGCTGAAATTTCACAGAGAAGCATGAAATCTATTTAATTTCAAGATGGTAACTTCAAATTGGGTTAAGTCCTTATAATTATCAGAAATTACAATTTGGTCCCTAAAGTTGTAATTTGTTCAATTGGGTCCCTGTTTGATCTCTGATGTTTGTGATCTTTTAGTATGTTGTTTGTATGATCACACATAGGTGTAATGCGCATCTAGATAAGATTAAAAAGAAAAAAAAAGGGTCGTTAATCAAGGTTGACTTTCGGGTTGACTTTGGTTTTCCCCGTGTGACTTTCTTAATTCGGGTCAACCGTCTAGGCCGGGTTAAGGGGGTTACATTTGGTGGTATCAGAGCTGAGTTTGCGAGTAATTGGGAATGTTTGTATGCATGATTGAAGTATGTATGCTATGAATGCTTGTTGTTTGAAAGCATGTTCAGTGGCTTGAGATGTTGATGCAACTGCGTTGTATGTTGTGATGTTGCATGCTGAGGGTACCCATTGCCAAACAAAAGCTAATGAAATGAAATTGATTTTGAATGAAATTGAGCTTGAATACTTGGATTGCTTACCTTGCTGGGCCTGATTTTGTTTTTATTTGTGTTGTGATTGCATGGTAAAAGTATGGCACCACGTAGAGAGTTAAGGAGTAACGTGAGAGCTACGGCTCCTAATGAGAACGAGAATGAGGAGAGTGCGGTTCTACCTCCTCCACCTGGTGGTGGTGGAGCTGAGGGAGGTGGAGCTGAAGCAGCGGCTGATGCTGGAGCTGCAGGACCTGAGGTTGGTCAGGGGCAAGCTATGCCTGATATGTCTGCTTTGGTACAAGCTATTGCGGGTGCTTTTCGAGCAGCAGTAGCTGGAGCTCAGGGAGCTGGGCATCAGGGAGATGCTGGAGTCAGATTGCCTTTGGAGCGTCTGCGCAGTCTTGGAGGGACTGAGTTTAGAGGTTTATCAGCTGAGAGTTCTGAGGCTTGGCTTGAGAGTACCAAGCGTATCTTGGGTCAGATGAGCTGCACGGACGTGCAAAAGCTGGGTTGTGTTGTGTCCTTGCTGCAGGACGATGCTTATACATGGTGGACGACTACCATTTCTGGTATGGCTGAAGCTGATGTTACCTGGACATTCTTTCAGAATGTGTTTAAAAGAAGATATCTGGGAGTGAGATATCTGGATGAGAAAAAGCGGGAATTCATGTCTCTTACCCAAGGGAGCATGAGTGTAGCCGAGTATGAGGTACAGTTTGTACGGCTCAGTCAGTATGCACCGGAGCTGATACCTGATGAGAGGGCTAGGTGCGAGAGGTTTCGTTACGGTCTTGTGACGGATGTTAAGATGTATTTGCTGGCCGCCGAGTATGTTGATTTTGATGTGTTGGTGGGCCGAGCAAAGGATGTTGAGTTGAACCTGAGTTTGTCTGCTAAGGGAGCTGGCAAGCGAGTTGCTGAGTATAGTTCCGGAGGTGGACGGAACAAGAGGGGACGCGATCAGAAGTATCAGTCCTCAGCCAAGAGGGGTGGTGGTGCACCTGTTAGAGGTGGTTATGCTAGAGCTGATCCTAGTGCTTGTTGGATCTGTGGTTCCCGTGGTCACTTGAAGCGTGATTGTCCTCGTGCTGAGAGAGTGGCACAAGCTCCTGTTGTGACAGCTGGTAATGCTGGTGGAAATGGGTGCTGGAATTGTGGTTCTGCGGACCACATCAGGCGAGATTGTCCGAGGTTGGCTGGTGAGCAGGTGCGTGCTCCTGTTGTTGCTGCACCGCAGAGAGGTCGTGGGCGCGGCCGTGGTAATTTCCAGAGGAGAGAGGAAGGTGGCCGAGGGGTAGCTCATGTTGTAGCTATTCAGCCAGAAGGTGGAGGCCAAGCGAGGGTGTATGCTCAGAGAGAGGGCAGGAATGATGCGGATGTGATTGCAGGTACCTTTACTTTGCAGTCCTTGTCATTGCTTTCTTTGATTGATTCTGGATCTACGCATTCATATATTCTTCGTGAGCATGCTGAATTGCTTGGTTTGCCTGTTGAGTCTTTGGATGTTGGTGTTCGGGTCACTAGTTCTTTTGGTGAGACTGTTGTGACTCGAAAGTTGTATAGAAGGTGCCCTTTGGTTGTTCAAGAGCATGTCTTTCATGTTGATCTTATGGAGTTGCCCTTCTATGGTTTTGATGTGATCCTTGGTATGGATTGGCTTGCTGAGCATCGTGCTGTTGTGGATTGTGAGAATAAGCGTGTTTCGCTTAAGCTTGCTGATGATTATGAAGTTGTGGTGGTTGGTGAGAATGTGAAGTTTCTTGCCAATGTTGTGTCTTCTTTGGAGGCAAGTAGGATGCTGAGGCAAGGTTGCGAATCTTATCTAGCTTTTGTGATGAATCCTAGCTCAAAGGAGTTGAGGGTGCAAGATATCAGGGTTGTAAAGGAGTTTCCTGGTGTTTTTCCTGAGGAGTTGCCTGGTTTACCTCCTAACCGCGAGGTGGAGTTTGGAATTGAGCTGTATGAGAATACAACTCCTGTGTCCATTACTCCATATAGAATGGCACCTAAGGAGCTGAAGGAGCTGAAGACGCAGTTGCAAGAGCTGCTTGATCGTGGTTTTATCCGGCCGAGTGTGTCGCCTTGGGGTGCTCCTGTCTTGTTTGTGAAGAAGAAAGATGGCACGATGAGAATGTGCATTGATTACCGTCAGCTGAACAAGTTGACTATCAAGAATCGGTATCCTTTGCCGAGGATTGATGATCTCTTTGATCAATTTCGGGGAGCTGCGGTGTTCTCTAAGATTGACTTGAGGTCAGGGTATTACCAGTTGAAGGTGAAAGATGTGGATGTGCCTAAGACAGCTTTCAGGACAAGGTATGGGCATTATGAGTTCCTTGTGATGCCGTTTGGGTTGACAAATGCTCCTGCTGCTTTCATGGACATGATGAATCGTGTTTTTCATGAATACCTGGACAAGTTCGTTGTGGTGTTCATTGATGATATCCTCGTGTACTCGCGTACTGAGGAGGAACATGAAGAGCATCTGAGGATTGTTTTGCAAGCTTTGTTGGAGAATCAGCTTTATGCTAAGCTGAGCAAGTGTGAGTTCTGGCTTAGGGAGGTGGTTTTTCTTGGGCATGTTGTTTCTGCTGAGGGGATTCGTGTTGATCCTCAGAAGATTGAGGCGGTTATGAGCTGGAAGGTTCCTAAGTCTGTTCATGAGGTCCGTAGTTTCCTTGGTTTGGCGGGATACTACCGAAGGTTTGTGGATGGTTTTTCCAAGGTTGCTGCTCCTTTGACGAAGCTGTTACAGAAGGATGTTAAGTATGAGTGGACGGAAGCGAGACAGCAGGCTTTTGAGAAGCTTAAGGCGGCTTTGACGCAAGCTCCTATCTTGATTCAGCCTGAATCAGGGAAAGAGTTTGTGGTTTACAGTGATGCATCCTATGTTGGTTTGGGGTGTGTGCTAATGCAAGAGGGTAAGGTGGTGGCTTATGCATCGCGACAGTTGAAAGTGCATGAGCGCAATTATCCTACGCATGATATTGAGCTGGCTGCAGTGGTTTTTGCTCTGAAGATCTGGAGACATTATCTGTATGGTGAGAAGTGTATTGTGTACACGGATCACAAGAGTTTGAGGTATTTGATGTCTCAGAAGGAGTTGAATCTTAGGCAGCGGCGTTGGTTGGAGTTGCTCAAGGATTATGATCTGACGATTGAGTATCATCCTGGAAAGGCCAATGTTGTTGCGGATGCCTTGAGTAGGAAGGTAGCTGTTGAGCTGAGGGCGATGTTTGCTAGCTTGAGCATATCGCGTGATGGTGGTCTTGTGGCTGAGTTGCAAGTGAAGCCATCTTTGGTTCAGTTGATCAAGGATAAGCAGTTGTTGGATGATTCCTTGGTGTCTCATGTTCAGGATATCGCGGAAGGTAGACCTTCGGATTTCTGTTTCAATGATGATGGTGTGCTGTGTTTTGGGAGTCGAATAGTAGTGCCTGCTGATGCTGAGTTGAGGCGTGCTATTCTGACTGAAGGTCATAGTAGTCCTTTTGCTATGCACCCTGGTAGTACTAAGATGTATCGTGATCTTCGTGATGAGTACTATTGGGTTGGTTTGAAGAAGGATGTTGCGGAGTTCGTGAGCAAGTGTTTGGTGTGTCAGCGAGTTAAGGCTGAGCATCAGTTTCCTTCTGGTTTGTTGCAACCGTTGAAAATCCCTGAATGGAAGTGGGAAAGGGTTACCATGGATTTTGTATCTGGTTTACCTTTGTCTCCGTCAAAGAAGAATTCGGTCTGGGTGATTGTGGATCGCCTGACGAAGTGTGCGCATTTCTTGCCTGTGCATACTACGTTCTCTTTGGATAAGCTGGCAGAGCTGTACATTGCTGAGGTGGTGAGGCTGCATGGTGTGCCTAAGTCGATTGTGTCGGATCGGGATCCGAGGTTCACATCGCGTTTCTGGCAGTGTTTGCATCAAGCTTTGGGTACAAGGTTGCATTTCAGTACATCCTATCATCCTCAGTCGGATGGTCAGTCTGAGCGAGTTATCCAGGTTTTGGAGGATATGTTGAGATGCTGCGTGATCGAGTTCCAAGGTTCTTGGGAGAAGCATCTGCCTTTGGTTGAGTTCGCTTATAACAATAGTTATCAGGCGAGCATACAGATGGCACCTTATGAGGCTCTGTATGGGAGGAAGTGTAGGACTCCTCTTTGTTGGGCTGAAACTGGTCAAAAGTTGGTTTCGATGCCTGCTTTGTTGAAAGGGACCACCGAGAAGGTGAAGCTCATTTGTGAGCGGTTGAAGGCTGCCTCTGATCGGCAGAAGTCTTACGCGGATTTGAAGCGTAAAGAGATAGAGTATGCGGTGGGTGACCGTGTGTTCTTGAAGGTGTCGCCTTGGAAGAAGGTGATGAGGTTTGGCCGGAAGGGTAAGCTGAGCCCTAGATACATTGGACCATATGAGGTGGTTGAGCGTGTGGGTCCTGTTGCGTATCGGTTGAGGTTACCTCAGGAGTTGGAGAAGATTCATGATGTGTTCCATGTTTCTATGCTCCGGAAGTATAGATCTGATCCTTCGCATGTGATGCCTGTTGAGGATGTGGTTTTGAATCCGGATTTGACCTATGATGAGGAACCGGTGAAGGTTCTGGATTCGGATAGCAAGGTTCTTCGTGGCAAGACCATTGAGTTGGTGAAGGTGCTGTGGAAGCATCGAGGTGTTGAGGAAGCCACGTGGGAGCGGAAGGAAGACATGCTGAAGCAGTTTCCTTATCTCTTTCCTTCAGGTAAATTTCGAGGACGAAATTTCTTAAGGGGGGGAGAGTTGTAACGCCCCGGTTTTGGGCTTAGAAGTTTTGGGTGTTGACCGATTTGGTCAAAGTCCTGTTCGAATCTAAAGAGGTTAAATTAGGAAAGCCTAGTTCGGGTTGCATTAAAAATATGGAAAAATGTTCTAAAATCATCTTTTAATACAATTAGATGAACTGTGAAAACAATTTTGGAAAATGAGGTTTGGAAGGTTGACATTTTGGCTAGTGACCAAAATGTAATTTTCGCAAATTTGGTGGCTGTTTTAAAAAGGATTGAAACTTTGAATCTTGAAGGAGCTATTTGCCCAAAAGTGAATTCTCCAGATTTTTCTAAGATATTTTAATCCTAAATTCTGATTTTAAAGGTTTCATAAAAGGAGGGAAACTCATTTTTACTATTTTCTTTCCTAACTTCCTATTTTCTTCTCTCATTTTCTCTCCAACCAAACATTTCTTTTTCCAGAGATTTTGATCTGATTTCTTCATCTAAAATCATCCTTTCAACTCACAATTGATAGCAAATCATTGTGTCATCAAAACCTACTCAATTGCTACAAGTTTCAACAAGGTTTTCATTCCAAAAAGTGGAGAATCACAAGTTTGGAGGTATGAACGATTTCTCCTCTGAACTTTAAGTTCTTTAATGAAATTCCTAAAGTTTTCAATCCTAAATTTATGTTTAATTAAAGGTTTTCAAGTAGATTTGTGGATCTTGGCTAATTATGCAAGATTTTGATGTTTTCACTTGATTTTCGTTAGATCTGAGTAATCTGGGTTTTAAGAGGTGTTTTTGATGTTAAATGAACTCTAAATTGATAAGGAAATGAGTTTTGATCAATGCAATCCCGGATAGGTTGAGTTTCCTAAGTTTAGCTTGTGTTTTAAGGTGGTTTTTGAGGTGATCTTGGTGATCTGATGTTGCTGGAGGTATAAGGATGGTTGTAGGTTGTTTTTAGATGTTAAATGGTGATGATGGATGTTAGGTTTTGCTGGGTTATGGCTGGGCTTTGTTTAGAAGTGGTTTAGATGCATTTTCGGTTGTTTTTGGTGGCCGAAAATGGAGGTTGGATGAGAGCAGCGAGTTTGGGTGCTTTCATTGAAGTAATTGATGCATGGTGATGCATTAATTTACTGCTTTGATGTGTTGAAACAGGGGAGGCATCTTTGGATCCAAGTTTGGTTGTTTCGGAAGCTTGATTTCGTGCTTCGGCAAGTGGCGAAGTGGAAATCGGTGAGTGCAATTATGGAAATTGGATTTCAGCTTTTTAAACCAAGGTTTGAAGGTTTTGGGAGCTTAGTTTAAGTCTAAACAACTTTGCTAAGCTCAAGTGTAAGTTTTCGGATTTTCTCTCTAGTGGTGGCCATGATTTTGATGTGATGCAAAATGATGATTTGCATGTTTTAATTACTGTTTTGAAAGCATGTTTTAGCATGGTTTTTGCTGATGATGTAAGCCATATGTTGAAGGTAACTCTAGGTAGGAGTTCCTTGATTTTGTACATTGAAATGATGTGGTTTGATGCTTTGAAATGCATGATGAAATGGCTTGATTTAATGCTTTAAAACAGTGGATTAAATGATGAAAATGATGTATATTGGCAAGTGATGTTTTTAAAATGTTAAGGTCACTAAGGTGGTTAAAAGTCCTTGAGTGAGCCTTGTTACTTATGAACATCAAGGTGGTTAAAAGTCCTTGGATGGTTCATGTTGCGGACACTAAGGTGTTTAAAAGTCCTTAGGTGATCCTTTCTATGGTGTTTAAAAGTCCATAGGCCAAGGTGTTTAAAAGTCCTTGGGATCAAGGTGTTTAAAAGTCCTTGATGAGATTCAATTCATGGTGTTTAAAAGTCCATGGCCAAGGTGTTTAAAAGTCCTTGGGATCATGGTGTTTAAAAGTCCTTGATGAGATACTTTCTATGGTGTTTAAAAGTCCATAGGCCAAGGTGTTTAAAAGTCCTTGGGGCCAAGGTGTTTAAAAGTCCTTGGGAAGTTGTTGAACTTGTTTTATGAAATGGAAGTTGTCACTTGAGCCAATATGACATGTTAAGTATGTAAGAAGCATGAGATGCTTGTTTTGATATATAATATGAAGCATGAGATTGCTTGTTTTAAAGTGTGCTTTGAGCATGTGCAAAGGTTGATTTTAAGCATGATTTTTAAATGGTTTTAATTGCATTATTGAATTGTTTTTAATGAGCATGCCTCACTAAGCTTTTGCTTACGCTCTCTACGTTTTCTTAATTCAATAATGCAGATCATTAGAGTACCTTAAGGGCAGCAAGAAAGGGCAAGCAATCAAGTTCAAGTGAAGCTCAAAGTATGAAGGTTTTATAAGTGCAATTTAGCTTTTGTATGTTTTGGCAATGGGGGACCAATGTGTATGTTTTGGGAGGTGTTTGAGGCTCCCTAAGTATGTTGGATGTTGATGTGTTTGCTGGTTTTTGCATTGGAACCATATATGCTTGTTTTGGAAGTTTGGTGTTGAATAGCTAGCTTGTTAGGAAGCATGCCACTAGAATTTGGGGCTTTTCATATGTGTTGGTTATATGTTGAATTGGTGCTGCATTTATGGTCCTTGCATGTTGGTAGGCTATGTGGTATGATTTGGTGTTGTTTAATTGAGGTTTGAAGCATGTTTGTTGCTGTTTAAAGTCGATTTCTGGCAGGAGTATCGATACTCGAGCTTGCGTATCGATACGCAAGAGCCAAATCTGCAGATTTCTGGCCATGCGTATCGATACGGGTTGGGTATCGATACTCGTCCAAGTTTCTGTTTTCCCCGTGTATCGATACGACTTCAGGCGTATCGATACGCGACCGTTAATTTGGTTGAAAGTATCTTTTTATGTTTTGTTTGGTTTACGTTTTGGTCCTGAATCTTGTTTGTTCAATTGTATGAGATTGGGAAGTCCTTTTGAGCTGAAATTTCACAGAGAAGCATGAAATCTATTTAATTTCAAGATGGTAACTTCAAATTGGGTTAAGTCCTTATAATTATCAGAAATTACAATTTGGTCCCTAAAGTTGTAATTTGTTCAATTGGGTCCCTGTTTGATCTCTGATGTTTGTGATCTTTTAGTATGTTGTTTGTATGATCACACATAGGTGTAATGCGCATCTAGATAAGATTAAAAAGAAAAAAAAAGGGTCGTTAATCAAGGTTGACTTTCGGGTTGACTTTGGTTTTCCCCGTGTGACTTTCTTAATTCGGGTCAACCGTCTAGGCCGGGTTAAGGGGGTTACAAATCGGCACAACTATTCCGTCTCTAAAAATACAAACTCTATCATCTTTGAAACTGAAATCTGATGGTCTTCCTTCTACCATGTCTTGCACGTGAGGTGCCAAGAACCTGTCTTGCAACTGTTTCTCTTCAAGTATCTGACTTAATGTAGGTTTAACATGAAACTCGGCCACAAAATACTATCTTTCGATAAATTGAATCCAGCAACATAGCTCGCAACTTAACCACTAATCTAACAACAAATATAACTCGGAACATCGGTTACTACGTTGACCATCTTCGGATGGTACTCAATCTCAAGATTACGGTCTTCAAGAAATTCTAACAACTCATGTTGTTCAAGTTTCAACTCTTCCTAAGTCGTCTAATATTTCAAGTTCTGATGATAAGTATATACTGTGCATTTCTTACTATACATGCTCTGTCTCGAAGTCTTCGAAGAAAGTACAACTGTAATTAACTCTAAGTCTATTGTCGAATAACTCTTCTCTCGGTCTTTCAACTATCTCGATGAATAAGCCACAATCTTCTGCTTGCATAAGCACACAACCTAACCCTACATACAGCGCATCACTATAGTTCACAAATTCTTTCTCTGATATAGGCCGGATCAAGGTCGAAGCTTTCATCAAAGTTTCTTTCGGTTTCTCAAGGGCTCATTGTCTCGCATCTAAACACACAAACTGAACTTTCTTCTGTAGCAATCTGTCAAAGGAGCAGCTATATTCGAAAGACTATTTACAAACCTTCAATAGTAACAATGCTAGACCTAGGAACTATAGATACCTGTCACTGTCTTTGGTTTCTTCCAACTCACATCTTCTGCCTACTTAGGATTTACTCTAATACACTCGGCTAATCTATATGTCCTAGGAGAACATCTTCCTTAACTCGGAGTTCTCGTTTGCTCAACTTGGCATACAATTAATTCTATAATAGGGTCTACAAACTACTACAAACTGATCAAGGAACTCAGGAGGTATTCTGCTAAACAAATCTATAAAAGTAACTAACACACTAGTCAAACAAAATGACATAGCTCAGAACTCAAAGTGACCATACTTTTACCCCAAAAAATGTCTTCGGTACACCAACCTCTCACACTTCCAACTGGTAGTAAACGGATCTCGAATTAATCTTCGAAAGGACTGGAGCACACCCTAACTGATCAACAAATCACTGATGTTGGGAAACAGATACTAACTATTCACTGTCAATTGTTTCAACTGTCTGAAATCTAATCACGTTCTTGTATTGTCTTCTCTCTCTTCTTCACAAATTGTATTGTCATACTCTAAGATGATGTACTAGGCCTAATGAATCTAGAGTCTAACAAATCTCGAAGTTGATTCTCCAACACTCTCAATTCTGTCGGGAATCATAAGATACAGAGCAATCAAAGTAGAAACAAGCTCGGAGACGGTCTCAATAACAAACTCTTCTTCTCTGTCAGGAGACAAACCGGGTAATTCTTGTAAACATTTCTAGGAAAACACAAACTATTCTAACATTATGCGGTCTAATCTTCATTCAAAAATCAAATTCATCACATTTTCTAGGCAAGCCTGTCAACTAGCTCAATCAATCTTTGACCTCTAAAGCTGGAACAACATTCGATAAGAAGTTCACATCTTCACCTACCACTACAGTCCCACAGAAATCTGCAACTTCAAGGCAACTCTCTCTTTGTCTCAACGTATACCCTAACTCTGTGTTCTTCAAGCCAAACCATGTCAAAAGTTACATCGGAACCGTAAAAGATAATTTCTTCACATCTACTGGAAACACGTAACCCTGAACCACTACAAACATCTTCCGCACATCTTTCTGACCCCCACTATCTCACCAAAAGGTCTAGTCACATGTGTCCCTATGTCTAAAATCTCAACAGAGATAGTCTTCGGTCCTCTCGTTTTTCAAGCTGGTTCTTCAACAAAATCTGACTCTTCTAAATTGTTGTTAGAGCATCTTGAAACTTCAAAATTCAATTCTGATTACACACAAACTTTCATGCTTGAACTTGTTCTATAACGTCGATCCTGACGACTCGAAACATTCCACTACCAAACAATCTGGAGTCAAAACTCAAGACTTCTTCTCGGCTTGACTATATCGGAAGCGACTTCATCTCTTCTTCTTGCTGGAAGACAACTCAGACACACACTGGCCCAAACACACAAATCGATTCCCACTCATGGATACTGACCGACTGTCTTGAATTAAAACCATAGGCCGAACCCCAACGATCACCAACTAACATTTCTAAATTTTAGATTACTCACACGAGACCCTTACCCTGATCTCGCCAAAAGAACTAAGATACTCATACCTACCTCTAACACTTCACCGGGCACATTCAAACTTTGCATGCTAGCTAACAACATACGGAAGAACACATTCAGAATCGATCAAAAGGCAACAGACTCAAAACTGTACCAAGGGCTTATCCACTATAACATCGATATCACTCTGACTCCCACTCATAAGTCTTCACTTCTTTTCACCAACTAATACCAGAATCGGTCTCATTCGTCCTACACCAACACGAATCAACCCACATACACACTCACTCAGACAAACAAATTGTACCTCAACTCCGGTACAACCACACTTCCCTAACTATAGCAATGATCTCCTTCAACATCATCCACATTTTCAGAAACCACAACTTCCACTTACCGATTCATGGCCCACTCCTTGGCCTCAAACTACTAAAAAGCAATAAATCAACAACAACAACAACAATTTAACATACAAACTGGGTTAGCAAAGGAAAGGGTCCAAGTGGCTCAAGTATGTTTCCCTCACTTAAAAATCTCTTTTTCCGATGTAATAGAAGCAATGGGACTCTACTCAACATGCTTCAAGCAACATACGTCCACAATCAAACAATCATTCATTACAGCATACTCGAATAACAAGCAACATGCTTACATGGCAAGCAACCACCGTGCATTTTCAATACAAGAATTAAACTTACCTCACTTACCTGCCCATGGTCTCGGAAACCTTATGCTCTGATACCAACAAATGTAACCCACTCGTCCCGGTCTGGACGTTTGACCGGTCCTAGTAGGCTACACGGGGAAAACCGATGTGAAACCCGTTAAGGTCCCACCTCGGTTAGCAACCCTAGAAAATTCTTTTTATTTATATCTTGTCTATATGCATTATTAAGTCCTATGTGAAACACGATAGCGGAAACACAAACAATATAACAACAACCATCCGAAACAACACTTTAAAACAGTCCATTTATCCTTTTTAAGCAGGCCGTATCGGAACGCCCTTAGGGTGTTTCGAAACGCCATGACTTGGTCAACTGGCCAAAGTCAACATGATGATTCCGTTTAGAAACAGGGGTGACCCGTATCGAAACGAGGTCAACGGTCAACTTCTCGTGGTCAACGATACGAAGACCGTTTCGAAACGCTAAGTCCCGTTTTGATACATCAATTTATCGTCAAATTCTCAGATTTCCAGTGGCAAAATCGTATCGAAACGTTCCTTAGGCGTATCAAAACGCCTGGCCAAAAACAAAGGGGTCGTATCGGAACGGGGTCGACCATTTCGAAACGCCCTTTGTCTGCAGATTGGTTTTAGCTGGTTTTAAGGCACAAGGATACCCCAAAACCCCACTAAAGCCTCTCACAACACACAAGCATTAACTCTAGATGCAAGACATCCTATACGAACATGCTTAACACACATCAAACATATCAAGATCATACATTGAAGGAATCAACAACTTAAGAATCATACCTCCATACATAACATTAAAGATAACATGCTTCAACAAGGACATATACTTAGATATTTAAGATAGGCAAATCCAACATCCAAAAGCCAAATCAACACAACATATAAAAAGGAGTCTAGCATGCTCCTAACAACCAACATCGCATACTTCAAAGGCTCAAACAACGACACCTATCCCATTGCTTTACTATTACAATCTTTCAATTTAAAGATCATACTTGAGCTAACCGTAAGCAACACTTGGAGGCCTTTCCTTGCCCTTGCCACCCACTAGCTTCTTATCTGCATTGTCGAACAAAAAAGAGTGTAAGCATAAATGCTTAGTGAGGGTATGCTCATAAATCAAACCTTCGACAATGCAGGGTCCAAGCACGAGCATACAACCAAGGTAGAATGCATGAGTTCTTACCTTCGAACCGCAAGAGCCAAAAATATAAATGATGCATGATCATAGTATCAATGTCATGTCATGCTCAACGAGTCCATATCCACTCATATAGAAACACATATAACCACATATGAGCAACATAATCCACAATCCGTATTGGCACCTAGCTATGACTCGAATACGCGGATAACCATTGGAACTCACATCCAACAACACAACCATTACATGACGGTGGGATTACACTCATCACCGTTCACGCGGAGGGGATTCCACTCATCCTCACACCTCATTTCACACGGAGGGGATTCCACTCATCCTCACGCCCGTCGATGGGATTCCACTCATCACCGACGAATATATATATAAGAAGATTTTCGGGCGAACCCGTACTCCATCTTCATGACTACCATCATCAAGACCACGCGTGCATTTGACTCACGTGTGCACACTAAACATTCTAATGATCGATCATTTGTACCCAAGCATACTAGTGCCAATACTACACATTTCATAAATCTTTCACAATATCATTTCATAACACTTCTGTGCTTAGCACGTACTCACCATGACTTACCGTCATGCACAAACCACATTTCCATGCCTAGCATGTACTCACCATGATCCTCGGATCATGCAACCACCTCATATCATCATTTCACATGTCAACACCACATGTATATCACTAACACCAATATCACATCATATTTCATGCATATGTATATCTCCATCATGTTTATCATCAACATGCATATAACAATGCATCAAACATACCTCAACATACATGTATACAACATATACATAACCAACACCGTCGCAATTTAACACGAGGCATAAACAACCATTAAAGAGTGCAACCAAAGTCTCTAATCAAATCTTGGGATTAGGCTACCACTCTAATCCCAACTCTAGGAGGGTTTACCAAGCTCATCCTAGGTTCACATGCTTGAACCAAATACTCAAAACCATTTTAAAAATATTTAACCACTCACCATATTTCCTTAAGCAAACCAAGCAAAGCCGACCCAAGCCTCCACAACTTTCGGAATCGTGCCCGAACCTCCCAAGGCCAAATCCGTTGTTTCTAACCAATCAAAAGCAATGTATTAACCTCTTAATCAACCAAAAATTTACTGTTACACATCAGCTCTCAATTCTCTAACATTTTCTCAACAATTCAAAGCCGAAATCCTCCCAAATAATCTCATTTTCGTACTCCAGCAAAACCCAGCCATTACCTCCCAATTTAAACACTTAAAACACTCCAAAACATGTCCAAAACATCATCATAATGTTGTACAACCATCAGCCTTTCATTTCCCCACACAAACACTTCAAAAACTCTTAATTTCCACTCTTAAAAATTACCTACAGAAGTAGCTACGGGAATCCCATCAAACCAACACTATAACCTCTCAAAAATCATCATAAAACATCTAAAAACACCTACCCAAAGTTGCTATAACATCAGCCCAACAATTCTTCACAAAACCATTCCAAAAACACAAATTTTGACACTTTAAATATACCCCTAAAAACCCATTTTGGGATTCTTTGTAAAACCCAACCAAATTGAGATATAATGTTCCATTGGGCAAGGTTAGATCAAAACTCAACTCTATTAATCAAAAACAACCCAAAAAGCTATTAAAGTTTCATGCTTTTCTTCAAACTTGAAAACTTCAAAAACTCAAAAAGATGATTTCTATGAAAACTAAAGCCATGGAAATGTTGGAAATCATGAGGAGAATTCAAAAATGCAATTACCTCGAAGAGAGCCCTTGAATTGATGAAGAGATTTGATGAAATAGTGCTTTAGGGGATAAGAGGGGTTTTAGATTTTCAAAAATGATGGAATGAAGAAGATGAGCATTTCTTTTCAAATAAAACCCCCTTTTGTCATCTTATTTCTCCTTCATTTTACAATTTACCAAAATGTCATTAATGAGATGTCATATCTCATCCATATTTAAAAATCCATGGAATTGATTCCTAATTTAATTTGAGTCCAACATATAATGTTTGTATTAAAATATGAAGACTTAAATAATATTTTATCATTTAAATTATAAAACCGAACCCGAAATAATATTAAAATATTATTTTCACCCGACCCCTAAACCCGGGTGTTACAAATAATGTTGTGAAATAGTCACCATACATGAGCTTAGCTTTCCCTTGGATTCTTAGCCTCCTTGCTGCCCACAAACACCTCAATTATCTGCATTATTGGTTCAAGACAGAGAGCGTAAGCACAAATGCTTAGTGAGGCATGCTCTAAAGAAACAACACAATAATGCATTTCATAAAAACACTTTCCATAAAGCCTTTAACACATAAACATCATTATCCATGCATCAACGCATACACCTCAAGCATCTCATGCTTCATTTACATCAACATGTCATATTGGCTTCAAGTGATAATCCATAACCATTTACAACATAAAACACAATCGGATACGCGGATTACAAGCGTTGTCCCATACGCTTCATACACACTACCGAACACACAAGGTGGAGTTTACCGGTACAATCACAACCCCTCAACACCCGTGATGGAGTTTAACGTTACAATCACAACCCCTCCACATCACTCATCGGTAGTTGTATAACATCACTAACGAGAACACGGGACACACAACACAAGATCCACACATGGACTTTTAACCACCATTGTGATCTTAAACATCTCGTTAGTGTACTTGGATGGAGTTTACGGTACAATTACAACCCCTCAACATCCAAGTCGACTTTATTCACGGTGCACCCAATCCTATAGCCGGCTAACTATATCCGATTCAAGTACTTTAAAACCAACACATCACTTGCCAATATACATCAATTATCATCAATAATCCACTGTTTTAAAGCATCAAAATCAAAGCCATTTACAACATGCATCACTATGCATCAATCCACAATTTAAACAAATCAAACCAAGGATCTCTTACCTTGAGCATCCTTCAACAATGGCTTACATAACCAGCATCAATCATGCTAAACATGCTTTCAAAAACAGAATTTAAACATGCAATTATCAACAAATGCATCGAACCAATTCATGGCTCATCCAAGAGAGTTTTTCCGAAAACTTACTCTTGAGCTTAGTTAAGTTGATTAGACTTAAACTAAGCTCCCAAACCTTCAAATATTCGATACAAAGCTGGAAATTTAACTCCACTCACCAATTCCGTTTCGCAAGCTTGCTGAAACGTCGTTCAAGCCTCCAGATCAACACCACAAGGATCCAAAGATGTCTCCCCTATTTTAAACACATCAAAGCAAAGGATTAATGCATCATCATGCATTAAAATCTTCAGCCATTACACCTAAACTCGCTGCTCTCATCAAATCTAACATATCGGCTACCAAACACAACCGAAATCACTTCCAAACTCTTCCACAACATTACCCAGCCAAGATCCATCACTTCTAAATATTCTTAAACATCAATTAACATCCAAAAAGAACCTAAACTCGTCCTTATACCTCCAGCTATAACAGAACACCAAGATCACCCCAAAAACCACCATTTTCATAAGCAAAAACTTAGGAAATTCAACCTATTCAGGATTGCATTGATTAAACCTCAATCACTCATCATTAAACATCCAAAATACATTAAAAAGCCATCTCAAAACAGAGCCCAAAGAATCACCACGAATTTCTTCAAGATTTAATCCAAATCTTGAGTTTTAAGCCAAAATCAAGATCACAACATTAAAACCTTTTATAAAACTTAATTTAGGGATTGAGAACTTAGGAATTTTAGTAAAGAACTGAGTATTTAGAGGAGAAGAACATCCTTACCTCTAAATGTAGATTTCTCCTTGATTAGAGCCAAAATCCTTGAAAATTCAATAAGCAAATGAAGAGGATTTGATGTAGAAAGGATTAGGAATCAATTGATGATTGAAACCTCATCATTTAGTGTGAAAATCAAAAGAAATGTTGTTGTAGAAATGTGTTTGGCTGAGGGAATTTTGAGAGAAAATGAGATGAGAAAGTTTTTAAGAAAGTTAGTTATGAAAAGCTAAAATATGGTTTCCCTCTTTTCCTTTAATTAATTAAACATTAATAAAATCATTAAATCTAAGAAAAATCTGGAGAAATCCTTTCTTGGGTAAATTAGATCCTTAAAGATTCAAAGTTTCAATCCTTACAAAACAGTCACCACTGAACTTTTCAAAAATTACATTTTAGTCACTATTTCGAAATGTTGCACTTCCAAACCTTATTTTTCAAAATTGATTTCACCACACTCTTATATATATTAAAAGAGGATTTTTAGATATTTTTAAAGCATCCCGAACTACGCTTTTCCTAAAAACCTCCTTTTATATTCGAACCGAAAATCAGACCGGTCCGGTTCAGACCCTAAACTTCTAAGCCCAAAATTGGGGTGTTACAGAAACAATTTAACCCTTACAACTACTTTACAAGATCAGCCCTTAGCCCTGGGGAAGGTTTAGAACATGATGGAGAAGAGAATAACTAGGGTTTATGATGAAAGACGACTAGGAATTAGGTTGTCTCCTCTTGGTCGAAATACAAGCATATATATAGGCCTTGGGTGTAAGCTTTCTTAATGGCCAAGAATACTAGTTTGAATTAAAGTACAAATTATTTAAAGACTAAATCTCTGAGTAAACGTCCTTTAATTCGTCATATCTTCTTGCTTTGACTTTCTCCTCAAGCTTTGGGCAAGGCCTTCCTTGTGCTTCTGGGATCCAAAAATTATGCGAGTGGTCTACAAAAATCAGGCTTGAAATCCTCTACTAATCAAACTCCACTTCACATTTTCCATCTCTTCTTCTTCACTATCGCCACTTCTGTCACGGCAGTTGTCACGACAGTGATGTGTGAGTCAGTTTTCTTCAACCCTTCACTCCAGCTCTGCATTTATCTTCTGTTCCTCTACTGCCCTGGATGCTGCCACGACAAGTACCTGCAAGAATTAATCGAAATCAACAGTATTTGTGCAAAATTATCCATTTATGATGTTTATGCAAAATATATCCTAAAATGCAACTAAACATGCTTGAGTGCATCAATAATATGGGTAAATGAGGGTTAAAATATAGAACAATTATGCACTTAACAGGTACATTAAACGTCTAGAAAGTTTAGACACCACATTGACACATTTAACAAAGTACATGGGGCGTTCATGTCATTATCCCTTTGTTTGAATTAACATAGCTTAAAACTACAGCTGAGTATGTCTTCGATAGGGAGGACCAGCAGAGTCACAAACCAGCAACGGCTGAACCATCTTAGGAGCTGAATTAAATATCGAGAGTCGGGGGCGGATGTATGTAGTTACCTGGTGGGTCACAGACCCACCATTAATTTTTGGGGTAAACTATAACGAAAGCCGCCCAATTATAGGTAATGTTATATTTGGGTCATTCAATTTTTAAAAGTTACATTTGAGTCATTCAAATATGGGTTATGTTACATTTGAGTCACTCAAATATGGGTAAGGTTACATTTGAGTCACTAAAATATGGGTTAGGTTACATTTCGGTCACTCAATTATGGGTAAGGTCACATTTGGGTCACCCTTCATACTTAAAAAAATCACTGCTATAAAAATTACATTTGGGCCAATCCTCAAATGCTTGAACTTTTGATAACCTTTGTATTTGAAACCCAGAAGAACTTCCACGATATCACACTTATCTCCTTAAACGTTCTATGTAGGAGTGAGCGTTTGATCGAGTCAAAAAAATTTGAGTTATTCGAGTTGACGCGTCATATTTTACAACTCAAACTTTATTTGAAATTTTTCCGATTCGAGTCAAGTTTATGAAATTAGAGTCAAGTTTTCGAGTTCCTATACAAATTTAATTGTAATTATTTATCATGTTATAGTACATTTTGATTCTAATTTAACGATTTTCTCTAATCATATACGATATGCATATATATATTTCATCATATTTTTCATATATGGCATATATTTCTTCATATTTTTATATTGGCATATATATATCAGGAAAAATTGAGGAACTTGACTCAAACTTAAAAATCAATCCACTAATTACTAAAAAATCGAGTTATTCGAATTTTCATTTTACAACTCAAACTTTATTTGAATTTTTTTGAGTCGAGTCGAGTTTTTTCGCCTCGAGTCAAATAAAATTTTTTGGTTTTTTAGTCGATTCGAGTTTTGCTTAGCTTTAGTTCTATTTGACAAGAAAATCGGTTGATTTTAAATTTCTCTACTCATCCCTTTATCAATTCAACTTTCTTGTCACTTTTATCAACTAAGGATTGTTATTACTTTTTTAATTCTTTTTTCAAGTACATATTTCTTTATCAAAATGCATTTTTATGCTTATTTAGTCTGTTGTAGTCAAATTCAATGTCTGAAGAAATTCGAAACCTTAAACCTTTGAATAAGGTAAATAGGTGAACCACCAAACTTAAATTCCTGGATCTACCCCTGTCGAGAGTTGATGATGTGGGGAGAACGATAGCTTGGACATGGCATTGGCAACCATGATACATTCGTGAGGGATTCATCGGAATTCGGTCTACCAAACTTAAATTTGTTGTAATTATTTTATTAGAGAATGGATTTGGTTTAATAGTTTGGTTGTTGCTAAACTCCCTACACGTCGTAGGATCAAATAACATTAGAAGTGATCATCGATTTTTTTTATTTTTTATCCAATTAGATGGTGACACGTGATGAAATTTATTAAATTACATTAAAATTATGACCAAATTGATAGAGTTTGTAAATAACAAGGATTAAATGTGTAATTATATATTTTTCATTAACTGACACGTCACCTCTTCCGTTAGCTTTTAACGGCAGGGGCTTGAATATTGATATAACTTAAATATTTACGAGGTTAAATTGACACAATTAAAAGTATGGCGATTATATCAAAACCACCTCTATAATTAGGTGGTCATTTACGTAGTTTACCCTATTTTATATGCAATTTCGATTTCTATTTATCTTTCCCAATATCTTAGTCCCACATGCAAACCCCATTAGGAGTGTTTATTTTCGGATATTAGATTTGATCTGATTCAAAATTTTGGATACTCGATTTTTTATATCACTAAAATAGCGACCCGTATCCGATTCGAAAAAAATAAATATTATATTTTTCGTATAGTCAAAATTTTGGATCGAATATCCGAATATTTGTATCCGAAAATGACTTTATTTAAAATATTTAAAATTGTACATTTTATTACATTATTTAATATTTTTTTTGAAATAAAAGGCGGTTTGAATTAAAAAACAATGAGGCCCTTGGTCAATAAATAAAAATTCAATTACAAATTAACTGGTTGATAAGAATTTTGGATTGATTTTTATTGAAAATCTATTAATATATTTGTAATTATTTCGAAATATATAGTTTCAAAAAAAACAAAATACCCTTTTCTTTCGAATCTTTCGAACAAACAAAAAAGAATAAAAACGAAACTTACAACACGATGCTGACGTGGCAATCACCAATGATGACTTGGCAGTCCACGTATGAAGATGTCGTGGCAGAGGGCCAAAATTGATTTTTCTGGTTAAGTACGAGGGCAAAACAATATGAATATAAGAAAATATTAAAAATACTAAAATGATATAAAAATTAATAAAACATTTTAAAATGTTTTATTAATATATGACTAAAAATCTAAAAATAAGTAAAAATTACAAAATTAAAATATCATAAGCTATTAAGTTATAAATTATTCAAAAACCAAAACTTAAATATAAACTCTACACTCTAACCTTAATTTCTAAATCTCAACCTCTAAATCACAAACTGTAACCCCCTAGACCTGCTTATGCGTCACACCTAAATTCTAGGAGGTCACAACACATACCACAAACTTTCAAGAAAACATTTACATATCAAAGTCTCATAACGGATAATAATCATATACCATATGATAAAATACCAAGTAAGTAGTTAGAACCCTATCAAAGTTTAGTTACAAAGTGATGCCATGTTGGGCAAATTTGTATTGTGTATCATATCAAAATATAGCCCCATGTCACCCAATTAAAGACAGTATGGTGTATAGAAACATTACAACAAGGCTAAGTACGAATGTGTCGATCCTCCAAGTGCTAAGTCCCAAGGTAGCCTATCCAAGAGTATCTAAAAGGGGAAAGATTTGGGGGTGTGAGCTAGGGAGCTTAGTGTGTTCCAATAAGTGCAAGAAAAATATATATATATAGCTCATATATGCATAAATCATTTCAGGCCATGCTATAAGTGCAACCAAGGTTCCATTATAACCTAACTACCCTCCATCCCAATACCAAAATTCAATCCCTCACAAACTGCATACTAAATGAGTTATCCTAGGCATGTGGGCATAGGAGCCTACTCAAAAACACTTACCCTATGCCCATTTAGGCGTAGGAGCTTAAACGAAGGATTTACCAGCTGGATCAGGGTTGTACCTGCAGACACTTCAAATCACATCCCAAGAGTATACCCCAAGTAAAGCAGTTCAATTCAATTTACATTATCATCGGAATTCAGATAGCATACATATAATATCTCCATCATACAAAAAAATCAGATATCTCATATTCAAATCATACATGAGGCATACTTCCAATATATTAGGTAGACAGGCTTTTCCAGCATAACATAATCATGCTTACAAAACAGGAAGTAATCACGCCATTCATACAAAGGTAATCATGCTTTTATAGAAATCGTGCTTTTCAACTCAGAGAACATTCTATAGTATATTCAGAGAATCATTCCAAAATTTATATAAAACGAAAATGTAGCACACACGAAACACACCTCAAAAGCTAGTCAGAGAAATTTATCGGGCACCAGCCTCACTACGCTCAGCCATAGTGCTAGATCTTAAAACATAATTTGATCATAAAGTTTACAAGAACATACTAGGAACTATGGGGGGCGCGGTGGAGCGAGTCGAGAGGAACTGGGCTGAGCAGACGAATGGTAAGGGGAGTCTCTAGTACCTTAAGGCAAACAAGGGTTTACATCATTCCTTTATTCAAAATAACTCTTTTTAAAGTAACAACTCATTAATTAAGCATTCTCGGGTTTAAGGTCAGATTTGGAGGCTTTCAGGTCAGAATTTTGTGAAACGGACTTCAAAAATGGACTCAGGACGTCGAAAAATATAAAATAAGGGCTTTTAGAAAAGTTGACTTTTTGGTCAACGGTCAAAATCAACGTTGACGTGAGTAGGTTAAAGGTCAACAAGTCAGAGTCAACGCTAACATCAGCATGTCAACACTGACATTAGTAGTCAACTGGTAAAGGTCAACTAAGCTGACTCGGACGAGTTGACTCACTAGGTTGACTGGACGAGTTAACTCGATGGGCTAACTCGGTTGGGTCAGGTCAAATAGAGGCGGGTCGGGTCGGACTCGGGTTCGGGTTGACAGATTGGGCTGACCAATTGGGCATGGATCAATTTGCACCAGTTCTTGGGAATTGGGCCATTAAGCCCGGTCTATCTACCATATCAGCAGAATCTCGCCGGCCGGTCACCGGAAATGGTCGCCGGAGACACCTTTGGCACCGATTCTGTCGGAAAATAGAAATTCGTCAATCCCACACTCCAATACAAACGATAATGGCACAAAAAAGCTGGAATCTAACACGAACTTACCAAATCGAACCCAAACGGTCGGAAAAGCACGTAGCTCCGTCGAGGCTTCTCTCGGTGTTGGAACGACAAGCGGTCAGAGGGGTTTTGCTCGTTATAAAGAAATGAACCCAGATCTGATGGCCGTTGTAACACCCCGATTTTGGGCCTAGATGTTTTGGGCTAGTCGGGTTGGGCCGGTGGAACTCAAGGTTCAAGATGAGATAAAAATATGATAAAAATTCCTAAAATCCTTTAAAATGATGTTTAAGAGGTTGGTTAAATCAATTTTACAAAACGAGTTTTCTAAAGTGTACATTTTGGGTAGTGACCGAAATGTAATGATTTAAAAGTTGGAAAATGTGTTTTTCAAATGAGTCAAAAATCTTAGAATCTTTAGGGAGCTACTTCGCAATTATGCATTTTCCCTAATTTGGCATGTGTTTTAAATGTTTATTAAATAACTAAAAATGTTTTATATAATTAATTAAGGAAAGTTAGTTAATCGATTAATGAAACCTTTGACGAGCTTTTCATTTCTCACTTTCACTTCAGCCAAACACTCTTCCTTTTCTCTCAATTTTCCAGAAATCCTCTTCTCTCAAATCCTCTCTTGATTCTTATCTTTTCTTCATTGATTTCTTCCATTTTTCTTCAAGTTTCTTCAAGCAAATCTTGCCAAATTAGAGGAGAAGAAAGGATTAGAGGTAATTTTCGTGCTATCCCTCTAATCTAAGTTCTTTAATGAAATTCCAAAGATATTTGACTCTTTAATACTGATTTTGATTGAGGTTTTGTTGTTAGATTGTTAAACTCTTGAAATCTTGATTGAAAAATGGATTTTAAGGTGATTTTCGGAGTTTGATTTAAATGGCTGGTGTGAGATTGTTTCTAAATGAGTTTTGAAAGGTTTTTGGTGTTAAAGTGGAGTCTTAATCATATCGATCCCGAAATCCTTGAGATCGTTAGTTTTTGAAGTGATTTTGGGTGAGTTTTTGAGGTGTTGTTGAGGAATTTGAGTTGCTGGAGGTATAGGGATTGTTTTAGGTTGTTTTGGATGTTGATTAATGCCTAAAATGTGTTGGATGAGTTGGGTAATGGCTGGGCTGAGGTTAGAGGTCAATCGATTGAGTTTTTGGTTGTTTCAGATGGGTGTTTTGGTGCTTTAGAGCAGGGATGCGGGATTTCTTGTGTGTGCTGGAGTTTTGGATGTATTTTAATGCATTGAACACATGTTTTGATGTGTTGAAAACAGAGGATAGTTATCCGGAAGCAAACGAAGTGTTTTTGGAGGCTTCGGAAGATCAATAGTCGCGTCGGCAAGCGTGGTTTCGTGAGTCAGTGAGTGGAATTTGGTTTTCCAGCATGGAAACGTTTTAGAAAAGGTTTTGGGAACTTAGTAAGAGCTTGAAACGCTTTACTAAGTTCGGAAGTAAGTAAAGTGAATTTCTCTCTTGGATTGTGCTAGTTTTGAACCCTTTGATTGCACTTGGTTTTAATTGCATTTACCTACTGTTTTAAAGCATGTTTTGAATATGTGAAATGAGGTTGATGATGCCATGTGGTTTAAGGATGCACTAGGTAAGTGATCCTTGTATGCATGTGCTGACGCATGAGGTTTGAAGCATGGTTTAATGCTTGATTTATGGCTTATCATGAATGCTTTGTAAAAACAGTGAGGTGTGCATGTGATATGGATTATATTGGCAAGTGATGTTGTATAAAATGTTTTATAAATGAAATCGGATATAGTTAGCCGGCTATAGGATTGAGTGCACTATAAACAAGTCGTCTTGGATGTTGAGGGGTTGTGATTGTACCGAATACCCCATCCAAGTACCCTAACGATTGAGGATTGTTTAAGGTTGAAACGATTGAGGGTAGCTCCTGTGTGCGAACCTTGTGTGTGTCCCGTCTCTCGTTAGTAGGTTATACATCTACCGATGAGTGGTGTTGAGGGGTTGTGATTGTACCGAATACTCCACCACGGGTGTCACAGCGATGGAGGGTCGCTCTCGTGTGTGAACCTTGAAATGTTGGTAGATTGTATGAAGGGTGTGGGACAACCCTTGGTAATCCGTGTATCCGATATATGTTTTTGAGATTGTTGTTTATCACTTGTGAGCCAATATAATGAAAGGAAATATTGTGGAAAATATTGTTGATGCATAATTTGAAAGATGCATGTTTTGGTTTAAGCTTAGCATAAATGTGATTATGCTTGGAAGGCTTGTATTATGAGTAGCAATGGTTTAATTGATGGCATTATACGTATCATGTTACATGATGTTCATTACAATGGTTTGAGGATAAAGTGCATGTTTTGTCAAAGGGGGCTTGATGGTTTTGAAAAGAGTGAAAATGGTTTTGTGCATTGATGATGTTTTTGGTTTGAGCAATCCTCACTAAGCTTGTGTGCTTATGCTCTCTTTGTTCATCAATGCAGTCAATTTAAGCTTTGGATACAACACTTGCAAGCGGATCGGTGGAAGACTTTGATTGAAGGTAAGCCGTGGTTTTGGACTAGTGTAATAAAGGCAATGGGGGTGTCCGATGCAATGAATGTTAGGAAGTATGCCTCTAGTTCCATTGCCTCCGAGAATGATGCTTTGATGTTGTTTATGCTTCGTATGAGTTTTCATTGATAGGTATTTTAGTTGTATGAATGTTAGGACATGTGTCGGGTTGTTTATGGAGGGTGAAAAATGAATTAAACCAACTTTTTAGAAAATTGCAGGCCCAGGCTTATTGGAACGCCCTTACCTGTTTCAGAACGGTGGCCTGAAATGGCCTTGATGTTACGGAACGGTGAGAGTCGTTCCGGAACATTTTTCCTTTGTGAACCATTGTACCGGAACGTGTCTAATGGGGTTTTGTAACTGTCCCGCGTTTTGGAATGGGCATCAATGTTTCGGAATGGTCCCACGTTTCAGAATGGGCATCAATGTTTCAGAACGGCCATACCGATACAGGGCTCCCTGTTCCGAAACTCCAGACCATTGAGTGCAGAATTTGAATTTATTTTAGTTTCTATTTCTTGCATTTTGGTCCCTGTTTGCCTTGTATGCAATTGGATGGGTTCTAAAGGTCTTTTCGAGGTGAGTTTTCACCGAGAAGCATGTAATGAATCTAATTGAAGGTTGGTAACTTAAATTTTGTAAAAGCCCTTAAAGTTTATCAAATTTACAAAATGGTCCCTAAACCTTAATCGACTTTAATTAATTGGCGAATGTGTTGATGTTTTACCCGCTGCTTGTGTGCGTGCACATAAGAACCTAAGTTGCATCTATATAAGATAAAAAGGAAAAAAGGTCGTTTATTGTGGTAAACCTTCACGGTTTACTTCAATATTCCTCATGTGATCCGTTCGGTTCGGTCTATTGGCCAGGCCTGTAACGCCCCGATTTTGGGCCTAGATGTTTTAGACATCGGATCGGGTTAAGTGAACCAGTTGGAAACAATTTAAATCGTGTTAGGTGGGTCAGGGAGATCAAGGTTCAGGATAGGATAAAAATATGACAAAAAATTGTTAAATCCTCTAACATCATGTTTAAGAGGATGGTCAAATCAATTTTACAAAATGAGTTTGGTAACTGGTACATTTTGGGTAGTGGCCAAAATGTAAATTTTTTAAACTGTGGAAAAATGAAAATTTCAAAATAGGAGTCAAAATATTAGAATCTTTAGGGAGCTTTTGTGCAATTACACATTTCCTTAATTTGACATGCGTTTTAAATGAATTTTGTGCAATTACACATTTTGGGTAGTTTCATTTACGTAACTAACTTTTCACTCTTCATTTTCAACAAAACACCAGTCTAAAGTCTTTTTTTCTAGATTTCTTTTCTCCAAAGCACTCTCACTTTGATCTCATAACCATTTTAAAGATTTCTCTTCCTTTTCTTCAAGAATTGTGAAGCAAAACTTGTCAAATCTTAAGGAAAGCAAGGATTGGAGGTAAATCCCGTTCTCAACCTCTAATAAAGGTTCTTTATTGAAATTCCCAAGATTTTTTACTCTCAATTGTTACTCAAAGGCTTTTTGCAGGCTAAACAACACAGGGGTATCGATACGATTTGCCCGCGTATCGATACACTTGGGCTATCTTTGAAAGGCGCACCGATACGCGGAAAGGTTATCGATACCTTTTTCGCAATGAAGCTACTGCCTTCCCGCGCATCGATACAGGTCTCAGGGGTACCGATACTCGACCTTTGTTTTTAGTTAAAAGTACCTTTTAAAGTCTGAAAAGTTATATTTTGGTTCCTGAATGTTGTATGTGCAATAGGATGAGTTTGGGTGGTTCGTTTGTGATGAAATTTTACATGGAAACATGTTTCGTGACTAATTAATGGAAGGTAGTCTTAAAATTGGATTTGTCCTTGTAATGTGCTAAAATTACAGTTTAGTCCTTAAATATGTAACTTGCACAATTGAACCCCTAAACAAACTCCGATCGATGTGCTGTTTTCTTCTAAGTGATTTGTTGAAAACATAGGACTTAAATGCATCTAGGAAAAAGAGAGAGAAAAAGGGTTGTTAATTGAAGTCGGCTCTAGCGAGTTGGTTTCAGTTTTTCCCGTGTAATCTTCTTAGTTCGGGTCGAGCGTCTAGGTCGGGCTAAGGGGGTTACATTTGGTGGTATCAGAGCCAGGTTTCGAAAGGTTAGGATGATGGTAAGTTGTTGATAAGTGATTTGCGATGTGGATATGTGTTTTGGTGATATTTGCTTTGTCTGGTGAATGTTTAAACATGCCTAAGTTGAATATGTGATAGTGATGTTATACATGATGAATGAATACGAATGTAAGTAGTTTTATGATGTTGACTGGGATGAATCTCGATGTTTGAGTTGCATGATGGTTGAGATATGCATGTGGTATGCTTTGTGCTATGCTTGGGGGAAATTGGGATGTCCATTGCCTTATTACCTAGTGAAATGTTTTAAGTGGAAATCAAAGTCTTGGATCCTTTCTTGGAGCTGGCCTGAGCAATTTGTTTTGTTTGTTTTGTAAGTTGTTATCATGCATTCAAAATAATAGCACAATAAACCGGTGAGAGAGTAATGATCTGGTATGATTGTTGTTGCCTTTGGGCAAGGAACATAGGAGTGTGTAAAGTCTCCTAGGGGATAGACGCCTCGATGTGCCTCGGTGTAAGTACAACCTGTGTTGGTTGGGTAAGTGTTGGATTGTATGGCGTCGTGTATATAGGTGACGTTTAGATCTTGTGAATTTGTTAATGCTAAGGTGCATGTGATTGCACTAGCTGGTGGATGTTGTGAGCTGCGGTTAGCACCTACGCAAGTTGATTAGAAGTTGAGTTCAAGGGTTGGCATCGGAGGTATCCAAGGAGTGGATGACCTATATGAATAACATTGTGGAATAAATTAAGTGTAGTAGTGCCATAGTGTAAAGATGAGTTGTATCTCGATTATATAGAGATATGTTAAGTTGGTGGACAACTATGGTTGTGGGCATAGAATCTAATGTTGTGTTCTGGGAGTTCTTTTGAACTGTTTCAAAGGAGAAGTATCTGGGGAATAGATACTTGGATGTTGAGAAATGTGAATCTGTGGTTTAGGTTCGAGATCATAAGTTGTGGTTGAGTTAAGATGCAGATTGTTTAGTTGAGCATGAGTGCTCCTGGATTGGAAGTGGATATGAGACATCGTTGTGTTGACACCTTTATGGTTTGATTCCTGTTGATAAGCCGTAATTGTTGACATACTGGCTACATTGTTTTCGACGTGTTGGTAACACGGGGGAGGTATTTTAGCGGAACCTGAGTTTAATAGCTCGTGCGAGAGGTTCAAGTGCTAGGAAGTGACTTGTGAACTCTAGTTAGCGGTAGCCAGTGTATAAATTGTCATGTTTTAGGAATATCGCTTAGGTTGAGGCGAGGTTGTAGTACTGTTGGACGTGTGGTTCACAGGAGCCATGAGGAGGGATTGCCCTCGTACGGCTAGTGAGGTGCAAACTCTTGCAGCTGGAGCTAATTCATGTTGGAACTTTGGGTTCGTTGACCATATTATGCTTGAGTAACGTTTGATACCTATTAAGTAGGTGGGTCGTATGACCGTGTTAGGGGAGCTTGTCCACGTTTGATCAATGGGGCAGAGCTTTTCACGCATGTTGTTGTAAGTTGCTTTGGAAGTTCTAACTCGAATGTTCTTTTTAGAGGTGTTAGATGTGGAAGTGTGAGTAACCAGTTTCTTTGTTGAAACTATTGTAACGAGGAAAATAGTTTGGGAGATGTCCTTTATCTGTTCAAGGTCATGCAATTCATGTTGATCTACTGGAAATACCGTTTTATGGGTTGGTGTGATTCTTGGAATGGATTGGTTGGTTGAGCATTGAGATGTGGTGGATTTTGATGTTGAGCGTGTTATCCTGAAGCTTGCGGATGATTACGAGGTAGTAATTGTGGGTGAGGATGTGAAGTTCTTATCTAACACAATTGGCTCTTGAAGCGAGTCGGATGACGGAGTTGGGATGTGAAGATTTCTTGGCATACGTGATGAATCCTAGCACAAAGGTAGTACATGTGCAAGATATACAGACTGTATGTGAGTTTTTGGGTGTCTTTCTGGAAGAGTTGCCAGGGTTGCCACCCAACCAGGAGGTTGAGTTTGGTATAGAGTTGTATGAGACTACGACTTCGGAGTCTATTACTCCGTATCGCATAGCACCTAAAGAATTGAAGGAATTGAAGACGCAACTTCAACAGTTGCTTGACCGAGGGTTCATAAAGCCGAGTATTTCGCCTTGGGGTGCACCAGTTTTGTTCGTAAAGAAGAAGGACGGTACCATGCTTATGTGCATTGATTATCGGCAACTGAACAAGTTGACGATTAAGAACAAGTACCCTTTGCCAAGGATCGATGATTTGTTCGATCATTTTCGGGGTGCTTCAGTGTTCTCAAAGATAGATTTGAGGTCTGGGTACTATTAGTTTAAGGTTAAGGATGTGGATGTACCTAAGACAGCTTTCGGACTAGGTACGGCCATTATGAGTTTATGGTGATGCCATTTAGGTTGACAAATGCACTGGCTGCATTCATGGACATGATGAATAGAGTGCTCCATGAGTATTTGGACAAGTTTGTGGTTGTGTTTATCGATGATATTCATGTGTACTCGCGTACCGAGGAGGATCATGATAAGCACTTAAGGATTGTGTTGCAAGTGTTGTTGGAGAATCAACTCTATGCTAAGCTGAGCAAGTGTGAGTTTTGGCCCAGGAAGGTGGTTTTTCTTGGATATGTAGTGTTGGCCGAAGGTATCCGGGTTGATCGACATAAGAATTGAGGCGGTGATGAATTGGAAACCACCTAAGTCAATGACGGAGGTGCGTAGTTTCCTTGGCTTGGTTGGTTACTATCGAAGGTTTGTCGAAGAGTTCTCCATTATTGCTTCTCTTTGACAAAAATGTTGCAAAAGAATGTTTGCTTCGAGTGGACGGATGTTAGGCAGCAAGCTTTCGAAAGGTTGAAGGAAACTTTGACGCAAACTCATGTTTTGACTCAACCAGAATCGGGTAAGGAGTTTGTACTGTATAGTAATGCGTCATACGTTGGTTTGGGATGCGTATTGATGCAAGGTGGAAAGGTTATGGCTTATGCGTCTAGACAGTTGAAAGTGCATGAGCGCAACTATCCCACGCATGATCTCAAGCTCGCGACGGTGGTGTTTGCTCTAAAGATTTGAAGACATTATCTTTATGGTTAGAGATGTGTGGTTTACATCGACCATAAGAGTTTGAGGTCCCTTATGTCTCAGAAGGAATTGAATTTTAGGCAGTGAAGATGGGTGGAATTCCTTAAGGATTATGATCTAACCATTGAGTATCATTCGGGAGAGGTCAATGTTGTGGTCGATGCTTTGAGTAGGAAGGTCATTGTTGAGTTAAGGGCTATGTTTGCTTGTTTGAGTGTATCGCATGATGGAGGCTTGATAGCAGCGTTGCAGGTGAAACCCTCCTTAATTTAGTTGATTAAGGAAGAATAGTTGTTGGATGATTCATTGGTGCCTCACGTTCAGGATATAGTCGATGGAAGGGCTACAAATTTTTTCTTTAATGAAGATGGAGTTCTATGTTCTAAAAGTCGGATAGTGGTGTCGGAAGATGTTGGTTTGAGGCGCACTATTTTGACTGAGGCCCAAAGCAGTCCTTTTTCTATGCATCCCGGCAGTACTAAGATGTATTGATGCTTAAGGGAAGGGTACTATTGGGTGGGGTTGAAAAAGGATGTGGCGGATTTTGTTAGCAAGTGTATGGTTTGCTAGCGGGTGAAGGCTGAGCATCAGTTTCCTTCCGGTTTGTTGCAACCTTTGAGAATACCGGAATGGAAATGGGTGATCGGGGATCGACTTACAAAGTGTGCACATTTCTTGGCTGTGCATACTACGTACATGATGGATAAGCTAGTTGAGCTGTATATTGCTGAGATTGTGCGTTTGCACGGGGTGCCGAAGTCCATAGTGTCAGATAGAGATCTGAGGTTTACAGAGAGGTTCTGGGGGTGTTTGCACCAGGCGCTGGGTACGCGGTTGAATTTTAGCACTTCATGTCATTCTCAGTCGGATGGGCAATCGGAACGAGTTATCCAGGTGCTTAAGGATATGTTGCGATGTTGTGTAATTGATTTCTGGGGTTCTTGGGAAAGCATTTGTTGTGTATGAGGCCTTGTATGGTAGAAAGTGTAGGAAGCCTCTTTGGTGGGCTAAGGCAGGGCAAAAGTTGCTTTCCTTTCCGGATATGATCAAGGGAATACCAGAGAAGGTGAAGCTCATCTGTGAGCGGTTGAAGGCTGCATCGGATCGGCATAAGTCTTATGCGGATTTGAAGCGTAAGGAGATTGAGTTTGCAGTTGGCGAACGTGTTTTTTGAAAGTATCGCCTTGGAAAAAGGTGATGAGATTTGGGCGTAAGGGTAAGCTTAGCTCAAGGTTTATTAGACCTTATGAGGTTGTGGAGCGAGTGGGTCTTGTGGCTTATCGGTTGAGGTTGCCTCCCAAGTTGGAAAAGATCCATGATGTGTTTCATGTTTCGATGTTGTGAAGGTATAGATTGGATTCTTCGTATGTGATGCTTGTTGAAGAGATAGAGCTTGTGAAGGTGTTTGTGGCGACACCGAGAAGTTGAGGAGGCCACATGGGAAAGCATGGCGGTCAGGCTGAGGCAATTCCCGCATCTTTTTCAGATAAAATTTTGAGGACGAAATTTCCTAAGTGGGGAAGAGTTGTAACGCCCAGATTTTGGGCCTAGATGTTTTAGACATCGGATCGGATTAAGTGAACCGATTGGAAACGGTTCGAATCGTGTTAGGTGGTTCAGGGAGATCAAGGTTCGGTATGGGATAAAAATATGACAAAAATTGCAAAATCCTCTAAAATCATGTTTAAGAGGTTGGTCAAATCAATTTTACAAAATGAGTTTTGTAAGTGGTACATTATGGGCAGTGACCAAAATGTAAAGTTCTAAAACTGTGGAAAAATGCAAATTTCAAAAGAGGAGTCAAAATCTTAGAATCTTTAGGGAGCTTTTGTGCAATTGCAGCTTTCGTTAATTTGACATGTGTTTTAAATGAATTTTAAGTAATTGTTTAAAAAGGGGATTTTATTTATTTATTAAATAAAATCATAAAATTGGAAGTTTCATTTACGTAATTAACTTTTCACTCTTAATTTTCAGCAAAACACTTTTCTAAAGTCTTTTCTCCATATTTCTTTTCCCCTGAACACACTCACTTTGATCTCATAACCATTTTAAAGATTTCTCTTCATTTTCTTCAAGAATTGTGAAGCAAATCTTGTCAAATCTTAAGGAAAGCAAGGATTGGAGGTAAATCGCGTTCTCAATCTCTAATCAAGGTTCTTTACTGAAATTCCCAAGATTTTTTACTCTCAATTGTTGTTTTTAACTGAGTTTTGATTATAATTTTGATTTAAGATCAAAATCTTGCAAAACTAAGGTTTAATTCTTGATTTTCGGAGTGTTGTTGATGAGCTCTGTTTTAGATGGATTATAATTGAGTTTTGAGGTGATTATGATGTTGAAAAAGAGTTTTAATGATTTAGATCCCAAAATCCTTGAGTTTTATGATAGTTTTAGTTGTGTTTTTGAAGTGATTTGATGGTTAAATGATTGCTAGAGATATAAGGAAGGTTTAGGTTCTTTTTGGATGTGATTTGATGAATATTAGTGATTGGAAGTGTTGATTGGTTGTTGGGCGTGGTTTAGGAAGCAATCGAATGAGTTTTCGGTTGTTTCGGATCGGTAAATTGGTGTTGTTTTGCTGGGCAACGAGTTTGTGTTTAGTTGTTGGGTTAGAATGCATTTTAATGCATTGGATCTCTGTTTTGATGATCTAAAAGCAGGGGATATTGATCCGAAAGCTAGCGAAGCGATTTTGGAAGCTTCAGACGAGTGATCTTCGCAGCGGCACATGAAGTTTCGTGTATCGGTGAGTGGATGTGTGTTAAAGCTTTGTTAAGCTTGGATACAGGGTGTTGAGAGGTTAGTATAAGCTTCAAACGCTTAGATAATCTCAGAAGTAAGTATGGTTACTTGAACTGTTGTTTTCGGTTTGAAATGGACTCCATGGTTTATCATGCTCATGTTTTTATAATGGTTGTTGCTCACTGTTATGCATGGATTTAAGCATGGTTTTGCTTGTGTTTATCCCATGAAATGGTTTGGTTTGATACAATATGATATGATCTTGTATGAGGTGATATTTGCTATTTGAAAGCATGTTTGATTTTGGGATATGTGATGATTTTAATAATGCATTGAAAACAGTGAGTTAACATGGTTTTAAATGGTATATTGGCTTAGTGATGAGATTTCTAATATCGGATATGTTGGTCGACCAATAGGATATGAAGTGCACTATAATATACAAAATTCGCGCGTGAGATGAATTCTCCGGATTCACAATAGGGGTAGTGCTATCACCAATGGGCAATGCGGGTAGTAGCATCCCGGCCGAAGTGAGATTATGGTGAGGGTAGATTTCACCATGTGACTTGATGGGGGTAGTGCCATCAAGGTATCCGTATATCCGATCATTAATGGATAGGGGTAGTGCTATCCAAGGATGAGGGTAGATTCCATCTGATTCACTTGAAATGCCAATATATGTGTTTATTGTTGCCCATGTATCATGATTATAATGAATGCATAATGGATTATTGTGCATGAGATGCTTGATGGTGAGATATTGCATAGGACAAATCTATGCATGTGAATTAAGCAAGTGAGGCTTAATGTGGATTTGCATTGTGAACAATGGATATGAATTAAGCAAGTGAGGCTTAATGTGGATTTGCATTGTGAACAATGCATGTGAATTAAGCAAGTGAGGCTTAATGTGGATTTACATTGTGAACAATGCATGTGGCTAATGATATATGTGGAACATGGTTAAAGAATGGTTTGCTTTGGTTTTGAAAGCTTGAAATGAGATTGAGCATGATATGGTTTCAACTTGTGTTTTAAAAACTGCATTGTTGATGTGTTTTGAGCAATCTTCACTAAGCGTGTATGCTTATGCTCTCTTTGTTCATTAATGCAGTCAATTTAAGCTTTGGAGGCAGAACTTGCAAGGGGATCGGTGGAAGACTTGGATTGAAGGTAAGCTTTAGTTTTGGACTAGAGTAATAAAGGCAATGGGGGTGTCCAATGCTTTAAATATTGTTGTTATGGTATTTCCTAGTGTTGAGCAAGTTTAGTATGAATTTGGGTTTTTGTAAAATGGCCATTGTATGTTGCTCGAGGAAGAATGATTCTTTTTCGTATGTTTTATGGTATTGCTCATGAGATGCATGCTATAGCTTACTAGAATTACATGTGTTGGATTGGTAAAACCTTTGTAGTTGCATTTAACCATGATTGACATGTAGTGTATGCTTAGGGATGTTTATCTATTGATGCTTGAGCATGATTGGCTGATTAAAATGCGTTTTGGAGTTGAATGTGAAGCCTATCTGGTATGTGTATCGATACTCGGGTTCGAGTATCGATACTCAAAGGCTTTCTGCAGGCTTAATAATACAGGGGTATCATTACGATTTGCTTGCGTATCGAGACAGTTGGGCTATCTTTGAAGGGCTTACCAATACGCGGGGAAGAGTATCGATACCTCTTTCCCAATTGAGCTACTGCCTTTCCGCGTATCGATACATGTCTCAGGGGTACCGATACTCGACTGTTGTTTTCAGTTAAAAGTACCTTTTAAAGTCTGAAAAGTTACATTCTGGTCCCTGAATGTTGTAAGTTCAATAGGATGAGTTTGGGTGGTCCGTTTGTGATGAAATTTGACATGGAAACATGTTTCATGACTAATTAATGGACGGTAATCTTAAAATTTGATTGGTCGTTGTAATTTGCTAAAATCATAGTTTAGTCCTTAAATGTGTAACTTGCGCAATTGAACCCTAAACGAACTCCTATCGTTGTGTCGTTTTCTTCTAAGTGAATTGTTGAACAAATATGACTTAAAATGCATCTAGGAAAATAGAGGGAGAAAAAAGGGTCATTAATTGAAGTCGGCTTTAGTGAGTTGGCTTCGATTTTCCCCGTGTAATCTTCTTAGTTCGGGTCGGGCGTCTGGACCAGGCTAAGGGGGTTACAAGGCCGGGTCGAGGGGGTTACATTTGGTGGTATCAGAGCTAAGTTACGAAAGGTTGGGATGATGGTAAGTTATTGGTAAGAGACGTTATTGTAATCATGTATGCTTTGGTGATGTTTGCTTGATCAGTGAATGTTGAAGCATGTTAAGGTTAGGTATGCGATAGTAATGTGTTTTATATGATAATTGAATATGAATACAAGTTGTTATGATGTCTGATTGGGTTGAATCTTGATTCTTGAGTCGTATGATGGTTGAGATATGTGTGTAGAATGCTTTGTTCTATGCTGGGGAGAAATTGGGGTGCCCATTGCCTTATTACCTAGTGAAATGTTTTAAGTTGAAATCAAAGTCTTGGATCCTTGCTTGGAGCTGGCTTGAGCAATTTGTTTTGTTTGTTTTATAAGTTGTTATCGTGCATTAAGAATAATAGCACAATAAACCGAAGAGAGAGTAGTGATCAGGTATGATTGATGTTGCCTTTGGGCAAGGAATATAGCAGTGTGTAAAGTCTCCTTTGGGCTAGACGCCCTGATGTGCCTCGATGTAAGTACAACCTGTGTTTGTTGGATAAGTGTTGGATTGTATGGCGTCAGATATATAGACGATGTTTAGAGCTTGTGAAACTGTTAATGCTAAGGTGCATGTAACTGCACTAGCTGGGTGATGTTTGTGAGCTGCGGTTAGCGCTTACGCAAGTCGAGTAGAAGTTGAACTTGTAGGTTGGCACCGGAGGTATCCAGGGAGTGGATGACTTGTATGAATAAGATTGTGGAATAAATGGAGTGTAGTGATGCCCATAGTGTAAAGATGGATTGTACCCCGGTTATATAGAGATGTGTTTAGTTAGTGGACAACTGAAGTTGTGGGCATAGAACCTGATGGTGTGTTCTGATAGTTCTTTTGAGTAGTTAAAAGGAGAAGTATCTGGGGGTTAAATACTTGAACGAGGAGAAATGTGAATTTATAGTTTGGGGTTTAAATCGTGAGTTGTACTTGAGTTAGGGTACATATTGTATAGTTGCAACAGGTGTGCTCCTGAATTGGAAGTGGATGTGAGACATCGTTGTGTTGGCACCCTTATGGATTGGTGCCTGTTGATAAGCCATAATTGTTCATTTACTGGCTACATTGTTTTTGATGTGTTGGTAACACGGGCGAGGTATTTTAGCGGAATCTGAGTGTAATAGCTCGTGCGAGAGGTTTGAGCGCTAGAAAGTGAGTTGTGAACTCTAGTTTAGTGGTAGCCAGTGTACGAATGGTCATGTTTTAAGAGTATCACCTGGGTTAAGGCGAGGTTGTAGTACTGTTGGATGTGTGGTTCACTGGAGCACTTGAGAAGGGTTTGCCCTCGTGCGGCTCGTGAGTTGCAGGCTCCTGTGGCTGGAGCTAGTTCATGTTGGAACTGTGGATCCACTGACCATATGAGGCTTGAGTAACGTTTGATACCTATTAAGTAGGTGGGGTATAGCTTTTCACGCTTGTTGTTGTAAGTTGCTTTGGAAGCTGTGACTCGAATGTTTGTTGCGGAGGTGTTAGGTGTAGGGGTAAGAGTGGTTAGTTTCTTTGGTGAAATTGTTGGTACAAGAAAACTTGATAGGGGATGTCCATTATCTATTCAAGGTCATGAGTTTTCAGTTGACTTAATGTAACTACTTTTTTATGGTTTTGATGTGATTCTTGGGATAGATTGGTTGGATGAGCATCGAGCTGTAGTAGATTTTGATGTTAAGCGAGTTACACTGAAGCTTGCGGATGATTACGAGGTAGTAATCCTAGGCGAGAACGTGAAGTTCTTGTCTAACGCAATTTTGGCTCTTAAAGCGAGTCAGATGTTGGAGTTGGGATGCGAAGCTTTCTTGGCGTATGTGATGAATCCAGGTATGAAGTACGTGCGTGTGCAAGACATATGAACTGTGTGTTAGTTTCCAGGTGTCCTTCCGGAAGAGTTGCCTGGATTGCCACCCAATCAAGAGGTTGAGTTTGGTATCGAGTTGTATGAGAATACGACTCCGGTGTTCATTTCTCCTTATCGCATGGCACTTAAGGAGTTGAAGGAGTTGAAGGCACAACTGCATGAGTTGCTTGACCGAGGGTTCAAAAGGCCAAGTTTTTGGCCTTGGAGTTCACCAACCTTGTCTGTAAAGAAGAAAGATGATATGATGCGTATATGCATAGATTATTGGCAACTGAACAAGTTGATGAGTAAGAACAAGAATCCTTTGCCGAGGGTCGATGATTTGTTTGACTAGTTTCGTGGTGCTTTGGTGTTTTTGAAGATTGATTTGAGGTCAGGGTATTAACAGTTGAAGGTTAAAGATGTGGATGTACCCAAGACAGCTTTTCGGACTAGGTACGACCACTATGAGTTCTTGGTGATGTTGTTTGGGTTAACAAATGCACCGGCTGCTTTTATGGATATGATGAATAGGGTGTTTCATGAGTTTCGTGATTAGTTTGTGGTTGCGTTTATCGATGATATTCTTGTGTACCCACGTACCGTGGGGGATCATGATAAGCACTTGAGGATTGTGTTACATGTGTTGTTGAAGAATCAGCTTTATGCTAAAGCTGAGCAAGTGTGATTTTTGGCTCAAGGAAGTGACTTTCTTTGGACGTGTGGTGTCAACCGAAGGTATTCGGGTTGATCCACACAAGATTGAGGCGGTGATAAGTTGGAAGACGCCTAAGTCGGTGATGGAAGTGCGTAGTTCCCTTGGGTTGTCTAGTTATTACCGAAGGTTTGTCGAAGGCTTCTCTAAGATTGTCGCCCCTTTGACCAAGTTGTTACAAAAGAATGTTTGCATCGAGTGGACGGATGTTAGGCAGCAAGCTTACGAGAAGTTGAAGGAAGCTTTGCCGCAAGCTCCTGTCTTGATTCAACCAGAATCGAGTAAGGAGTTTGTAGTTTATAGCGATGCATCATATGTTGGTTTGGGTTGCGTGTTGATGCAACGTAGGAAGGTTGTGGCTTATGCTTCTAGACAGTTGAAAGTCCATGAGCGTAACTACCCTACGCATGATCTCGAGCTTGCAGCGGTGGTGTTTGCTTTGAAGATTTGGAGACACTACCTTTATGGTGAAAGGTGTGTGGTTTTTACCAACCATAAGAGTTTGAAGTATCTTATGTCTCAAAAGGAGTTGAATCTTAGGCAACAAAGATGGTTGGAGTTGCTTAAGGATTACGATCTGACCATTGAGTATCATCTGGGAAAGGCCAATGTGGTGGCTGATGCCTTGAGTAGGAAGGTAGCTGTTGAGCTGAGAGCTATATTTGCTCGTTTGAGTATATCGTGTGATGGTGGCTTGATAGCCGAATTACAGGTGAAACCTTCCTTGATTCAGTTGATTAATGAGAATCAGTTGTTGGATGATTCGTTGGTGCCTCATGTCCATGATTTAGCTGATGGTAAGGTTACAGATTTCTGCTTTAATGATGATGGAGTTCTATGTTACAAAAGCCAGATAGTGGTACCAGAAGATGTTGAGTTGAGGCGCACTATTTTGACTAAGGCTCATAGCAGTTATTTTTCTATACACCTTGGTAGTACTAAAGATGTATCGTAGCTTGAAGGATGGGTACTATTGGGTGGGTTTGAAAAGGATGTGGCTGATTTTGTAAGCAAGTGTATGGTTTGCCAACGGGTGAAGGCTGAGTATCAGTTTCCTTCCGGTTTGTTGCAGCCTTTAAGGATATCGAAGTGGAAATGGGAAATGATTACGATGGATTTTGTGTTCGGGTTTCCCTTGACAGCATCAAGGAAGAACTCGGTGTGGGTGATTATGGATCGTCTTACGAAGTGTGCACATTTCTTGGTTGTGCATACTACGTATACGTTGGATAAGTTAACTGAGTTGTATATTGTTGAGATTATGCGTTTTCACGGTGTGCCCAAGTCCATAGTGTTGGATAGAGATCTGAGGTTTACAGCATGGTTTTGGGAATGTTTACATCAGACGTTGGGTACGCGATTGAATTTCAGCACTTCATATCATCCTCAATCGGATGGGCAGTCGGAATGAGTTATCCAGGTGCTTGAGGATATGTTGCGATGCTATGTGATTGATTTCCAAGGTTCTTGGGGAAAAGCATCTACCGTTGGTTGAGTTTGTTTATAACAACAGTTTTCAGGCAAGTATACAAATCGCACCGTATGAGGCCTTGTATGGGAGGAAGTGTAGAACGCCTCTTTGTTGGGCTGAGGCGGGGCAAAAGTTGTTTTTTTTTTCAGATATGCACAAGGGAACAAATGAGAAGGTGAAGCTCATATGTGAGTGGTTCAAGGCTGCAATGGATCGCCAGAAGTCTTACGTGGATTTAAAGCGTAAAGAGATTGAGTTCGCGGTTGGAGATCGCGTGTATCTTAAGGTATCGCCTTGGAAGAAGGTGATGAGGTTCGGACGTAAAGTAAAGCTTAGTCTAAGCGTGTTTGGACCTTATGAGGTTGTGGAACGGGTTGGTCCTGTAGCTTATCAGTTTGAGGTTACCTCCTAAATTGGAGAAGATTCAGGATGTGTTTCATGTATCTACGTTACGGAGGTATAGATCGTATCCTTCACATGTGGTGCTAGTTAAGGAAGTTGAGTTGAATTCAGATTTATCCTATGATGATGAATCTGTGAGAATTCTGGATACGAGTAGCAAAGTTCTTCGTGGCAAGACGTTTGAGCTTGTGAATGTATCGTTATGACATTAAGGAGTTGAGGAGGTTGCGTGGGAAAGTAAGGTCGATGGATTGAGTCAGTTCCGTGCCTTTCTCATTCAAGCAAAATTTCGAGGATGAAATTTCCTAAGTGGGGGAGAGTTCTAACACCCCGATTTTGGGCCTAGATGTTTTGGGCGAGTCGGGTTGGGCCGGTGGAACCGGTGTCGGTTGTTCGAACCGTTAAAAGGTGGTTTAGGGAAATCAAGGTTCGGGATGGGATACAAATATGATACAAATTCCTAAAATCCTCTAAAATGATGTTTAAGAGGTTGGTTAAATCAATTTTACAAAATTGGTTTTCTAAAAGGTACATTTTGGGTAGTGACCAAAATGTAAAGATTTAAAAGTTGTAAAATTGTGTTTTTCAAGGAGAATAAAAAATCTTAGAATCTTTAGGGAGCTACTTGGCAATTATGCCTTTTCCCTAATTTGGCATGTGTTTTAAATGTTTATTAAATAATTAAAAAGGTTTTATTTAATTAATTAAGGAAAGTTAGTTAATCGATTAATGAAACTTTTGACGAGCTTTTCATTTCTCACTTTCACTTCAGCCAAACACTCTTCATTTTCTCTCAATTTTCCAGAAATCCTTTTCTTTCAAATCTTCTCTTGATTCTTATCTTTTTTTTAATGATTTCTTCCATTTTCCTTCAAGTTTCTTCAAGCAAATCTTGCCAAATTAGAGGAGAAGCAAGGATTGGAGGTAATTTTCGTGCTATCCCTATAATCTAAGTTCTTTAATGAAATTCCAAAGATATTTGACTCTTTAATACTGATTTTGATTGAGGTTTTGTTGTTAGATTGTTAAACTCTTGAAATCTTGATTGAAAAATAGATTTTAAGGTGATTTTCAGAGTTTGATTTAAATGGTTGGTTTGAGATTGTTTCTAATCGAGTTTTGAAAGGTTTTTGGTATTGAAGTGGAGTCTTAATCATATAGATCTCGAAATCCTTTAGATCCTTATTTTTGAAGTGCTTTTGGGTGAGTTTTGAGGTGTTCTTCAAGAATTTGAGTTGCTGGAGGTATAACGATGGTTTTAGGTTGTTTTGGATGTTGATCAATGCCTAAAATGTGTTGGATGAGTTGGGTAATGGCTGGGCGGAGGTTATAGGTCAATCGATTGAGTTTTCGGTTATCTCGGATGGGTGTTTTGGTGCTTTAGAGCAGGGTTTCGGGATTTCTTGTGTGTGTTGGAGTTTTGGATGCATTTTAATGCATTGAACCTCTGTTTTGATGTGTTGAAAACAGGGGATAGTAATCTGAAAACAAATTAAGTGTTTTTTTAGGCTTCAGAAGATCGGTAGTCGCGTCGGCATACATGGTTTCGCGAGTCGGTGAGTGGAATTTGGTTTTCCAGCGTGTAAAAATTTTAGAAAAGGTTTTGGGAACTTAGTAAGAGCTTGAAACGCTTTACTAAGTTCGAAAGTAAGTAAAGTGAATTTCTCTCTCGGATTGTGCTAGTTTTGAACCTTTGATTGCAGTTGGTTTTAATTGCATTTACCTACTATTTTAAAGATGTTTTGAATATGTGAAATGAGGTTGATGATGCCATGTGGTTTAAGGATGCACTAGGTAAGTGATCCTTGTATGCATGTGTCGACGCATGAGGTTTGAAGCATGGTTTAATGCTTGATTTATGGCTTATCATGAATGCTTTGTAAAAACAGTGAGGTATGCATGTGATATGGATTATATTGGCAAGTGATGTTGTATAAAATGTTTTATAAATGAAATCAGATATAGTTAGTCGGCTATAGGATTGAGTGCACTATAAACAAGTCGCCTTGGATGTTGAGGGGTTGTGATTGTACTGAATACTCCATCCAAGTACCCTGACGATTGAGGATTGTTTAAGGTTGCAACGGTTGAGGGTAGCTCCCGGGTGCGAACCTTGTGTGTGTCTCGTCTCTCGTTAGTGGATTATACATCTACCGATGAGTGGTGTTGAGGGGTTGTGATTGTATCGAATACTACACCACTAGTGTCACAGCGATGGAGAGTCGCTCTCGTGTGTGAACCTTGAAATGCCGGTAGAGTGTATGAAGGGTGTGGGACAACCCTTGGTAATCCGTGTATTCGATATATGTTTTTGAGATTGTTGTTTATCACTTGTGAGCCAATATAATGAAAGGAAACATTGTGGAAAATGTTGTTGATGCATAATTTGAAAGATGCATGTTTTGGTTTAAGCTTAGCATAAATGTGATTATGCTTGGAAGGCTTGTATTATTAGTAGCAATAATTTAATTGCTGGTATTATACGTATCATGTTATGTGATGTTCATTACAATGGTTTGAGGATAAAGTGCATGTTTTGTCAAAGGAGGCTTGATGGTTTTGAAAAGAGTGAAAATGGTTTTGTGCATTGATGATGTTTTCGGTTTGAGTAATTCTCACTAAGCTTGTGTGCTTATGCTCTCTTTGTTCATCAATGCAGTCAATTTAAGCTTTGGAGGCAGCATTTGCAAGGGGATCGGTGGAAGACTTTGATTGAAGGTAAGCCTTGGTTTTGGACTAGTGTAATAAAGGCAATGTGGTTGTCCGATGCAATGAATGTTAACGATTTGTTGATTTCTGGTTTTGAGCAAGTTTGTGATGTATTTTTGGACTTGTAAATGGCCTTTGAGTTTTGGTATATGCTTGCTTTTGGATTGTAGCCTTTTGGTGCTTTTATCTTTTAGGAAGTATGCCTCTGGTTCCATTGCCTCCGAGAATGATGCTTTGATGTTGTTTATGCTGCGTATGAGTTTCCATTGATAAGTATTTAAGTTGTATGAATGTTAGGACATGTGCCGGGTTGGTTGCGGAGGGTGAAAATGAATTAAACCAGGTTTTTAGAAAATTGCAGGCCCGGGCATTTCAGAACGCCCTTATCTGTTTCAGAACGGTGGCCTGAAATGGCCTTGATGTTTCGAAACGGTGAGACTCGTTCCAGAACATTTTGCCTCTGTGAACCATTGTACCAGAACTTGTCTAGAGGGGTTTCGTAACTGTCAGGCGTTTTGGAACGAGCATCAATGTTTTGAAACGGTCGTACCGATATGGGGCTCCCTATTCCAAAACACCAGACCGTTGAGTGCGGAATTTGAACTCATTTGAGGTTTTTCTTGCATTTTGGTCCCTATTTGCCTTGTATGCAATTGGATGGGTTCTAAAGGTTTTTTCGAGCTGAGCTATCACCGAGAGGCATGTAATGAATCTAGTTGAAAGTTTTTAACTTAAATTTTGTAAAAGTCATTAAAGTTCATCAAATTTACAAAATGGTCCCTAAACCTTAATCGACTTTAATTATTTAGCGAATGTGTTGATGGTTTAACTGTTGCTTGTGTGTGTGCACATAGGAACCTAAGTTGTATCTAGACAAGATAAAAAGGGTCATTTATTATGATAAACCTTCCCGGTTTACTTCAATATTCCCCGCGTGATCCGTTTGGTTCGGTCTATCGGCTAGGCCGGGTCGAGGGGGTTACAGCCGTGCCTCGAACGAACGACGAGGGCGGCCGAAAAATGCAAAGATCAGAAGGTGGTTTAGGGGTTTCGACGGGGCTTCAACTCTCTCTCTCTCTCCACGATGAACGGCGGTCGTTCAGCGCGAGTGGAGCACTGGGTTAGGATCGGGGTGCGATGGCGCACTCGGCAAGGGTGGTGGTGAGTGCCACGGCGGTGCGGTGGGGCGAATCAGTGTTGAGCTCGGTGGTGTTAGGTGAGAGAGACTACGTTTTAATAATTTCATATTCAAATAGCCACTAATTAGGTAGGTGGAAGGTCAGATCGAGCTTTAATTAGCCTAGGTGCAAGACATGTAAAATTCAAAAGAATCACGGAGGGCCTTAATCATCAAGAGCCAATTAGCTCAGTTGGCTGGGTCATTAGCCTTGCCACACATAGGTTGTGGGTTTGATTCCCACAACCAACAACTCCCCTTACTTCTTTTTTTATTGATTAGTGGCTAGATTGGTAATTGTTTTTGCTATAATTTTGATGGAATAAATGACTTATGATGCTGAAATGTGGGTTGTTCTATGCTTTTTCGTGAAGGACCGTGTGGCTAGAAATTAGACTGGAAAAGCTGAAATCTGCAAAAGTTCTAGATTCGTGGTTGGATTCATGGGCATGAACTGGGGCATGAATGTTGATTGGACGCCACGTTAGCACCTTCTAGAAGCTGACATCAGCAGTGGTGATAACCTATCAACCGCGTATCAGATAGCCTATCAAGCGGATTTTAAATTTCATACTTTGATATTATCTTATGTATTTATTTTGGATTATTTTGGGATTTATCTTTTTAGGGTTTTAGATTTTTTTAGATACTAAAAATACCCCACTTTGGGGTGAGATCAAATCATCACTTGCTCTTGTTTTCATTAACTTGGAGTTTAATACATTCCTTCTTTATTTTCTCCATTTCCTTTTTTTACATTTCCCTTGTTAAAAACTAAGTATGGTTTCATTACAAACCATGCTTAGCTAAATCAGCATAGCCAAGATCAACGCCAAAACCCAACTTACCTCGTGAGATTAGAAACGTTCTTCAAACCTTCAACATATTTTTTGATTCTCGGAAAAATACGTTAGGCAATCGGCTTAATCTTTAAGCATCGCGTTTGCTTCATCCGGGAAAGTGCATGTCGTGGTGAAGTCATCTTGATCTACCGTTGGGGACGAGAAAAGTCTTGTAGCTGATTCAATTCCCTAAGAACAAACTTAGTGGCGGTCCACTAAGGGGAAATAAGATCGAACTTGATTCTCCTTGAGACAATTGTCCGAGCACGGGATTCTTCAGCACTAAGCGCAACGTTTATTAGTATCGATTGTTGTGGCTAATCAACTCAACACTTAGTTCCAAGGATTGCCATGGTAACCGAGTTTACCTTAGAGAAGCAAGTTACAAGGGTTGGGCCTTATAGACTGTAACCGGCAAGAGATTGAAGTAAAATCACTTCAGTGATCGAGAGAAGCTGTGGCAAAGCGGAGCTTGAGGCTAACTTAATTCATAATTATCTTCAATTATTTTATTGATTTACTTATTTATTTTAGTCATTCGATTTAATTCTTGCAAACCCCCCTTTTTGGTTACTTGTAGATTTCCTGGTTAAAGGTCAAAAGCGATCAATATTGGAAACTACCTAGTCCCAGTGGATCGACCCTTACTCTCTCTCTATACTATTTATTTTAATTATTTCTTTGAGTTTAAGGAAATTATTTTGACACTATACGACACGTGTTAAAATTGGCGTGGTTGCCGGGGAACTACGACAAAAGTTACTAATATCGTTTTATTTGATTTATGACCAGGAGTAATCCGGGGGAACAAGTTGAACTCATCCCGGAGATCAAAGCACTAGCCCAAAGACTGCACGCACATACACTTCGGGAAAAGAAACAAAGACTACGTCAACAACGCCTAGAACGAGATCTAGAGATAACATCTGAAGTAGGATCGAACTTTGAATACACCGACGAAAATTCCTATCCGATGAGAGACGGAGAACAAACTATTCGCCAGCTAAATGCGGCACCCGATGGAAAACAACCGATTTTCATTACCTTCCCAAATGGCACAACACCATTTGTGCTAAAAACGAGTTTGATTCACCTTTTACCTACTTTCCATGGCTTGCCAACAGAGAATCCGCATAAACATTTGAAAGAATTTCATATGGTTTGTCTAAGTACAAAACCTCATGGATTATCCGATAACCAGGTTAAACTTCGAGCTTTCCCCTTTTTTATCTAATATAGCAAAAGATTGGTTATTCGATCCACCCCCTAATTCTATTACCACTTGGACGAATATTGGGAGCGCTTTAAATAGTTGTGCGCAAACTGTCCACAACATGGATTGTCGGAGCAAACGCTTCTCCAATATTTTTATGAAGGGTTAACACTGATGGACATGAAAGTAATAGATGTGGCAAATGGAGGAGCTCTAGTCAATATAACTCCTACAGCAGCGAGAACATTGATATCTACCATGGCCGCCAATTCGCAACGGTTTAACCAATTAAGTGAACCATCTCGAAGGGTTCACAAGGTAAGTACAGTTACATTAGAAAATAAAATCGATAAATTAGCTAAAATTGTGCAATCTCTTGTTGCAGAGAAAAGGAAAACAACTAGACTTTTCAGAATCTGTACTAGCCCAAAGCATCCTACGGACTGTTGTCCGATGATACAAGAGGAAGACGTTGCAGAAGCAAATGCCATAGGGAATGCATATAATTCAGGATGGAGAAACTAGACGAACTTCGGTTACGTACAGAATCAGAGACCAAATCAGCAGTACCAACATAGGCAACCGTATCAACCAAGGCCGCAACAAACACAACAGACATCATTGGAAGCGTTGATAGAAAAGTTAGCGATTACCCAGGAAAAATTTCAAAATCGCACTGAGTCTCATTTCCAAGAAATAGACAAACAAATAAGTCAACTAACGTTAGCGGTAAGTCGCTTAGAATCCAAAGGGAAATTACCTTCTCAAACGGAGCCCAATCCGAGAGAGAATGTGAATGCCATCACTCTATGAAGCGGTACCATCGTCGAACCAAAAGCCACGGAGGAAGGCATTCAAAGGAAAGGTAAAGAGAAATCACCATCTTCCACTGAGAAAGGTATATCCAATCCACCTTTTGCGCCTACTCCCTACGCTACACCACTCCTTTTCCCCTCGAGGTTGGTGAAGCGCGACAAACAAGCCGAAGAGAAGGAAATTTTTGATGTATTTCGGAAAGTGGAGATTAACATCCCACTTCTGGAAGTAATCAAGAAAGTGCCTCGATACGCGAAATTCTTGAAGGATCTTTGTACAAATAAAAGGCAACTTATTGAGATTGAAAAGGTAAACTTGGGAGAAAACATATTTGCGGTTTTTCAGCGACGGTTACCGCCAGAGTTAAAAGACTAAGGTATGTTCACAATCCCTTGTAAAATAGGTAAGGTTGGTATTAAACGTGTCATGTGTGATTTAGGCACTTCAATTAATGTTATGCCTCTTTCTTTATATAAATCACTTTCTGATGAACCTTTAAAAGATTCAAAAGTGATTGTGCAGTTGGCAGATAGATCCGTAATATAGCCGGAAGGACTCCTCGAGAATGTCTTAGTCCAGGTAAATAATCTTATTTTTCCGGCAGATTTTTACGTCATCGACATGGAAAATGACCGGACTAACACAGCTTCTGAAATTCTCCTTGGACGCACATTCCTTAGTACAGCAAATACAAAAGTTGATGTTAGGAGTGGTGTTCTTACCATGGAATTTGATGGTGAGATTGTTAAGTTTGATGTCTATAAGGCGATGAAACATCCAGATTCTATGGCAAATGTTAGCTTCGTCGGTATTTATGAACCTTTAGTTGGTGAACATGTTGAATCTAACTTATCTAATGGTTTGTGTAACCCCCTCGTCCCGGTCCGGCGACTGATCGGTTCGAGCGGGTTACATGGGGATAACCTGAGGCGAAACCCGTTAAGCCTCCACTTCGGTTAACAACCCGAGAAAACTTTCTCATTTATTATTATCTTGTCTAGATGCATTATTATTTCCTATGTGAAACAACAACAGTGGAAGCAACAAGCGAGGCGATCAACCCAAACAGCATACCAAAAACAACCCATTTAACTTAAACTACAGGTCGTATCGAAACGCCCAGAGGGTGTATCGATACACCTTGACTAGGTCAACTGGTCAAATTCGACCTGAGGAGACCGTATCGAAACGGGTGTTGACCGTATCGAAACGCCATCATCGGTCAACTTCTCGTGGTCAACGCTACGAAGACCATTCCGAAACGCCTAGGACCATTTCGATACCCTCAATTTCTCGTCAAAATCTCAGATTTCGAGTAGCAAAATCATATCGAAACGCCCCCTTTGCGTATCGAAACGCCTGGCCTGAAACAAGGGATCCGTATCGAAACGGGACCAACCGTTTCGATACACCTGCTACGAATAGACAGGTTTTAGCTGGTTTATGGCACAAGGCTGCCCCAAAACACCAACTAAGACCTCCAACAACCAACATGCATCACTCTATGGAAACACCACACACAACAAGCAAGCTTAACACACTTCATGCATATAAAATCCATACATTGATAGGAAGCATCAATTCAACAAAAGATTCATACATAGCATTTAAAGGATTTCATGCTTAGAGCCAACATTCACAAACATTCAAGGTAAGAAATAAAGCATGGTTTACAAATCAAAACAAGGCATCCACAAGCCATACCAACATCAATATATTAAGGAGTCTAAACATGCTCCTAAGACATCACATCAACATACATCAAAAGCTCAAATCCCATTGCTTGACTATTACATTCTCATAACTTAAAATACATACTTGATAAAACCAAAAGCTCAACTAGCGCACTTGGAGGCCCTCTCCTTGAACAAGCAACCCACGAACTACGGATCTGCATTGTCAAACAAAAGAGAGCGTAAGCATAAATCTTAGTGAGGGTAAGCTCATAAAACAAACCTCGACAATGCAGGGTCCAATCACTAGCACACAACCAAGGTAGAATGCATGATCTTACCTTCGAACCACATGAGTCAAGATATAAATGATGCATCAACATAATTATCAACATCATGCCATGCTCAATAACTCATAAGCTCAACACATGGAAATACATATATCAATGTATTAACAAACACATTCCTCAATCCATATTGGCACCTAACTATGACCCATATACGCGGATAACCGTTGGAACTCACATCCAACCACAACCATTACCTTACGGTGGGATTACACTCATCACCGTTTCACGTGAAGGGGATTCCACTCATCCACACGCCCCGTCGATGGGATTCCACTCATTGTCGATGGGAACCCGTACTCCATCTTGTTGACTATCATCACCAAGACCACGCGCGCATTTAGACTATCGTGTGCGCACTAAACATCCTAATGATCGATCATTGTACCCAAGCATACTAGTGCCAATACTAACACAATTCATAACCTTTCACAACACCATTTCATATCAACTTCCGTGCTTAGCACGTACTCACCATGACTTACCGTCATGCACAAACCACATGCATATAACAATGCATCAATGCAATGCCTCAACACACATGTATAACACAATATACATAACCACCATAATCACAATTAAACATGAGGCATACTCAACAATTAAAGTTCAACCAAAATCTCTAACTAAAGTTTGGGATTAGACTACCAATCTAATCCCAACTCTAGGTGGGTCTACCAAGCCCAACCTAGTTCACATGCTTGAACCAACCTTTGAAAATCAATTTTAAACCATGTTGAAATCATTAACCACTCACCGACTATTCCAAGCTCAACCACACTAGCCGATCAAGCTCCCAGCGGTTCCGAATTCGTTCCCGAGGCTTCACCAACACGATTCCTTGCTTCTAACCGTCCCAACACAAACAAAACAACTACAAATCAGTCCACAAACCAATGTAGCAACCCGGAACACAAACCAAGCACAAAACACATGATTTCAAGCTAAGGACAACCCCAAAATCCTCATTCTCGAGCAGCCCTTAAGCACAGCCAAAAACTATTGATTCAAATACCTTTAACACTCTCGAAAGCTTCCAAAACAACTCCTAACTATCAACCAACCATCAGCCATCAAAACTTCACCCAAAACAGCCCCAAAAACAACCTAAAACCCTCCTAAAACATCTCAAAAACCCAATTTCGGGAATCAACATAAAACCTTGTAAAAATCGAGTATGTTGGACCTTTAAGATGCTTTTAACTTATCTAACAACATTAAATCAAAAACTCATCTAAAGGTTATCAAAGTTTGGATTTTTATCTTCAAAACTTAAAAACTCAAAATGTAAAAATCGTGAGCTTTTATGAAAATAAAGGTATGAGCTTGTAGAGAATGGTAAGGAGAAGTCAAAAATGGGTTTACCTTTGAAAAATCCCCAACAACAAGCAAGAAGGATGATGGAACAGTGAACTTGAAGGGGAGGGGAAACTTGTCGTGAAAATGAAATGGAAGGGAAGGGAAGAAGATGATAGAAAGACTATTTTAAATAAAAATGGGCTTTATTTTTCAAAGGCTCTGAAATTACAAGAATGCCATTAATGAGATGGCCATCTTCCACTATTCCAAAATCCATGAAATTTTGGGTTTCAAATTAAAATTGAGTCCAACATATTAAATGAATTTTTAAAACGAAAAGGAAAAACCCGAAACATTATTTTAATATTATTTTCACCCGACCCCCAAACTCGGGTGTTATAGTTTGTGTAGGGAATTGGAAAGCCATGACGAAAAAATTAGGGAGTTTAAAAATATTTCATTTGTCAATTATGATCTACACTTAACTCTCTAAAAATTAAAAATTTCACATCCATTCTGCAGGCACCGAATATCGAGTTAAAATTACCGCCGGATAAAATAAAGAGTAAAGGAGATATTTTTTCAAACAAAACAAAGGAATGTCACGGTCGTAAAATTTCTCATAGAGAAATTCTTAGTTGGACTAAGCGCATGAATTTGAAGAAGTGTTTTTCGCATAACCTATAGTCTGAACCAGGTCATCGAGCTAAAGACATTAAACAAGCGCTTAATGGGAGGCAACCCATTGTTTTTATTTTGTTTATTTTCGTTATTTAATTTAGTACATTTATTTACATTATTTAAATTACTGCTTTTATTTATATTGTTTTATTTTTTTTAGGTACCCAGAATTTCTGATCGAATAAATTCCAATAGATCTTATATGCTATACACGTAGATAAGCAGCAGGGAAAATATTCTGGCGCATGTTAGCAAAGCCCACCATCATCGTGCATGATAGCAAAGCCCATATCCTTTCCCTTTCAATTAAATTTATCCTTTTAAATAAATATATATATATATTAAACCCACATGAGACCACATCAATATATATATATTTTAAGTTTTTAATATATATATATATATATTATTGTATTATTTATTTTAAACCCCTACCCGTGGGCCTCATCGCATCTTTCAAATTCATATCCTTATTTTAAATCGAAAACTTATCCCCACCTTTATCTTATTTAAAAAAAATTTAACCATGGATCCCACAAATATCCCATGTGTTGATTACCCTTATCTTTATCTCTCACCCCTTTTCAAATAGAATTTAATTAATTTTTTTACCCCACCAATCCTTATCCCTGTCTTTTCCTTTTTAATTTTTTAAACCCCATGGGCCCGCATTCTTCTATCAATATCTTATTAAATAAAAACATTCTAAAAACTTCATCCCCACGTGATTTTTTTCAAAACCTAGCAAACTAAATTTTTCACGCACAACCGCCTCTCCCCCCTCCTTCACATTCATCTTCATCGACCTTTCAATCAACCTCCATGGTGAACGACAACAACAAGCAAATGTACCTTCTCTGATAGAACTCGAGCTATCACCCATTCATGTCGCGATCATCATTAGAACGGGGAGTTTCCTATTCCTTCTCTTTTACTTTCTTTTGTATTTTGGGACAAAATGACTTAAGTGAGGGGGTGGACATCTTGTCAAATTCCTTTCTTGCTTGTCTGATAGTTTGCCTCATAATTTTACTTGCTAGCTATTGTTCTTTAGATTTGCCTTGTTCCTTTGGTTGCCGTATGATTTTGGGAGTCTTAACTTGTTAGAAACTTTAGGATTGCATGATGGATTATAACTTGAATAGTATTTTTATTATCCTTTTTAACATTTCATGACTAGTTAATTTAAAAAATCTATGAAGGATATTTTTTTGATCTTTGTCCCTTTAAGTGTGCCAAACTAATCTTAGCATTCTAGATCTTGTATCTGAGTATCAGTCAAAGTTATATGCATGAATTTGATGGTAAACGAAAAAAGAAAATAAAAGAAAAGAAAAAGAAAAAAACAAAAGCTAGAGGTGTCTATCACTGGCTCTAGCAAGCAAATGAATAAAAAGCTAGAAGTGCCTACCACAGGTTCTAGCAAAGAAAAATAAAGTTTATGCCTCTTGTTCAACTTGTAGTTGAGATTGGATTTCATCACAAGTCTATTAATGCTTTGGTTAGTTTTGCTACACTTGATGCACTTTCAGTAGCTTGAATAATTCCTTGTATGGGTTCTTAATATAATTGGCTGTAGGATGTTTTTTGTCTAATATTTTCTGCTATTTTTACTATGGCCCATGTGCATCTTGAATTTCTTTGGTGTCGAGATAACTAACTCATATTGTAGGAAAGGGAACTTTGTGAACCTAAGAGTGAGAATTTGGTCTTAATCTTTGATACTTTAGGGCAAGCATCGAATAAGTGAAGGGGAATTTAATGAGTGGCTAGATTGGTTATTGTTTTTGCTATAATTTTGATGGAATAAATGACTTATGATGCTGAAATGTGGGTTGTTCTATGCTTTTTCGTGCATGACCGTGTGGCTGGAAATCAGAATGGAAAAGGCCAAAATCTGCAAAAGTTCTGGATTCGTGGTTGGATTCATAGGCATGAACTGGGGAATGAATACTGACTGGACGCCACGTCAGCACTTTCTAGAAGCTGACATCAGCAGCGGTGATAACATATCAGCCACGTATCAGATAGCCTATCAAGCGGATTTTCAATTTCAAACTTTGATATTATCTTATGTATTTATTTTGAATTATTTTGGGATTTATCTTTTTAGGGTTTTAGGTTTTTTTAGATACTATAAATACCCCACTTTGGGGTGAGATCAAATCATCACTTGCTCTTGTTTTCATTCACTTGGAGTTTAATACATTCATTTTTTATTTTCTACATTTCCTTTTTTTACATTTCCCTTGTTAAAAACTAAGTATGGTTTCATTACAAACCATGCTTAGCTAAATCACCATATCCAAGAGCAACGCCAAAACCCAACTTACCTCGTGAGATTAGAAACGTTATTCAAACCTTCAACATCTTTCTTGATTCTTGGAAAAATAGGTTAGGCAATCGGCTTAACCTTTAAGCATCGTGTTTGCTTCATCCCAAAAGTGCACGTCGTGGTGAAGTCATCTTGATCTACCGTTGGGGACGAGAAAAAGCTTGTAGTTGATTCAATTCCCTAAGAACAAACTTAGTGGCGGTCCACTAAGGTGAATTAATTTCAGACTTTATTCTCGTTGAGACGACTGTCCGAGCACGGGCTTCTTCAGCACTATGCGCAACGTTTATTAGCATCGATTGTCGTGGCTAATCAACTCAACACTTGGTTCCAAGGATTGCCCTGGGAACCGAGTTTACCTTAGAGAAGCAAGTTACAAGGGTTGGGCCTTGTAGATTGTAACCGGCAAGAGATTGAAGTAAAATCACTTCAGTGATAGAGAGAAGTTGTTGCAAAGCGGAGCTTGAGGCTAACTTAATTCATAATTATCTTCAATCATTTCTTGCTTTACTTATTTATTTTAGTTATTCGATTTAATTCTTACAAACCCCCTTTTTGGTTACGTGCAGATTTCCTGGTTAAAGGTCAAAAGTGATCAATATTGGAAACTGCATATTCCTAGTGGATCGACCCTTACTCTCTCTCTATACTATTTATTTTAATTATTTCTTTGAGTTTAAGGAAATTATTTTAACAATATATGAAGCATGTTATATATTGTTACACAAACCTTAAATCCTAAACCCTAATTGAAAATTTTATCAATATAAAGCGATTATGAAACTTAAAAGTATGCCTATAAATTTAATTAATGAAGTAAATGGTTTAGATTTTAGGGTTTAGAGTTTGGGATTTAGAAATTAGAGTTAGAGTATACAATTTAATTTTTTTAGTATTGGGGCATAGATATGGACACCAAAAAGGCTAGAGGATTTTTGTTTGGTTCAGAGAAGCACATTAACTCTATTATAGGATTCTTTCTCCCTTACATTGTTTTAAGAGAGAAAAAAAAACTAAAATCGTCCAAACTTTTCTATGAATGCTTTCATAATTTTTAAATTTTAATTATTGAATAAATTATAATTTATTAGATTATGATATTTTAATTTTATAATTTTTATTTATTTTTAGATATTTTATTTTATTTTTTAGTTATATATTAGTCATATATTTTATAAATTGTTTTATTAATTTTTATGTTATTTTAATATTCTCTTACTCATATTTATTTACTCAACCAAAAAATCAATTTTGCCCTCGAACTCGCTCGAAAAATCAATTTTACCCCTCTGCCATGTCATCTTCATACGTGGACTAGCGTGTCAGCATCTTAAACTGCCACGTCAGCACATTAACGATCAACATCGGCTTCCTTTAGTCAAGGGGCAAACAGTGATTCAATTCGACTACTTCAGGGGCCAAATTGATGCGAAAATATCATAAGGGTGATATCGATAAATTGGTACTACTACAGGAGCAAAAGCATCCCTTAAGCCAAAAATAAATATCTAAATTATACCTTTTTTTTACTTTAGGTGTCTAAATTTTTTGGTTAGAATAGGTGTTTAACATTTACATTGTTATTATTTTATGTGCCTAATATTTTATCCGGCTAACATTTTAAAGTCAACCCGTTAAAAGAACTCAACACCCAATCATTACTTGACACGTGACTTTGATTTTTATTATTTTTATTATATTTATTTTTTAAAATTAATTTAAAAATACTAAATTTCCCAAAATTCACAAAATAACCCTAACACCCAAAAACCCAAATCCCAAATTCAACCACTACCATTGTCGATCGCCACACGCCGCCCACCACTCTTGTTGAAATACCACCACGACAATTTATCTCATTCTTTCATCGTTGAAAATCGATGAACAACATCTCAATCAAATGTCAAACACGAAATCTCCGTTAGAATGACGTCGAAAGGACGGTGAACATTGTAGAAATCGTGCGATAAGAAGAGGAACTTCTTTTCGATAACAACGGCGTGACGACGGCAATATCAATGGCTTGTTTGTGATTTGGGTTAAGATTTTTTAAATTTGGAGATTTGTTTTGTAACCCCCCTAGACCCGCCTATGCATTAATACGGGTCCTAGGAAGTCACATTAGGGTCACCGGAGCGACCCACGTTAATATTTCAAATAAACAAATTGCTAAACCATTTAAAATCATAAATTAAGTTTTGAGTTAAAATACAATTTCAGAAAACATTCAGACAATGAAACAAAACTATGATAAAAGTTTCAGACTCAAATATAAATCAAAATGTGACTTACATGCCCCCTAATTACTCAGATACCACACTCCGCGAGCAAGCCGAATAAACTCCCATACCGACGTTGATAGCTGCAACATGGTCGATCTTTTAACCTGTGATGATAAAAACAATGTGAGCTTCGAAAAGCTCGGTAATACAAACTACCGGAAGATGTTAAAAGCACAAGCGGGTATATGACAAGCTTAACAATGTCATGAAGAACTGGGTAACGATAAGCTCAAATTACGATTTTATATTTCAGTGAAGTATTATATCAGAAGGTAACAGAGTTGTTCTTTATTTGATCACCCGAACCTAAGGAGATGAGTTTAAAGCCAGAGATTCAAAAGAGATTCAAATTTCAGAAGTTAAATCAAGGAGTTCAGAGTGGTTCCTTCAGCGCGAATTGTAAGTTTACTGAGAGTTCACCTTTGATACATTAATTTAGTAGGGTATGTTTCAGAAAAGGTCAGAAAGTTTTATTAATTTACTTAACTACCATCCAACCATACGCCAATATGCAGAAACCCATAATAGTATCCAGAAAGACTTACCCTAGCCCATCGGGCATAGGAGTTTACAGAAAGGCTTACCCTAGCCCCATTAGGTGTAGAAGCTTAGGTCCATAAGGGCTTACCAGCGCCGAGCCTACAGATCTTCATTTATATCCCAGATAATATACCCCAGATGAATTTTGTTTACATTCAGAAGACAGTAATACCAAAAGATAGTATATGGTCTATATTTTTTTATCAGAAGACAGATGTCGGAGTTATTTTGTTTTATTAATATTTTCATTTTGTATTCAAAGACATGTGTCAGATATATTTCCATATCAGAGGACAGAAGTCAGAGATTGCTTTCTTTCTGAATAGCAGTGTCATACTTTTATTTTATTTTTAATTTTTAGGCAGATAGTCTTTGTTTAGTACAGAAAGTATTTACAGATACATGGTACGCGCTTTATGGCCTAATTCATTTTTCAGAGATACTTGATAATTATCAGAAATATGACATTTGACAATTTTAGACTAATTTCAGAACGAGGTCCCTACGAATAGAGGAGTTCAATAAGACAGATCGAACCAACATCGAAAGTTGATGCATCAGGATCAATGGGATTTCAGATATATCGTGAGCAAAATCAAATGTTACAGCCTACGAGGGTATTATGGTCATTTTGATCTTTGGGGGTAATCTAGTAATTTGAACCAAGAAGGTATAAACGTTGATATACATAATTCAATAATTCTAGTTGCTCGTCAGGTTTCCGAGTCCCTCTAAACTAATCGCAAGCCATCAATACAGTGGTTATTATTTAACCGGATTAGTACACCGTAAGTACTCACTTCTCAGAACTGATTACTTTGTATAACAAAAGCTCATCTTCACCAAGAATCACTGAACATACAACGAGAAATCGAATGTGTATTCAAATGGTATTTCCCAAGTAATCGAACATGTGTATTGCACTTGAACTTGATCCATAGCATCGAATACACACGAAGAACATGTTGCTCTTACCATTCGCCTAGGTACTTCCTCCAAATAACTTGAACATGCTTTTATATGGTATTCTTCCAACATCACAATAGTTCCCGAACGACCAACCAACAAGGTTCGTGTATTACCACTTTTAGAGTCATTGTCTTTGCTTGGCTTTATTGATATTACTCATTCTAAGTCTTAGAGGTATTTTCAGTCACTTCGATGTCCGAAGGTGTTTCAACTATTTTGAATCTTTCAGTTCTTCCGAATATTTATTTATTTCAGATCTCGAGGGTATATCCATCATTTTAGATAATTTGACAGTTGGTACCAGAGGATATTTCAGTCTTCTAGTCAATACATTCAGTCCGATCAATTTAGCCTTTTTGATGTTTTCAATCCTCTTTGGTCAAGCCGATCAGTCCGGTATTTTATGCCACTTTGATTAGTCCAGATATAGGAATATATATATATGTGTGTGTGTGTGTGTGTGTGTGTGTATGTGTGTGTGTGTGTGTGTGTGTGTGTGTGTGTGTGTGAATTATTTTCATAGATTAATCAGGGTTCAATACAATCCAAGTACTCTACAATTCGAAGGTTTAAGCTTTGATCCACAACTTTTCAAGCAAATCGAGGTTTTCAGATGAATAAGCTACTTTACCAGATTTGGTGTAGAATCCCAGATTATTTTGTTGTCAGAGGTATTTTAGTCCTTCTTGTGCCTCAAGGGCGTTTCTGTAGTTTTGTAAAGAAGCATTTCGGAAGTTAGATCATTAGCAAACAATCAGATTTAGAGTATAGCAGTCCTATTAATTATTCTTGGATATCAGAAGTTCTTACAAGTCCCTTATCTTCCTAACCGAGTAATTCACTCTTACCCAAGTACTATCCTTTTTCTAAAATCAACATGACTTTAACAGAATTTATCATATACTTAACATGATCATGAAGTCATTTATCGGATACTAACATGTTCCATAATGCATACAAGATGTAGTAATGTATTTCCTTTAATCCTTGATATATCGGTCAACCGCGATACTCCATTCAATCACTCTCGAACTCGAATTCGATGTCCCTCAACATCTAGTATTCAAGAAACCGAGAATACCTTCAATCACACAATATCCCATTTCAGTCCTTATTCATAGAGCTCTTAATTGAATAAATAAATACATAAACATGTTCGGGTTCAAGGTCAAATTTGGAGGCTTTAGAGTCAAAATTTTATGAAACGAGCTTCAAAAACGGACTCAGGACATCAAAAAACATAAGACATGAGTTTTCGGAAAAGTTGAATTTTTGGTCAACGGTTAAAGTTAATGCTGACGTCAGCATTCAACAGTCAAAGTCAACACTGACGTCAGCAGTCAACGGTCAACTGAGTTGGTTCGGACGAGTTGACTCGGGCTGACTCGGGCTTGCGTTAACTTTGACCGCTGACGTCAGCATTCAACGGTCCACTCACCCTAAGGCTTGCGGATCGTCGGATGATCGCCGGGAAAGGTCATCAGAGACCCTAGACGCCACAATTCTGCTGGAAAAGAAAATGCATCAGCACCACAACTCAACAACAATACTCAAACACCTAAAATATGTCGGAATCACATCGATTCTTACCCGAAATGCCAAGGGACGGCCAGAGAGTGACGTAGCTCCGACGAAGTCCTTATCGGAGTCAGATGGACAAGTAACCGACTGGGTTTTGCACGGCTCGACGCAGGGAGTTCAACTGCTACACCCACGTCTCGAACGGACGACTGTAACGATCGGAGATAGAGGAAAACAAAGGTGACGGTTTAGATCTCGCTAAAGTTCAGAGTTGTCTACACGGCAAACGGCGATGTGGATGTGCGCGTGACCGGTGGCTGGGGGTTCAAAGCAGGACGTCGCACACGCTGGAGGTGGCGGTGTCACACACTGCTAACGGAGGCGTCTGGAACTAGAGAAGATGAAAAGGTGACCCATGGGTTTTGACGAGTCTTCGACTCAGTCTCCACGACAAACGGCGCGAGATGGTGGCGAGTGGTCGACTGGGTTGTGACCGGGGTGAGGCAGCAAATGCGGTAATGGTGGCGGTGCACACCATCGGTCGACGATGAGGGAGATCAGAGGCAATAAAAGGTGGGGGGTTTAGGACAACACTAGAACCTTATGGGTTCTCAAAAAACTCGAATGGGCAACAACAAAGGGGTAGTTGGAGAGTCAGGGCTATATTTTATTATTGTGTATACCTAATGAAATAGTTTAAAACGAGACCCGAGACAAATTTAAACCAAAATGGTCTTGGTCTTAATGGCTATGACCCTCATCCACATTGTTGGTAGGTGCGGGTTCAATTCCCCACAATCCCAAGTCCATTTTTCTTTCCCTTTCTTTTCTGCATTCAAAACCTCGGGTGTGACATCTTTTGTAAATTTTGGAAAGCTAAGAGTTCTTTTTAATTTCAGTTTTTTTAAAAAAATTAATTAAAAGAAAATATAAATTAACACCTTTATTTATTAATTAGACCCTAAGCATCAAAGTCAATGATTATCAAATTAATAATGTATGGTTCAATGGAATCATGTGCTAAATATAAAAACGAAATACATACAAGCAGAATTGACATTACCAAGGATGTAAACAGTTTTTGAATGGTTATTGGCTATTGCTGATATCAAGACTTGTTATAAAAGCAATATTATTAATATGGATACCTTATAAAATAAAACTTTCAACTTTATTATTTTAAGAGTTGAGTGCACCACAAGTTCCTAAAATATGAATCTCATTTTAAATTGATCTTTAAATTTTTTAACATTTTAATTTCATCCTCAGATTATGACTCTCATTTTAAATTGACACCAAACTTTTGAACGTTTCAATTTCATCCCCGAACTATCTCTCATTCTAAATTGATCCCTCGAACTTCTGAACATTCTAATTTAACCTACAAATTATTAGTACATGCTAATCATAACCCATGCCAATAAAACTGTTTTAAAAATTGTTAATTGTCACGTAAACATTGATTTGTATTATGTAATAATATGATGTGTCATAAACGATAATTTGATGATGGAATTGGAATGTTCAAAACGGTAGGGACCAATTTAAAATTAGAGTCGTAATTTGGGGATAAACTATAATATTCACAAGCATGTGGACCAATTTAGAATGAGAATCAAAGTTTCGGGGTAAAATTAGAATATTTAAAAGTTTAGAGTAACGAATTTATTTTTAATATATTATGTATCTATTATTATTTTATAATTATATATATTTTAGGCTAAAGGGTCAAATTTGCCCCTGTAGTAATCCGAAATCAGCAATGTTGCCCCTACTTTTTTTTCTCCGTAATTTTGCCCTCAATGTCAGTCAATTGTAGCAATGTTTCCCTTTGACCGATTTTGACCGTTAAATGCTGACGTGGCAGTTAACGATGCTGACGGTCAATTTTACCCTCGAAGTCATTCATGCAATTTTGCCCTCGAAGTCATTAATTGCAGCACTTTTACCCTTGGTTTATTTAGTTTTTGAATAAAATTGGATAAATAATTTGGATTTTTCAAGTTGAACTTTAACAAACAGAATATATGAAAAATCGATTAACAAATTGATGTAAATATCATTTGAGTCCCTAGTAATTTTAAAAATAAGCAAAATGAGAACTCTCACAAAAAATCAAAATATTATTATTTTTAAAAAAAAATCTATAAACTTAATAAAAATAAATACGATATTCAAAAAAATTATTGAAAATAAATCAACGAGAAGCGTGTTAATTGAACGGTGAACGCGAACTATTCTATTCGAACGACGTTCGATTGACACACTTACTAACGATAGGTTGTTAGGAAAAAATGTACGGTGAACTCGAATCATGTGGCTCAGGTTGAATTCTGCTTTTTCTTCTGGATATCCTTGTATTTATCTCCCATGCCGTTTTCGCCGAACACCACTAATGTCATTTTCTGAGATCATCGTACATTTTTTTCCTAACAACCCATCGTCGGTAAGTGCGTCAATCGAACGTCGTTCGAATAGAATAGTCTGCGTTCACCGTTCATTTAACACGCTTCTCGTTGGTTTATTTTCAATAATTTTTTTGAATATCGTGTTTATTTTTATTAAGTATTTGTTCACACACACTTTGCAGACAAAAGCGATTTGAACCTGAGTCTTTTAGGAGGAACATCATCATCTTTTTTACTGAGACTGCTTGTTGGATTCTTTATAATTATATTATCATATAATATTATTCAAAAAATGATTGTATATCAATCGATTAGCTATGTCTCAAAGTCAATGATAATCAAAATAATGATTATGGTTTAAGGAAATCATATGCTAAAAATGTAATACATAGTTGCAGAACTGACAGATATCAAAGTTATAAACTTATTTGAGTGGTTATTGTTGATATTAAGCAAAGACTTGTTATTAAACAATATCATTAATATATAAAAAATTCTAGGTTAAAATTAAATTTATTCCTAAAACTTCAAAACGAAATAGCATTCAAGGAACAAAAACCTCTTAATATAAAATATTATAACAATACATAACTTATAAACTAAAACTTTCAACTTTTGGAGCATCAAAAATAATCCAACTTTATTATTTTTAAAATGTGTATATAATAACTATATCTCAAAATATTTTTTTATAACATAACTATTAGTATTTATTTATATCAAAAGATAGGAGATTAGATTTTAATAACATATTAATACATCATTGTTTATGGCATGTGATCTTGCTGCATCATAACATAACATAATTTACCATCCACATTGTCTTGTCATTAACAACTAACGACATTATGTCATAATTGAACTTAAAATTAAAATTTAGTGTTAAAATTAAACAAGCCGAAAATTCAGTGACTTAAACGATACAATGCCAATAGTTCGGTAGTTTATGGTGTAATTTTCCTTTATTTTCATTACACCGTAACTGTCCATATTGTCCCCCCTTTTATTTATGTCGAATTTGAAAACTCCGGTATAAATCTATCTAATAGATTTTATGTCGGAGCTCTTAAATTTTTATTGGACATATTAATTAATAATTTGACTCGTTTTAATAAATATTACAAGAAAATTTTAGCTTCAATATTACAATCTATTCGGTCAAAGGTACTCCCATACCTAAACAGAAAAAGCCAATTTAATTGATTGATTTTTTTTGTTTCATTGTACATTAATCATTGAGCAATGCAGACAATAATTTTATTATTAAAAATAAACACATTATGTATATATTTACATTGACTATTATAATCATATGCAACTTTATTTTAATATTAGTTTATTCAAATCAGATCAGATCTATAATAGAATAATAATTTGGGTTAACTTGATATGAATTACTATTCGATAGATTAGGATATTATAATTTCAGATCCACATATAAAATCTCAAAGGGGGAAATGCAGGCAATCAAGATCAAATAGCCTTTTTTATATAAAAGATTATTCATAGTAGGTGCCCAACAGCTATTAGGGATATAAATGAATAGATAGAGCGTTAGAGCTATTAGGGATATAAATGAATGGAACATTTTACGAATTGTTCGTGAACCATTCATACAATGTTTATTCATAAACGTTTATTAAGTTAAATAAACGAGTATGAACATTTTTTTACATTCGTTTAATAAATGAACGAACACGAACATATGTGAGTTTGGTTGATTTATGTTCGCAACTAGTTGTGTAATTTCACCATTGGTGAACATATAAACGAACATATTCATAAGTTAACAAAAAAAACACAAACACCTTTAAAAATGAAAAGCAAAAATAAATATAATATTAAAAATTTAACCAAATATAAACAAAACTTTGTTCATTTAAGTTAATTTCATTTACGGCCTTAAGAGGCATTATTACAATGAGTCCCCAACCCTTCGTTATCCTTGGAAACATAAGCTTGCACCACTCGTAAAGGATATAAATTATAATAATTAAATAGTCATTAATTGAAGAAATGATGGCAATCTAATCACTAATAAACTTATAAAAGTAAAACAAAAACGTGAAACGTGAGCAAAACGTAATCATCAACGATGGAACATGTAGTAGGGTTAACTTAAATTTTAAAAAAGAAACTAGAGGCTTAAATAAAAACTTTTAAAATTTGAGAAATAATTTAATTAAAAGTATTTAAATTTTAAAGTTTAATATCTAATTTTTAAAAAAATTGAGACGGTTAAATTAAAATTTTGGATAAAAGAGTAATTAAGGGATTGAAAAACTAAAATTAATTAATAGTAATAATTAAAGTTTTGGACAATAAAATCTTTAAATAATTATACTGCAATCTTGAATTATTAAATTACCATATGAAATACATTTGTATTTTTTAATATACTGAACTTACAAGTTGAGAGGTGTTTATATTTCAACATTTCAAATCTCGAGGGAAAAATAGGATATATCACTTATTCACTTATCTTAGTAGTTTAATTGATTATTATATTGATGCTAATAAAAAATAGGATAAATTATCTATTTGGCACACTATTTGTATTTTTGTTTTGGTGAACCAATTAATTTTTTTAATAAAATGATGTTTAACATTATGTTTTGTTTCTATTTTAGTATTTTAATGTTAAAAATTAACGACAAAACTAGCGTAACATTTAAAAAAATCATTTTCTCTTCACCAGTAACGTAAAGTAAGATAAAATCAATGGGTGTTATTTTACAAAAATAATAATTAAATAACCAAAACATATACACAAAATAGATGAGATATTAAATGCAAAATTTTTAAGTGTTAAAAAGATTATCTGACTTGGGATAAAGATTGTGAGCGATTATATAATGGATGAGTCTATCACGTGCGAGGAACACCGCTGAACACCACTAATGATGAACATTATTGAACACTATTAAATTAATTAATAGAGATTTAAAATTTCAAGGACCCATCAAATAATTAATAATTACTTTAAAAAATTCAATTAAATTATTTTATATATATATTGAAATTTTATTTTTTTAATAAGGGTAAACTATATATTTAGTACCTCACCTATTTCCGTATTTCTATGGAACCCTCGTTATTTAAATATTATTTCATTTTGACCCTATTCTTTATATAAAAAAATAATTTAACCCTCAACCTAAAACCCTAAATTATTAACCCTTAAAATTTTAAATATTGTCCCCCTTTTATTTATGTCGAATTTGAAAACTCCGGTATAAATCTATCTAATAGATTTTATGTCGGAGCTCTTAGATTTTTATTGGACATATTAATTAATAATTGGAAAATTCTACAACGGGCGATGAACATTGATGAACACCACTAACGATGAACACCGATGAACACCATTAAATTAATTAATAAAGATTTAAAATTTCAAGGACCCATCATACAATTAATAATTATTTAAAAAAATTCAATCAAATTATTTTTATATATTAAAATTTTATTTTTTTAATAAGGGTAAACTATATATTTAGTACCTCACTTATTTCCGTATTTCTATTGAACCCTCATTATTTAAATATTATTTTAATTTGACTCTATTCTTTATAAAAATAATTTAACCCTTAACCCTCGACCTAAAACCCTAAACTATTAAACCAAAAGAATTTTTGAAATATATTTAACCATGAAAATTGAAGCAAATTACAGAATAACCTAAAAAAACAGTAAATAAATCAATGTTAGTGAAATAAGCAACAAACAAAGGTCTCGATCAATTCTCGGCTTTTCTTCCTTTGAGTCCAAGATTAGACTTAAAAAGGATTCAAATCAACCCTAATCTCTCTCACTGATTCTTCCCAACGTACTTTTCCCTTTCCTTATCTTCCTTTCCCATGGATTCCCTCTATGTTTCCAACAATGGAACAGGCATCACCAAACCCCAAACTCTTTCACCACTTGTCGTTTCACTTTGTCACTCCAACTAAAGCCTTCGATTTCGTATCGAGAATGGGTTGCCTTAGAATCACTCCACTTTCGTTTCTACTTATTGCAATGCGCTTCAGAACTTGATTTTCTATCCTTTCATACAAGGTTTTTGTGTTTGTTTTTGTAGAAAATATATATAGTTAAAAAATGATATCGGGAGGGACAAATTTGGTGATGACATTTAGTTTTACAGTGAGTATTATGTTCATAGTATTTATTTGTACGCGTCTGATTTGTGCTCGGATTCAGCTCAGAGTTTAAGGGTTTAAGGTTTAATAGTTTAGGGTTTTAGGTTAAGGGTTAAGAGTTAAATTATTTTTTATAAAGAATAGGGTCAAATTAAATAATAATTAAATAATGAGGATTCAATAAAAATACAAAAATAGGTGAGGTACTAAATATATAATTTACCCTTATTAAAAAAATAAAATTTTAATATATATAAAAATAATTTAATTAATTTTTTTAAATAATTATTAATTGTATGATGAGTACTTGAAATTTTAAATCTTTATTAATTAATTTAATGGTGTTCATCTGTGTTCATCGTTAGTGGTGTTCATCAATGTTCGTCGCACGTGGTAGACTCATCCTTAATAATTTGACCCGTTTTAATAAATATCATAATATTTACTTTTAAAGGAACTAAATTTGTTGAAATAATTATAACAACATTTACTCTTATCGAACTAAATTTGAAGACCGATCGATTATAAAAACATAACATTGCAAGAAAATTTTAATTTCAATATTACAATCTATTCGGTCGTAGGGACTCCCCATACCTAAATAGAGAAGGTCAATTTAATTGATTGATTTTTTTTTGTTTCTTTGTACATTAATCATTGAGCAATGCAGACAATAATTTTAATATTAAAAAATAAATACATTATGTATATATTTACATTGACTATTATAATCATATGCAACTTTATTTTATTGTTAGTTTATTCAAATCAGATCAGATCTATAATAGAATAATAATTTGAGTTAGCTTGATATGAATTATTATCCGATAGATTACGATATCATAATTTCAGATCCACATATAAAATCTCAAAGGGGGAAATGCAGGCAATCAAGATCAAATAGCCATTTTTATATAAAAGATTATTCATAGTAGGAGCCCAACAACTATTAGGGATATAAATGAATAGAGCGTTAGAGCTATTAGGGATATAAATGAATGGAGCGTTTTACGAATTGTTCGTGAACCATTCATACAATGTTTATTCATAAACGTTTATTAAGTTAAATAAACGAGTATGAACAATTTTTTTTATATTCGTTTAGTAAATGAACGAACACGAGCATATGTGAGTTCGGTTGATTTACGTTCGCAGCTAGTTGTGTAATTTCACCATTGGTGAACATATAAACGAACATGTTCATGAGTTAACAAAACAAAACACAAACACCTTTAAAAATGAAAAACGAATACACACATAATATTAAAATTTAACCAAATATAAACAAAACTTTGTTCATTTAAGCTAATTTCATTTACGGCCTTAAGAGGCATTATTACAATGAGTCACCAACCCTGCGTTATCCTTGGAAACATAAGCTTGCACCACTCGTAAAGGATATAAATTATAATAATTAAATAGTCATTAATTGTAGAAATGATGGCAATTTAATCACTAATAAACTTATAAAAGTAAAACAAAAACGTGACACGTGAGCAAAACGTAATCATCAACGATGGAACATGTAGTAGGATTAACTTAAATTTTTTTAAAAAATTAGAGGCTTAAACAAAAACTTTTAAAATTTGAGAAATAATTTAATTAAAAGTATTTAAATTTTAAAGTTTAATATGTATTTTTAAATTTTTTTGAGACGGTTAAATTAAAATTTTGCATAAAAGAGTAATTAAGGGATTGAAAAACTAAAATTAATTAATAGTAATAATTAAAGTTTTGGACAATAAAATCTTTAAATAATTATACTTCAATCTTGAATTATTAAATTACCATATGAAATACATTTGTTTTTTTTAATATACTGAACTTACAAGTTGAGAGGTGCTTATATTTCAACATTTCAAATCTCGAGGGAAAAATATGATATATCACTTATTGACTTATCTTAGTAGTTGAATTGATTATTATATTGATGCTAATAAAAAATAGGATAAATTATCTATTTGGCACCCTATTTGAATTTTTGTTTTGGTGAACCAATTAATATTTTTTGATAAAATGATAACTAATATTATGTTTTGTTTTTATTTTAGTATTTTAACATTAAAAATTAACGACAAAACTAACATAACATTTAGAAAAATCATTTTCTCTTCACCAGTAACGTAAAGTAAGATAAAATCAATGGGTGTTATTTTACAAAAAATAATAATTAAATAACCAAAACAGATACACAAAATAGATAAGATATTAAATACACAATTTTTAAGTGTTAAAAAGATTATCTAACTTGGGATAAAGATTGTGAGCGATTATATAATGTATGAGTCTACCACGCGCGAGGAACACCGCTGAACACCACTAATGATGAACATTGTTGAACACTATTGTAACGCCCGGGTTTAGGGGCTAGGTGAAAATAATATTTTAATATTGTCTCGGGTTTCGACTTTAATATTTTATTTATTAAAATAATGGTTTGAGCCTCGGGTTTTAAGATTTGGACTAATTTTAAATTAAGCCCAAAAGCCATGGATGGCATTATTGTGGTTTCCCTTTTTCTTTAAGGGCATTTTGGTCATTTAACAATAAACTTTAAACAATTATAAAAAAAGGATTGAGTGATCATCTTCTTCACTTCTCTTCCATTTTCATTCCAACGTTAAAAGTCTCTCTCCCTTTAGAGATACTATTTCATTCCATAACTCATCCGTTTTTGAAGATTTTTCAAAGGTAAGGACGTTTTTGACTTGTCCTTGTTATTCTCTACATGTTGATACCAATTGTTTTCATTTTTATACATGTTTTGAGAATGAGGTTTGGAGAGTTTTGGATTCAAATATGTTATTTATGATGTCTTTAACTAAGTTTTCTATTGGTGTAAGTAATATGAGTTGTCTATACTCAAAAAGGATCAACAAAAATCGATTTTTACAAAGTTTTATGGAATTTTCGGATTTGGGGAAAAATGAGGTTTTTGAGAGGTTTTAAGTTGAGTTTTGGGGATGTTTAGGGTGAAATTTTGATGGCTGATGATTAGACAATATGTAAGTGTTGTTTTGGAGGCTTTATGGAGTAAATTAAAGTTTGGAATCATTGGTTTGAGGGGTGTTTAGGGGCTACTCGAGATTATGGATTTTGATGTTGTGTGCTTGGTATGTAATTGTATTGGTTACTTTTGAATATGGACTGAATTGGGATTATTTAAAATGTGTAGAAATGAGAAAGTTGGTTGGTGAAGCTTCGGGGACAGATTGAGGATTTTGGAATTTGTGAGCTTGGTCTTCGATCTTCTTTTGGGTAGCAACGGTGAGTGGAATTGTTGAATTATGCATTGTGATCGATATGGATCCTCTTGGGGTTGGGTGGGACCTTAAAGGGTCACCTAAACCCTTGTGTAAGCCTCTCTAATCTCATGTTGTTGTGGTTTGATGAATGTTTATAATTCATGAGCTTTAAGTGCATTTGAGTGGTAAATTGTATAGTTGAGTTTAGTTCGTACCTCACGTGATGGTTGTCGTTGCTCTGGTGATGTGTAGTCCCGCCGGTAGCAAAAGTATAAGACTCCGGTGATGTGTAGTCCCACCGGTAGTCACTGGTTGGGTATTCCTTTGATGTGTAGTCCCATTGGAAACTCACTAGTTGAAACGGTGATGTGTAGTCCCACCGTACTTGTAGATTGGTTGTGCTTGTGCAAACCATGTGTGTTGTTGTTCATGAGATTGATTCTTGTTCATTCATTGTCTTCTTATATATAAACGTGTTTTGAAAAGAAAACTGTACGTTGTGAAATGTAGAGTCTCTCTCACTAAGCTATTTGGCTTACGCTCTCTTTGTTTCCAACGTGCAGATCGTTAGAGTTCGGGAGGCAAGCGGGTGAGGAAAGAGCTTTTGGAGTTCTCAAGCTAGTTACAAGTATGGTTTGTGTTTTGATAAAATTGCCTAGACAATGGGGTATAGAGTTTAGAAAGTTGTAATTAAGCTTGAGATGTTGCTTGTGTAAATATGTCTTTATATGTACGCCTTTTAAATGTTTAAGGTTGTTTTGATGGCATGTTCTTTATGATATGTGTTAATGCCTTATGTTGATGATTTTGTAAACCATGTTATGTAAATGTCTAAGTGTTGTTGGGACCATGTCTTTTGAATGACATTTGTCTATGTTGGGTGCCTTGTATGATTATATTTTAGTTAATAGAGGTGGTTTGAATGCTTATATGAGTCTATGGAGGTTTTGTTATGCATTTAGAGGGTGAGCTTTATGTGTTTTTACTGAAATTAGAGTATTGAAAAACAGGGCGTATCGATACTCCCAAGGTGTATCGATACGTTCTGGCCTGCAGAACCCAGTTTTTGGCTGTGCGTATCGATACACTGGGGTGTATCGATACGGTATCAACTCTCTGAATTTCAAGTCAGGATGAGCGTATCGATACAAAGAGGGTATCGATACGGTCCCAACTCTCTGAAATTCAGAGAAGTTGGTGTGTTTAGGTCGTATCGATACGGGGTTGTAGCGTATCGGTACGGTTCCATCTCGTTGACCTCTAAATGTTGACCGTGAGGAGCGTATCGATACGCTCAAGGGTGTATCGATACGGTCTTCCTGAGTTTGACTGGAGGGTTGACTTTGGTCAAGGCGTATCAATACCCTATATATGTGTATCGATACGTCCTGCTTAAAAGAGAAAATTTGGTTATTTAATTTCATGATTTGTAGATTTTGTATCCGTGTTTGTTCGCTGCATGTCCCATCACATAGGATTTATTACAGGCATCTAGAAAAAAAAATAGGGTTGCTAACCGAGGGGGAATCTTAATTGGTTTTCGCTCGGTTTTCCCCGTGTAGCCCACTTGGACCGGTCATCCGGCCAGACCGGGACGAGGGGGTTACAACTATTTAATTAATTAATAGAGATTTAAAATTTCAACGACCCATCAAATAATTAATAATTACTTTAAAAAAATCAATTAAATTATTTTTATATATATTGGAATTTTATTTTATTTTAATAAGGGTAAACTATATATTTAGTACCTCACCTATTTTTGTATTTCTAATGAACCCTCATTATTTAAATATTATTTTATTTTGACCCTATTCTTTATATAAAAAAATAATTTAACCCTCAACCTAAAACTCTAAATTATTAACCCTTAAACTCTTAAATATTTACCCTAAAATAAAAAAGTCGCAAAACATGTGTACTGAATAATTTTCCGAAAAATATTGTCCTATGCAATTGTCTATAAAAGAAACATAAAGGCAACGAGATTTTCTGTTGTGTTCTCGTCACTTCATAGATGTATGTCTAGAAGTTTTAGGCTGCTTTTGGGGACTTACATCTAAGCTTTTTGCGACATGGAAAGCTGTAAATAATAACTTCAAATTCAGTGCTTTAAGTTTCTAACATTCTGTCGGGGCTTCGGACCAATTTTATACAAATTTCAAAACATGATTGTGGAACTGAAAATCTTAAAATTGTACTAAACAAAGCAAAACCCATCCCACTTCCATGTCACCAATGCTCAGGTTGTCTCCCTCCTTTTTGTGCTTTGTTGTTCAATACTGTACAAATTTCAATACTTTTTAAGGGTATATCATATATGGTTTAGGGTATAGGTTTAAGAGTTTAAAGGTTTTAGGTTGAGGGTTAAGGGTTAAATTATTTTTTTTATAAAAAATAAGGTCAAATTGAAATAATATTTAAATAATGAGGGTTCAATAGAAATACGGAAATAGGTGAGGTACTAAATATATAGTTTACCCTTATTAAAAAATATAAAATTTTAATATATAAAAAATAATTTAATTAAATTTTTAAAGTAATTATTAATTAACTGATTTTAATATATATAAAAATAGAAATCAATTTATAATTTTTAATAGATTAGAATCTAATATACCCAACTCTCCTAAACCTATTAATTGATTTCTATTTTTTTAAGAGATTGATTTTGTTAGGATTTAGGAGAATTTGGTATATTTGATTCTAACCTATTAAAAAAATATTATAAAGTAACTTAAATTTGTTTTTTATTTTTTTAAGAGATAATTTTAATTATAATTTTAGTTCTTTAAATTTTTTAAATTAAAAAAAAAATAATGGTGTTCATCGGTGTTCATCGTTAGTGATGTTCATCAATGTTCGTCGCACGTGGTAGACTCATCCTAAACAAAAACTTTTAAAATTTGAGAAGTAATTTAATTAAAATGGAAAATTCTACAACGGGCGACGAACATTGATGAACACTACTACCGATGAACACCATTAATTTTTTTAATTTTTTGAACGAATGAGCTCTGCATGTTAATTTTTTTTTTAATTTTTATTTTTTTTATATTTTTTTTCGTTTTATTTTTGTAAATGTGACATTACATGAATATGAGCGCAAGGGAGGCTGGCCGCCGGCAGCAATGGACTGTATTTGTAGGACGGATATCGGATTCTCTACACTGGAAAGGGCTCTGGCAAGTGTTCGATAGACATGGTGTGGTACTCGATGCTTTTATCCCTCGGAAAAGGGCAAGAGACGGAGGGCGTTTTGGTTTTGTCAGGATGGCCAGTAAAATCGACGCGGATCGAGTGATTGAACGCCTCAACAACAAATGGATTTATGGGTCGCGATTGATGGTAAGCATGGCTCGATTTGCCGACCGTGGATCGTTTCAGAGAAATTGGGAGTCGGGTGCGTTAGATCACAAGAAAAGCGGGGAGGACAAGGGACAATCAAACAGTGTGAATTCGAAGCGATTACATGTTTCGGCAAAGATGATTCAAGGGTGTGTCGATGATGAGAAAATGGATATTCTAAAGCATTGTATGGTGGGATGGTGCAGCCGCCAATGGAGCTTGAAGGAGTTAGCATCGAGGATGAACATCCCTAATTTAAACGGTTTGTCCATAGTGCGAATTGCTGGACCGGCTATATTGTTGATGTTCAAGGACTCGAAAATAAAGGACGAGGTACTGGCGAAGACAAGGTTCAATGACTGTTTCTCCAAGTTAACGGATTGGGAGCCAGGGATGACAATGGACAAACGGCGAGCGTGGATCTCAGTCTGTGGTATCCCTATTCATGCTTGGTCGTACGAGACATTTGACAATATCGCGAAGAATTGGGGTTCGCTCGTCCGAGTTGCGGATAACACAGCGTCGCCGACATCGTTCGAACGGGGTTGGTTGTTGATCGAAACGGACATGATGGAATACATTGATTCTCGCTTGGTGCTGGAAGTCGAGGGTAAGTTGTACCATATTTTTGTAAAGGAGGGGACAATATTTGGGCCTCCTACCGATTGTGAATGCACCGCGATCGACGACAACGGCAGCGATGAATCAAGTGAATATAGCTCGTCGGAGTATGTGCCGGAGTCGTGTATGGGGGAGGGTTGTCAACGGGAATCAGCAACAGTGGTAGGTCAGGGTCTGAAGGAATGGAAAATCAATCAATTATGGAATGATGCATATCGTGGGGATTACGGTATGGCCGAGGGTCCAAGGGTTGAAGAACATGGGGGCCAGCCGTCGACGTCGATGCAGGGTCAGCCGTCACAAGGCGGTGGTGAAACCGAGATGGAGAGAGTTACACCAGTAATAGGATTGTGAACTACACAAAAGAGTCCTACGGTAATAGAATTTCAAATCAATGAAACTGCTAAAGATAATCAAACTCTACTATCTACGGCAGCTGAGCTAAATCGCGGGGACAACTTGCTTATTCAATCGTGTAATCCAGATCAACGGGGGGAGACGGGGTGTGGACAGCAAGCATTGACGGGTTTGATTCCTGTACCGATTACAACACATACGAACGAGCCGACGGGAGTTTTTACGATTCCGGTGGAACATTTAGGCGATGAACAGGAACAAAGACAAACCGAAACAGACGATGCGGTCATCCCGATTTGGATTAACGGTATGTTAAAAAAGTCAAAATCAGTGAATGCGCTTTCAGGGGTGGTGAAAAATTTGAAGCAGGGGAGAGGAAGACCGAGGAAGGGTGGAGGTCGTGATTCTTATCAAATTCTAAAGATAATCAAACTCTACTATCTACGGCAGCTGAGCTAAATCGCGGGGACAACTTGCTTATTCAATCGTGTAATCCAGATCAACGGGGGGAGACGGGGTGTGGACAGCAAGCATTGACGGGTTTGATTCCTGTACCGATTACAACACATACGAACGAGCCGACGGGAGTTTTTACGATTCCGGTGGAACATTTAGGCGATGAACAGGAACAAAGACAAACCGAAACAGACGATGCGGTCATCCCGATTTGGATTAACGGTATGTTAAAAAAGACAAAATCAGTGAATGCGCTTTCAGGGGTGGTGAAAAATTTGAAGCAGGGGAGGGGAAGACCGAGGAAGGGTGGAGGTCGTGATTCTTATCAAATTTCCGACGCATCGATAACAGATTCGGATGTCCAATGTCGACAGGAAATTCTCCACCGTGAAGCAACAGCAACAGCGGCTATAGGAAACTTGGTGGGAGTGACATCGCTAGGCCGTGAGAAAGAAATTCTGCAGGATCTATCGCGAGTGCTGCAAGACGGCATTCGCAATTTACAATAATGCGGTTACTGAGTTGGAATGTCAGGGGGTTGGGGTCGCTGTTGAAGAGAAGACGGGTAGGAGAAGTTGTTAGACGACAAAGGTTTGATATGGTCTTTTTGCAGGAGTCGAAGTTAGAAGAACTGAATTCGTCGGTAATCGCTGGACTGTGGTACAGTGATGGTTTTGAGTTTGTGTTTTCGCCATCCGTGGGTGCTTCGGGTGGTATAATAGTAGTATGGGAAGGTGACAGATTTGTGATGGAGTCGGTAGATGTTGAAAGACACTTTGTGGTGATTCAAGGGCGGTGGAAGCATGAGGATATCGTATGTTGTCTTATGGCGGTATACGCCCCTTGTGATGTGTCGGAACAAGAAGGATTATGGCAACGGTTAGAGACAGTGGTCAACGGTTTTGCGGGACCATGGTGCGTCGTGGGTGACTTTAACTCGGTGTTGTGCCCGTCGGAGAGAGCAGGCTGTCACTCGCAACATAGAGGTATGAACTCTTTCGCTTCATTTGTGAATTTGGCACGTTTAATTGATTTACCTTTAAGAGGGAAGCAGTATACATGGTTTGGAAGGGACAATCGGAAAAGTCGTATCGATAGGTTCCTTGTTTCAACTGGGTGGTTGGATGGTTTTGCTAGAATTGAACAGTTAACTTTGTCGAGAGGTATATCGGACCATGCCCCTATTATCTTGTTGTGTGACGATCTTGACTGGGGTCCGAGGCCTTTCCGATTCATTAATGTGTGGTTGGACGAGAAACACAATGTGAAACGAATGGCGGAGGAGTGGTGTAGGCTGACGGGCATGGGAATAGGTAACTCAAACATCTCGGTAAAGTTGAGACACCTGAAGTTGTTCCTTATAAAATGGAATAAATCTGATTTTGGGGATGTCGAGAAAGAAATTACATATTTACAAGGTTGTCTTGATAGCTTAGATAATGGCGAGGAGGAGCAAGCCGTGGGGGAGGGTGGTGAGCTTAACGATCGCAAGAAAGCATGGATGCAAGCTTTATGGCGAGCAATCCGTAGAAAAGAGTCATTATGGCGTCAGAAGTCACGAGCGACTTGGCTTAAATTGGGTGATAGAAACACTGCGTTCTTTCACAGGGCAGCAAAGTTACGAGCGATACGGAATGCAATTGTCGGTTTAAATATCAATGGCTCTTGGGTAAGTGATCCGAACTTATTACGGAAACATGTGGTGAGTTTTTTCTCCAAGCATTTTGCTGCGGAAGCGAGGGCTTGTATTTGGCAGTTTGATGGGGCTTTTAACGTGGTGAATGCTAATGAGAACTCGAATCTGATTGCGCCATTTTCTATGAGCAAGGCATGGGATGTGGTGCGAGGGTGTGAGGGGTCAAAGTCTCCGGGTCCGGATGGTTATAGCATGGAATTTTACAAGAGGTGCTGGGAGGTTGTTAGTTCTGATGTGGAAAGATTTTTGGCCGATTTCTTCAGTTCTGGAAAATTACCGTTGGGCGTCAATAACACTTTTATTGTGCTGTTACCAAAAGTTGAATCACCAGTGTCTTTACACGATTATAGACCTATTAGCTTGCTGAATTCCATTTATAAGATTCTAGCTAAAATCTTAGCCAGGCGTCTACAGGTGGTGTTAGGTGGTTTGATCAGTGACCATCAGTCTGCTTTTGTCCGTGGACGTCAGATAGTAGATGGAATTCTGCTAGCGAATGAGACGATACACTCTTTGCGCAACAGCCGAGTTGGGGGATGTGTGCTGAAACTAGACTTTGCGAAGGCTTACGATTGTGTCCGTTGGGATTTTTTGGATCAAATTATGCGTTTGATGGGATTTAGTTCTACTTGGAGGGGGTGGGTGATGGAATGCATTGGTTCTGTTCGACTATCCGTCTTGTTGAATGGTAGTGCAACGAAGGAATTTGATATGAGGCGGGGGCTGCGACAAGGCTGCCCTTTGTCGCCTTTATTGTTTGTCATCGTGGCTGAGGCGTTGCATCGGTTACTAGTACAAGCGGAGGAAGTGGGGCTGATTAGGGGGGTGGAAGTGGCTCCGGGGGTAACGTTAACACACCTCCAGTTTGCTGACGACACCGTACTTTTTTTCGAAGCTTCAGTAGCAGCGGCGCTGAATATCCGTAGGCTATTGTGTTGCTTCCAAGTTTGCTCAGGATTGCGCATCAACTTCTCTAAATCTTCACTGTATGCGATAGGTATAGATGGGGATATGGTTGCATCCATGGCCGAGGTTCTGGGTTGCCGACAGGGGGAGTTACCGTTTGTTTACTTGGGGTTGCCGCTGGGGGTAAATCCGCGAAATATTGCTATATGGGAGCCAGTAATTGCATCCGTTCGACGCAAGTTGGCAGGTTGGAAGAAGACATCTTTATCGTTTGCGGCACGAGTTACATTGGTAAATTCAGTCTTATCCTCTCTTCCCGTTTATTATATGGGTCTGTTTAAAGTGCCGAAAGGGGTGATTGCTGCTATAGATAGGCTGAGGCGAGCTTTTCTATGGGGTGGGGTGAATCTTCAGCGTAAAATGAGCAGAGTGAGCTGGAGTCTGGTATGCCGGCCTCGCCATCTTGGAGGCTTGGGTGTGGCTGATTTAGAGGTTCGAAATAAGGCTCTTTTGGCGAAGTGGTCGTGGCGATATGCTCAGGATGTGAACTCTTTATGGCGGGCCATTATTGTCTCTAAATATGGTGAAGCGGCACAGTGGTGGCGGTTTAATACATCGGTAAGGGGACAGATGTCTGTGATTTGGAAACAAATAGTGCAAACTGTTAATTCAGAGGATATACAAAAACATTTGGGCGAGGATCATTTCGTTTGGAAGATTGGTTCTGGGGAGCGAGTGTTGTTTTGGTTTGATGCTTGGTGTATCGAACAGCCACTGAAAGATGTTTTCCCTCGTCTATTTTCAATTGTGATAGATCGGCTAGCAATGGTGCAGGATATTGCGGTTGGTGAGAGCTTCCAGCACGTTCCGTGGGAAGCTTTGTTTCGCCGTAGTCTGGGATCATTCGAGGCGCGGCAATTGCTGGATTTAAGAGCGTTAGTGTGCCCGGTAAAGTTGCGACAAGGCGAGCTCGATATGCTAGTGTGGACACCGGATAACCTTGGGAATTTTTCAGTTAAGGGGTTGACTCGGTTGCTTATGATAGATAAAGTGGGCGAGAGTGATTTTGGGGACTGTTTTGCGTGGAAGGTGTTGGTTCCTCCTAAGGTCCAAGCGTTTCTTTGGTTTGCTTGGTTGCTTCGATTGCTGACGTTTGCTTTTTTGCGGACTCGTGGGATAGATTTGGGTGATGACCGAGGTGCGTGCAGGTGGTGTCGTGAGAGGGAGGAGGATATCGATCATCTCTTTTATTTGTGCCCGGTTGCCCAGGGAATGTGGGATTGGTTTCGAGGGTGGTGGGCGATTGCGTTGCCGTTGCCGAAATCATTGGAGGATTTTCTTACTCCGGATATGCACTGTTCCTTTAAAGGCACCTTGAGGAAGCTGTGGGTGTCGAGTACTGCTGCTTTATTGTGGTCGTTGTGGCTTGCGCGCAACGACTTGGTTTTTAATGATAAGTTTGTATCAGCCGCGGAAATTGGCTTCTTGGTTAAGCTCCGCTCGTTCTATTGGGTCAAGACCCTTAAGGAGGGATTATCGGTTTCTGAGTCCCTCTGGTGGGATTGTCCGAGTTTGTATCGCAAAGGGACTGCTAAGCATTCGGAGCGGTTGGGAGTGAGTTGGGAGCCCCCTATCGGAAATACAGTGAAATTCTCGGTGGACGGTTCCGTGCGTGGGAAGCCAAGACCAGCGGGCTTTGGTGGGGTCTTGCGTGATGCTCAGAGTCGGATTCTTGCTTTGTTTTCCGGTCCTCTTGGTACTCTTGATTCAAATGTGGCTGAGATTCGGGCGATTGCTTTTTCCCTGGAGTATTTTGTAGAGTCTAAATGGGCGGATCGTCCTCTAATCGTCGAGTCGGATTCCAGAGTTGCTATTGGGTGGGTGCTGCAGGTGGAACGTCGCCCTTGGCGGTTGTGGGAGTCCTTTTGTGTGATTGATCGTGTGTGTTTGAGGTTAGGCTCTGTGTGCTTTTCTCATATTTACCGGGAGGCGAATGGGCTAGCTGATGCACTAGCAAAGGAGGGGGTGTCTCGTGTCTCTTTGTTCCAGGCTTCGTTATGATTTGTAATATGGGTCTGTTGTTTTGTTTAAAGTCAACAAGTCGTACTCTTTTCCTCCATTAGGCTTAGGGAGGTTTTTAATGAGGCGCTTGTTTGACTTGCGTTGTATATTCACATCAATAAAATATACATCGCTTTGCTGATCAAAAAAAATTTTTTTTAAATTTTTTTTTAAATCTAAAGGAGTAAAATTATAATCAAAATTATCTCTTAAAAAATAAAAATCAAATTTAATAGTTACTTTATAATATTTTTTAATAGGTTAGAATCAAATATACCTAATTCTCCTAAACCCTAACAAAATTAATCTCTTTAAAAATAGAAATCACTTTATAATTTTTTAATAGATTAAAATTAAATATACTCAACTCTCATAAACCTAAACCTTAACCAATTCAACCCCTTTATAGGGTTTGTAAGATTTTGATATATTATCACTTAATCTTATTGGAAAATCGCCTGATGAATACAAATCAGTATTGTAAGATTTTATACGCGGACCCAACCAAAAAGCTCACAGAGGACGAAAGAGTAGCGCCTCCCTGTGTGCCAGATTTATGGAATGAGCTTTTATACGTGGAGATCTCAGCAGAATTCGACGTGTCATCTTCTGATTCAACGAATTAATCAGATTTAAAATCACAAACTGTTTAACTAATCGTGATAACAAAAATATACTTCGGATGAAATCTAATTAAAGGGGTTGAATATGTTACGGTTTAGATTTAGGAGAGTTGAGTATATTTAATTCTAATCTATTAAAAAATTATAAACTAATTTTTATTTTTTTTAAGAGATTGATTTTGTTAGGGTTTAGGAGAATTGGGTATATTTGATTCTAACCTATTAAAAAAATATTATAAAGTAACTATTAAATTTGATTTTTATTTTTTAAGAGATAATTTTAATTATAATTTTAGTCCTTTAGATTTTTAAATTTTTTAAAAAAATTAATAGTGTTCATCGGTATTCATCGTTAGTGGTGTTCATCAATGTTCGTTGCACGTGGTAGACTCATCCAATTAAAAGTATTTAAATTTTAAAGCTAAATATATATTTTTAAAAATTTTGAGACGGTTAAATTAAAATTTTGGATAAAAGAGTAATTAAGGGATTGAAAAAACTAAAATTAATTAATAGTAATAGTTAAAGTTTTGGACAATAAAATCTTTAAATAATTATACTTCAATATTGAATTATTAAATTACCATATGAACTACATTTGTTTTTTTAATATACTGAACGTACAAGTTGAGAGGTTCTTATATTTCAACATTTCAAATCTCGAGGGAAAAATATGATATATCACTTATTGACTTATCTTAGTAGTTTAATTGATTATTATATTGATGCTAATAAAAAAATAGGATAAATTATCTATTTGACACCCTATTTGTATTTTTTTTGGTGAACCAATTAATTTTTTGATAAAATGATACCTAACATTATGTTTTGTTTTTATTTTAGCATTTTAATGTTAAAAATTAACGACAAAACTAACGTAACATTTAAAAAAATCATTTTCTCTTCACCAGTAACGTAAAGTAAGATAAAATCAATGGGTGTTATTTTACAAAAATAATAATTAAATAACCAAAACAGATACACAAAATAGATGAGATATTAAATGCAAAATTTTTAAATGTTAAAAAGATTATCTAACCTGGGATAAAGATTGTGAGCGATTATATAATAGACATGCACTCTAAAAAATATACATTCAAAACAATACTTGTATATTAATCGATTAGTTGAGCCATAAAGAACAAAATGATTGTTAAATTAATAAAAGATTATACAAAATACATAATTATTAAAATAAAACTTTCAGTTTTGTTGTTTTAAAAAGCGAAAATATTAACTATATTTAAAAATTCATTTATTTTTTAATAGTCTAAAGATGATTATAAGATGATATCTGTTTTTCTACTGAGAACACTTGTTGAATTAAAAAAAAAACTCATTTATTTAAAACATAATCATTAGTGTTTTGCATCATACGAGAGTTTTTAAAAATTATATACCAAAGCACATGTGAACGGGGATCCTTCAACTTTCATCAATCGTGAATAAAAAGCTAATTTCAGACAAATCAAGATATAAAAGATACTACTTGTTTTTTAAAATAAAATTTTAGTTTAATATTTTTAAATTATATAAATATCTGAAAACATAAAACACTTTTTTAAACGGAGCAGAGGCAAGTGTGGATACCCCATACTTATACTCACCTAAGATTTTCATATTCAACACTAATTCACTCCCACGATGGTTACAATTTTCAAGTCCACACCTACCTACGTGTGTACATTTTCAAATCCAACCCGCCCACTACTTAGTTGGGTACCCACCATCTAGCTCGTACCCGTCCATGCCCGACAAATTTGTCAGCCAAACAACCACTAACATCAAACAAAACAAAAAAATTATTTTATCAGGCTAAATTAATTGAGTAGGGAATTTATACCATAGGATTTAGGAAAATTACAAGGAAGACCCCTTCAGAATCCTAGGGATTATAAAATTACAAGGCGGGTGGGTTAGGTCTTTAATCCATCCCCTACCTACTACCCACAACGAGTATGACTTTTGACATCCATGCCCGACCACCACGTGCCAAACTCATACCAATACCTACCCCAAATAGTGTCGGTGTGATGTAGAATCCGTGAAACCGTACCTGTTTGTCATTCATGTGCACCATAAAATAGGTTAACTTACATACTTACAAGGGAAAAATTAAAGGATTGGTTCTACACTAGTGGTAAAACATGTAAGAAAAGTAAAATATTATTATGTTCTCATGGGTTTGAGTCATGTTAGACTCGTTTTTTATTCATGTAAAAGCAAAATATTGTTGCACCTAAAAATTTCACTTTTTTACTCCCAAATCAAACACCTTTAAATCTATTTTGAATTATAAATTAATGATCCTATTTTAATAATTTGTACAAAACACTTTTTTATTCTAATAAATTGTACACAATCCATAATCTTTGAATGGTCTCGATTTACGAAATTATTTCGGAAAGTCTATCGTACGGTTGATACTATAACAACCAAGATTTCCGAGTTAATGAGTTAGCGTTGATTTGAGCCTTGGGCCTTAGTTCAAGTAGATTTCAAACCTTTTGGGCCTTGAGTTTTGGCCTTTGGGCTTAGATAATAAGCCAAGTTGTGAAGCTTTGGAAGATGAGGGACTTGAAGTGTGGTTCTCCCTAGTGGCGGAGTCAAGATTTTCATTTAGTGGGGTCAGAGTAGACTTTGAGGTACGAAGATTCCCATACCACTACAATATAAATATTGTTGACCCCATACCCAAACAAATCAAGTGGGGTCAATTATATTTCCATGAAAAATTTTATACGAACTCCTCAAAAACTCATATAACTATTTGAAAATCTCATACCACAACAAATCAAGTGGGGTCAATTGACCCCTAAACTAAACGTGGCTCCGCCATTGGTTCTCCCATTTTTGGGCTGAACACTTTTAAATTTTGTCCCCTCTCCTTCCAAAAGCTGCCCATAATACATCCTCCTCCTTAACTTATCTTCTTCACCCAAAAACTCCCTCTTTCTTGCAAGAGCTCTAAAGAAAATTCAAGGTAAAGGTTCAAACTTTGTCTTTCAATCTTTTCGTCCCAGATTTTAGTTTTAGATATGTTAACCCCACCTCACGATCTACATTTCGAGGTAAGTATGGTTGGAAATGGTGGTAAGAGGAGAAAATGAGTTTTAGTTGGGGGTTTTGAGTGGTAGGTGTTTTAGGACAAATTTCATGTTGCAAATTCGTTTAAAAACCTGTTTCTAATCATTTGAGAGTGTAACAAATATGTTCTTACACTTGTTGATTAGTTAAAGAAGTTGGGGAGCCATCCAATACCCAAGGCAAAAAGAAGAAGTGAATAGGAGCTTGTGGGAGAAGGATTTCGGGATTTTGAGCAAGGTTCGTACATCTCCAACTCCAATGTGCTTCATGCTATTCTTAAATGTGATTTATTTGCATTGTTTAAGTTTTGAGGTGTTATGGGTGTTTAAGCATGTTGACTTGGATATTCTTGATTTTGGGTGTCTATGACTATTAATATGTTTAAGGGATATAAGTTGCCAATAATATACCTACTAAGTGATAGAAAGCATGAAAACAATTTGGGTGGTTCGATTGGGGAGTTTTCTTAGCGAAATTCGTGGCCAAACATGGCATTTCTGGGTTACGGTAATGGTACATCCGTACCGATACTCGAGGGTTTTAAAAAATTCCAGTAACCAAATTTGGTATAGGTACGAGGTTCAATATCGATAACCATGGTTGTGCACCGATACTCACTGGGCCATACTGATACCCCTGTAGCCACTGCCCAATTTGATTAATGAATCTAAAAAAGGCTATAAGGGTATAAGATCAAACATGTTAAATTTTAGGCTGAGCCTTTGGTTGAACTATGACTTTGGATGCTCTTATTATATGGCCTTTCATTGCATTGTACGTATATGGGCCTTGTGAGCCTTTGATTGATTTTGCGATGCATTTGTATAGGATCCAGATGCCCAAGAGTAGTACTCGGTGGTTAGGAGTTTCCGAGTGCGAGATAATCGTTATTCGATGGCTACGTGTCTCCGAATACGAGATGCTGCTACTTGATGGCTAAGTGTTTCTGAGTAGGCAATGATCTTACTCGATGGCTATGTGTTTCCGATTAACTGTTGCCCTCTACTTGATGGCTAGGTGTTTTTTGAGTAGATGACCCTTGTTATTACCCGATGACTAAGTGTTTCCGGGTATGTACCCAATGAAAGGTTTCTAGTGGATACAACCCCTTAAGATTAAGTTTGTACTCTTTCAAGACTAGGAATCTGATGTGCTTCTTATGTTTTCCCTTGAATTTAGAAATTTGCTACACCAGGTGGCACAAATCATGGTAACGATGGTCGTGAAGAGAGTCATGCACCTCTAGTGAATGATTATGAGGATGAGTATGCCCCGAATACATGGGGAGGATGTCAGAGATGAGGATGCGACGTATTTTCGAAATTTGAATGGAATCCTTTGTCGCCTTGTGAGGGCCTTACCTAGGCCATTTGAAGCACAACGACAAACTCTTGTAAAAAATGATTCGTCGATATGGGGTCAAGGATTTCTGTGCCATGGGTGATTGCAACACACACAACAGCAAAACAGGTTTTTAGTGGCATTTTTTTTCTCTATAGTGGCATTTTTAAGCGCCGCAAGATCCAGCGCCGCAATAGTTAGCAACGTTTGCGAACAAAAAACGCAACAGAAGGTGAAGTTCTATAGTGGCATTTGAAAACCAAAACGCCGCTAATAGTCTTTCTTTAGTGGCGTCTGTGTAACACCCGTGTTTTGGGGTTAGGAGTTAGCCGGGTTTATAGTTCGAGTCAATAAAATTTAATTAAAACAATTCAACCTGTAACCCCCTCGACCCGGTCTGGCCGGATGACCGGTCCGAGTGGGCCACACGGGGAAAACCGAAGCGAAACCCAAAGGGTTCCCCCTCGGTTAGCAACCCTATATTTTTTTTTTCATTTTAATCTTGTCACATTCGAACCCCAAACCACATTCAAACAGCCCAATTTTTAATCTTGACTAAAGGCATCTTAATACCTATGTGTTTTTCTCTTTAAAATGGCCAACAAGTCAAAACAGTGCATTTTTAAGTGAAGGTTTCGAAACCTCCCTAAAAGGTTTCGAAACCTAGACTGGCAGTAAGGTCTGGAACCCAGATTTCTGCAAAGGTTTCGAAACCTTACCCATGGTTTCGAAACCCTCAACCATGGTTTCGAAACCTTCCTCAAAGGTTTCGAAACTTAGCTTGGCAGTGAGGTCTGGAATCCCAGATCTCTGCAAAGGTTTCGAAACCTTACCCATGGTTTCGAAACCTTAGTGCAGGGGAGCACTTACTGCCTAACTCTAGAGACTTCCTAGGGAAAAAGAACACCAAGATCATGCATAGACATACACAAGAGCTTAGAAAGGGCCAAAGGCATGAATCAACACTCATAAGACTTGCACATACTAACGTTTAGGCAACCATACATGAACCATAGGTAGCAATCAACATGAGTCAAGGCATTCGAACATGACATTCCAACAAAAGAGCAAATTCAGCATTTAAGGTTATACATGAAAGCTCAAAGGCCCAAGTGGCACAATTCAACACAAGAGGTTTGCACTCATACACAAGGCAACCTAAGCATCTCAGGCATGCCATCACACACCAACAATCATCATAGTGACATGCTTTACAATCCAAAACATCAATATACCGAAGAGTCATATAAAGCTCATACAACAACCCTTGCCACATTGCTAGCTAATACAAAAATTGATAACCGTACTTGAGCCACAAACTTGGAAAGCCCTTCTTGCCTTGCCTCGAGCTAACACCACGCTAATGATCTGCATTGTTGAACATTGAGAGCGTAAGCTAATAGCTTAGTGAGGGTGCTCTAAAACGAAAAACATCAACAATGCAGGGTTCAAGCATGTAAATCCAAATCTCACATACAACCTACAATTGCATATAATTGAGTAGACCTAGCTAGTATTTCAAGTGGCATATATGGTTTCTCGATCCTACCAAGCTCAATTATCAATATCAACATCATATAGCAACACCATATATCACCAACATATATCAACATCACATATCACAATGTATGAACAAGTTAATTGGCCACTTTAATTACCCCGATTGTGCGGATTTAGACCTCAACAACACATTACCTCGGTGGGATTATACTAATCACCGAACCTTGCATGTGCGGGATTCCACTCATCGCCACATGCCCTACGGATGGGATTCCACTCATCATCCCGTAGAAATGTATAAAAAGCTTCCGGTGGAATGTCACATCACCGCACTCCTCCTTGATGACTTAACGCCATCAAGGCCACGTACGTTTTGAGTCAATTTGTGTGCACACAATCCTAATGATCGATCATTTACAACCGGTAATTATTTTAGTGCCAATTATCATCATCAATCACATATCATCAATCACATATCATCAATCACACTCATGCTCATCACATATATCCACATCATAATATATGTACATGTACCAAATAATCACAAGCACAAGAGCATAGTCATTAAGCACATTGGCATTTAAGGAAAACAAGACTAAATTAACTACTTGGATTATAAGGAAGCGGCCTACCAAGCACACTTTACACACACACTCTACTCATGCTCGAACCAAACTTTAAAACAAGTTAAGACCACTCACCGCCCTTCCTTAGCAATTCGAACCAATCCTCCTACGAACCCGGATTCGGTCCCAAAGCCTCCTCAACCTTTCCTCTTGCTTCTAGTCAAACAAAACACATACATTACTTCCCAATTCAATGCTAACTCAACCATCAACTCACTTTGCAAACACAACCCAATTTCCACAATTCCCCAAACCACCTAATATCTCAAAAACCCAATTTTCGTACTCCAACAACCCTTGGCTGAAATACCCATTTCCAAACACCCAAATGACTTCCAAAACATCCCAAATCACCCTCCTAACAAAGATAGACCATCAGCCCTTTAATTTCAACATAAAACCCACCAAAAATCCAAGTTTTAATACCCTAAAATTTACCTAATCAACATGCTACGAAATTTCACCCAAATTCAACCAATTTGATATTTGTTACACCTTTTAACAAGATTAACTAAAATCCCAACTCAATTTATCAAAACCAATTGGAAAACCCCCTTAAAAACCCAAACTTTAATATAAACCCTAATTTTCAAAACCCCATGTTTTTGAAATCCAATACCATAGTTAGGTAGAGGGTAAAGAGGAGGTTAAGAAAACGTAATTACCTTTGAAAGACACCTTTAATTGAAGGAGATAATGGACGGAATAGTAACCAAGGTTTGAAGAAGCTTTGAAAATGGTGGGAGGGCTTCCAACGTTTGGAAGAAAGGAAATGGGAAAAGGGAAGACAACTTTTCCCATAAAGTGGTCTTGCTTTTTTTTTAAATTTGGGTCAAATTGCAACATAGGTCCATCCCTTCTTATTAAAGCTCAATTAGGTCATTATTTGAAGTTGGATTGTTTTAATTAAATTTTATTGACTCGAACTATAAACTCGGTTAACTCCTAGGCCCAAAACACGGGTGTTACAACTCTCTCCCACTTAAGGAATTTCGTCCCCGAAATTACCTGACTGAAAGAGATACGGGAACTGCTTTTCCATATCCTCCTTCCTCTCCCAAGTGGCCTCGTCCACACCTCTACGTTGCCACCGCACCTTCACTAACTCAATCGATCTACCCCTCAACACCTTACTGTCAAAAGCTAAGATCTCCACTGGTTCTTCTTCATAAGCCAAATCCGGATTCAATTCAATCTCTTCTACGGGCATTACATGTGACGGATCGGACCTATACTTACGAAGCATCGAAACATGGAATACATCATGTATCTTCTCAAGCTCGGATGGCAAACGCAACTGATAAGCAACGGGACCAACCCTCCTCACAATCTCATACGGTCCTATGTACCTCGGACTCAATTTCCCCTTTCGGCCAAATCTCATCACTTTCTTCCACGGAGACACTTTCAAGAACACCTTCTCACCCACTGAGAACTCAACTTCCTTCATCTTCAAATCGGCATAGGACTTTTGCCTATCCGAAGGAGCTTTCAACCGCTCACAAATCAATTTTACCTTGTCGGTTGTCCCCTTGAGCAAATCCGGAATAGGTAACAATTTCTGTCCTACGTCGGCCCAACACACTGGAGTTCTACACTTCCGGCCATACAAGGCCTCATACGGAGCCATCTGAATGCTCGAGTGAAAACTGTTATTGTACGCAAACTCTACTAGAGGCAAATGCTTCTCCCAAGTACCCTGAAAGTCAATGATACAACATCGCAACATGTCCTCTAAGATCTGAATAACTCTCTCTGACTGACCATCTGACTGGGGATGATAAGAAGTGCTGAAGTTCAAACGGGTACCCAAAGCTATATGCAGACACTCCCAAAATCTAGAAGTAAACCGCGAGTCTCTATCTGACACAATGGACTTCGGCACACCATGCAGTCTAACAATCTCACCAATGTACAAATCGACCAATCTATCTAAGGTGTAAGTAGTGTTGACTGCCAAGAAGTGAGCACACTTCGTAAAACGATCTACTATCACCCAAACTGAGTTCTTCTTCGTAGGAGTCAAAGGCAAACCCGAAACAAAATCCATGGTGATGTTCTCCCATTTCCATTCCGGAATTCTCAACGGCTGTAACAAACCTGAGGGAACCTGATGTTCCGCCTTCACTCTCTGACACACTAAGCACTTACTCACAAAGTCGGCTACATCTCTCTTCAAGCCAACCCAAAAGTACTCATTCTTCAAATCACGGTACATCTTCGTACTTCTAGGATGCATAGAAAACGGACTACTGTGGGCTTTAGTGAAGATCGTACGTCTCAAGTCACTGTCTTCTGGCACAACTATTCTATCCTTGAAACACAAAACCCCATCAGTGCTGAAGCTGTAATCTGAAGATCTACCCTCGGCTATATCTTGCACGTGAGGTGCCAAAGATCTATCTAAGAGCTGTTTCTCTCGAATCAACTGACCTAGAGTAGGTCGAACCTGAAGCTCGGCTATCAAGCCACCATCTCCGGACAAACTCAATCTAGCAAACATAGCTCTCAAGTCCACGACCATCTTCCTACTCAATGCATCAGCCACTACATTGGCCTTACCCGGATGGTACTCAATGGTAAGATCATAGTCTTTTAGCAGCTCTAACCACCTACGCTGTCTGAGATTCAAATCTTGCTGAGTCATAATATACTTCAAACTCTTGTGATCGGTGTACACTGTGCATTTCTCCCCGTACAAATAATGTCTCCAAATCTTCAAAGCAAACACAACTGCAGCTAACTCTATGTCGTGGGTCGGATAGTTGCGCTCATGAGTCTTCAACTGTTTTGAGGCATAAGCCACTACTCTCTTGTCTTGCATAAGAACACATCCTAGCCCTACATACGAAGCATCACTGTAGACTACATAGTCCTTCCCGGACTCAGGCTGAATCAAGATCGGTGCTTGGGTCAAAGCTTCTTTCAATTTCTCAAAGGCTCTCTGTCTTGCATCTGTCCACTCAAACTGAACACTCTTCTAAAGTAACTGTGTCAATGGAGCGGCTAACTTAGAGAAACCCTCTACAAACCTCCTATAGTATCTGGCTAAGCCTAGGAAGCTACGTACCTCTGTCACAGACTTCGGTTGCTTCCATTCAACAATGGCTTCAATCTTCTTCGGATCAACTCTAATCCCATCGGCTGACACTACATGCCCTAAGAAGACTACCTCTCGGATCCAGAATTCACACTTGCTGAGCTTCGCATACAACTGATGATCTAGCAAAGTCTTCAAAACAAGTCTCAAGTGTCGGTCATGGTCTTCTTCAGTTCGCGAGTACACCAAGATGTCATCAATAAACACAACTACAAACTGATCTAGATACTGATGAAAAATCCTATTCATCATGTCCATAAAAGCTGCCGGTGCATTAGTCAACCCAAAAGGCATGACTAAAAACTCATAATGTCCATACCTAGTCCTAAAGGCCGTCTTCGGTACATCAACCTCTCTTACCTTTAGCAGGTAATAACCTGATCTCAGATCAATCTTCGAAAAGACCGATGCTCCTCTCAACTGATCAAACAAGTCATCGATTCTAGGCAACGGATATTTGTTCTTCACTGTCAACTGATTTAACTGTCTATAATCTATGCACATTCTCATACTTCCATCTTTCTTCTTCACAAACAACACTGGTGCACCCCAAGGTGAAGAACTAGGTCAAATAAAACCTCTATCTGTCAATTCTTGCAACTGAGTCTTCAACACTTTCAATTCTTTCGGTGCCATACGATACGGAGCAATCGAAACAGGAGCTGAATCAGAATAAGTCTCAATGCTGAACTCTACCTCTCTGTCCGGTGGTAACCCTGGCAATTCTTCCGGAAACACACTAGGAAAGTCACACATTGTCTGGATGTCCTGAGGTCTAACCTCACTCATATTAGGGTTCATCACATACGCTAAGTATGCTTCACACCCCAACTCAACCAATCTCTTAGCCTCTAATACTGAAACCCCATTGGACAAGAACTTCACGTTCTCACCCACCACTACAATCTCATAGTCATCTGTGAGCCTCAAAGAAATCCGCTTAGTCTCAAAATCTATCCTAGCTCTATGCTCCGTAAACCAATCCATACCCAGAATCACATCAAAACCATAGAAGGGAAGCTCCATCATATCCACTGGAAACACATGCCCCTGAACCATCAACGGACACCTTCGGTACATTTTCCTAACTACTACCGTGTCCCCAAAGGAACTAGTAACACTAACTCCTACCTCTAACATTTCACAAGGCAAGTTCAAAGACTGTGCATGCTCTCTCAATATGTAGGAATGTGTAGACCCAGAGTCAATCAAAGAAAGCAAACCCAAAGACTGTATCGAGAAGTTACCTTCGATCACATCGGTGTCATGCTGATCCCCGCGCTGAGCATAAACTCTGGCCTGACCTCCGCCCTCTGGCTGAACCGCAACTACATGTGCTATGTTCCTCTGACCATCGTTCCTCGGCTGGAAGTTACCTCTACCGCGCCCGCGGCCTCTCTGAAAGTCATTGGCTCTAGCAGGAGCCTGAGCTGGTGCCTGTCCCACCTGATGTGGACAGTCACGCCTAATGTGGTCTCTAGCACCACAACTCCAACAGGAATGATAATTTCCCCAACACTCACCGGTGTGGTTCCTCCCGCAAGTAGCACATGTGGGCAACTTCCCACCAGCTCTCTGGCCCTGGTGGCCCCTACCGTGGTTACCGCCACCACGCCTATGATCATACTGATGCCTGTTGTCCTGATGCCTCTTGGCATCACCTCTATCAAAGTTGCTGGACCTCTTTCCCGAACTAGATCCACCCGACCGCCTGGTCAAACTCAAACTGTGCTCCAAGTCCTTGGCCCTCGAGACCAAGACATCAAAATCAGTGTAGTCTGAAGCTAGTGTATAAGTGCTGATCTCCTCACTCAGCCCATATTGGAAGCGGTTACAACGCTCCACCTCAGTAGGTACAAGTTCGGGTGTATACTGACTCAATCTAACAAATCTGATCTCATAATCGGTCACGGACATACTCCCCTGAAGCAATGCCATAAACTCTCTCTTCCTCTCATCGAGGTATCGCGGACCCAAATACTTCTTCCGGAATGCTTTCTCAAAGAACTCCCATGTAATCTCGGCCTCATACATCCCCGAAGTAACGGTGACCCACCAGGTGTAGGCATCACCCTGAAGTAGAGACTCAACACATCCCAACTTGCGCTCACCAGTACATCCCATCTGAGCAAGAATACGGACAGTCTTCTCAAACCATAACTCTGACCTCTCCGGAGTAGCACCTCTGAACTCTTCGGCCCCAAGGCCCCGAAGTCTCTCTAAAGGTAAACTAGTGCCCTCACCCTGATGATGTGCTGCATGACCTCCAGCTACAGCAGCCTGAAATGCCCCGGCTATCGCCTGAACCAACGGAGCTAAGTCAATCCCGGCCGGTCCTTGGCCACCCTAGCCACCTTGGCCTCCTTGTGGTCCCTCTCCCTCGGCCCCGGCCTCACCTCCCGCTCCCAGTGGAGGAGGTGGTGGTGGTCGAGGTGGTGGAGGAGCTCCAACTCCAACCACAGGCTCTCCCACTTGAGCCTCAACCCTAACTACCGGCTCAACTCCTGGAGCCTCCGCCCGTGGTTCCGAACGAACCATCCTAGGCCTCCCACGTGGTCTCATGCTTTAGCTAGCAAGGTATAAACTACAACAAGAAACAAATAGGGATTACGTTAGTCAAAGCAAGGGTCCAATGGTGCTCAAGTACTCCTTTTATAAAAAATCCTTTCAATTAAGTAATAGTAGCAATGGGCACACACGCTACACCAGGCACAACAATTCATGCTTCAAACATCATGCGAACATTCAAATATCAAAAATTCATGACAGGGCATCCATCGAACAACACAATCATTTAACACATTAAGCTTACCTCACTTACCTGCCCGAGGTCTCGGTAGCCTCAGGCTCTGATACCAACAAATGTAACCCCCTCGACCCGGTCTGGCCGGATGACCGGTCCGAGTGGGCCACACGGGGAAAACCGAAGCGAAACCCAAAGGGTTCCCCCTTGGTTAGCAACCTTATATTTTTTTTTTCATTTTAATCTTGTCACATTCGAACCCCAAACCACATTCAAACAGCCCAATTTTTAATCTTGACTAAAGGCATCTTAATACCTATGTGTTTTTCTCTTTAAAAGGCCAACAAGTCAAAACAGTGCATTTTTAAGTGAAGGTTTCGAAACCTCCCTAAAAGGTTTCGAAACCTAGACTGGCAGTAAGGTCTGGAACCCAGATTTCTGCAAAGGTTTCGAAACCTTACCCATGGTTTCGAAACCCTCAACCATGGTTTCGAAACCTTCCTCAAAGGTTTCGAAACTGAGCTTGGCAGTGAGGTCTGGAATCCCAGATCTCTGCAAAGGTTTCGAAACCTTACCCATGGTTTCGAAACCTTAGTGCAGGGGAGCACTTACTGCCTAACTCTAGAGACTTCCTAGGGAAAAAGAACACCAAGATCATGCATAGACATACACAAGAGCTTACAAAGGGCCAAAGGCATGAATCAACACTCATAAGACTTGCACATACTAACGTTTAGGCAACCATACATGAATCATAGGTAGCAATCAACATGAGTCAAGGCATTCGAACATGACATTCCAACAAAAGAGCAAATTCAACATTTAAGGTCATACATGAAAGCTCAAAGGCCCAAGTGGCACAATTCAACACAAGAGGTTTGCACTCATACACAAGGCAACCTAAGCATCTCAGGCATGCCATCACACACCAACAATCATCATAGTGACATGCTTTACAATCCAAAACATCAATATACCAAAGAGTCATATAAAGCTCATACAACAACCCTTGCCACATTGCTAGCTAATACAAAAATTGATAACCGTACTTGAGCCACAAACTTGGAAAGCCCTTCTTGCCTTGCCTCGAGCTAACACCACGCTAATGATCTGCATTGTTGAACATTGAGAGCGTAAGCTAATAGCTTAGTGAGGGTGCTCTAAAACGAAAAACATCAACAATGCAGGGTTCAAGCATGTAAATCCAAATCTCACATACAACCTACAATTGCATATAGTTGAGTAGACCTAGCTAGTCTTTCAAGTGGCATATATGGTTTCTCGATCCTACCAAGCTCAATTATCAATATCAACATCATATAGCAACACCATATATCACCAACATATATTAACATCACATATCACAATGTATGAACAAGTTAACTGGCCACTTTAATTACCCCGATTGTGCGGATTTAGACCTCAACAACACATTACCTCGGTGGGATTACACTCATCACCGGACCTTGCATGTGCGGGATTCCACTCATCGCCACATGCCCTATGGATGGGATTCCACTCATCATCCCGTAGAAATGTATAAAAAGCTTCCGGTGGAATGTTACATCACCGTACTCCTCCTTGATGACTGAACGCCATCAAGGCCACGTACGTTTTGACTCAATTTGTGTGCACACTATCCTAATGATCGATCATTTACAACCGGTAATTATTTTAGTGCCAATTATCATCATCAATCACATATCATCAATCACATATCATCAATCACACTCATGCTCATCACATATATCCACATCATAATATATGTACAAGTACCAAATAATCACAAGCACAAGAGCATAGTCATTAAGAACATTGGCATTTAAGGAAAACAAGACTAAATTAACTACTTGGATTTTAAGGAAGCGGCCTACCAAGCACACTTTACACACACACTCTACTCATGCTCGAACCAAACTTTAAAACAAGTTAAGACCACTCACCGCCCTTCCTTAGCAATTCGAACCAATCCTCCTACGAACCCGGATTCGGTCCCAAAGCCTCCTCAACGTTTCCTCTTGCTTCTAGTCAAACAAAACACATACATTACTTCCCAATTCAATGCTAACTCAACCATCAACTCACTTTGCAAACACAACCCAATTCCCACAATTCCCCAAACCACCTAATATCTCAAAAACCCAATTTTCGTACTCCAATAACCCTTGGCTGAAATACCCATTTCCAAACACCCAAATGACTTCCAAAACATCCCAAATCACCCTCCTAACATAGATAGACCATCAGCCCTTCAATTTCAACATAAAACCCACCAAAAATCCAAGTTTTAATACCCTAAAATTTACCTCATGAACATGCTACGAAATTTCACCCAAATTCAACCAATTTGATATACGTTACACCTTTTAACAAGATTAACTAAAATCCCAACTCAATTTATCAAAACCAATTGGAAAACCCCCTTAAAAACCCAAACTTTAATATAAACCCTAATTTTCAAAACCCCATATTTTTGAAATCCAAGACCATAGTTAGGTAGAGGGTAAAGAGGAGGTTAAGAAAACATAATTACCTTTGAAAGACACCTTTAATTGAAGGAGATAATGGACGGAATAGTAACCAAGGTTTGAAGAAGCTTTGAAAATGGTGGGAGGGCTTCCAACGTTTGGAAGAAAGGAAATGGGAAAAGGGAAGACAACTTTTCCCATAAAGTGGTCTTGTTTTTTTTTTTAAATTTGGGTCAAATTGCAACATAGGTCCCTCCCTTCTTATTAAAGCTCAATTAGGTCATTATTTGAAGTTGGATTGTTTTAATTAAATTTTATTGACTCGAACTATAAACCCGGTTAACTCCTAGGCCCAAAACACGGGTGTTGCACAACCTAAATTGTGATGTAATTGAGCTTTAATAAAGAGTGGAGGGACCTACATTGCAATTTTCCCCAAAAGATTTTAAAAAGGATGACAACTTTTGAAAGTTGTCATCTTCTCCCCTTTTCACCATATTTCCAACGTGAAAACCCCTCTCCCCCTTTCCAAACTCTCTCAAACTTCAAGCTACTATTCCATTTAATATCAACTTCATTTCAAGGTGTTTTTGAAAGGTAAAATCATTTTCTTACTCTCCTCTTCATTCCCTATCAACCCATGGTCTTAGATTTTAAAGTTATGAGGTTTTGAAAATTAGGGTTTGTTTTAAAGTTCGGATTTTTAAGGGGTTTTTTCATCTTGTTTTGATATATTGAGTTGGGGCTTTGTTTACTCATGTTAAAATACACATTATATGTTAATTTGGTTGAATTTTGATGAAAACCCGAAGTGGGTTCTTAGACCCATTTTTGAGTTGTCAAAAACTCCATTTTTGGTGGGTTTTAGGTTGAAAACAAAGGGCTGATGGTTTAGGTATGTTAGGAGGGTGATTTGGGACCTTTTGGGGGTCATTTGGGTGTTTGGAAATGGAAATTTCCTCAAGGTTTTAGGGGAGAACGAAAATTGGGATTTTGGGTGATTATGTGGATTGGGAATTTGATGATGTTGGCTTATACATGTGATGTGAGATGGTGATTGGGTTTTAGCATTGAATTATGGTGTAATAAGTGTGTTTTGTTTGACTAGAAGCAAGAGGAAGCATTGGAGAGGCTTTGGGACCGAATCCGAGTTCGTAGGAGGATTGTTTCGATTGCTAAGGAAGGGTGGTGAGTGGTTTCAAACTTGTTTTAAAGTTTGGTTCGAGTGTGTTTAGGGTGTGAGTGAAATGTGCTTGGTAGGCCATTTCCATTTAATTCAAGTTGTTGATTTTAGTTATTGATTTCCATTTAATACTTGTGTATTGCCTATCTATGCTCTTGAGAAATGTGGATAAGTTGTGCATGTATATCATGATATGTATATATGTAATGAGCATGAGTTATGGTTGATGATATGTGATGTGGTAATGAAAATTGGCACTAAATAAATTACCGGTTGTAAATGATCGATCATTAGGATTAGTGTGCACACAAATTGAGTCAAAACGTACGTGGCCTTGATGGCGTTAAGTCATCAAGGAGGAGTATAGTGATGTAATATTCCACCGGAAGCTTTTATATATTTCTACGGAATGATGAGTGGAATCCCATCCATAGGGCATGTGGCGATGAGTGGAATCCCGCACATGCAAGGTCCGGTGATGCGTGTAATCCCACCGAGGTAAAGTGTTGTTGAGATTTAAATCCACACAATCGGGGTAATTTAAAGTGGCCAATTAACTTGTTCATATATTGTGATGTATGATGTTGATATATGATTGTTGACATTGATGCTTGATGCTTAGTATGATGTAAGATGCCATATTATGCCACTTGAGAGACTAGCTAGGTCTACTTGTGAAATTGCCAATGCATGTTCGATATGTGGTTTAGGGATTACATGCTTGAACCTTACATTGTTGATGTTTTTCGTTTTAGAGCACCCTCACTAAGCTTATAGCTTACGCTCTCAATGTTCAACAATGCAGATCATTAGCGTAGTGTTAGCTCGGAGCAAGGCAAGTAGGGCTTCCCAAGTTTGTGGCTCAAGTACGGTGGTAAATTTTGTATTAGATAGAAATGTGGCAAGGGTTTTTGTATGAGCTATGTATGACTCATGTATGTTGATGTTTGATTTTGCCTTGGTTTGTAAAACACGTTATGCCATGTTGAATGTTTGTGTGTGATGGCATGTCTTAGATGTTTAGGTTGCCTTGTTGTGGGTGCAAACCTCTTATGTGTTATCTTGTGCCATTCGGGCCTTTGAGCTTTCATGTATGACCTTAAATGTTGAATTGCCCTTTTGGAATGCCAAGTATGGATGCCTAGTTTCCTGTTTGAATGCTTAAGTTGCTTGTACGATTTGTGCATCACCTTGTGTTGAATTGTGCCTCTTGGCTTTAAGTTAAAGCATGCTTTTATGGTTGGTTTGCCTTAGGATTGATGTTAGTGTGTTGGTTGAGGTTTTAGAGGGGTTTAGGGGCACCCTTGTGCCTTAAATCAGTTGAAACTTGTAAGTTCGTAGCAGGGGTATCGATACGGTTGGACCCGTATCGATACGGCCTTCTTGTTTCAGGCCTCATGTTTCGATACGCGAGAAGGCGTATCGATACCTTTTTGGTCACTGAAGCTACTATCCATTTCGGTATCGATACGGGCCTCTGGCGTATCGATACGGTCTTCTTAGCGTTGACCGTGAGGAGTTGACCGTTGGAAGGGCGTATCGATACGCTCGAGGGCTGTATCGATACGGTCTTCCTGTGTTGACTCTGAGTGTTGACTTTGGTCAAGGCGTATCGATACCCTCCTTGGGAGTATCGATACCGCCTGAAGTTTAAGTCTAAAATTGGGCTGTTAAATGTTGGTTTGGGTTCGTTTGATTGTCTCGTGTTTGTTGTTCCGCTGTATGATCACTTAGGATTTAATACTCCTCTAGACAAGATTAAAATGAAAAAATAGGGTTGCTAACCGAGGGGGAATCCTTAAGGGGTTTCACTCGGTTTTCCCCGTGTGGCTCACTCGGACCGGTCATCCGGCCAGACCGGGACGAGGGGGTTACATTTCTTGGTATCAGAGCCTGAGGTTACCGAGACCTCGGGCAGGTAAGTGAGGTAAGCTTAATGCATTAAATGATTCTGTTGTTTGATGCATGTCTTGCCATGAATTCTTGAATATTTGACTGTTCGTATGATGTTTAGAAGCATGAAATGTCGTGTCTGGTGTAGAGTGAGTGCCCATTGCTACTATTACTTAATTTAAAAGATTTTTGATAAAAGGAGTACTTGAGCACTATTGAACCCTTGCTTTGGCTAATTTAATCTTTATCTGTTTGTTGTTGTAGTTTGTACCTTGCTAGCTGTATCATGAGACCACGTGGGAGGCCTAGGATGGTTCGACCGGAACCACGGGCAGCGGCTCCAGGAGTTGAGCCAGTAGTGAGAGTTGAGGCTCAAGTGGGAGAGCCTGTGGTTGGAGTTGGAGCTCCTCCACCACCTCCACCACCACCACCTCCTCCACCGGGAGCGAGAGGTGAGGCCGGGGCCGAAGGAGAGGGACCTCAAGGAGGCCAAGGTGGCCAAGGTGGCCAGGGACCGGCCGGAATTGACTTAGCTCTGTTGGTTCAGGCGATAGCCAGGGCATTTCAGGCTGCAGTAGTTGGAGGTCAGGCAGCACACCATCAGGGTGAGGGCACTGGATTGCCTTTAGAGAGACTTCGGGGCCTTGGGGCCGAAGAGTTTAGAGGGGCTACACCGGAGAGATCAGAGTTGTGGTTTGAGAAGACTGTCCGTATCCTCGCTCAGATGGGATGTACTGGTGAGCGCAAGTTTGGATGTGTTGAGTCCTTGCTTCAGGGTGATGCCTACACTTGGTGGGTCACCATTACTACGGGTATGGATGAGGCCGAGATCACTTGGGAGTTCTTTGAGACAGCTTTCCGTAAGAAGTATTTGGGTCTGCGATACCTCGATGAGAGGAAGAGGGAGTTTATGGCATTGCTTCAGGGGAGTATGTCTGTGACCGATTATGAGATTCGATTTGTCAGACTGAGTCAGTATGCACCTGAGCTTGATCCTACTGAGGTGGAGCGTTGTAACCGCTTCCGTTATGGGCTGAGTGAAGAGATCAAGACGTATACTCTAGCTTCAGATTACACTGATTTTGATGTCTTGGTCGCGAGGGCCAAGGACTTAGAGCACAGTTTGAGTTTGACCAGGCGGTCTGGTGGATCTAGTTCAGGTAAGAGGTCCATCAACTTTGATAGAGGTGATGCCAAGAGGCATCGGGACAACATGCATCAGTATGATCATAGACGTGGTGGCGGTAACCACGGTAGGGGCCACTAGGGCCAGAGAGTTGGTGGGAAGTTGCCCACATGTGCTGCTTGCGGGAGGAACCACACCGGTGAGTGTTGGGGAAATTTTCATTCTTGTTGAAGTTGTGGGGCTAGGGACCACATTAGGCGTGACTGTCCACATCAGGTGGGACAGACACCAGCTCAGGCTCCTGCTAGAGCCAATGACTTTTAGAGAGACCGCGGGCGCGGTAGAGGTAACTTCCAGCCGAGGAACGATGGTCAGAGGAACATAGCACATGTAGTTGCAGTTCAGCCAGAGGGCGGAGGTCAGGCCAGAGTTTATGCTCAGCGTGGGGATCAGCATGACACCGATGTGATCGCAGGTAACTTCTCGATACAGTCTTTGGGTTTGCTTTCTTTGATTGACTCTGGGTCTACACATTCCTACATATTGAGTGAGCATGCACAGTCTTTGAATTTGCCTTGTGAGATGTTATAGGTAGGAGTTAGTGTTACTAGTTATTTTGGGGACACGATAGTAGTTAGGAAGATGTACCGAAGGTGTCCGTTGATGGTTCAGGGGCATGTGTTTCCAGTGGATATGATTGAGCTTCCTTTCTATGGTTTTGATGTGATTTTGGGTATGGACTGGCTCACGGAGCATAGAGCTAGGATATATTTTGAAATTTGAGGCTCACAGACGACTATGAGATTGTAGTGGTGGGCGAGAACGTGAAGTTCTTGTCCAATGTGGTTTCAGTATTAGAGGCTAAGAGATTAGTTGAGTTGGGGTGTGAAGCGTACTTAGCGTATGTGATGAACCTTAACATGAGTGAGGTTAGACCTCAGGACATCCGGACAGTATGTGACTTTCCTAGTGTGTTTCCGGAAGAATTGCCAGGGTTACCACCAGACAGAGAGGTAGAGTTCAGCATTGAGACTTATTCTGATTCAGCTCCTGTTTCGATTGCTCCGTATCGCATGGCACCGAAAGAATTGAAAGAGTTGAAGACTCAGTTGCAAGAATTGACAGATAGAGGTTTTATTAGGCCTAGTTCTTCACCTTGGGGTGCACCAGTTTTGTTTGTGAAGAAGAAAGATGGAAGCATGAGAATGTGTATAGACTACAGACAGTTAAATCAGTTGACAGTGAAGAATAAATATCCGTTGCCTAGAATTGATGACTTGTTTGATCAGTTGAGAGGAGCATCGGTCTTTTCAAAGATTGATTTGAGATCGGGTTACTACCAGCTAAAGGTGAGAGAGGTTGATGTACCGAAGACGGCCTTTAGGACTAGATATGGTCATTATGAGTTTTTAGTCATGCCTTTTGGGTTGACTAATGCACCGGCTGCTTTCATGGACATGATGAATAGGATTTTTCATCAGTATCTAGATCAGTTTGTAGTTGTGTTTATTGATGATCTTTTGGTGTACTCGCGAACTGAAGAAGACCATGACCGACACTTGAGACTTGTTTTGAAGACTTTGCTAGATCATCAGTTGTTTGTGAAGCTCAGCAAGTGTGAGTTCTGGATCCGAGAGGTAGTCTTCTTAGGACATGTAGTGTCAGCCGATGGAATTAGAGTTGATCCGAAGAAGATTAAGGCCATTGTTGAGTGGAAGCAACCGAAGTCTGTGACAGAGGTACGTAGCTTCCTAGGCTTAGCCGGATACTATAGAAGATTTGTAGAGGGTTTCTCTAAGTTAGCCGCTCCATTGACACAGTTACTTCAGAAGAGTGTTCAGTTTGAGTGGACAGATGGAAGACAGAGAGCCTTTGAGAAATTGAAAGAAGCTTTGACCCAAGCACCGATCTTTATTCAGCCAGAGTCCGGGAAGGACTATGTAGTCTGCAGTGATGCTTCTTATGTAGGGCTAGGATGTGTTCTTATGCAAGACAAGAGAGTAGTGGCTTATGCGTCAAGACAGTTGAAGACCCATGAGCGCAACTATCCGACCCATGACATAGAGTTAGCTGCAGTTGTGTTTGCTCTGAAGATTTGGAGGCACTATTTGTACAGTGAGAGATGCACAGTGTACACCGATCACAAGAGGTTGAAATACATTATGACTCAGCGAGATTTGAACCTCAGACAGCGTAGGTGGTTAGAGTTGCTAAAAGACTATGATCTTACTATTGAGTACCATCCGGGTAAGGCCAATGTAGTGGCCGATGCACTGAGTAGGAAGATGGCCGTGGACTTGAGAGCCATGTTTGCTAGATTGATTTTTTCCGGAGATGGTGGCTTGGTAGCCGAGCTTCAGGTTAGACCTACTCTAGGTCAGATGATTAGAGAGAAACGGCTCTTAGATAGATCTTTGGCACCTCACGTGCAAGATATAGCCGAGGGTAGATCTTCAGACTACAGTTTCAACACTGACGGGGTTTTGTGTTTCAAAGATAGAATAGTTGTGCCAGAAGACAGTGACTTAAGACGTACGATCTTGACTGAAGCCCACATTAGTCCGTTTGCTATGCATCCTGGAAGTACGAAGATGTACCGTGATTTGAAGAATGAGTACTTTTGGGTTGGCTTGAAGAGAGATGTAGCCGACTATGTGAGTAAGTGCTTAGTGTGTCAGAGAGTGAAGGCGGAACATCAGTTCCCTCAGGTTTGTTACAGCCGTTGAGAATTCCGGAATGGAAATGGGAGAACATCACCATGGATTTTGTTTCGGGTTTGCCTTTGACTCCTACGAAGAAGAACTCAGTTTGGGTGATAGTGGATCGTTTTACGAAGTGTGCTCACTTCTTGGCAGTCAACACTACTTACACTTTAGATAGATTGGCCGATTTGTATATTGGTGAGATTGTTAGACTGCATGGTGTGCCGAAGTCCATTGTATCAGATAGAGATCCGCGATTTACTTCTAGATTTTGGGAGTGTCTGCATACAGCTTTGGGTACCCGTTTGAACTTTAGCACTTCTTATCATCCTCAATCAGATGGTCAGTCAGAGAGGGTTATTCAGATCTTAGAGGATATGTTGCGATGTTGTATCATTGACTCTCAGGGTACTTGGGAGAAGCATTTGCCTCTAGTAGAGTTTGCGTACAATAACAGCTTTCAGTCGAGCATTCAGATGGCTCCGTATGAGGCCTTGTATGGCCGAAAGTGTAGAACTCCAGTTTGTTGGGCCGAGGTAGGACAGAAATTGTTACCTATGTCGAATTTTCTCAAGGGGACAACCGACAAGGTAAAATTGATTTGTGACCGTTTGAAGGCTGCTTCGGATAGGCAGAAGTCCTATGCCGATTTGAAGAGGAAGGAAGTTGAGTTCTTAGTGGGTGAGAAGGTGTTCTTGAAAGTGTCTCCGTGGAAGAAAGTGATGAGATTTGGCCGAAAGGGAAAGTTGAGTCCGAGGTATATAGGACCGTATGAGATTGTGAAGAGGGTTGGTCCGGTTGCTTCTCAGTTGCGTTTGCCATCCGAGCTAGAGAAGATTCACGATGTGTTCCATGTTTCGATGCTTCGTAAGTATAGATCCGATCCATCACATGTTATGCCCGTAGAAGAGATTGATTTGAATCCTGATTTGACTTATGAAGAAGAGCCCGTTGAGATCTTAGCTTCTGACAGTAAGGTGTTGAGGGGTAGATCGATTGAGTTAGTGAAAGTGCTGTGGCAACGTAGAGGCGTGGACGAGGCCACTTGGGAGAGGAAGGAGGATATGGAAAAGAAGTTTCCGTATCTCTTTCAGTCAGGTAATTTCGAGGACGAAATTCCTTAAGTGGGAGAGAGTTGTAACACCCGTGTTTTGGGGTTAGGAGTTAGCCGGGTTTATAGTTCGAGTCGATAAAATTTAATTAAAACAATTCAACCTAAATTGTGATGTAATTGAGCTTTAATAAAGAGGGGAGGGACCTACATTGCAATTTTCCCCAAAAGATTTTAAAAAGGATGACAACTTTTGAAAGTTGTCCTCTTCTCCCCTTTTCACCATATTTCCAACGTGAAAACCCCTCTCCCCCTTTCCAAACTCTCTCAAACTTCAAGCTACTATTCCATTTAATATCAATTTCATTTCAAGGTGTTTTTGAAAGGTAAAATCATTTTCTTACTCTCCTCGTCATTCCCTATCAACCCATGGTCTTAGATTTTAAAGTTATGAGGTTTTGAAAATTATGGTTTGTTTTAAAGTTTAGGTTTTTAAGGGTTTTTCATCTTGTTTTGATAAATTGAGTTGGGCTTTTGTTTACTCATGTTAAAATACACATTATATGTTAATTTGGTTGAATTTTGATGAAAACCCGAAGTGGGTTCTTAGACCCATTTTTGAGTTGTCAAAAACTCCATTTTTGGTGGGTTTTAGGTTGAAAACAAAGGGCTGATGGTTTAGGTATGTTAGGAGGGTGATTTGGGACCTTTTGGGGGTCATTTGGGTGTTTGGAAATGGAAATTTCAGCAAGGTTTTAGGGGAGCACGAAAATTGGGATTTTGGGTGATTATGTGGATTGAGAATTTGATGATGTTGGCTTATACATGTGATGTGAGATGGTGATTGGGTTTTAGCATTGAATTGTGGTGTAATAAGTGTGTTTTGTTTGGCTAGAAGCAAGAGGAAGGGTTGGAGAGGCTTTGGGACCGAATCCGGGTTCGTAGGAGGATTGTTTCGATTGCTAAGGAAGGGCGGTGAGTGGTTTCAAACTTGTTTTAAAGTTTGGTTCGAGTGTGTTTAGGGTGTGAGTGAAATGTGCTTGGTAGGCCATTTCCATTTAATTCAAGTTGTTGATTTTAGTTATTGATTTCCATTTAATATTTGTGTATTGCCTATCTATGCTCTTGAGAAATGTCGATAAGTTGTGCATGTATATCATGATATGTATATATGTAATGAGCATGAGTTATGGTTGATGATATGTGATGTGGTAATGAAAATTGGAACTAAATAAATTACCGGTTGTAAATGATCGATCATTAGGATTAGTGTGCACACAAATTGAGTCAAAACGTACGTGGCCTTGATGGCGTTAAGTTATCAAGGAGGAGTACGGTGATGTAATATTCCACCAGAAGCTTTTATATATTTCTACGGGATGATGAGTGGAATCCCATCCGTAGGGCATGTGGCGATGAGTGGAATCCCGCACATGCAAGGTCCGGTGATGCGTGTAATCCCACAAAGGTAAAGTGTTGTTGAGATTTAAATATGCACAATCGGGGTAATTTAAAGTGGCCAATTAACTTGTTCATATATTGTGATGTATGATGTTGATATATGATTGTTGACATTGATGCTTGATGCTTAGTATGATGTAAGATGCCATATTATGCCACTTGAGAGACTAGCTAGGTCTACTTGTGAAATTGCCAATGCATGTTCGATATGTGGTTTAGGGATTACATGCTTGAACCCTGCATTGTTGATGTTTTTCGTTTTAGAGCACCCCCACTAAGCTTATAGCTTACGCTCTCAATGTTCAACAATGCAGATCATTAGCGTGGTGTTAGCTCGGAGCAAGGCAAGTAGGGCTTCCCAAGTTTGTGGCTCAAGTACGGTGGTAAATTTTGTATTAGATAGCAATGTGTCAAGGGTTTTTGTATGAGCTATGTATGACTCATGTATGTTGATGTTTGATTTGGCCTTGGTTTGTAAAACATGTTATGCCATGTTGAATGTTTGTGTGTGATGGCATGTCTTAGATGTTTAGGTTGCCTTGTTGTGGGTGCAAACCTCTTATGTGTTATCTTGTGCCATTCGGGCCTTTGAGCTTTCATGTATGACCTTAAATGTTGAATTGCCCTTTTGGAATGCCAAGTATGGATGCCTAGTTTCCTGTTTGAATGCTTAAGTTGCTTGTATGATTTGTGCATCACCTTGTGTTGAATTGTGCCTCTTGGCTTTAAGTTAAAGCATGCTTTTATGGTTGGTTTGCCTTAGGATTGATGTTAGTGTGTTGGTTGAGGTTTTAGAGGGTTTAAGGGCACCCTTGTGTCTTAAATCAGCTGAAACTTGTAAGTTCGTAGCAGGGGTATCGATACGGTTGGACCCGTATCGATACAGTTTTCTTGTTTCAGGCCTCGTGTTTCGATACGCGAGGAGGCGTATCGATACCTTTTTGGTCACTGAAGCTACTGTCCATTTCGGTATCGATACGGGCCTCTGGCGTATCGATACGGTCTTCTTAGCGTTGACCGTGAGGAGTTGACCGTTGGAAGGGCGTATCGATACGCTCGAGGGCTGTATCGATACGGTCTTCCTGTGTTGACTCTGAGTGTTGACTTTGGTCAAGGCGTATCGATACCCTCCTTGGGTGTATCGATACCCTCCTTGGGAGTATCGATACCGCCTGCAGTTTAAGTCTACAATTTGGCTGTTAAATGTTGGTTTGGGTTCGTTTGATTGTCTCGTGTTTGTTGTTCCGTTGTATGATCACTTAGGATTTAATACTCCTTTAGACAAGATTAAAATGAAAAAATAGGGTTGCTAACCGAGGGGGAATCCTTAAGGGGTTTCACTCGGTTTTCCCCGTGTGGCTCACTCGGACCGGTCATCCGGCCAGACCGGGACGAGGGGGTTACAGTTTGAAATTTAAAACTCCACTAATACCCTGTCTTTAGTGGCGTTTGTATTTCAGAACGCTGCTAAAAATACCATGTCTGCAATGGCATTTGTATTTCAAAACGCCGCTAATACCATGTCTTTAGTGGCGTTTGTATTTTGAGACGCCGCAAATGTTGAGTTATAGTGGCACTTTTCACCAAAACATTGCTAAATATGATTGTATTTGCGATATTTAGTGGCATTTTTGCCACAAACGCCGCAAATTTGCCCTTTTAATTTTTTTTGCAAATTAGTATTTCAAACTATTGACAATTAAAATTGAATCTTAAATCTGAAATGTAAAAGGACTAAAATTTAAGAAATTGATCCATAACAAGGATTCAAACCATTACACTCATATCACTTGAATCAATAAGAAATTGTTAAAGCAACAGATAAAGTTCACTTTGAGAATTTACTACAACACAAAAAAAAAAAATAGATAGAGAAAGAAGAGGATCCAATACAACATCTGATGAACACATGAAAACCGTTAAGTTTGAAGATTAAATGATACTACAACTTGTCGATACACATTTTATGTTCCTACCTGATGATAAATACAATTGTGGTGTAGTCTGTTTAGATTCCAATTACCTCCTTGCAATAACATGCAGAATGAACACAAATGCACCAAAAATCAGGAACCAAAGTTCGCCATTAAATCAACTTTCTATCATTAACTCATTAAACCATATAAAACAACGTATTTAGGGATAGAGGCCAATCAGAACAATATTCGAATGTATAGTAAATAAAAATCTGTGAAAGAAGAAATACAAGGATACCAAACAAATAGATCAATTGGAATATGTCTTAATAACAACATTTGACAATATAAAACGTTGTCAACACTCAACAGAATTATGTATTTATTGTTCACTCTATAAAAAGCACTTATTATAACTACTTACTGATGTAAAAGAAACAAAATGGACACACAGTCTAAGGGCATTTCATTCATTAAGGAATGTTTAAATTTTGGTTTGAGTGTGAAAAAGCATGCAGCGCTGGGAACTACATGTTAGTTTGATATGTATTAATAGACATTCTAGTTACTGTGAAGAAACAAGAAAATATCATACAACTCGTTCCATTGTCCGCTGACATCTCTCTAATCTAGCTTTACACCTATGAGCTGATTCACCTTTAACACCATCATGCATGGAAAGAAATTTGTTCAGTAGCATAGAAGCAACTAGTTTCTTGTTGCTTTAAACTAAATGATGAGGAGAACTCGAGCATTCTGTACATCCTTCCCTGCTCGTAAATACTCTACAGAAGAGCAACACCAAAAAATATGAAGGGATTCCTATTCCCGTGCATTTATCCAATCCCAAGGTAGTAATTTTATTCCAACTAAAAGAGAGCAACTCCAGAACCCCCAATGTACCATTAAACTCTGGAACATAGGCCAAAGAAGAATAACCAGGCTCATCATATGAGCTTTTTATTACAGGAAATAATTTTTGGCCATTTGTGCAACCATTCCGTCTTAAAAGGCCATAGCAGGCATCCTCAACATCTATCTATCTCCACTTAATTATATAACATGAGGGTGGCAAATACATTTCATAGCATGAAATGGATAACAACTGAAAAATAAGGAATTTAAAAGCTGATCTGAAGAATTGCTCGACCATTCTCTTTTTGTTCTCGACTGGAACCATCTATTTGGAATCACAAAATGGATTCTACTTGAGTTTACCAACTTCATCTTGAGCGCCCGATGGGATCTGGTATGAAGTGGATGATAAAACCATAGGTCGTGAGCCACATGTCCATCTGCGTACCAAGTCATAGCAAAATATTTAGTATACATTATTGCTCCATTAACATATCATATATAACATTGTATCTTTCCCACCAGCTCATTTCAACAAGAGAGAAGCAAAACCAATTAAAAGAGAGAAAAATTAAGGTAAAATATCCATATCTATCGGTTCTACCAAAGTTGTATTGTGGCTATCATTCAGCTTCAACATCACCTTTTTTTCCCATGTTTGAAATTCTAAGGCTAAATGTGTTGAATAAACTTTAAATGTTGCTTTTAGTGAGTCTTAAATTTAGAAGTTATGTGGAAAATAAAAGGTCAAGAGTCTTAGTAGATGAAAGGCCAAAGGGTGATATAGGAGTTAGTGGTCTTTATGGTTTTTAATAGAATTTATTGTGTTTAAGTTTTTTTTTAACATAACAAGTGCCTAGTGTCTATATAAAGGCCTTGTTGATTTCATTTGAGATGTGGAATGAGCAGAAAAGATATAAAAGAGTAAAATAGTTATCCTGGTTATTTCGCTTTTAGTTTTTCAAATTGGCATCAGAGCCAATGGCGAATGTAACGGGTCAAATGCTGCTACCACGACTAACGAAGGCAAACTACGAAAACTGGAGCATTCAAATGAAAGCTCTTCTTGGATCTCAAGATGCGTGGGAGGTGGTCCAGGAAGGTTTCGAAGAACCAACAACTACCACGGGATATACATCGGCTTAAACCAAGGCGTTGAAAGAGGCGCGATCGAAAGATATTGCAGCACTATACATGTTGTTCCGAGCCGTTGATGAGTCGGGCTTTGAGAAAATTGGCGGTGCAACTACTTCAAAAGAAGCGTGGGACATTTTAGAAAAAGTGTTCAAAGGAGTCGATCGAGTCAAGCAAGTGCGTCTCCAAACTCTTCATTGCGAGTTGGAGGGCATGAAGATGAAAGAGTCGGAAAGTGTATCCGACTACATCACGCGTGTACAAGTCGTGGTGAACTAACTCATTCGTAATGGTGAAACATTAACCGATGCACGAGTTGTGGAGAAGATTTTGAGATCATTAACCGACAATGTTGAGAATGTTGTGTGCACGATAAAAGAGTCAAAGGACCTTGCGACGCTCACAGTCGACGAGCTCGCTGGTTCTCTCGAGCCATACGAACAACGTAAGAAGAAAAAGAAGGAGGAGACACTCGAGCAAGCACTTCAAACCAAGGCATCAATCAAAGACGAAAAGATACTCTATTTTCAAAATTTTCGAGGTAGAGGGCGTGGTCGTGGAGGTCGTGGAAATGGTCGCGGTGGTCAAGGCGGTAGTCATGAAGGGTTATATAATGAGAAGGGACAATCGAGCCAACAAAATTGGCGTGGAAGAGGACGCAGTCGAGGAAGAGGCAGCCGATCAAACTATTCCAACATCGAGTGCTACAAGTGTTACAAGTATGGTCACTACGCGAAGGATTGCAACTCCGACAAATGTTATAATTGTGGTAAAGTGGGGCATTTTGCAAAAGATTGTCGAGTCGATAGAAAGGTAGAAGAAACAACCAACCTAGTCTTGGAAGACGAAGCAAATGAAGGCTTTCTCTTGATGGCTCAAAATGAAGTCAACGACAACAATGACACTATGTGGTACCTCGACTCGGGCGTAAGCAACCATATGTGCGATCACGAGCACCTATTCAAAGAGATGCAAAAGATTGAAGATGGTCATGTGTCGTTTGTGGATGCATCAAAAGTGGAGGTCAAAGGCCGAGGTACAATTTGTTACTTACAAAAGGATGGCTTGATAGGGTCAATCCAAGATGTTTATTATGTACCAGATCTCAAGACCAATATTTTAAGTATGGGGAAACTCACAGAGAAAGGTTACTCGGTACTTTTGAAAGACAGGGTACTACACTTGAAGAACAAGCAAGGGCGTCTAGTTGCTCGAGTCGAGATGGGTAGAAATCGGATGTACAAACTGAATTTGAGAAGCTTGCGAGAAAAATGTTTGCGAGTCGACGTAGAAGACAAGGCATCGCTGTGGCATCTCTGCTTTGGTCACCTATATCATGGTGGTCTAAAAGAGTTAGCAAAGAAGAACATGGTGCACGGGCTGCCGGACATGGATTATGAGGGAAAATTTTGTGAAGCATGTGTGCTTGGAAAGCAAACGAGAATCTCGTTTCAAAAGAAGGCAGAATATCGAGCTAAACATCCTCCCGAGTTGATTCATACCGACATATGTGACCAATCACCCCCGAATCTTTCAGCGGTAAAAGGTATTTCATTTCCTTTATCGATGATTTCTCACGAAAAACTTGGGTTTATTTTCTGAAAGAAAAATCTGAGGCATTTGAGGCGTTCAAAAAGTTCAAAGTGATGGTGGAGAAGGCAACATGTAGACACATCAAAGTTGTTCGATCCGATAGATGTGGCGAGTATACTTCGACAGCTTTCATGGAGTATTGTGAGACGTAAGGCATAAGGAGATTTCTAACCGCACCGTACTCTCCTCAACAAAACGGTGTGACCGAGAGGAAGAACCGAACCATTCTAGACATGGTTCGATCAATGCTCAAAAGGAAGAAAATGTTGAAGCAATTCTGGGCAGAAGCTGTGCAATGTGCAGTCTATGTGCAAAATCGATGTCCACATGTGAAGTTAGATGATCAAACACCACAAGAGGCATGGTGCGGACAAAAGCCGACAGTTTCCCATCTCAAAGTGTTCGGTAGTGTGGCTTATGCACACGTACCCGATCAACGAAGAACGAAGCTCGAAGACAAAAGCAAAAGGTATATTTTTATTGGGTATGATGAGAAGACAAAAGGGTACAAGCTACTCGATCCAATAAGCAAGAAGGTGACAGTGAGTCGTGATGTGCGAGTAAACGAAGCAAGCGAGTGGGACTGGAACAATTCGACAGAGGTTATTATCGAAGTTGGAGAATCATCAGTCGCTGCACCAACAAGCATACCAACAAACTCTGAAACTACCGATGATGAAGATGAACCACGACAACCCAAAATGCGAAGTTTGCAAGAATTGTATGATTCGAAAAATAAGGTACACCTTGTATGTCTTTTGGCAGATGATGAAAATATCAGCTTTTAAGAGGCTTTGCGAGACAAGAAGTGGCAAACTGCCATGAATGAGGAGATTAAGGCGATTGACCGCAACAACACATGGGAGCTAACAGAATTGCCGAAAGGAAGTCAGCCTATTGGAGTGAAGTGGATGTTCAAGAAAAAAGATGAATGCTCAAGGCGAGATAGAACGGTACAAGGCGCGACTTGTTGCGAAGGGATACAAGCAAAAGGCATGCATCGACTACGACTAGGTGTTTGCTCCCGTTGCAAGAATGGAGACAATCTGATTACTCATTTCACAAGCTGCTCAATTCAAATGGTCGATATTTCAAATGGATGTCAAGTCGGCATTCTTGAATGGTGTGCTTGAAGAAGATGTCTACATCGAACAACAACCCGGGTACATGACAGTCGGAGAAGAGAAGAAGGTGTTAAAATTGAAGAAGGCACTTTACGGGTTGAAGCAAGCACCACGGGCATGGAATACACGTATCGGTACATATTTCAAGGAGAACGGGTTCAAGCAATGTCCCTACGAGCATGCCCTTTACGTAAAGAAGAATGGAGGTAACATGTTATTTGTTGCTCTTTATGTCGATGACCTCATTTTTATGGGTAACAATGATGAGATGATAGAAGAGTTTAAGGGCACAATGACACGGGAATTTGAAATGACAGATTTGGGTTTGATGAAGTTTTTTCTTGGTTTGGAGGTTAGACAAGTAGAGACAGGTATTTTCGTATCACATGAGATATATGCAAAAGAAATTTTGAAGAAGTACAAGATGGCAAATTGCAACCTGATATCAACACCAATGGAACCAGGTGCAAAACTCCCGAAGTTCGATGGAGGAGAACGTGTCGATGCGAGTAGATACCGGAGTTTGGTTGGAAGCCTTCGCTATCTCACATGCACAAGGCCAGATCTTTCATTAAGTGTTGGCATTGTAAGTCGGTTCATGGAGAAGCCGATTAATTCACATTGGAAGGCGTTGAAGCGAATCCTACGGTACATCCAAGGAACGATGACACTCGGGTTGTTCTACTCGAAAGTAGAAGATTACAAATTGGTTGGGTACTCCGACAACGATTGGTGCAGAGATATTGACGATCGGAAAAGCACATCGGGATATGTGTTCTTTATGGGAGATACTGCATTTACATGGCTTTCAAAGAAGCAACCGATCGTGACGCTCTCAACATGTGAAGCTGAATATGTGGCAGCATCTTGGTGTTAATGTCATGAGATATGGCTTAGAAATTTGTTGAGCAAGATGGAGCTAAAGCAACTAGGTGCAACCGTGATTCAAGTTGACAACAAATTAGCAATTGAGTTGGCAAAGAACCCAGTGAACCATGAAAGAAGCAAACATATCGACGTTCATTTTCACTTTATCCGAGATCATGTGAAGGAAGGAAATGTGGAATTGGTGCATGTGGCGAGTCGGAATCAAGTTGCGGATATCTTCACAAAACCACTACCGAAAGTACTTCTCGACAAATGCAAGAAGATGATTGGCATGATGGATGGTAGAAGCATTTAAGTTTATGGGGGAGTTTTGTTGAATAAACTTTAAATGTTGCTTTTAGTGAGTCTTAAATTTAGAAGTTATGTGGAAAATAAAAGGTCAAGAGTCTTAGTAGATGAAAGGCCAAAGGGTGATATAGGAGTTAGTGGTCTTTATGGTTTTTAATAGAATTTATTGTGTTTAAGTTTTTTTAACATAACAAGTGCCTAGTGTCTATATAAAGGCCTTGTTGATTTCATTTGAGATGTGGAATGAACATATAAGATATAAAAGACTAAAATAGTTATCTTGGTTATTTCGATTTTAGTTATTCAAAATGAAGTTCCAAATGGGACATAATTAAAACAAAAATAAAGAATACGTATTTAGAAGCGAAGAGTTAAAAGCATTTTCCTCTTAACAAATTAAATTCATAGTTAAAACATCGTCAACGAAGAAATAGCTCCAATTAACCAAAACCGCATTTCTCAAATAGAATACATAAATATATTATAAGCATGTTAACTAAGTTTCTTCCAACTAAATCCCGAATATAAATATTCTGTAAATGGAATCACCTAAAAATCATGCACATATACTGAAACCATGTATTTAGACAGCGTTTGCGGTCGCGTTTTCGATCGCGTCGTGGTCATCGCGGTTGCGGACATAACGGAGGCTATTGCGATCATTGCGGGTGTCTCGGTCGTGAATTTTTTTAAAATTTGCAACACTTATTGTAAAAAATAATAATTATAATTATAAAAAATCATCTTTAATGATATTTAGAGTATTTTCTAAACAAAAATGAACATAAATTAAAATAGATAAAAAAAATATCTATTATAAATTATAATTGTGAGATAGGAGATTAAATTTGTTCTTTTCCACCAGCAAACTCAAAAATAATATATATATATATATATATATATATATATATATATATATATATATATATTTGTTCAACTAGTCAATACCTAAATTAAAAAAATGATCAATGTAAATATCAACAATTGAAAATTTAAATTATAATTATAATTTTTTTTTCAAACACTTATTAATGAATTTAATTGAAAGAAAATAAGACTTAAAGGCTCAATTGCAAGTTTCGTTATGGATTTGAAGACTTAATTGGAAATGGAATAAAACAAAACATTTTAATGAAACTAAAAATCTGCTTTAAAAGACTAAATTGTAAGAGTACTAAAACTTTTAAGCCTCTCCAAAAATTCACTAAAAAATGAACCCTTCTTCCCGCATTTACCCTTTTAATGTAATGACATTATCTTCAACCCATATTCTCTCATTTTTTTCTCTGAACATTTTCCTCCTCCTCGGCCACCATCTGTGATTGAACTAAAAACGGGGATAGCGTCCTGCTATCGCCGCAACAGCCGCTATCTCGTTATTTCCCGTCCGCGACAGCCCGCTATCGTCGTGATTCCATTGCCCACTGTGATTTCCTTTGATTGCGGCTTCGGATGGTGGCGCGACCGCAATTTCACGGCCGCTATCGCGGTTGTGCTCCGCTATTTGAAACCCTGATTGAAACAGAAAATTGACAGAAATTATCAAAAATTGAAACGATGCTTAACACTTCTTTGTTAATGTTCACTGCTTTTACATCTAGATTTTTCTAAAGAACCAAAGAGAAAAGTAAACATTGATTGCAAAAATGTTCGTCGCCAAAGATGTTACTTTCATTGCAGATCGTTGCTACCAAAGTACCCAACGGACAACTGGAACAACCGATGGCGAGATAAGTGGTTGAAATAATATATTGAGATCCCTGAACGTTCAGCGAACACACGACCTAAGGGACAACTGGAAGGACCGTCGGCGACGAGAGAAAAACAGAGATTTAGGAATTTTGTACTTGGAGATTGTGTCTGTCTGTTTGGGAAAGAGTAATAGGCAAATGAAAAATATCGTTGCGTTTGTTAATCCAAACGCTATTAGGCATATGCAGTGCAGACCCAATGATAGGCTTGATTGCATTACCTTCCTTTTGAAGGGTAATGCCAGAGAATGGTGGGAAACCGTTGAGCTGGGATTGCACCCTGCACTACCCACTTATGAGTACTTCTTGAAAGAGTTCAAGAGAAAGTACTTTGGAGAGGCTTAGATGGACGTGTTGATGGATGCGTTCTCTCATTTGGAACAAGGGAATCGTACAATGTTTGAATATGAGCAAGAGTTCTTGCGGCTAATTATATTTGTTCTCGAGTTAGTTGCAACTGAGGAGTTGAGATCTAAGAGGTTCTATCGGGGGCTAATACTCGAGCTACAAATGTATGTGACTGCTGACCCACACAAGACATTTGCGTAGTTAGCCAATAGTGCCAGATCCCTTGAGAAGGTGGGGATCCTGATTCAGGGATATGCTGGAGGGTCCCAAGCTTAGTACAAGACCTATGAGACTGGGGTTCGTCTAAAAGTTTAGGCAAGAGATCTAGAGATTCTAGGAGGAACAACAAAAATCATTTACAGAGGTTAAATCAGAGGGTTACCGCAAAGGGCATTCGACTTCGTCGTTTATGATGGATTGGGTGTTAAGCATTACCATGCAATTAATTAGTTTTGGATTAGTTTAGAGTTAGTTAGTTTGTTGGATTGTTGAGTTTAGAACCTCAAGCCTATATAACAAATGTAAATAGGCTTAAGCAAGTACCGATTGTATTTTTCATTCCTTTATTAATGAAAATTCCCCTTTCTTCAATATTCTCTCGTGTTCAACTTTAAATCATCGTTCATCTCCCTTACGCACAAACCACCACCGTCAGTCACATCTTCAACCACCATGGCCCTCTTTTCACATGGTATCATTCGCTGTCGTTCCTGGTGCCTTTTCTACTTCGTTTTTGCCTTTCAAATCTAAGTTCATTTCCGATGCATTCTTTGAGTTCTTTAATTTCAGATCTTGAAATCCTCCATCGTGTTTTCTGCTAAGTTCTTCAATCGTTCTTCGATTTCAAATCTTGAAATTGTTTCTGTTACTCAAATTGCCGATGATCTTGCGGTCGTTCTTCTCTCTCCATTTCTATTTTTCCTTCTTTGTTCAGTTTTCCAATCCGATTCTTCAAATCTATTGTTGCTTCTCATTGCAATTGTCTCCTTATTTTGTTTCAAAATCATTTTGACTCCTTACAGGTGATCTTGACGATTATTCATCAATCGACAATCGATTTCCTCAGTGGCGAGTTTCATTTGCGTCGTCAATTGTTTCACATGTTGCCGATGCATGTGCGATCTGTAAATCTTCTTCGATCTGATGAGATCTTTGCAATTTTGATTCATTGAATAATTTTACTTGTATCTTTGGTTCACGTCTGATATAGTCTGCCATAATCTGAGTTGCTCTGCTTCGATTTGGTTCATCTTTGCTACTTCAATTTTGTGCGATTATAACTGATTTTCTGAGTTTTCTCTCGACATATTTTTTGATTCTCTCAATGTTCTGAAATTTGTGGATTGTTATTATCTTCTGTTACTGATGCTAATGTGGGAGTCTTTTGAGATTATTTTAGAAATTGGTTTCTCCTGGTGTGATATTTGTCGGTCTGATGTCAAGCTTTTCTCATTGATAAGATGTGAGCACACGTGCTATTGATGTATGATTTGAAGAAATGGTGATGTCCTCTTATGCTACTTATAGCGTAGTTGATGCTTCTTACTATGAAACACTATTGCTACTACTTGATAGGGAATTCAAGAGTTCTGTAAATATTGTTTTCTGAATTGAGGACTCTAGCGTATTGGTTGAGTTTCTGTTGAATAATATGATGATGTGTTGGTATGTATGGGTTCTGTGGTAATGGTTGCAAATGTGTTATTAGGTTCTAAGCATCTCAATTGGTGTCATCTAATATTGTTGCTTAAAGTTCACAACCTCATATTGTTGGAGAAAGCTGGTGATTTGTTTTTGCTTGTTGCTACTGATGCTTGGTGTTGTTGGTTTCGTTGTTAAAGATTTGTGTCGATCATTTGAAATCAGTTTGGCTTAATTAACTATTGCTTCTACTCCAAAGTTAACATGAAACTCGAGGCTTGACAGCCAAGTTGTCATGGAAGAAAATCTCTGGTGAGAGTTAAGTGTTTAACAACCTTGCTTTCCTCAACCAAACATAAGAGGGTGTCTTCTTTCCCAAGAGAGGCTTCAGCTTGCACCCGATAGCATGTAGCTTAACCACCTTGCTTCTAACAAAACGAAAGTCTGAATAAGTGAGAAGAAGAGTAATGTAGATGAAGACTGAACATGTGAAGCTATGAAGAAGAAGAATGAAAGTAAAATGAAGAATACTTTCGATTCATGTCTCACCTAAGTAAGAATGAATGAAGAATGTTATAATCTGTGAAACAACTCACTATGCATTTGTAATTCCATGCCTCTGTTTTTCTTATTCGAGAAAATCTAAAAAAAAGAAGAAAGAAGAAGAAAAGTAGGGTGAATGAAGAAGTTTTTTTTTCAGCAGCAAGAATCAGCTCAGGCATCCTATTTCAGCTCACTATGATTGCATTTTTTTCGAGAATCAAATTCGTGAACATCAAGAAGATTTAGAGCAGAACAAATGTTATGCATTACCATGCAATTAATTAGTTTTGGATTAGTTTAGAGTCAGTTAGTTTGTTGGATTGTTGAGTTTAGAACCACAAGCCTATATAACAAATGTAAATAGGCTTAAGAAAGTACCAATTGTATTTTTTATTCTTTTATTAATGAAAATTCCCATTTCTTCAATATTCTCTCATGTTCAACTTTAAACCACCGTTCATCTCCCTTACTCACAAACCACCACCGTCAGTCACATCTCTACCCACCATGGCCCCCTTTTCACAGAGGTTAAATCAGAGGGATGCCACAAAGAGCATTCGACTTTGTCGTTTCTAATGAATTGGGGAGGTTCGTCTAGATCGTTGACCCGCCGCTTGTGTGATCGGTGCAGATAACACCACCCAAGGGAGTGCGATAAGTCGACTAAGACTTGTTTTGGGTACGGATATCTGGATCAATTTGTTAAGGATTGGCACCGGGCTAGCTATGGCGCCCCAACCCAGTCTCAGAGGTCCCACCAGTCTGGACAGAGGGGTCGAGGGTTCGACAGAGAAAAATCAGGATCCATGTCAAGATAGAGGAGTAAAGGCACCGAGAGGTCTACTGCTAGAGCTCTAACGAGACAATATTATGTGAAGGCTAAGGATGACTACAAGGCTACATATATGATTTAAGGTACCTTCACCCTATTCTCTTTCACTATTGTTGCATTAGTGGACTCTGGATCCACCCATTTATATTCGTAGTGAGATTTTCTGAGGGTGAGGGATTATAGTTGAGGATTTAGAGGTTGGAGTTCACGTGAATAGTCCTATGGGGTATGATGTTATGGTAGACAAGGTGTATCGTTGATGTCTGGTGGAGATTCAAGGGCATGTGTTCCCAGAAGATTTGATGGAGTTACAGTTCCAAGAGTTTGATGTAATCTTGGGCATGGATTAGTTATTCGAGCATGATGCCAGCTTGAGGTGCCAGGCGAAGAATTTGACATTTCGTGGATCTGGCGGATAGATGTTGTTTGTGTAAGTTGAAAAGAACCATTGCCTTTCCAATGTGATCTCGACCATAATGGCTCGAGATATGATGCTTCAGGGTTGTGAGGCTTTCTTAGCTCACGTGGTGGATATGAGGATTCGTTGTGCCACGCCTGAAAGTCTTCAGACTGTACGTGAATTCGTTGATGTTTTTCCTGAGGAGTTGCCATGGTTGCCTCCTAACTGAAAGCTAGAGTTCAAGAATGAGTTGCTACCGACCGAACATAGAGAGTTGAAAAATCAACTTTAGGAGTTGATTGAACGAGGGTTCACCTAACTGAGTATTTCGCCTTGGGGTGCTCCTGCTATGTTTGTGAAAAAGAAGTGTGGATTTGTAACCCCCTTAACCCGGCCCAGACGGTTGACCCGAATTAAGAAGTTTACACGGGGAAAACCAAAGTCAACCCGAAAGTCAACCTTGATTAACGACCCTTTTTTTTCTTTTTAAAATTGTCTAGATGCACATTAAACCTAGGCATACTCTTGAGATAAACATACTCAAAAATCACAGCAATCGGAAAACGATAAGGGACCCAATTGCACAAAATACGAATTTAGGGACCAAATTGTAAATTCTGAAAATTAAGAGGACTTTACCAATTTTTAAGTTACCATTATGAAATTAGTCATGATTCATGCCTCTCTGCCAAATTTCATCTCAAACGGACATCTCAAACTCAAGCAATTGCACAAACAAGAAACGAGACTAAAACGTAAAGCTTGCAAACCATCAGGTGTTCAGAAACGGGTCTAGGCCGTTCAGGAACACCCCTTGGCAGTAGCCAAAGTGTTCAGAAACGGGATAGGCCGTTCAGGAACACCCTAGCCAAAACAAGGGCCTGTTTCGAAACAGGCAAGGGTGTTTCGAAACACCCTGCCCAGAAACAGCAGTTTGGCCTGTTTTAACACCTTTAAACCCCATCAAACATGCTCCAAACCATTCCACAATAAATCAACAACATGCCAAACATCAAACCTACCAATTTGCATCAAAATCTAGATACAAAACCACCCCTAGATGCACCAACTCATTCAACACATCCAACACTCAATCATGCTTTTCAAACAAGAAGCATAGCATAACAACTTAAGCATAAGAAGATTCAAACGTTGCAAGCTTACACCACATAGTTCAAAATCATAAACCATACTTGTCCAACATATACAATCTCATTAGACATCAACATAAGAGATTCTTCCCCCATTGCCTTTATTATCTATAGCTATTAACCGAGACATACATCTCAAGTGGAGTTCCCCCTTGAATCCCTTGCTTCTCGCTGCTCCAACTTCAAATGTCTGCATTGATGGACAAAAAGGAGCGTAAGCACATAATGCTTAGTGAGGAATGCTCAAAACGAAAACACCATCAATGCAGCGAATCATAAAACCACTTTTGAAAACAACTCGATTTCATAAACCAAAGCATTGCTTGAAAACCCTTTTCAACAACATGCTTAAAACCATGCATTGCTCAATCATGAAAACCAATCCTTAGCTTAGAAATCTAAGCAAGCCTATTCAAAACATAAACTTGCAAAACCATCAATTTAACCACATCATGCATAAACACCAAATGCAAAGTTAAATTCAAACCCTTGGAAATCACTTCCAATTCACAACATACCTTTCTCACACTTGATTATCACTTTAAGCAATAACCCTTTTTAAACCATTTTCTCATTCATTATAACACATGCATTACAAATGCAACATATGAACCACAACATCAATATTTGCAACTCATGCTTTTGAAAACAAGTCTTCACAAGACTTCAATGCACTAAAGAGATTTCATGCACACATGCACCATTCTCAATAGATAAACAACACTTGTTCAAACTAACAAGTAAACATGCATTTCATAATACATTAAGCAATTCTCATGCAACCATGCATCAATTCAAGCATCTCATGCTTCATTATATTCAAGAACATTATAATGGCTTCCAAGTGATCAACCAAATCCACTTTTCAACTCAACATCCGATCGGATACGCGGATCACAAGCGTTGTCCCCACGCTTCATACACACTACCAATCCAAGGTCCCCAAATGGACTTTTAAACACCATTTGACCTTACCATTCACAAGGTTCCCATGTATGGACTTTTAAACACCATACAACCTTAACTTTCACAAGGTTCCCATGTATGGACTTTTAAACACCATACAACCTTAACTTTAACAAGGTTCCCATGTATGGACTTTTAAACACCATACAACCTTAACTTTCACAAGGTTCCCATGTATGGACTTTTAAACACCATACAACCTTAACTTTCACAAGGTTCCCGTGTATGGACTTTTAAACACCATACAACCTTAACTTTCACAAGGTTCCCATGTATGGACTTTTAAACACCATACAACCTTAACTTTCACAAGGTTCCCATGTATGGACTTTTAAACACCATACAACCTTAGCATCACCGATTGGTAGTTGTATAACATCACTAACGAGATCCGGGACACCCTATACAAGATCCACACATGGACTTTACACCACCATTGTGATCTTAACAAGCACAAGGTCTTCAAATGGAATTTTAACCACCATTATTACCTTTGCTTAACCAAGGTCCTCGAATGGAATCTCAACTTCCATTATAACCTTAACCATCTCGTTGGGATACTTGGATGGAGTTTACCGGTTCACACTTAACCACTCCACATCCAAGGCGACTTAATTCACGGTGCACCCAATCCTATAGCCGGCTAACTATATCCGATCAAAGAACCAAGAACCACTTACATCACTTGCCAATATAACCATCTTACCACATTTATCCATTGATTCATAAGCATAGTCAAAATGCAAAAACCATCATGAACCTTAACCAAGAACCAACCATGGACTTTTAAACACCATGTTGTTCTTAAATAAACAAGGCTTACACAAGGACTTTCAACCACCTTTGTAACCTTAACCATCACTCACCAATGTGCATCATTAATAACAATATTCCACTGTTTTAAAGCATCACACAAAGCCATTAAACAACATGCAACACTATGCATCGATTCCACAATTTCAATATACAAAACCAAGGATCTCTTACCTTGAGCATCCTTTACACATGGCTTTCAAAACCAGCATTAAACCATGCTAAAATATGCTTTCAAAACAGAGTTTAAAACATGCAAATCATATGCATAGCAACCATCAATCACAATTGCATAACAAGCCAAAGCACAACACAAACCAAGAGCGAAAATCCTTTTACTTACTCTTGAGCTTAGCAAAGTTGTTTAGACTTAAACTAAGCTCCCAAAAACCTTCAAAACTTGGTTTAAAAGCTGAAAACCCAACTTCACTCACCGATACACAAAACAAGGCTAGCCAACAAGCCTTCCAAGCATCCGAAACCTTCCACACCACCTCTAATGCTCACGGATCAATCTCCCCTGTTTCAAGCACATATCATCAGAGGATTAATGCATCATAATGCACTAAAAACACCAGCAACACAACTAAACTCGCTGCTCATCACAAATCCAACATTTCGGCTACCAAACACAACCGAAATCACCACCAAACACTTCCGAAACTTAACCCAGCCAAGATCCATCACTTCTAACCATTTTTAAACATCAATTAACATCCAAAATGATCACAAACACGTCCTTATACCTCCAGCCATAACAGATCACCAAAATCACTCCAAAAACAACCAAAAACTCAAGCAAAACTTAGGAAATTCAACCTATTCGGGATTGCATTGATAAAACCTCAATTTCTCGTCAATTTAACATTCATTTAACATCAATTTGACACCTCAAAACACAACCCAATCAGATCATACGAAATTTCAATAAAATCAAGCAAATCTTGCATTTAAAAGCCAAGATCAAGAACAAATCAATAAATCCTTTTATAAAACACAAATTAAGGATTGAGAACTTGGGAATTTCAATAAAGAACCTAAAGTTCAGAGGAGAAGGACGTTCTTACCTCCAAACTTGAGTTTTCTCCCTTTTTGGAACCAAAATCTTGAAAATCCAAATAGCAAATGGTGAGGTTTTGTTAAAGAGATGATTAGAGATCAAAAGAGAATTGAAATGTGATATTTAGGGGACAAAATCAGAGGAAAAGCTCTGGAGAAAAATGTGTTTGGTTTGAGAGAAAAGATGAGAGAAAAAGGAAAATGGAAAATGAAAAAGTTAGTTGGAAATGGCAAAATATCTTCCCTCCGCTTTTCTTTTATTTAAAAACCTTTAATAAATCATTTAATATTTTAGAAAAATCTGGAGAAACTCCCATTGGGTAAATAGCTCCTTAAAGATTCAAAGTTTCAATCCTTTTTAAAACAGTCACACAATTTTCAAAAAATTACATTTTGGTCACTAACCCAAAATGTCACACCTCCAAACCTCATTTTGCAAAATTGATTTCACCTTCCTCTTATATATAATAAAAGAGGATTTTAGAACATTTTTCCATATTTTTAATGCAACCCGAACTAGGCTTTCCTAAAAATCACCTTTTATATTCGAACCGCAACCCGACCGGTCCGGTCCAAACCCAAAACTTCTAAGCCCAAAACCGGGGCGTTACAACTCTCCCCCCCTTAGGAAATTTCGTCCTCGAAATTTCAACTGGCGAAAAGAGCACAACCAAACTTCTCAAAGCAACACACAAAGCAGCACAGGAGACTTAACCACCACAAACTGTTCCCAAATTCCAGAACACTCAAAGATAACCACAACTTAACCTTTCACATTTCCGGACTGTACACAGCCCCAACAACAACCTGAAGAACTTCAAACTTTTACAGTATACAACACTTCAACACACAACTCCCAAGACTTGTTCACACAGTGACACCAACCAATTCAATTCAGCCACTATGTAACCCACAACCTTCGCTGCTTCCAAAACTCTTTGCAAACTCCCCAACCTCTTTCAAAAATTCTCAACAAGCAAAAATTCTTAAGCATCAACTGCTTACCCAAACTCCTCAACATAAAGCTGACATACCTTCACATCTGCTGCTGTCATTGCCATCACAACTCACCAGGGCTACTCACACAAAATCCAAAATTTACATCACAAAACCCCAACCTTGACTCCGCTAGCCGTTCCATACCCCACCAACTGATTTCAAAAGAAAATTCACTTACTCACAACCAACCAACCACTTCTCACAAGAACTCATTCAACCAACAATGGCCTTCCATCTTTCATTGCCTTTCCACCACAAGCTTTGACCACAACACTTGCCTTACTAGAACACCGCCCAACTTGAACATACATACCATCTTCTCAACTCCTCGAAGGTTGCTACGAACCTTCACCCACATAAACAACCCTTCTATTACAACATCCATGCCAAACTACCTCAGCACTTTAGAAACACAACCTCTAACCTGCAACATCACTTAACACCAAGGGACCACCTTTCTACTAGCCATTCAAAAACCACTTGACCGATTCTAACTTCAACCGGTACTCCTCACTACCAACCACTAAACTCTTTAAGCCTCAAACACTTACCTTCTACCAGCATGCTATACCGCACTCACCGTTACTAGCAACTGGCTTAATACCCTCCATTACTTCTATCCTTTCACTCAGCACCAAAACAACCTCTAAAAACCCATCATCCAACCTAACCCAACCATAACACTAACAGACTCGATCAGTTATTGGCGAGTGTGAACATTCGTATGCATGGTCACCAATATGCTCTATCAATGCCTGATGTACATGTATGCAAAACCTCTAATGTCATGCCACAGGTATGCATGGACCAATACATATATAATATAGCATATAACAATGATTTTAACTGTGCATGAATGCCGGTTCACACCCACCAATAACATCCTCAGAATCTGTCTAAGAACAACCCCCTATCTCACTTCTAACTGGTCTAACTATAACATTCTAGCAACTTACTATCCACAAGATACTCACTAAAGCCCTCTTCACACTAAAGATGTTTCCAAACAGCAACAACAACTACCACAACCTGCTAACAACAAAACCATACCCACTACGCAAGAAAAACCAAACTAAGATAACTAGAGCAAAGATTACTTAGCAAGGTTACCTGAAAACACCTCACTGCCCCGGAGCTTCAACAGACGGGCTCTCTTCCTCGCAGAACCACCATCCTCCAGCCGCACCGCTGCAGCATCAACTAACACACTAAGATCACCACCATCTTCTTGCGATAAAGAACCCTGACGATTCTTGGCCAACATCAAACAATCACGTCTCATGTGTCCAACAGACCCACATTTCCAACAGATTTCATCTTCCAAACTCTTCACAACTTTCTGCTCTTTCTGCCACCTTCGAACTTTGTCTCGGCCGTTCCCACGACCCTTCAGAGACCCTTTGGCTACCACAGAAGCTAACTTCACCCCAAGAGGACAATCTCGCTTCACATGCTCTTTAGAACCACAGTTCCAACAAGCACCTGCGCCCCAACAACCTCCAACATGGCGCCTTCCACAACGGCCACACACTGGTAGCTGAACTTCTGCTCCTTGTTCAAGCAGCACTTGCCCCAGATCTGCTCTACCCTCAACTTGCTTAACCCTTGGGAATTTCTCCCCAAGATACCTTTCATAAAAGGCAGACACAAAGAAATCCCAATCAATATCATGGATGTGCGACGCCACCGCCACAGATGTCCACCAGGCACAAGCGTCCTCCAACATCAAAGAAACAACACTCCCCATCTTACAGGCATAATCACAGCCTTCCTGATCCAAAATCAGAATCACACCGGCCAACCAGGCCTCAAACGTCTCCGGTGTTAAACCATGATACTCCACAGCACCCAAATCCAACAAACGCTGTTTCGGCAAACCCACACATCCCACAGCCAGCATATCCACTGACTTTACCTTCGCTACAGCCTGAGATGTTCCCGACACCTCCTGAACAACAGGTGATGAACTCTTCATCACAGAACCAACTTTTTCCTCCTGTCTTACTAACTCAACTCCAGGCACAGAAGACTGAGACGAAACACCTCCACCAAAGGGTGAATTCCATGCCTTAATAACCTGCCCTAATGCAGCAACCATCTCACCCAACTGCCATTCTTTCATCGACTTCGCCATACTATTAACAACAAGCAATCACAACAAAACAAACAAAACCATTAGACCAGCTTTAAGCAAGGATTCAAACTCCAACTCCAAAATAACACAATAGCTATCTTAATAAGGCAATGGGTATCCCAAATCCTCCCCTTTACATGACATAACAGCCAACAAAACATGGATATCACAACATCAAGCATATCAACAACATATTCGATCATGCTTACATCCAACAACATCCACTTGCAACAGCATAAAACCAACATATCATGCCCAACACACTTTCACCATGCATAAAATCAACTCACAACAGCAACATATCATCAGCACAAACCACATGAGCTCAACGAAGATTCATAATCAAAAAACATGTTTAAAAACATCAACAACTTACTCAGAATTCATGGGATTGTGTATAGTCTATTGCCAACTTAACAAAGTGACGATAAAGAATCGTTATCTTCTTCCCAATATCAACAATTTGTTTGACCAATTAAAGGGAGCTCACGTGTTTTCTATTGGATCTACTATGTATTTGATAATATGGTGCACATGAATAGAGTGAAATGAAGAGCTTGATCGTTTCATTGATTAAATAGTGTTTATATACATCAACTGATGAGAAACTCTAATGTGTATTGAGCAATTGTTGCATGACAGGTTGCAAGACAGCTAAGCTTCTTCTAGAAGTAGTTTGTTGTATCTCCAACAATCTTGGAGAATGAATTTGGATTGTGCCAGCTGTGATAACAACTCACATTCTTCTTCTTATCTTCAACATTTTCCCTACTTGAGTTTTTTCTTAGATTCAGTATATGAAGTTTGAATCGAAGTTCTTCAAATTGTTGAATCGGCAAGGCCTTGGTAAGGATATCAGCTACTTGACATCTAGCTGGAACATAATTCACTTGCATCTTTCCTGTGGTAGCTTTCCCTCGTACAAAGTGTAGGTCAAGATCAACGTGATTTGTCTTTGCATAAAGGACGAGGTTAGCTACCATCGAGACCGTGCTTGATTATCACACAGAGCTGAGGAATGTTGTTGGCTTTGATCCCCATTTCAGTTAGAACTGATTGAACCCACATTACTTCTGAAGTTGCATCAGCAAGGCTCCTATACTCAGCCTCTACTGTGGATCGAGACACGGCGCGTTGCTTCTTGGAACACCATGTAATGGTGTGACTTCCAAGCATAACACAATAACCATTGATAGACCTTTGATCGTCGGAGTCACTCCCCCAATCTAGATCTAAAAAAGTTGAAAGTTGATTGTTGTCAGAGGACTGGGGTTGGAACCAAATTCCATAGTCTATAGTAAGAGCTAGATATCTCAGAATTCTCTGTATGGCTTGCCAGTGAGTATCAGTAGGATGTTGCGTGTACTGTGAAACTTTGTTCACAGCAAATGATAGGTCAGACCATGTATGGCAGATGTACTGTAGGGCACCAACTGTACTTCTGTAGCGTTGAGCATCTTGTATTGCATCACCATCATGCTTGCTGAGTTTGGGAAATGTAACCATTGGAGTAGATGCAGCTTTGCTTCCCATTGTGTCTGTTTTAAGTAGAAGTTCAGAGATATACTTTCTCTGATTTAAGAGCAATCCACCTTCATGTGTATGAACTTCAATGCCAAGAAAAATTGAAGATTGCCTAGATCTTTCAGTGAGAATTCTTCATGCAGGGCATTGATCACTTGTAAAACACGTGTTTCAAGATTTCCGGTAATCAAAATATCATCAACATAGACTACTTGATAGATTGTAAGATCACCTTGCAGAAGAATGAACAAAGTGGGGTCGGCCCGTGAAGCTTGAAAGCCAAGTTTGCTTAAGTAGGATTGTAGATTGACAAACCAGTTCCTTGGGGCTTGTCTTAATCCATAGATAGCCTTTTTAAGTCTGCAAACAAGAGGATTACCACTGGAATCAATTTGAACAAAACCATTAGGCTGTTGCATGTAGACAATTTCATGTAGATCTCCCTTAAGAAAGGCGTTGTTTACATCAACTTGATGTATGTGCCATTGTTTTGTAACAATCAAGGATATGAGAATGTTGACTGTGGAGAATCATACTACGGGACTGAATGTTTCCATGAAATCGAGGCCATGAGTTGGAGAATAGCCTTTGGCAACCAATCGTGCTTTAAACTTATTGAAGGATCCATCAATGTTGTACTTGACTCGGAATATCCATTTGCTGCCTATAGCCTTCTTTCCAGGTGGTAAGGTAACCAAGTCTCACGTGCCATTATCAATGAGGGCGTTGTACTCATGCATTACAACATTAGACCATTCATGGTTGGTTAATGCATCTTTGATTGTGGTTGGGGTGGTAGTACAATAAGCTGAATATAGTTTAGGATTGAAGGTGCCAACTTTTCTACATGTAAACATAGGGTGGGAGTTGAGTGTGGTATTGGGATGAGTGTTTGAAGGAATGTCAAGATTTAAAGAAGTTGTAGGTTGTGTGGATGGTGTAGGGTTATCATGGGAGGTATCTGGTGGAGGTGTAGGATGATCGGATTGATTATTTGATAATGGGAGAGGATCAGTATGCGTAGAAGAGGATTGTATAGGGTTTGTAGGAGTAGTGTTGTTTAATGTGGAAGTAGAATGGGTGGCTGAAGTAGGAGATGGTGTTGGGGATTGTGTTTCGTGACTAGTATGTATGGAGGGGATTGTTTGTGTGTTTGGAGGAGATGTTTGGGCTGGTGATAATGCATGTGTAGGAAGAATAGGTAATGCCCTGGACCTGGTAGGAAAAGAGGGAGCATGATGTGTCTTGGTAGCATATGGAAAGATGGATTCATTGAAAGTCACACTCCAAGACATGTAGATTCGACCATGTTCATCAGCACATTGATAGCCTTGGTATCTTAGAGAGTAGCCAAGAAAGAGACAGGGCTTCGATCTATAACTGAGCTTGCATCTGTTGAATGGTCTAAGGTTTGGATAGCATTCACAACCAAAGACTTTGAGGTTACTGTAATCAGGAACACGACTAGTCAGCTTTTGATAGGGGAGATATTGCCCAGCTGCTTAGATGGTAGACGATTGATGAGATACACGGAGCTTAAGACTGCATACGACCAGAATTGAAGTGGCATTGAGGCCTGAGCAAGAAGAGATAGAAGCATCTCGATAATATGCATGTGTTTGCGCTCCACTACACCATTATGCTATGAGGTGTAGGGACATGTAATCCTTTGTTGTATACCAAGACTTGGAAGAAGAGTGTCAAGGAAGTGGAATTCACCTCCACCATCCGTTTGAACTGCTTGCAATGTAGTGGAATATTGTGTTTTAACGAGATTGTAGAAGAGATTAAATGTTGTGGATGCTTCAGATTTATTTTTGAGCAAGTAGAGCCACCAGTTTCGAGTTGACATGTCAACAAATGAAATGTAATAGAGAAAGCCATTGGAAGCTATTGGAGCAAGACTCCATAGGTCAATTTCTACTAATTCAAATGATTTTTCATACACTATTATAGAATATTTGAAGGGTAATGAGTGACATTTTCCAAGTTGACAAGCACTACACACAACATTTGTTTCCATAACAAGTGGTTTGTTCACAACTAACTTAATTATTTCAGGCGAGGCATGTCTAAGGCGTCTGTGCCAAAGCCAAAAAGGAGAAGAAGAATAGCTAACTTCAGTGGAGAGAGCTGAAATCTGGTCATTAGGAAGATCACCAACTAGTGTATAGAGACCACCCTCTTGTGTGCCTTCTAGAAGGACTGATCTTGTGTGCTCATCCTTCACACAACAATAGTTGGAATGAAATTCAATAAACACTGAGTTATCCTTTATAAATCTGGAAACATACATCAAGTTTCGAGTAATCCATGGAACATGTAATAGATCACTGAGTATAAGATTGCATGATGATGTAGAAATGAGTGAATGTCCAATATGAGAAATATTCATGGATGAACCATCACCTATGTGAACAAACCCCTTACCACAGTATGGTGAGCCACCTAGGAGAGAGAGGATGAGTTGCTGGCTACATGATGTGTAGATCCATAATGTGGATGCCAAACGGTGTTCGATGCTACTAGAGTGTTGACATGAGCATCACCAGGAGAAGTTTCCGGATTGAGAGATTGATCCGCTGCTGGCTTGTCACCAAGGAAGGGATCGTAGGCAATTTCAACCGTGTCAGGATTGTAGGAACATGCATTAGCCTGTGTAGGGCCTCGAGGTTGAGAGGTAGTTGGCGTAGTACCCTTGAAGTCATGGTCATAACGATGCCAGCAACGCTCTACCAAGTGTCCTAGTTTGCCACAGAGTTGGCACTGAATTCGTGGTCTGTTGCCCTGATAACGACCTCTAGTATCGTCACGTCTATAGGTGTTTGAAGGAGGAGTGTACTCCACTCTGTCACGAGAATCAGTGTAATTGGTGTTGTGAATGCCAATGTGCATTCGAAAGGGACCAGAGAGCCGAGATTCAGCATCAATAAGGACAGAGACAATATCATCTACTGTGTAGGGTTCCTTGCTAGCAGAAATGACAGCAACAAATGGGTCATATTTAGGTAAGAGGCCATTTAAGATGGTGGCAATATGTTCAACTGTAGAATCAGGACTACCACAGGAGGCAAACAAATCACAGATTTCTTTGATTTGCATAGTGTAAGCACGCATTGTCATGGAAGATTTCTTACCAGATCCGAGTCGACAATGTAAATGCATGAGACGTGTAGTAGATAGCTGAGAATAGAGTCGTGTGATAGTAAATTAGATCAGGGCTGAAGATTCAGCTCCAACAAGCTGAGGAAGAATCTTTGAGCTGACGGTGGAAAGCAACCAGTAGCCCAACGAGCTATCTTGTTTCACAAACTTGAGGTAGGCAGGATTTGGGGGTCGTTCACCAGCTTCATTTGTGATTTCTTTAGCTGGGGAAGATTTGGAACCATCAATGAATCCTTCTAGCCCTTGTCCGCGGATCAACAAGGTGACTTGCTGCTTCCATAGGAGATAGTTGGTTTCATCAAGTTGGATGCTGATACGTTTGTTGGTGAATGAGAGATCATATGCATTGGTGAAGAAGGTGAGAGTAGTAGCCATGGTAGATGCCTCGTCTCCAGGCATGGTGATCACGAAAAAAATGGAGAAGAGCTTGCTAGGAAATGAACCTAAGCAATGATACCATGTTGGATCTACTATGTATTTGATAATATGGTGCACAAGAATAGAGTGAAATGAAGAGTTTGATCGTTTCATTGATTAAACAGTGTTTATATACAGCAAATGATGAGAAACCCTAATGTGTATTGAGCAATGGTTGCATGACAGGTTGCACGATAGCTCAGCTTCTTCTAGAAGCAGTTTGTTGTATCTCCAACATTCTTGGAGAATGAATCTGGATTGTGCCAGTTGCGATAACAACTCACATTCTTCTTCTTATCTTCAACATTTTCCAAGATTGAATTAAGGTCGAGGCATTACCCATTGAAGGTTAAAGATGAGTATGTTCATAAAACTACCTTTCGAACTCGTTATGGCCACTATGAGTTTCTGGTAATGTTGTTTGGCCTCACTAATGCCCTGGCCGTTTTTATGGATTTAATGAACAAGATCTTTCAACACTTCCTAGATCGGTTTGTGGTTGTTTTCATTGAGGACATCTTTGTGTACTCTAGTTTAGATGAAGAGCATGACTACCACCTTCACATTGTGCTTCAGACTCTTTGAGAGAAGACATTGTTTGCTCAGTTCAACAAGTGTGAGTTTTGGTTGCCTGAAGTGGAATTTTTGGGCCACATTATTTAGGAAGAACAGATTTGTGTAGACCCTCAGAAGATTCATGTCGTGTTTGAGTGGAAACCATTGAGAAATGTGTCAGATGTTCGTAGTTTTTTTGGCTTGGCAGGTTACTACCGACGCTTTTTGAAGGGTTTTTTATCATAACAACTCTTATGACCAAATTGCTTCAAAAGGGAGTTCCGTTCGATTGGAACGAAAAGAGACAATAGAGTTTCGAATAGCTTAAGGCTTATCTGATAGAGGCACCAGTCTTGACCCAACTAGAATTGGGTTATGATTTTTTGGTTTTTAGCGATGCATCCTTAAATGGACTTGGTTGTGTCCTTATTCAAGAAGGAAAATTTATGGCTTACTCCTGAAGAAATCTCAAGATTCATGAGCGTAATAATCTCACCGATGACTTGGAGTTGGCAACAATTATTTTCACCTTAATGATTTGGAGGCATTATTTATACAGCGAGAAGTGTTACATCTATACCGACCACAAGAGCTTGAAATATTTGATGACACAAAAGGAGTTGAAATTAAGACAACATCGGTGGATAGAGTTGCTCAACGATTATGAATGCATGATTGAATATCATCCTGAAAAGGCTAACATAGTCACCGACGCGTTGAGCCAAAAATCTATGTCAGATTTGAGGACCATGTTTGCTCGTTTGAGGATGACCGATGATGGAGGCTTGCTAGCCGAACTTCGTGTGGAACCAAATTCAGTGCAATAGATTAAGAAAACACTTTCTCTAGACGAAGATCTAGTGGCCAAGATTGAAATGGCGCAACGTGACGAGACGACCGAGTTTGAACTACAAGATGGGATCTCGTACTTCCATGACTGTTTGGGTGCACCTGGCCACTGACGAGTTGAGGGAAAGGATCCTTAGAGAAGCTAATACTAGACCATTTGCTATGCACTCGGGTAGCAATAAGATGTATCAAGATTTGCGACCGTTCTATTGGTGGCCAATAATGAAAAGGGACGTCTTAGAGTTTGTGACTAAATGCTTGGCTTGTCAACAAGTCAAGGACGAACATCAAGTTCTTTCGGGGATGCTAAAACAGATTCATATTCCACAATAGAAGTGGGATCGAGTGACGATGGATTTTGTGACCGGTTTACCAATGACAAAAGGGAAACATGATGCAATTTGGGTTATAGTGGATAGATTGAATAAGGTTGCACACTTCTTACCTGTGCGAATGGATTACTCCTTGGAGAGATTAGCCAAGTTGTACATTAAGAAGATAGTAAGACTTCAAAGTGTGCAACTATCGATCAACTTAGATAGAGATCTGAGGTTTATTTCAAGGTTTTGGAAGATGTTTCATAAGAAGTTGGGCACCAAACCGCATTTCAGTACGACTTTCCACCGGTAGACGAACGGTCAATTTAAGAGAGTTATTCAGATTCTTGAGGATATGCTTCAATGTTGTATCATTGATTTTGAGGGAAGTTAAGAGGAGCATCTTCCATCAATTTTGCTTACAACAACAACTTTCAATCGAGTATCCATATGGATCCTTTTGAAACGATGTATGGACGTAAATGTAAAACTCCATTGTGTTGGACTGAGTTGTACGAGAGGTGAATTGTGGGCTCATACCTGATTAGACAAAACCAAGGAAAAGGTTCATATAATCAAAGACAGATTGCAAGCGGTGTTCGACTGTCAAAAGGATTATATGGATCCGCATCGTAAGAATATTGACTACGAGGTAGGTGAGAAGGTGTTTCTTAAAGTGTCACCATGGAAACAAGTCATACTCATTGGGAGCAAATGGGAAGTTAAGCCTGAGGTTCATTGGACCTTATGAAATCATTGAGAGGGTAGGACCAGTGGCTTATCGTTTGGCTTTACCACCTGAATTGGAGCGGATTCATAATGTGTTTCATGTTTTGATGCTTCAGTGATATCGCTCTGAACCCTCACATGTTATTCCTCTTGAGGAAATCAAAGTTTTTGATGATTTGTCCTACGGTGAAGAATCGATTAAGATCCTTGACGTGGGAGTCAAGGAGTTGCGCAACAAGATCATATCGTTGGTAAAGATACCATGGAGGAACCATGACGTAGAGGAAACTACTTGAGAAACCAAAGACGACATGGAGTTGTTGTATCCACAACTCTTTAATTTAGGTAAATTTCGAGGACAAAATTTTCGTTAAGAAAGGGAGAGTTGTAACAACTCGAATTTTTGATTCAACGTGTTAGCGTTGACCCGAGCCTTGGATCTTAGTTCAAGTAGATTTAAAATCTTTTGGGCCTTGAGTGATGGCCTTTGGGATTAGGTAATAAGCCATATTGTGAAGCTTTGGAGGATGAAGGACTTTAAGTGTGGTTCTCCCATTTTGGGGTTGAATACTTTTAAACTTTGTTCCCTCTTCTTCCAAAAGTTGCCCATAATACATCCTCTAACTCATATTCTTCACTGAAAAACTCCTGCTTTCTTGTAAGAGCTCTAAGGAAAATTCAAGGTAAAGGTCCAAAGTTTGTATTTCAATCTTACCATATGAGATTTGAGTTTTAGATATGTTAACCCTCGCCTCACGATCTACATTTCGAGGTAAGTATGGTTGGAAATGGTGGTAAGAGGAGAAAATGAGTTTTAATGGGGGGTTTTGATTGGTAGGTGTTTTAGGACAAATTTCATGTTGCAAATTGTTTAAAACATGTTTCTAATCATTTGAGAGTGTAACAAATCTGTTTTTACACTTTTTGATTAGTTAAAGAAGTTGGGGAGCCATCCATCACCCAAGGCAAAGAGAAGAAGTGAAGAGGAGCTTGTGGGAGAAGGATTTCACAATTTTAAGCAAGGTTCGTACATCTCCAACTCTAATATGCTTCATGCTTTTCATAAATGTGTTTGCTTTGCATTGTTTAAGTTTTTAGGTGTTATGGGTGTTTAAGCATGTTGACTTTTATATTCTTGATTTTGGGTGTCCATGACTATTAATATGTGTAAAGGGATATAAGTTGCCAATAATATACCTAATAAGTGATAGAAAGCAAGAAAACAATTTGGGTGGTTCGATTGGGGAGTTTTTTTACATGGGGTGCTCGTACCGGTACTCGAGGGTTTTAAAAAAATTAGTAACTAGATTCGGGTCAGTACGGGATTCATTATTGATACTCGAGCCCACGTATCAGTTCGGTGGACCTTGTACCAATACAGGCAGTTTTGACGAGTGCTAAACCCCTCTTTCTTGTCAAGTGTAGTTACAAAGATATTATTTCAAGTGTTTAGTTAGATTTCTTATTCCCAAATTATCTTCATCTTTGTTCAAGTATTTTCATATCTTTTGTGCTTCATCTTCATGTGTATATTGGGATAAATATATGCTACAACCAATTCAATGGTATTTGAATAAAAGTGGTAAGGAAATTCGGGTTAGATTTCCAAAAGTATGAATTCATGTTCTTAATAAGTCAACGAGTTAGTGTGTAGTAAGAATATGTGCTTTGGGTCTTTATGGTTCTTAATTCTATTTGATACGTTTTAATAATTAGTGGGTTATTTAAGGAATTTTAACCTCGATAATAAAAGTTGGTAATTTATGGGTTATTAAGTTACTTTCTATCAAAGAAGAGATTTAAGTTACTTGTGGGTTATCATCTAACTTAAAACCAAGCTATTTGAAATTGATGTTGATTTATCTTTTGTTGGTCAATGATCTAAATTCTTGATATAATATTCTAAGTTCTACCTTGACTAGAGTTCAAATTTATATTGAATTCTACTTTACTTCAATTGCTTTCTTCAAATCCAAACCCCACTTTACTTTAATTGCTTTCGCATGTGAATTTATTTTCTTACCGTTCTCTGTGAAATTGACCCTACTTGTCGCTACTACAAATCCAAAGAACAAATAACTATTTATTTTTGACGGATTTGACACCCATAAAAAATTGTCGTCGTTGTTGGGGAGTGGTGTCAAGAAGCTAAGTTCACTTTTTTAGTTTATTTTCTTTTCTTACTTTTATGCTTTGTTCTTCTCGTGTAGATAAAAAAATTTGTTTGATCATGATATCGAAAAAACCGAAAGGCGAACAATCATCAACATTATGGTCGCAAACTCTCAACAATTTAGTTCAACACATGACATCGTCTCTCGACGTGTGAATGAGGCATGTGGGATTTTCATAAGTCAAGAGCATGTAACCGATGTGCCCCACACTCCAAGTAGAAAGTACCAAGGACGCCAATGCCATTGGAGGACCTTACGTCTAAAAGAAGCATAATCCATACCCACATACATACAATTCCTTGTGGAAGGACTATTCATACTTGCATTATGGGAAAGGAAATTCACAAGAAGTCTACAAAAAAACCCCAATAGTATGCACATCATACCTTATGCGAACAAAGTGTTTTCGCGAACCTGAACCACCAACGAAGCCTTCTTTAGAGGAACTTATGAATAAAATTGAGAGCAATTTAGAGCAGTTCCAACAAGAGAGAAAATTTTTCCGCGAAACACAGGAACCACGTAGGCTCACTACGAAGACAACAAAGGAAGAAAAGGGTGTGAACGCACCATGTCCCATACCCTTGGCGAATGGAGAAAATGTGAGCGAAGGTGCTGTGAACGCTGAATATAACAATGCGAGGAAACTTTTTACAGAACATGAACATGCGAAGGAGAGTTTGACTGACGTGAGTAATGAACAAAATGAAGGGAAGGCAAACGCGCCTAATGCGGACAAAGATGATGTTGATGCTAAACAAGAGGAAACCAATGATGCGAATACAAGCCAACTTGATGCGGATTGTGAGCAAACAAAGGATAATGAGCTTTCCGTGAACGATGCACTAGAGAATTCAAAGGAGAATCCGCCAAATGCGCACAACAAACATGATAGTGTGAAGGCCAACAAACCTTCTAATTTTTGGCTCGCACCTTTTCCTGACAAATATAACAATCCCCAAATTCTTAAGCCTACGAAAGACGAAGCTGGTGGAAAGAGTCTTGTGCCACCCATTGTGGTTCAACCATATTTACCTCAAAGGTTCGCACAGACCAAAGAGGATGAGCATGAATGAAAAACTCTTGAAACACTTCACAAGGTTGAGCTAATCATCAATATACCTGGGGAACAAGATATCAGATCAAGACAACTCCTTGGGTAGAAAGACATCATACCGTGGTATGCGGATATCACATTCTATTTTGTGACAAAGACATTTTCAACATGTACATCGCAGGTTGAGAAAGATAAGATCAAATGTGACGCGAAGTCGTACCTATGGGATGATCCATGCCTATGGAAGATAGGAGCGGATCCAGGCATGGTGGGGAACCTCAACTGGGATCCAGTGATCCAACCAATCAATGTCAAACCTCCCTATAAACTTGCAATAAAACTACCATGGCAGAAGAAAGTTTTCAAATCAATCAAGGACAAACCTCATGAAGAACACATTCTTGTCGTAGCATAAAAAGGGAGTCACGTCTAGCCAAAGATGTTAAAAAAAGACGTTTCTTGGGAGGCAACCTATTATTTTATTCTTATTTTATTTTAGTTTATTTCATCTTATTTCATTTCATCAATAATTTTTTCCAAGTACATGGGTAGCACTATGGAAATAAGGCGTGCTCACGCCTTAAGAAAAAGCTCCAGGCAGAAACACTATGAAGATATGGCGTGCTCACACTACAAAAATTTCATGAAAACTTTTGGAGGGAACTTTTTACCACCGGTGGGAAAGCAAAATTTGGTAAAAAAAATTGCTCTTCTTTTTACAAGATAGATGTTGAAAATTTAGAGAAAATGAGGGAAAGATTTACTTTAATTAAAAGTCTATCACCTTTAAGTCTTTCTATCCAATCAAAACTTTCCATCTTTAAACCTTTCTTGTTTTCCAAGAATTTGAAATTCTTTTTAAGAGAGAAAAAAACCATTCACTTTTTTCATCTACTATTTTCCTTCTTAAATCCGCCCTAGTTCTAGTCCTACAAGCAGTGGCGGACCATAGGGGGGGTTTAAGGGGGTTTGGTCCCCCCCAATTTTTTTTTTGATTAGGAATAAGATAGAATTTTTTTAGAAAAAAAGGTAAAATTACCTCTATAATCCCTTTAAAATTTGTAAAATTTTAGTTTGGCCCCCTCAAAATTTTTAATTCATTTTGGTCCCCTTTATAAATTTTTAGTTTTTTTTTTAAATTTCATTTTGGTCCCCCCCTTTATAAATTTCTAGTTCCGCCCCTGCCTACAAGAAAAAGGTTTTCTCTTTCTCTTTTCTTAAAGATCTTCAAAACACCAAAAGAATTCTCTCCAAGAAATCATTCAAGCATGCCAAGGACAAAGAGTCAAGGAAGGAGGGATGAATGATGAATCCTCAAACAATCGCCGCTGCCGGTCAAAGAGCAACCCGAGCAGCCGCAGGTTCGCGCCTCCTCCTCTCGCACTCGCAACCGCCGCCAGGTGCCACCTCCTCTAACCAATGCTAACCACGCCGACAACCTCACCTTCACATCTTCAAAGCACAAGAAAAGGTTAGTCGACATACAACGAAGAACAATCCAAGGTTGTAAGTACATTCATCTTGAAACTCTTTCTAAGCTTGGATTGTTAGAGAAGTTAAGAAAATACTTTCATGAAATTTGTTGGATGAACTACATGACTATTACCTTTCCGATTTATGTTGAATTGTTATGGGGATTTTATGCTACCTTTGAGTTCAAGGATGAAGGGTATGTTGATTTAAATGCTCCCAATGTTATTAAATTCTGATTGATGAACAAACAATTTTCTTTGTCCATTATGGATTTAATCTTGCCATGAGTTTTATTTCTAACGAGTATGCACTATTTAATGACTATGCATCGAGCTTGTGTGATTATAGTACATATTTCGAGCCCACACACCTCTTCAAAGAATGGTCGACGAGTACCTTAAGGTACAACCCAAGCCACTCGCAAGATCATGAACTCAAAGATCTGACGCTAAAATACATCCATCGATTCCTCGCATATTCTTTCTCCGGCAGAGTGCATTCGTCAAGCATATTGAACAAAGCCAATTTTTTCTTCAATTGGTGCATGCTAAAGGGTAGAAAAGTTAACATCGGCTATTGGTTCACACAACAACTTGCCACCGTAGAAAATTAGAAGACTAAACCCTTGATCCTAGGCTCTTATATGAGTCATTTAGCTTTCAAGGATGACTCGCTTGCCGCAAATAGTAACTTACAGATAGTGCGACAAATGGAACCAATCAAAATCAATTGCTTAAAAACCATGAAGATGCTCGATAAGGATGAAAAGGGGAATCTTGTCATGAAGTCACCATATGGAACCACGGAGGAAGCCTCCTCTTCGCAAGTAATAACCATTAAGCAGCGACTAGATCGCTTGGAATATCAAATACTAACAGTAAAGGCGCACCAAAGGGCATTCTTCGAGCAAGCGGAGTTTGACCCACTACACCCGTACACCCCCTAACCCGACGCATGTTGCAAGAGGGAGCACTCTTCTCCCTTAACTTTTTATTTGCTTTCTTTTTTTCTGCACGTAGGTTAGGGAACATTGAGGACAATGTTAGGTTTAAGTGTGGGGGAGGTTTAACTTTGATGTGCTTAATTTATGCTAAAACCATGGGATATAGTTGTGTGAAATTGCATGCTTCTAGATGACTTTGAATATTACTTTCACATGAAATTTTTTCTTGAACTTAAGATGTTGAGATTTTTAAGAAAATTGGATCCCTAGGTAAAGATGATATTGATATGGGAAGTAAAATAGGATTGATTAGATCTTATTAGACTTGCAAATCGTTTCTCATATTAATTGACTCGATAGTCAGATGGATAAAAATTGGACACAACAAAACCACTTTGTAAGACTTGAACCTTAACAAGCATATATCTTGTTCTTTATATTTTTCTTCATTGAGTGATTGTCATGTATGATTAGATTTCTTCTAGAACTTGCAATGTTATACATGTTGAGACCACATTTGTTGATTTCACCAACTTGCACCCAAAATTGGAGAACTACACACTTTCCTTACTTAAAAAATAGAAAAATCAAGCAAAAGAAAAAGGGAAAAGAGAAAATCTTGAAAACAAGAAAAAAATATCAAAAAGAAATTGTTTTTTTTATAAGGAAAAAAAAACAAAACAAAACAAAAGACATAAAATGTGAAAAAGATTGAATCCTTGTTTCTCCCAAAATTAAATTTGTACAAAAAGATTGATACAAAATAGAAAAAAGAGTATGAAGTTCTTCGATTAAAAAATCCTTGTCCTAAGCCCTATTACAACCAAATTCAAAGACCTTTTGACCTTGTAATTCGACCCAACTAGTGGTGGAGATGTGATATATTTGCAAGCCTATGGTAAGTATCTTTTCATGCTTTGACTTGAGTGTTGTTGTCCCTTAAACATTTTGAGCGATATTGAGTGAATCTTTTGTATGGGTGTTTGATTTTATTCCATCTTTGACTTTATGAGACTTAATTGGGATATTATTTGCTTGTGCTAATTTTCAATCATGATTTATTAGTTCCCTTATCCTCTCTTCATTACCAAAGGGGCCCTAGATCTTGAATTGTGTGTATCATCGTTACGAGACTTTAGAATGGATATGTTTTTACCTATTATTATCTTGATCGCTCTATAGCGAGTTATGTCATTATATACTTTCAACTGGATAATATATTTTCCCAACATGTTTTCTACTCGAGTTACATATTGAGACATGCCTGGGTTTTCGTGAAAGTTTGTATATATGTGTTATATATGTTATGACGATCCTCTGTAACTTAGGTGTAACGCATAGGAAGGTACAAGGGGTTAAAGTGTAGGTGGTTCGACATGTTCCCATCCTTTTCCTATATGATCTTGCTGCAATAAACAACATAATGGTGAGTGTCGAAAGAAGTTGAGAGCATGTTTCTTATGTGGTTCTTTAGAGCATTTTCGAAGTGATTGTCCCCTCGCCCATGGTGCTAACCAGGCTCCTACACAATCTCAAAGATCAGTACAAGCACCATCTAGATGTAGTGGTTAGAATATGCATGTTACTACTATTAATGCTAGTAGAGGTAAACCTGCACAAAGTAATAGATCAAATGCTAGAAGACCATGATTGCTTTATGCACCTACAGCTCATAAGAGTTATGATGATGAGCCAGAGGACATAGCATATACATTTTGATGTTTTTAGTTTGTACTTTTATGTTGAAGGATGAGAAATTCAGAACGAACAATTTTATGTTGTGTTAGTTAATTTTTAGGGATCCATCGCGAAGTCTAAAATTTTGAGGTCGAAATTTCTTTTAAGGTGGGAGAGTTGTAACACCCCAAAAATTTCCCAATTTTAAAACCCTAGATTTTGAGAATTTAGGTTAAAAACCCTAAATTAATTTTGGAAATTTGAATTTGGGAATCTAATTTTTTCTAAAGGGTTAAATTGAGTTAATTCAAAAGTTTATGGCTTAATTGAGAATTTTTGGGGCCATTTTGTAAATCGGGTAAAGTTGGATGGCCTATTGTGCGATTTACCCTTGAGTACGGTATTAAAACACCTTTATATGCTCTAAAACACTTTTTTGAGATTTCAGTCAAGATTGGCAGTTGCACCTACACATTCTCTTGTCCATCACTCGCCAAGTATAACCATCTCCTTTTTTATGCTTTTTATTTCGATCGAACTTTGGCGAGTCTCTGGCACCGCACAATTATAATCGTTATTTTTTCCCTTCGTGGGTAAACCACATCATCTAGTTTTACTAATAGTAAAATATTTTGTACTTAATAATTTTTGAGGGATTTGGATATGAGATTTGATTTAGTTTATATATGTGTTTTAGACGATATCGATTTTGAGGAAGACGAATTACCATCTAATTCGCATGTTCCGTCTGACTGTGCATGTACCACGAAGACTACACATGAGTATTCTTCTTGATTATGATTAGTGATTGTGATGTTTAGTTTAGTGGCATAGTTCGATTTTTGATGTAGATTTTTATATCGTAGGTTCCGATTCAGCTAGGACCAGTGCTAGACCTGAACGTGAGAGGTGTTCTTCTCGACATTAAAGTTATTGTTGTTGGAGGTGTGTTTCTTGCTTTGCTACATATGTTTTACACCTTATGTGATTATTTATATGCATTATGGCTTGTATGGCTGACATCTCATGCATACGATTTCAGAATTTGTTTTAATTACGGCTTAAGAAATACATGATTTATGAAACATCGAATTTATAGAACCATAACTTATGGATTTATGGAATATGATTTATGAAGTATGTTTATGGAATGTTAGATTTATGGAACTTTGTTTACAAAATTTGAGTTTTAAACATTGTTTATGTATGAGCATGGGTTGGGATTTGTACGGGGAAGTTCAGTGGTTTCACCTTTCAGGCTGAATTACACTTCGGATGGCGGACGTAGCGAGGAGGTTATGGGAACCTTGGTCATATTTGGCGGACGTAGTTTGGTCCATTGCATTACGCTTGTGATATTGTACCATTGGTTTTATGTTTTAAAGAATTTTAAGAAATTATTACTGTATTTTACTACTATGGTTTTCTTGCACTTTAGAGACACACTAAGCTCTTTAGCTTACTCCTCTATAGTTTCCTCTTACAGATATCTTTGGACTTTATGCGACATGGTACTTGGAGGATCTCACCTTCTATCCGGTTATTTTATTATTCAGTACGAAACTATTTTTTTGTTATTCATATTATTATTTATTATTTTGAGACATTGATGTAATTTCATACTTTGAGACTATTTATGTTTTGGGATTGTTTTTAGCATTCATTTATGGTGGTTTTTATTCAGAGATATTTATTAAATATTTGAATTTTAATTATGACATTTGTGTTTTATTTATTTCAAGTGTTTTAATAAATTATTGTTATATATTATTTTAATTTAAATTAAAGTATAATTTTCAAATTAATTTTCTTGAGGGTTAAGTTTTCAAACGTGCCTTCCTAAATTTAGTCTACTTCTTCTGGGCCGGGTTTAGGGGTTAGAGTTCCATCCTTAGACACATATTGTGTAGGCCATGTAACATTGTTGTCTATAAACTTCAAAAGCCTATGTGTTTTAATAATGAGTAACACCTGTTGAAGCCATAAAAGGTAATTACTACATGTCAAAGTGACATTTCTCTTTTTTGTGGAGAAAATCATATTCGCAGATGAATGAACTGAGTTATTAGCACTGTTAACACCAGTCTTTGAATCAGACACTTCTCGTGACACATCACTAATATTTTCAACCACACTAAGATGAGAAATAAACAGTGAATTGAACACAATCCCAACCCAATCAAAGGCAACACAAAACTTATTTGCAAAATCACAGCGCATCCGGTTCTTCCAAAATGGATAGTTATCACTGTTGAAGAATGGCGGTTTTGTGGTTGATTGAGACTCATACATGCTTGACCCGGAGGTAGATGTCATGTCTTGATTTTTGGATGATCACACTCTTCATAGGAACTCCTCTTGTGGTTGTTAATCCTTCAAAGAGGTAGGCTCTGATACCAATTGTTGAGTGGATCAATGGATTGATCAAAGGCAAAAGAGGGTGAATTGAGCTTTTAAAAATTTGTTGGAGTAAAATGATAGTTAAAAATGAAGAACAAATGATTTTAGAGTGGTTCAAGTTCCAAATGAACTCTATATCCACTACCTTAGCTATCACTAAGGATTTGCAACAATTCACTAATTTGTTCTTCCCCTTTTCAAGGCTTAGGAGGTAACCTTTACACAACCGATCAAATTTTCTACCCAAAATTTGACCAAACCCTCACAAGTGAAAAAAGAAGAATTTAGGCAAGAAAGATATCTCTCAAATACAAGATTGCCCTTTTAAGTACAAACACTCAACCCAAATTTCATGATAAGATAGGAATTGAACACTACATAGTTTAGGGTTTACAAGAAATTGGAAAATAAGCACAATGAGCTTGGATTTTTGCTTGGATGTTTATCTTTGATGCAATAGTTGTTGTTGGTCTTCAATTAGCTTCACTTTATACATTCTTGATCAATTCTAGCCGTTTGGGTGGTTAGGGTATTGATTATAGACGTTGGGACCCTCTCTTTCCACCATAAATGCACTTCTGCAGCTCTCCGTATCGGTACACGAAGACTCGTATCGATACCTATCTCAAAACAGAAAGAGCCGTTGCACAATAATAAAGAGGATGTATCGATACGCATGTAAGCGTATCGGTACGGGACAGGGACCGTTTCGATACGAATAAGACCGTATCGATACCTTTTTCTCAACTTAGCTTACTGGAAGTTTCTGTTTCGATACCGGGAACACCGTATCGATACGGGAAAACTACCACGTTAAATGTTAGTTACCTAACCAGCTAACACCAACGGTCAAAAGATTTAAAAGCTTTCGAATTTAAAAATTCATTAAATCCATATCGATATGGGTGGAACCGTATCAATACGCCATTCAAACTCCTTCAGTTTTTACAGAGGGGCATATCGGTACAGATTCAATCTGTTTCGATACAGTGAGGGGCATATCGAAACACGTCTTTCCAGTAGCCAACTTAGTAAAAATGGTATCGATGCGGCTGGAAGCGTATCTATACACCTGGACATTTTTCAACACTTTGGTTTTGGAACACTTAGAAAATATTTGGAGTTCTGAGTTTTTCAAATTAGATTTAAGTGTTGGTGATTTATAAATCATTTGAGGGACATAGAAATCTATTTCAATTTTTCAATTTCATCCTTAATATACTTAGTTATATCAAAATCAAACATAGGTTTTACAATCTCCCCCTTTTTGATATAACAAAACCAAAACTTGAAATTTTTTGACACTTTGAAAAAACTTTGCAAAATAACTCCCCCTTAATATTAGCTAGGTAAACTTTAAGTTGAAAATCAAAATATTTTAAGTGTGAGCTTGTTCCCTCTCCCCATTTTTGTTAGATCAAAAATAATTGAGACATAATATAAAGTGCATAAATAGGCAAAAGGTATATATAATAATCAAGCAACATAATATTGATAAACATTAAGTTCAAAATAATAATAACATCAACTTAAAAACCAAATAACAGAAAATCAAAGCATAGGTTTTAGAATAATGCAAACTTAATCCTAAAAACATAAATCAAAAGTGCATAAATATCCTAAATGACATAAATGATATGCAAAGATGAACTATTATGCATCTTCATCACCATCTTCATCATCCTCCTCAATTGCATCATCATTCCTCCTAGTTTGATGCCACTCGTCATGGAAAGCAGTAAGGGATATGTTCATTGAGTTATGACCGCCTTCAAGGGAAGTGAGGCGTGTTTCCACATTCTTCATTTGTTCTTCAAGGCTTGTAAACCTTGTGTCAATAGAGGTAAATCCCGAATTCATCACTTGATCTATGGAGGAAATTCTCGTACGCAAACTAGTGAATTCTCATTGAGAAAAGTCACGAGGGATTCCACAGAAGGTGGAGGAGGAGCTTGAGGAACTTGATCGACTTGAGGATTAGCAAATTGTTCCGCGGCCTCACTAGGGAGCTCGGATAGACGAAGCCAACTACCATTGAAGTAATGAAACTTACCGCTTGCAAGAGATCTTTCATCGATAGGATCGGTGAGGGGAGTTGGGTAGTCATGTGAGCAATCTGTCTCCTTTTGTAGGAAGAAATAACTCAAAGTCGTACCATAGGTGAAGGAAGTGACGAGTGTAGTGTGGCGATGTTGTACGAGATAGAAAATCTCTGCAAACAAATTCGAGCAAGGTTTGGACGTTTTCTCTCACGGAAGCATCGAATCCAAAAATCATCAACTTGGCGGATAGTAGAATACTTCGCTCCCGAGGGCCTAAACCACCAAGAAACCATCAAATTTAGGATTCGGTCTTGAGCATTAAGGGCGGTGACAGAACCACTTAGGACATGGCCAAGAGCATTCTCATCGTCATAGCCTTCATCCTCCAACTTAAACACATCACAAATGGATTGAACATCAATAGTGATCTTTTTACCCATAAGATGTGAATTAACGGCCGTAACAACACCATCTTGATTGGACAACCCTTGGCATTAGCAAAAAAGATCAAAACTAACATGCGAAAGAAATATTCGGGAATTTGGAGAAAATCCATAAACTTACATTCTTGGAGAAAAGGTAAGTAATCAAATTTGAAATGCTCCGAGTTAAGAAAAGGAATGGAAATTACCCTCTCCGGAAGGATCTTATAGTTTTTAAATTGTCGAAAATAGTTGAGATCTCCGGTGGACTTAAAGGATTGTTCATAAATAAGAGTGAGGTTCGGGCGAGTACCACCTCTGGCATTGGAACCTTCACCGGCTTCATTAGTACGTGATCTATTTTTAGGTGCCATTAACTAGAGAAAAGATTAAAAACAATGTATGCATTAATTTTGTTCATTCAAAATTTTGAAAACCCATAATTAAGGTTTTTGTTAAAAAAATTGTAAACAAAACAAAAAGAAAAAGTTTGAAAAGAGATAAGTTTGTGAGAAGACAAAACAAAACAAAAGGAAATTTGAAACGAAAATCAAAAGAAAAATTAAAAGAAAAGAGGAAAGAGTTTTACCTTGATATTGATAGAGAGGAATGAGAGAAGAATTTAGCGCCAAATTGATGAAAAGAGGTTATTTATAAAAGCCCAATTCACCCCCTCTTGACTTTGATCAATCCATTGATCCACTCAAAAATTGGTATCAGAGCCTACCTCTTTGAAGGATTAACAACAACAAGAGGAGTTCTTAGGTAGAGTGTGATCATCCAAACAAGAGATTTTGCGTTGTGGTGTGAAAATATGAGGGATTGAGAGGTTATTTATAGAGTGAAAAATGGCTAGGGTTTTTAGGGTTTTGAAAAATTCAATTTTAGTAAAATTTGAACTCTTTAAATGCCAATTTAAATCTGTCTGTGCAATCGCGTATCGATATGCCTGAGGGTGTATCGATACGAGGGTAAAATCGTAATTCCCATTGAAATGCGCGTTGATGGTCCGTATCGAAAAGGATGCAATCCATATCGGAACTGGTTTAACCGTATCGATACCTGTTTTAGACAAAATGTAATCTGGGAAGCTAATACAATACTCGTATCGATACGCTTAAGGTCATATCGATACCCTATGCCCAGAAATACAGTTTAGGCTTTAAGAACAACAAAAGGCTCGATTTTAACACATCCCAGAAGAATGCAAATGATGAATGAGCACTTCTAAGCATATTCTAACAGAAGCATACTCCCCTAGCTATAAGTATGGATATTTTCAAGAGCAACAACACATAAACATGCAATTTCACAAGATCAAGCAATTTTAACTTCAAAAAGGGTTCTAAAGGGTCAAGAAAGGCTAGTTAGACCTAACTCTCTCCTAAGGGACCAAAAACACTCTTTATCTAAAGGCTTTGTAAAGATGTCCGCTAGTTGGTTTAAGGTGTCAACGTACTCTATAACAACATCTTCCTTAAGGACATGATCTCTAATGAAATGATGCCTTATCTCTATATGTTTGGTTCTAGAGTGTTGGATGGGATTTTTAGTTAAGCATATGGCACTAGTGTTATCACACTTAAGGGGTATGGTTTTAACTTTAATACCATAATCTAAGAGTTGTTGCTTCATCCAAAGGACTTGAGCACAACAACTCCATAAGGATATGTACTCGGCTTCGGTGGTAGAAAAAGCTACACTATTTTGCTTCTTAGAGAACTAAGATATGAGCATACTACCTAAGAATTGACAAGTTCCCAAAGTACTCATCCTATCGATTTTACACCCCCATAACCCGCATCCGAATAAGCATGAAGATTGAAGGTTGAGTCTCTAGGGTACCAAAGACCTAAATAAGGGGTATCTCTAAGGTACCTAAAGATTCTCTTAACGGCTATAAAGTGAGACTCTCTAGGACTAGCTTCAAACCTAGCACACAAGCAAACACTAAAAAAAATATACGGTCTACTTGTGGTAAGGTAAAGCAAAGATCTAATCATAGAGCGATAAAGCTTAGAGTCAACACACTTACCTCTTTCATCTTTTTCAAGCGTTGTAGATGAGCTCATAGGTGTGGCTTGAGGCTTTGCATTCTCCAAGCCAAACTTCTTGAGCATATCCTTGATGTACTTTGCTTGATTGATGAAGGTGTCATCCTTCCTTTGCTTGATTTGGAGTCCCAAAAAGAATGAGAGCTCCCCCATCATGCTCACATCGAATTCACCTTGCATTAACTTAGCAAACTCTTTGCAATGACACTCATTAGTAGATCCAAAAATAATATCATCAACATATATTTGTACTACTAAGATGTCATTTTTATACCTTTTTATGAAAAGTGTAGTGTGCACCTTACCTTTTTCAAAACCTTTTTCAATCAAAAAGTTTGAAAGTCTTTCATACAAGCTCTAGGAGCTTGTTTTAAACTATAAAGTGCTTTAGTAAGTTTGAAAACATGATTTGGAAATTTTGAGTCTTCAAAACCCGGTGGTTGTTCCACATACACTTCCTCATTTATAAAACCATTTAAAAATGCGCTTTTAACATCCATTTGAAAAAGCTTAAAGTCATGATAACATGCATATGCAAGCAACATCCTAATAGCCTCCATTCTAGCTATGGGATCATAGATTTCATCAAAATCTAGTCCCTCTTCTTAAGTGTAACCTTGTGCAACTAATCTAGCTTTATTTCTCACAATGTTACCACTCTCATCTAGTTTGTTCCTAAATACCCATTTAGTTCCTATAGTAGATTGATTACTAGGTCTTTCAACTAATGTCCAAACATTACTTCTCTCAAATTGATTTAACTCTTCTTGCATAGCCATAATCCAAAAAGTCATCTTTTAATGCTTCTTTTATATTCTTGGGCTCTATGCATGAGATAAATGCAACATGGTTCATAAGTTTAAGAGAAGATCTAGTAGTTACCCCCTTGGATGGATCACCCAAGATTTCACCACCTTTGACATAGTTGAACTCCCTTGGGTATCTCACTTCCTTTTCCTCAAGAGCCAAATCCTTCAAGGCTTCAAGAGGTGGATCTTGTGTATCCTCTTCTTTTGTTGGAATCTCATCCTCCTTTGAAGTTTGTCCTCCATCAAAGCCATCAATGATTCCTACATCATCATCATCACAAGAATCCTTCCTTGGAAGGAGGTTATCATTGAATACAACATGAATAGACTCTTCTACTACTAAAGTTCTCTTGTTAAATACATGATTTGCTTTAGAGTTTAAGGAATATCCTAATAAAATAACTTCATCACTTTTTGCATCAAATTTACCTAAGTTATCTTTTCCATTATTTAAAACAAAACACTTGCAACCAAAAGGATGAAAATAGCTAATGTTAGGCTTTTCAGATTTTAAAATCTCATATGGTGTTTTCTTTAAAAGTGGCCTAATCATTACTCGGTTTACAATGTAGCAAGCGGTGTTTGTGGCTTCCGCCCAAAAATATTTAGGTAAATTGTTTTCACAAAGCATGGTTCTAGCCATTTCTTGTAAAGTTCTATTTTTCCTCTCAACTACCCCATTTTGTTCAGGAGTTCGAGGAGCTGAAAAATTGTGGCTAATACCATTTTCATTTAAAAACTCTTCAAAACCAAGAATTTGAAATTCGGTTCCATGATCGCTTCTAATGTGAGAAATTTTAAGTTCAAGATCATTTTGAGTTAATTTTGAAAATGTGATGAATTTTTCTAAAGCCTCATCTTTAGTACTTAAAAATAGAACCTAAGTAAATCTAGAATAGTCATCAACAAGTACAAATGCATAAGATTTACTACCCAAGCTCATATTCCTAATAGGCCCAAATAAATCCATGTGAATAAGTTGTAAACATCTACTTGTAGAAACATCATTAATGTATTTGAAGGATGACTTATGTTGTTTACCCTTAGAGCATGCATCACAAATTTTGTCATTTGAGAACTTGATTTTGGGTAAACCTCTAACTAGATCTAGGGAATCTAATTTTTCTAAAACGCTAATGCTAGCATGTCCTAGTTTCCTATGTCATAGCCATGCATCATTTTCATTTTGAGCTACTAAACATGCATGAGATGTATGTATGTCATCTAAATGCACCATGTAAATATTACCTATGCGATGACCTATGAGCATAATATTATTTGATTTAATGTCAACAATTTTGCACCCATTTTTACCAAATAAGACATTAAACCCTTTATCACATAATTGGCTTATGCTCAACAAATTATGTTTAAGACCATCGACATATAAAACATTTTCAATGAGAATAGTAGAGTGATTACCTATGGAGCCAATACCTTTAATGTGGCCTTTGGAGTTGTCACCAAATGTCACTACTCCACTTTTTGGCTTTAAGTCCATGAATCTACTCTTTTCTCTGGTCATAGGCCTCGAGCATCCACTATCAAGGTACAATGAATTTTGACTTTGTGCTTTGGCCTTGTAGCAATGCTCCCCATACAAACAAAGATATTAAACTTTGGTTTTTGGTACCCAAATCATTTTGGGTTCACGAGTGTTAGCTCTCAAAAGCTTGGTTCCCTTAGGAATCCAAGGTGACATAGCAACAATATTATTAGACTTGACAAGTTCCTTAGGAACTCATAAATTTATAATTTTCTTAGTTTTATTATGTCTAGGGAAGTGACTTTGTTTGTAGTTATTTTTCTTTCTTTTAGGTTGGTTTGATCTAGATGATTCACCTATCTCATTTTTCATGTTACCAACACTATTAAAAGATTTCTTAAGTTCATTAAGCTCATTTAACACCTTTTGGTGTTCACTATTGCATTGAGAAAGAAGATTATTTAGGTCTACATTTTCATCTTGGAAGAATTTAAGTTCATCTTTTAAACCTAAAATCTTTTTTCTCAAATTTTAAGTTAGCTTGAGAAAGTGAGTCATTTTTATCATTTAATTCCGAAATAATCTTTTTATTTCTAATGATCGACTCTTTGTACTTCTCAACTAACTCATCATAAACCTCTTGCAACTCATCATACACATCATGCAATTCATCAAATGTAAAGTCAAAAGATGATGAGTTAGAGGTTACCATGGAGGAATCCTCCTCAAGTGTCATGAGGCAAAGGTTGGCCACTTCGTGTTCGTCATCCTCGGATGACTCCTCGTCACTCCAAGTAGCAAGCTTGGCTTTGAGCTTCTTCTTCTTCTCAAAGCCCTTCTTCTTGAGTTGAGGGCACTCCGAACGAATGTGACCGGGTTTCTTGCACTCATAGCAAATGATTTGATCCCTCTCTTCTTCTTTATTTTTGCCCTTGAAGTCCATTTTTCTTTGAGTCTTCCTTCCTCGGTTGGACCTCATGAATCGTGACAACCTTTTGGCTATCGTAGCCAATTCCTCTAGGTCATCCTCTTCACTAGAAGTGCTCTCCTCATGTAATGAAGCTTTGAGAGCCACTTTTTTCTTCTTCTTTTCTTCTTCTAGCTTCTCCACTCTTCTCTCTTCCTTTTTCTTTTCATCTTCCCTTCCTTGAGGCTTTGTGCATATGAGTTCTAAATATGTTTTATTCAATTTAATGCATTAAGTTTTCTAAAAAGTCTTGGATACATTGAATTTCACGGATTTTAAAACTTGATCATTTTATTGAAATTCAATGATTTTCTTAAGTGTTAATGTATTTTGAGCTAAAGTTTAAAATGGAATGCACTTATTAAGGGGAAGCTTTTGTTTTCTAAAGAATCAACTTACTCTCTATTGTTATTTTTAAACTTTAAATATTGAAATTATTTTTGATATAACAAAAATGGGGAGAGATAGGTTTGAAAATTTTTAATTTCAAAAAGAAAAATGAGAGCTTTATATATTTTTGAAAAATGTTCTATTTTTCTAAAATTATTTTTCTAAGGGGAGCATTTTCAAAAACAATTTTTCAAGTAGTTTCATTATATCAAAAAGAGGGAGATTGTTGAGATATTTATTTTGATATAACTCAATGAAAATGCTTTTGGACTTTAACAAATATTGCAAAAATAATTCAAGGTCCATTTAACTTAAAAATACATTTGAAAGGTTTTTGAAAAGATTTTTGACTCGAACAAAATTTTAAAATGTCTTAAAAGTCGAAAATTGACTGCTCGTACCGGTACGGTCTTTCCTTGTACCGATACGCAAAAGCATTTTGATTTCTAAAGAGCACTTCGCGTACCGATACGAAAGCCTTCGAACTGATACCCGAAGTACCATACAGATATCGAAGTATCGTGTATCGGTACGCTCTGCATTTATGTGAAACAACTCTTTCTTGTTTTGGCAAGTACCGATACCCAATGTTGCAAAAATGCATTTATGGTTGGAATTTAAGTCCCCACACGACTAATATTTTAATGGCTAGTTTTTCATTCCACACTATAAATACAAGCCAAAGACACTTGAAGAATAAGAGGATGGACATCCAAGCTTAAAGATCAAGAGAGTTGTGTTTTTCATTGTTTATTTTGTAATCTCTTGTAAATTCTTTAGTCCAATCCTAGTAAGCTAAATTGTGTAAACACCCACCTAGAGAGGTAAATTGTTTACAATATCAAGACCTCATTGTTAAGGGATAGGTTCTAGTTAATGATAAGGTAGTGGATGTAGAACTTGGTTAGAAGGTCGAACCACTCTAAAATCAATTGTGTCAAATTGTCATTCCTTTTTCAATTTTTGTTTTCCCAATTTCAAAAGAAACCTCTACACCCTTTATCGACACTAATTTGAGTTGAAGACATCGAGCCTTTCAGAAACGACAAACAGAAAACCCTAGATCATCATAACAACTTAGAGACACTGTGGAGCTCGATATCTTTAACCGAAATGCTTGCCAAGTGGTGAAGAAGTTCAATTTTGGGTGATGGTGGTGGAAGCAAAAAGATAGAAAAATAATAAAATGATTTCTTTTGCTCAACAAATGAGATTTTATTAAAGTATAAAGAAAACCCTAAACCCTAACCCTAAACCCTAAACCCTAAATTTAAAAGGGGGGAAATAGTGCACACAAACAAGGTATTAACCACAACCAAAACAACACCACTAATCTAGGTACAACACATCCCCTTGTCCAGAAAATACAAACAAAAAATCACACTTGTCACCCCTCAATTCTCCAACACTTCTCCCTAATAATACAAAAACAAAAGCTTTGACAAACAACAGACTACAACTAACAAAACTCCCCCACACCTAGAAGCCCTACACAACGACGAAGCCCTAAAAAACGCCAAAGTACTAACTTCCCCAGAGCACACAGCAAAATGAGAGAATCATAACCAATCAATGTAGTCCAATGAATCACCAACAACCCTGATCACTAACTCAACAAGAACAAAACTTACTCCCACAACACAACAACCCACAATCACCAAATAGCCATACAACACCAAATCAATCACCAAGGAAAACTAGCTGAAATAATGTCAACATATCAACTCGAAGCACCAAAGAACCACTCCTCTTAACACCATCAAAAACCAAAAAACAAAGTTGAAAACGCATGTTCACACGGCACTCCCCAAGAAGCTAGACAACTGCCAAATATGAAACTCGATCCAACGAGAAAAGCACACCAAAAAAATTAAGAGATAGTCCATGAGCACCCAAACCTCCCAAATAACAAGCTGAAAAACAAAAAGGTCAAAAAAAGCAGCTAAGTAGCCACACAAACAATTCACAAAACTACCTCAGTACACTTAATGTTTAATCAGCTCAAGCCTAACCATTTCTTCCACCACTTCATCTTCATTACCAACTATATGCACTCCCAATATTTTTCCTAATTTAAGAGCTTCCCTCACCTCAAAATACATCTCCTCATTAGGCAATTTATTATCGGATTTCCTCCGCTCAAGTTTTCTTTTACTGATTTTGTAACAATTTGGTTTCTCTCTTTATCCGAATCCGTAGGGACATGTATGTCTAGCACCCTATCAGCAACAACTTGACATGACTTCTTACATTTTTAAGACCATATCCCTCTTCTTCTTTTTCCTTAGCAGAGAGGTACTTATCTTGCATTTCAGCTAACGAGATAAATTTTCTCCTGAAATGATGATCTTGTAGCTCAGGAAAGAACGACGTCTGCTCCTCCATATAATCCCGGTCCAGAACACCAGCCTCAATGTTACCATTATCCAAATCTACACTAGCTTCCCAAGAAATATCTTTGTTATAACAATGAACCATTTCACACTCTGCTTCAAAAGACAATGATTTAGAGTGGTTCGACTTTCTAACCAAAGCCTATATCCACTACCTTAGCTTCCCCACTAAGGATTTCAAACAATTCACTAAGAATTCTTCCCTTTTTCAAGGATAAGGAGGTAACCCTTTACAACCTAGACTCACTCACCACTCTTAGAATCCAAAGCTTACAAACCAAGCTTTGGGAAACCTATCTAACAAGAGAATTAATAGCAAACTGAAATCCCTCTTTTAGGTAGATGTTTGCCCTCTAAAGCACTCACCCAAACTCTATTACACTTGAGCATACATTGGTATTTGAGCTCAACAAGCGTAGTCTATACAAGAACATGAATTTACGCACTAAGATATATTTTTAATCAAACGAATGTTGACTTACGGATCATTAGTTTCTTCAGATGCTTTTTGAGGCCTTAAATACTTTCAAATGAGTTTCTAGACGTTGGAGACTATTGGGATTGAATTAGAGCCTTTGGTAGCTTTCTTTCTCACAATAAATGCAGTTTTGGAGCAATCGATATCGGTATGTGGGTAGCCATATCAGTACCAGTTCTTTAGAAACTACCTGTTGAACTTGATGTAGCCTTCTCGTATCGATACGTCGTGGCACGTATCAATACCTTGGATTGGTACTCCACAGTCTGTTTTAGTACTGGCGATCAGTTTTATCCCCATTGACCCGGTTTAACCGATCTACCGACTCGAGTGAGTTACACGGGGATTAACGAAGAAAACCCGTGAAGGTTTCTCTCAATAACCAACCCTTTTTCTTTTATTTTACCTAGAGGCATTTAATAACATCTAAGGTGATCATACATACAACGAAAGAAGATACGACGAAAACCAACTTCGATTCGATTCACGAAAGCACGATAAGTAGGATTAGGGACCATTTTGCAAATTTTCTAAAATTATAATCGAACATCACAAATAACCTGACCAATATTTAATTAAGTCCATTAAAACATACATGTGAGATTTCCTCTCAAACAAAGCTCATTTGCATCAACAATTAAGCGTTGTCAATATTTAGGGTCCAAAACGTAAAACTGCAAAAATGTAAGGACTTAGTTAAAATTAGATTTAAAAATCTTCAATTAGTCAGGTTCCATGCATACATGTCAAATTTTAGCTTAAAAAGATCATCCAAACTCATTCAATTGCATACATAACAACCAAGGAACAAAATATAACTTTAGAAACTATTTTTCAACACTACAAATGATTCCCGCGATAGGTATCGAAACCATTCAAGGTGGTTTCGAAACTGGCCTTCCGGTAGCTAAAACTGGCTAGTTGGTTCCAAAACCTAGGGCCTGGTTTCGAAACCTGCCTGAAGCAAAATGCCCCTGGTTTTGAACCCCGCTGACTGGTGTTGAAACCTGTCTGTAGGTTTCCAAAATCTGCACGTTCAGAACACTACGAAACCCTCTTAGACAAATCCGAACTAACCCTAAACATCATTTAAGACTCAAACATCAATACCACAACAATCATACAATGTCATATCAACCAACGACCACCTCAATATACAAGCATAAGCATTGCGGCAACAAAGGAAAACTTATAGGCATGATTTCTACCCAACATGCTTGTATTTCCCAACAACCCCCAAATCAAGCATAGACTATCATCGAAAGCCATTTACAAGCCTTATAAACTAACATAATAATGCATCAATCCGAGAAGTTCAGAAGACATACTCCCAAACCATTATTAAATCATCATTGCCCTTATTACATGTTAGTCTAATTTAGGAAACCATACTTGAGCAAACATGCGTCTTGGAACTTTTTCTCTTGCCTTATAGACGCATTTGAAAAGCTATTTCTCTGCATTATTGAAAAGGGAGATTGTAAGCATAAATGCCTAGTGAGGGTCGCTAAAATAAAACAATCAACAATGCATTTAAAAACCATTCTTCTAACATCATGCTCAAATCATCTCATTCTTTACTTCTCTTCTAAAACAAGTTTGATAAATCGTCTCTAAAACATGTATCATGAATCTCATGCATTTACCTCAATGCAAAACCTCGATTTGAGCCTTTCATGCTTACTTATCAAATAACAAAGTTTAAAGAGAAGTCTCATGTATAAAGCACATTATACAAAATCTATTTACAAACCATGATACCTTTAAATCTCATATATTTGCATTAAAAGTGACCTTTGAAAACCATAAACCATTTTGTTCTCAAATCATTCTTAACTAGCCAAGCATTTCCTCATTTATAAATCATGCTTAACTACACGGGCATTTTCTCATTTATAAATCATGCTTAACTACCCAAGCATTTCTTCATTTGTTTTCCAAAACAAATCATGCATAATTACCATATACATCAAACCAATCTATAAATCTTATTTATCTCAAATATTCTCATATATTGGCAATTAAAGTGACCTGGATGGAACTACCCCCATCCTTTGATAGCACTATCCTTCTCTATACATGTTCGGATACTAGAATTCTGTAACGTCCGAGTTTTGGGGTCGGGAGTTGAGGGTGTGAGTCGGGTTCGAGTCGTTGGACTCGATCTAATTAAAATAGACTTTGGGTTTATTTTAAATAGGATTTGAAATTCATTAATGACAAAAGTGTAAAATTTTAAAAGTAAGGAAAAAAGATGAGTAAAGGGTCTTTTGAAAGAAAAAAAAAGCTCGTCTTCTTCCATGGCTCTCCTTTTTCACGACATAAACCACTCTAAAACCTCAATAACTATTCCATCAAAGCTCTTCATCATTTTAAGTGATTTCAACGAGGTAAACACGTTTTTGACTTCTCCTCTCTATTCCAAACATTTCCATGGTTTTAGATTTTTAAAAGCACCAGCTTTTTAGTTTTCAACTTTTCAAGTTTTTAAAGGAAAAAGGAAAAAGCTTTAAGTTTTTTTCGTTTAGCTCTTGATTTGATACGTTATTTATGTTTTCTAGTCCTTAGATGTATTATAACTTAAAATGGTGGGGTTTTGTCAAAAATCCCGAAATGGGTTTTTGGGGGCATTTTAAATGTGTCAAAACTTGTGTTTTTGGAGTGGTTTTGTGATAGGTTGTTAGGCTGATGTTATAGTGATGTTAGAGAGGTGTTTTGAAGGTGTTTAAAGGTGTTTTGGGTGTTGGAATTAGTAGTTTTCTGTTGGGTATGATGGGAGTACGAAAATGGAATTTTTGGTTGTTAGCTTTGGCTTGAAGTTGTTGAGATATGAATTGTGTTTGAAATCTGAGTAATGGAAGTGTATTGTGGATGTTTTGTGTAGTAATACATTGTTTTTGATTGGTTAGAATCAAGGGGAACCGTTGAGGAAGCTTCGGGCACGATTATGGAGGTTGTGGAGACTTGATTCGGCTTTTCTCGGTTTGCTTAAGAAAGTTCGGTGAGTGGAATCATTTAAATTGGTTTAAATTGGTTCAAGTGTATGGTTGTGAAGTTGGGTTGTGCTTGGTAGGCCAATCCAAGATAGAAGTTGAGTTGGTAGCTTAACTTCTTGTGTGTCTTATGAGTTTTGCTTAGTATGCATGATATATACTTGTAGAGCATGTGTTGATTATGTACGTGGTTATATACATTGATGTGTGTGATGATGAATATGTTGAAATGCATAATGGATTATCATGGTGTGACTTGATAGTATGATTGGCACTAGTTAAATTATCAGTTATAAATGATCGATCATTAGGATGAGAGTGTGCACACGGTTGAGTCAAATTCGCTCGTGGCCTTGGTGGCGTAAAGTCATCAAGGAGGAGTATGGTGATGTAACATTCCACCTGAAATTTTATATTATTACATGATGATGAGTGGAATCTCATCTGTAGGGCATGTGATGATGAGTGTTATCCCATACATGCAAGGTCCGGTGATGAGTGTAATCCCACTGAAGGTAACGTTGTTGTTGAGTACGTTGGACGTGAAAACCCCAACGGAAGTTATCCCCATATCTGAGTAAACTAATAGTTGCCAATATACTTGTTCATGTGGTTTTGTTGCTAAGATAATTGTTATATCTTGTTGGGCATAACATGAGGTAAGATGCCATGTTAATGCATTATTGTGATACTAGCTATGATGCTATGTTGATGCTTATGTATGCTTGTGTGCGGTCTTAAGGATGGTATGCTTGAACCCTGCATTGTCGTTGTTTTTGTTTTAGAGCACCCTTACTAAGCTTCTAGCTTACGCTCTCCTTTTCAACAATGCAGATCATTAGCGTGGAGTTAGCAAGGAGCATGGAAAGGGGCATTCAAAGCTTTTGTAATTGCTCAAGTATGGTTTAGTAAATAATGTAGTAGTTTAGCAATGGAGATTCTATGTGTTTTGTATGAGCGTTGTTAGACTCATATATGTTGGTTTGTTGTTTATGCCTTGATATGGATTTGTAAACCACGTTATGTTATTGTCTAATGCTTTGTGTTTTGAAGGCTTATGTTCATGTTGTATGATGTTTATGTGTTTTGCTTGAAGGGATGCAAACCTAGTTATGAAATGCATTTTGGGGTGTATGCTTTATTCCTTATATGAATGGCTTCTCCATGTATGTTAAGTGTTTGAGCATGATTGAAGTAGGGTGAATGCCTCTAGAGTATGTGTATGCATGTTGTATTTTGTTCCTTGGTGTTTGAGGCCTGTTGGGAACCTTTGGAGATACAAAAACTAGTTTTTAGAAACACACAGACTGGAGGGGTTTCGGAATGGGTGTGGTTCCAGGGATACCCGTATCGGAACACGTTTCGATACGGTTTGAAACTGTGAAACCCTGTTCCGATACGCGTACCGAAACGATTTTGCTACTGTGAGGGCCTGTTCCGGAACGTGTTCCGAAATGCCTAGGCGAAATGGACCCCTCTACCGAAATGGGGTGGAGCGTATCGGTACGGCTGGTCTGGCTTTTTAAACTGGGGCACGTGTATCGAAACGGGCAAACCTGTTTCGAAACACAGGCCTGAAATTTGGGCTTTTGGCATCCTTAAAGGTCCCCAAGTTTTGGGCTTAGGTTCTTTTTGTTGTAAGCTTTCTGGTGAGCCTTGTTAGTATTCGTATATGTGTGTTTCGGTCGCGTGTGCAAGGAATCGAACTAACTCCGACACATGGTAAATCTGTAATCTATTTACATTTCATCTGTACAGTCTTGTCTTTGTTTTCCGCTGTCGTTTCACACTTAGGATTAAATGATTCATCTAGACAAGATAATTGAAGATTTTTTTCTAGGGTCACAAACCTAGGCGGAGCCTTAACGGGTTTCACTTCGGTTTTCCCCGTGTGACCTACTCGGACCGGTCAGTCGTCCAGACCGGGACGAGGGGGTTACAGATTCCCTTTATGGCACTACCCATATCAAGTCTCATGGTGGAACTACCCCTACCATAGTCTCACTTCAGTCGGGAATAGAATCTACCCTTATCCCGTATGTGATAGCACTACCCCTATCACATCACAATAGAACTACCCCTATTGTGTAACCGAAGAATTTTCTCATGATCGATTTTACATTTCATAGTGCACTTTAATCCTATGGTCGACCAATTATATCTGAAAACAATTAAACCATTTGCCACTTGTAAATATATTCATTTATAAAAAGATACCTCATTGTTTTTCATGTGCATCATTCAAACCAATTTTCATCAAAGCATCTTAAATACATCAACCCATGTATTTAGGCATTTTTTCAAACATGTTGCATACTATTTTCTAAACACATGTATTATCAAAATATAAACATATGCAACATTTCACATTCTAAAACATACATATAACAGTAGATAAAACAAATATATCTTCAAAGCGTGAGCATGAATTTAGTAAAACAATGGAAACCGAAAATCGAGAGCAAAATCCTCCATACTTACTTCCGAGTTTAGATTAGCGTTTCAAGCTCAATATAAACCCCCAAATAGTGTTCTCAAAGCTTTGAAAAGCTTTTAAAAGCCATTTCCACTCATCGACAATGCTTCGCTTGCTTTTTCGAAGCGATCTCAAGCATCCAATGCTATCGAATCTTCTTCGAACGATGTCGGATCCACCTCGCCTATTTTAACCATAATATAACAGAGGATTAATGCACTTTTATGCATCTAAAATCCCAGCAACAAAACTCCTAAACTTCTTCTATCATAAATCCAACAATCACCCCTCTACAACAACCGAAAACATCATCAAACCCATCTAAACATCTACATGCCTTTACCCAAGAAATTAAACATCTAATCATAATCATTTTACATCTAAAATCGTCCTCCAAACAACCTTATAACACCATCACTCAATTAACAACAAAAACAGCCCAAAACTCAACTATTTCCAACCTAAAAATATAGCAATTCACCTAATTCTGGGATTCAATTTACAAATCTTTTTTGATAACAATTTAACACACTTTACACATGATTTTAATCAATAAAAATCCCAGCAATTAAAATCTATTAGCAAGATTAATTAATTCTCCTTAATAAAACCCATTTAAATCAAGATATTACCAAGTAATTGTTAAAACAAGTTTGAAATCAAAACAAAAGAGCCAAGAACTTGGGAATTTCAATAAAGAACCTCTGATTTGAAGAGAATTAAGAAGATCACTTCTAACAAGTTATTTTTCCCTTGTTTTGCATAGTTTGATTGAAATATTCAAGAAACCCAATGATATTTGTTGTAAAAAAACCAATGATCAATGTAGAAACTCAAAAGCGAAATCAAATCAATTGACTCGCCATCATTTTTGTGAAAGATGAGAGAAAAAGAGAAGTTACGTAAGAAAATGATTTGATTTTTTAAGAAATCTTTTTATTAAATCTCTTTAATTATAATTAATAAAATCTTTTAAAATAACTAAAAATAATGGGAAAGCTGATAAAACACTTTGGTGTAATAGCTTCTTAAAGATTCTAAGTTTTGACACATTTTCAATTTAGTCACTCTGGTTGCGATTTGGTACGTAAGAAAAAGTATTTTAGACTATTTCCATATTTTATTTCGCCCAAAAATCATTTAGTTTGATTTAATTCCCGAAACTAGACTGAACTGCCTAATTCGGTTTGCCTGAATCGTCTAACTATCCTGCTAACCCCTAGGCCCAAAATCGGGGCGTTACATCGTTACACTCTAGGGAACTAGTCGTTGAGGTTTTGAAAATAGCCATTAGGGAATTGAAAAACAGGGACCGGTACACGTATAAGTGTATCGGTACGACCCTCTCCGTATCGGTACGACACATCCTGTACCGGTACGGGTTTTGGCTACTAGAAAATTATTGTAGCTTAAACCCTAAAGGGTATCGATACGATATACAACGTATCGGTACAATGTTGAAGAAAACTCAGGTTTAGTTATTTGAAAACGTGTTTAAGCCTTTCCAAAGCCTTATAAAATCCATCAAACATATTTTCAAGTTGTTTGGACTTAAAATATTTTTCTAAATCTTTTCAATTTAGTCCAAGACTAATTTTAATTATTATATCAAAACAAATATCCTAACAATCTCCCCTTTTTTATATAATAAAACTAACTTGGAAAATTGTTTTTGAGATTCTCCCCCTTTGTAAAAATAAATTTTGAATAAGAGTTTAAAATTTTAAAATAGTTAAAGCTCCCCCTTATTCATTTGAAAATTCAATTTTTCAACTAATTCTCCCCCTTTTTGTTATATAAAAAATGGTTCAAACCAAAGTTTGAAAACTTTTAAATCCAAAATGATGGAAAGTTTTGATAATAAATTTTGACAAAAGTAAGAATTTTGTTTAAAACAGGCTCCCCTTACTAAAGCAATACATGAATGTTAGTCCAACAAATATATGATTAACTTTTTTTTTGATCAGCAAGCGAAGTATATTATTAATGAAAATATACAACGCAAGTCGAAACATGCGCCTCATCAAAAACCTCCCTAAGCCTAACGGAGGAAAAGAGTACGACATGTCTACTTAAAAAGAGAAACCAAAGACCCCTCCCCTTACAAACCATCAGATCGAAGCCTGAAATAAAGAGACTCGAGACACCTCTTCCTTCGCTAACGCGTTAGCTAACCCATTCGCCTCCCGGAAAATCTGTGAAAAGCAAACAGATCCTAACGTCAAACAAGCACGGTCGATCGCACGAAAAAACTCCCACAATCGCCATGGGCGGCGCTCCACCTGCAACACCCACCCAATTGCCACTTTGGAATCCGACTCAACAATAAGAGGACGACCAGCCCATCTAGACGCAACAAAATAATCCAAAGCAAAAGCTATCGCCCGAATCTCAGCAAAATTAGAATCAAGAGAACCAAGCGGCCCTGAAAACAACGCGAGGATACGACTCTGAGCATCACGCAACACTCCCCCGAAGCCCGCAGGCCCCGGCTTCCCACGAGCAGAACCATCCACTGAAAATTTTAAAGTTACCCTGATAGGGGGTTCCCAACACACAACCAACCGGTCTATCGGTTTGTCAAACCCTTCCCGATACAAACTCGGACAGTCCCACCAAAGAGATTCACTGACAGACAACCCCTCCTTAAGGGTCTTCACCCAATAAAAAGATCGTAACTTGACCAAGAAGCCTATCTCCACTGCCGGGACAAACTTTCCGTTAAACACAAAGTCGTTGCGCGCAAGCCACAACGACCACAACAGTGCCGCAACACTCGACACCCAGAGCTTCCTCAAAATTCCTGTAAACGAACAATGCATATCCGGGAGAAGGAAATCCGCTAATGTTTTAGGCAATGGCAAAGAGATCGCCCACCACCCTCGAAACCAATTCCACAAGCCTTGAGCAAACAGACATGAGTAAAACAAATGTTCAATGTCTTCCTCCCTCTCGCGGCACCATCTACACAAGCCTTGGTGTTCGCCCAAATCAATCCCACGTATCCGCAGAAACGAAAACGTAGGCAAGCGGCGCAACCAAGCAAACCACAAGAACGCCTGGACCTTAGGAGGAACCAAGACTTTCCACGCAAAACAGTCCCCAAATTCGCTTTCTCCCACCTTGTCCATCATAAGCAAACGAGACAGCCCTTTGACTGAGAAAATCCCATGCTTATCCGGCGTCCAGACAAGCATATCCAGCTCACCTTGTCGCAGCTGTACACGACACACCAACAACCGAAGATCCTACAATTGCCGAGCCTCAAAAGAATGCAGGCTACAACGGAACAAGTCCCCCCACCTATCATGTTGAAAATGCCCCTCGACAACAATGTCCACTACCAGTGCTAACCGATTAACCACAATCGAGAACAGGCGAGGGAAAACATCTTTTAGCAGCTGCTCAACACACCAAGCATCAAACCAAAACAACACTCGTTCCCCCGAGCCAACCTTCCAAACAAACTGACTCTCGCCCATGTGTTTTTACACACCCTCCGAACTAACAGTCTGCACAATCTATTTCCAGATCACAGACATCGGTCCCCTAACCGAAGTATTAAAACACCACCACTGAGCCGCCTCACCATACTTTGATACAATAATAGCTCGCCATAACGACGTTACATCACTAGCATATCTCCACGACCATTTCGCCAAAAGCGCCTTGTTTCGAACCTCCAAATCAGCCACCCCCAATCCGCCAAGATGGCGAGGCCGGCACACCAAACTCCAACTCACTCTGCTCAGTTTTCGCTGTAAATTAATCCCGCCCCATAAGAATGCTCGCCTCAGCTTATCAATGGCAGCAATCACCCCTTTCGGCACACGAAACAAGCCCATATAATATACTGGGAGTGCAAACTACAAATGTAGCCATTTAATTTTTATTGTGTTTATGATTTGATCATCCAATTTTATTTTATCACTCAATTCTTAAATCTATATTATTAGACCATCTGACAGTACCGAAACATTGCTTTTGAGCAACTTTATTTACGAAATTAATATAATATTTTATTATTCTTCTTCCCTATAGCCGACATGCTTTTCAACACAATTTGACCATAATCGATTGTCATTTGTAACGTAACTAGTACCAAAATGCTCCCATTTCTCCCCTATTTGTTCTTATCAGCTTGGTTTTCCTCAAAATTTGCTTGAAATCAATAGTACTAAAATCAAATCATCGGTCTTATCTTAGTTCAATCTACAATTTCCCCCAAATTTTCAGCGTGAGATAGAGATGTATTGTTCTTATCCTCATTCTCAACCTCCCCAATGTTCTGATTTGGAAGAACTACTCTGACGCTAGTGAATTAAAAAGGGTGTCTATAAATTTGTGTTTAAAAGGAAAGTTTTAGGGGATTCGTAAATTTACCAGAAAAAAAACGTCACAACTAATGTTTATGTGATAAAGAAATGAAATTCGAAAATTGGGTGATATAATCAAAAGGTTTTTAAAGTTGGTTGATCAAAAGATAAACACTTTAAAATTTTAGTAACGAAGTGCGTAATTAATTACAATTACTCACCAACAACCAGTTGGTCTATCGAGATGAGGCGTTAGGTTCCTTAAACAAGGTCAATGGTTCGAATCTTGGCTCTGTGAATAAAAAATAGGGTTGATCTTTTTTTCCTTTGAATATGTTTTATTTTTTTTAAATGAATGAATGGCTTAGAGAATAATGATAATGGAGAACTCTAAAGCACCAGTAGACGAGTCATCCAAAACAGCATACCATATATTTTTTTGTTGAAACAATCTGATGTAATGAAGAATGAGATGTTACAACTCAATTCGAATGATTTCGGCTAAGATCTCAGGTGAGAACTGGGGGGCTTTCCTTGAGGGCTATGGAGACTTCAATGTTGCATAAGGTGTTTTCTCGAGCAAACATGCTTTGATTTCGAGGAAGAGGAAGAGAAAGAGGAAGATGGTGAAAAATAATGTGTTGAAAGTTTAGGGGTTAAATTAAAACATAACTTTTTTATTAATGTGTCACATCATCGTATTAATGGGTTTTAAGAAGGTTAACAGTTAGGTGATCAAAATAATAACGATCGAAAACATAAGTGGCAAGAATAATATATTTTCAAAATAGGTGAATAAAAGAGAATAAACCCTAAACATGAGAGACCTCCGATGAAATTTATCTTAAAATTTTTTTGTGCAGATCTAATCCATTAATATAATAATGGATATTTATCATGTCTAACCGATCCCAAATCTATTAAACTATTAATTGATATCATATTTTCTTCTCTCTCGAGATTTGGAATATTGAAGTGGGAATAGACTGAATAAGTTTTATGTATAGATGGATTATAATTTGTGAAGTTTTTGCGGTGATATTTTTTTAACATATCTTAATTGTAATTTTAATTACAGGGGAGAAGAGAGAAATCTTAGAGGAAGAAATGGATGCTCCTAGTAAATTTAAAACTCGTGACTCATAGATGTTACTAGGCATCGGCAGGAGGAGCGCCCATTCAAAGCCCATTTTTTAATATCTAGTATATAAGTCTAATTTTTTAATACTTATTACTAAGGGTCTATTCTTAAAATTTAATTCTTCTGATATTTATTGTAAGGTATAATTTTTTTACAATACTTTTTGTTATGGACCCAAATTTTTAACACTCGTTATTAGTGGTCTAATTTTTTTTCAATATTTGTTATTAAGGGTCTAATTTTTTTTTCAATACTTATTATTAGAGTTCCATTTTTTAATACTTATTATTAGAGACCCATTTTTTCAATACTTGTTATTAAGGCCTATTTTTTAATAATTTTTATTATGGGTTTGAATTTTTTAATATTTTTAGTAGGGGTCTACTATTAAAATTTATTTATTTTTCTTAATATTTATTATTATAGACATTTTATCCCCGTACTAGTTATAAGGGCCTAATTTTGTCCTAATACCAATTACTAGAGACATAATTGTTTTCTAATAGATGTTATTAGGACATACTCTTAAATTTTAATATTAGGGTTTTAGTTTTTTCACAATATTTGTTAGGGTAAACTACGTGGGTGACCACCCAACTATTGGGTGCGACCTATTTTGACAACCGAACTACGAAAAATCAAAATTCGACCACCCAACTATTTAAATGGACCTATTTTGACCACCGACCATTAAAATCTAACGGTGGGGTGACGTGGCAATTAAAATAAAATTTTTATAATTACATAATTGATCCCTGTTAATTATCTATTAGATTAATTTAGTCCTAATTTTTATTTAATTAAATAAATTTAATCAACCAATCAGATAACGACATATGCCATCACTCGATTTGATAAATTTACTCTAATTTTTAATTTAATTTATTTAATATTTAATATATCTATTTTCCTCCAATGTGACACGTGTCACCACCTTGTTAAAGGAAAATTAAAGAGAATGGATTGTGGTCTTGGTGGGGTTTGAACTTAGGACCTCCAAGGGAAAAAGTCAAGCGTTTACCTACACAAACCAATCCATAGTGATAAAAATTGCACCACCCTATATATATGTTTGAGAGGGGACTCAAACATGGGACACATGAGTTGTGTAAAAACACACATATCACTAAAGCCAAGCCTTTTATTCACATTTATTTTAATAACTTTATATATATATATATATATATATATATATATATAATATTGAATTGAGTTATTTAATTTAATTAATATTTTTTTATTAAATATCTTAATTCAATGATTATATATATTATATTAAAACATATAATTTTGATAATTAATAAAATTAATTCATTTTTTGATCAGATATGTGTTGATATTTTTCTTGAAAATTATTTTATAACCTATATGTTTCTTTAAAGAAATAGATCATTGTTGGTATAATTGTTCGGATAATATATATATATATATATAGGGTAATTATTTGATACACTGGCGGTGGAAACTAAAAGTTTCCACAAGTACCTTAGTTTTAGGGTTTAGAGACTTAGTTTAGGGTGTATGGGTTAGGGATTTAGGTGTATGGGTTTTGAATTTATGGATAGTAGTTGAAATTTATAGTTTAGGGTTATAATTTAGGTTTTATAGATTAAAACCTAAATCCTTACTATATTACCTTAAAAACTAAACTCTAACCTTAAACCCTAAATTCTAATCATAAACCTTAAATTCTAACCGCTAACCCTAATTTTTAAATCCATACACCTAAATCCCTAAACCTTGTACCCTAAACTAGGCCCTAGACCCTAAAACTAAGGCGCTTGTGGAAACTTTTAGTTTCCACCACTAGTGTATAGGATATATATATATATTCAAATTAAATCTTTCTTTAAATATACTTTAAATATAATTAACATGTTTTTATTTTTAATTTAATTATTTGAATTGATTTAGTGATATACACATTTTTATATATCTCATGTGATGCATGTTCGAATCCCCTCTCAAACTTTTTTACTTCTTTTTTTCCTACCTTTTGCTTCATTATAAGATGTTCTCGATTGGAGGCAAGTCGAGTCATTCAAGTTTCTAATAAAATTTAATTGTAAATATTTATCATGTTATAGTAATAATTGGTTCCGTTTAAACGATTTTTTATAACTGTATATGATATATATTCTTTCATATGTGATATATGCATAAGGCAGAATAGTGATATTCGACTTATAGTTGAAAATTGGTCAACTAATTACTAAAATTCAAAATTGTATTTTATAACTCAAACTTTATTTTAATTTTTTCGACTCGAGTCAAAAAAATTATTTTTTATTAGATTCGAATAAATTTTATTTACTTCTCTAACTTTTTTAACCTAATTGAACGTGCTAAGTAAAGTTAGAACACTTGGTTCCTTTCCTTCTTCGCAGTTTTCTGCATTCTTTTGGTAAGTTTGATTGATTTATTTATTCTGTTTTTCAAAAGCATTTTTCCTACAACAAGTTCATTAATAACACTGCCTGTTTTCTTAACAAAAATGGGTTCCCATTTACTAATTTGTCCAGAAAAAGACCCACGCAACCAATAACAGTTTTTCTCCATTTTTGTAGTCTGCTGAGACTATTACAGCAAGAAAAGCCCCAGACAGACAATGGACTGTTGAAACGGAGGAGCAGCCCATGGGGGAAGCAATTAAACCAGCAGAACGTGAATCTTTCGTTAAGGATTTCGACCCAAACCGTCCTCAATTTTCTCTAGTTTACTACTCCAAAAAAGAAAGTCAATCTCATGATCCTGTAGAAACTGATAAATCTTTTGTGAAAGATTTTGACTCAAACCGTCCTCAATTTCCTCTGGTTTACTACTCCAAAAGAGACAGTCAATCTCATGATACCGTAGAAACTGATAAATCTTTTGTCAAAGATTTTGACCCAAACCGTCCTCAATTTCCTCTGGATTACTAGTCCAAAAAAGACAGTCAATCTCATGATCCTGTAGAAACTGACAAATCTTTTGTCAAAGATTTTGATCCAAACCGTCCTCAATTTTCTCTGATTTACTACTAAAAAAAAGACAGTCAATCTCATGATCTTGTAGAAACTGATAAATCTTTTGTCAAAGATTTTGACCCAAACCGTCCTCAATTTCTTCTGGTTTACTACTCCAAAAAAGACAGTCAATCTCATGATCCCGTAGAAACTGATAAATCTTTTGTCAAAGATTTTGACCCAAACCGTCCTTAATTTCCTCTTGTTTACTACTCCAAAAAAGACAATCAATCTCATGATCCCGTAGAAACTGATAAATCTTTTGGACAAAGATTTTGACCCAAACCGTCCTCAATTTCCTCTGGTTTACTACTCCAAAAAAGACAGTCAATCTCATGATCCCGTAGAAACTGATAAATCTTTTGTCAAAGATTTTGAGCCAAATCGTCCTCAATTTCCTCTAGTTTACTACTCCAAAAAAGACAGTCAATCTCATGATCCCGTAGAAACTGATAAATCTTTTGTCAAAGATTTTGACCCAAACCGTCCTCAATTTCCTCTAGTTTACTGTTCCAAAAAAAGACAGTCAATCTCATGATCCCATAGAAATTGATAAATCTTTTGTCAAGGATTTCGACCCAAACCGTCCTCAATTTCCTTTAGTTTATTACTCCAAAAAATACAGTCAATCTCATGATTCCATAGAAACTGATAAATCTTTTGTCAAGGATTTCGACCCAAACCGTCCTCAATTTCCTTTAGTTTATTACTCAAAGAAAGATGGCCAGTCTCAAGAAGCTGCCAAAAATGATAAATCGTTTGTTAATGATTTTGAATCGAAACTATCTGAAGTTGAAAAAGATTTGCCAAGGTTGTTAACATATAAATTTAGTGAGGTGCTGAAGAAGTATGGAAGAAAATGGACTCAAATGGTATGGAAAACTTGTGTACTAGATTTGTGTTTTGACTGCTTGGATGCACCCTGTAATAAGTGAAGAAAAATGTCGTAATAAAATGGTCCCTTGTTAATTGCCTTTAGACTTATTTAAAGATTCAGTTCACTTTGAAACATTTGATAAGCTCTTTTTAATAACCAAAGATGAATCTTATTGACATATGACAAGGTTCAGCAAGACACACACAGTAACCACCAAGCAACAATAAACGAATTAGAATAACTAGTGACGTGATTTGCTAAACTAGAATTAGGGATGTGCATGGGTCGAGTCGGGTTTTTGACCAACCCAAACTGAATATTATATACCTCAACCTGAACTCGATCCAACTTGACCTATAAAAAATCAATATTAGGGACCTAATTGTAAAAATAAGTTTAGAGACTCAATTGTAAAAACTAATTTTAGGACGTAATTATAAAAGGGATAAATTATGTAAATCATCACTGAACTTTAGCCACAAACTTATTTTTACGACTGAAGATTCAAAATGTTCAAAAATACTTGTTTTGGTCACTTCATAATTTTATGGATTATTTTATTTTTTATTATGACATGTCAGTTTTGTTAATATTAAACGCCGAAAGACATGAACATTGTCTTTTAAAAAAATTCCCACAGTATGATACATGTCAGATTATTTCCTAGAATACTGTGATTTGCACAGTGAAAAGTGAATTTGGATGGATTACAATCCGACTTTGAACAACAAACTCTATTAATGATTAAAGAATTGAAGTCGGGTGGATTACAGTATGAATTTGAACAATATTTTACACTAAAGTCGGAACCTTTTCCCTCCGTTTTCAACATTTTTTAATTGAAAAAATAGGGATGAACAGTGAAGTCAGATCCCTTTCCTACCAATTTCACTTTTACTGTAGCAAATGCTATAGATTTGAAATTAATCTGACAAGTACAATATTTTTAGGGAGAAAAACCTTGATGCCATATTTAAGTAAAGTTTCCATTAAACCTAAAATAAATGTAAAATACGATTTAAATTTTTTAAAAAACCACAATCATACCCCCAAACAGAATGAAGCCAACAACATTTGCCTCCACAAAATGTCAGTTTTATTTTGTTGAACGGATTTGTGGAGATTTCCAATTGATTTTGAGGATAAATAATACACAATTTCTTCCTTTTTTTTCTTTCACTTTGCTTAATTTCAAGTTAGGAGTAAGTTTAGTTTTTCTTGAATTTTTCGTTTTATTGTTAATGGTGGAATAAATCAGAGGAGCATGGTGGTGTTTATGAGATTAACATTTTTGGTGTTTATGGTGAATCAAAGAAGAATTAAGCATGAAAAAGTTTTTTTATGGGTAAACATTAACATTTTTGGGTTTAGAAGAACAAGGTACAGTGGAAATTTAGGAAGATAAGTTTGAAATTGCCTTGGGTTTAACTTGTGTTGCGATTTGGGGGTGAGACTGTTGATTAGCCATTGTTCACCGGTGTGAGGGTGAGGCCGTCGAGGGTGAGGGTGGAGAGGAGGGTTACGATTTGAGATCTAAGGTTTCAAGTATGATTTTGAGTTTAGGGTTTTTGTTTAGGGGTATGATTTGAGTGTTTTTTTTTAAATCATATTTGAAATTTAATATTAAAAAATTTACATGTCATAATAAAAATAATAGTAAAATAATCAATGTCCTCAGAGAGTGACCAAAATAAGAACAATTTAATGGTGAGTGGGCAAATTGGACGTTTTAAAACTTCAATGACCAAAATAGGTCTGGAACTAGTTCCTTTTATTTAGTTTTTTTTTATGTTTGATTTGCATTCAACCATTGAGAACTTTAAAATTGTGTTGGAATTTCCATAAATACTAATTCCAGAAATCTTAGACCAATCATGTGGGACTCGTTGAATCATTGGGGTTCTCAAGACGAGGAAGAATGAATATAAAGTTTAGGTGTAGTTAAAAAATTGTAATTTATCGACAATACTATTGACCATAACATACTTCTTGAAACTTTAGTTACTAAAGGAAATATTACTCAAATTTTAGTACCATAAGTGTAAATTATTCATATTATTTATACACAACAATTTAATTAATTTAATATATAAAATTTCTCTGATTAAGTTGATTTTTTTGCTAAGCTGATTTTATTTTATTAATAACTTTAAAAAGCCCTATGGATGGGATACAAAAATAATAGTTATAAAAACGAGTTCAGATCAAATTTTGTAGACAATAAAGTCGGTTCAAGTTTGAGTTTCTGGTGAAAAATCCTTGAACTAGAATAATAGTATAAATTTATCCATATATATTTAGGGATAATTGCTATAATGTGTCTTTCTTTCTCATATTTTCAGTTATCCCCCTATTTTGCTTAATAAAAATACGTTTTTTTTTTCATTTTGTCAGGTAGGGTCGAGCAAATTTTTATCCTAAAATTTATGTTGGATTCAGATTAGGTGAAACATCTCCAAATATTGAGCTGAATCGAGTTCAAATTAAAGCTTTCAGTTTTTGAATCAAGTTAAGTCAAGAAAATCAATGCACCATAAATCCTCAATCGAATAATTTGAAAATACAATTCTATCCCGATTAAATTGGTATCACATATCGACTTATTAAAACGACATAAAAAGGAGCTGACCTTTACCGAGGTATATCCTGACAATCGACTTTCTTAAGTATTTTCTTAAAAGTCACTTAAAAGATTTAAGATTTGTGCAATTAATTAAAATAAGACATTTAATTTATATTTCAAAAGAGATTTAAGAACCCTTAATTTTGGAATAAAAAAGAAAAAAGAAAATTAGATACATCAATATTTTTACTTTCTCGATGAATAAAAAAAGAGTAATACAATTTAAACCCATAAAATACCATTATTTTTATCCAAAGTCGTAAAAACTTTTAACATTAAAAAATGTATCAATAAACTTTTAACATTAAAGAATGTGTCAATAATTGCTACTCCCTCTGTCCCACTAAAACTGTCACATGTTGACAAATTTTGGGTCAAATTTTTTCAACTTTGACCTCTTGTAATTTAAAATTTATTATTGATAAAAATATTAAAAAATATATTTTAAAAACCTTGAATCAAGTAGTTTTTAAATATATTTTTTATAAATTTTAATTAATTAAATTTTTTAAATAAATTATAGTCAAAGTTGAAAAATTTTGACCAGAAAAAAGTCAACATATGACTGTTTTAGTGGGACGGAGGGAGTATTTGATTTTGATTGTCCTATTGTACGTGATTCTTCACGAATTTTAAAAACTTCTTTTTTAATAGGAATTATAAAACTCTTATGTGATGCAAGTAAAATCCATTTTAATATTACACGTGACAAGTAAGAAATACCTAATCAAAACTATCCAAAATTTAAAATTAATTGTTCAAATGATTGTTCAAGTTATGGAGATTTGATCTTACATTGTAAGACTTATTAATTAAGTTTTTTATTACAGATCTGATCCATTAATATAAAAATAAACATGTTATTATATCTTACCGATCCCAAATCCATTAAACTACTAGGAGGAGACCATCATATTCCCCCCCCCCCCTCAGATTTGATATATTGAAGTGAAAATGTATTGAATAAGATTTGGACACATACATCACACATGTAATAAGCATGTCTCAGCTTGTAAGTGTTTTTTTTTCTGCTTGGCAGATCATATGATTTATTGACGAATAATCATACAAAGCCACCACCACCAAAAACCTCATTAAAAATTCCTCTAATTCTAATTGGAAGAAAATAATACTTATAATAATGTCAAATGAAACATATACTCAGTCCCCAGTTTATGTAAGACTATAAGTCTATCATTGGAGAGTTGGTTGTGCTTACCTGGAAGAACCGTTTAGCAAGTCAGTTAGTGTAACTGATTAGTTGTAAGAGTTTGGGCTTATGTATTGGGCTATAAAGCCCGGGTCAGAATCCAGTAAAGGGTTAACCCCATTTTGTATTCTAAGTGATGAAAAGATAATTCCTTGAATATCATCTATCATCGTCTTCATTTGTTATCTTCTTCATCTCACATTCATTCTCTGTATTAGTAACTTGAATTCTAAACATAGAGATAATCTAACATGGTATTTGAGGACAAAGATCTTAACATTGTTTTTTGCTGATGTCATTCGAATATGACGAATCTTTCCCATTACACTTTCTAAGTCGCGAGTTTCATTTGCGCCGCCATTTGCTTCACTAGAGATTCTCTATTTCTCTTTCACAATCCTACTATCAACGATTAAGCTGAGCAAGTGTCAGTGAAGTTCAATCGGTGTTTCCTTCATGCTTGGTGGTAGTTTAGTTTGCTGATATCGGCTTAGCAATTCTCGATTCGATTTCAGTGAGATCTTTCCTTAGTGTTGTTCATGTCTGTTAGGATATTTTTTTGATATAATAATTGAAAATTAGCTTTGGATTGAATTGAAAAGATTTCAAAAAAGATTTTAAGTTCAAACAACTTGAAAATATGTTTGATGGGTTTTACAAGGCTTTGGAAAGGCTTAAACACGTTGTAACCCCCTAGACCCGCCTATGCGTTATAACGGATCCTAAGAAGTCACATTAGGGTCACAAGAGCGACCCACAATAAAATACACATAAAACATTTTTATTTCCTCAAAACACTTATTAAACTGTAAAATCATCTTCTGTTAAAAATACTATTTCAGAAAATCATTTAAACACATAACAAAAATTTCAGAAAGTATTTTACAGACTCTATCATAAAACAATACGTGACATACATGCCCACCAACTATACAGTACCGTACTCCAGAGGCAACGCCGAGGGAACTCCGAACACTGATGTCAAACATTATATCATGCTATATTCTTTTAACCTGCGATGGTAAAAACAACGTGAGCTTGGAAAAGCTCAGTAATACAGAACTACCAAAAGATGCTACAAGCTAATGCAGATACATGGTAGGCATAACATTTTTATGATGTTCCAGGCAATACTTGTCTCCATTTATGTTTCGCTAATTTAGTGAAGCACTATTCTTGAGGACAACAAGGTTTGTTCTTTCTATGTTACTGAGTATTAAAGAGAGCTTATTGTTCAGAGAATCAACAGAGTGGCGGGTTGGAGAAGTTAAACTACGAAGCCTAGTGTGTTTTAATAAGTTGCAGATCAAACATACATAAGTACTTAACATCATATCATATGAGCACATAACATATTAAATGCAAATGTTCAATGTTCATACAGAAGTTTACAAGAACTACCCTCCAACCTTACACCAATATGCAGTCCCCCAGAACTGCATCCATAAGGACATACCCTAGGCCCGATGGGCATAGGTGCCACCTAAGGGGATGCCTTAGGTCCATAAGGACTTACCCTAGGCCCGATGGGCATAGGTGCCACCCAAGGGGAGACCTTGAGTCCATAAGGATTTACCACCTTGATCAGGGCTGTACCAACAGAGACTTCATAACATAACCCAACAGTATACCCCAAATGACAATCAGTATTCAAATTTCAGACATGAGTAACAGAATACATGTGACAGACGTATTCTATTCAGAGTATCATAAACAAAAGATTCATGATTTTGACAGATAAATGGGCATACCATTGAGCAGAACAGACCTTTTCATCATTCATCATGCAAATAGATTTTACCATCATAGGTCAAGCTAACAGATAATACTATCAAGTTCATCAGACAGTCAGATAATATCATCGTAGATCAAGCCATCACATAACAAGTATGCATATTGAGCAGACATAGATCAAGTAGGCAGAAAATGTAATCATATATCCAGTTCATCAAACATAATATTATTCATGATTAAATCATTATACAATCCATTCAACAAAATACATCGCACATGGAACACACTAAGTGGGACATATCATTTCTTGGAGATACTAGGCATTTACAGAAGGGGACATATTAAACTTTTGATAATTTGAACGAATTTCTGAAACGTGGCCCCTATTAAAAGGGTTCATACTAACAGTTTAACCCAGATATTCAGGAGGTGATATAGTAAGATCTTTGAGAGTTTAGACGCATCATGAGTTATTTAGTCATATAAGCCTACAAGGGCATTATGGTCATTTTATCACATATAGACATTTTGGTAATTTATACCAACATTGAATAAGCAATGGTTCACAACACTCGGGTATCCTATTTGCTCATTAGTTTTCTAACCGGACATTCAAGAATTTCTAAATTAAAGTCTTTTAAGTTATCAGATATTTTCAGTGATGTTCCGACTATTTAGGCTATCATAGCCTTTTAGTTATTTGACTGTCATGACAAATTTTATACTATGGCACAATCATATCAGAACGAAAGTTATAATTCTCAGGGGCTCTAACAATTCATCATACCTCCAAAATTTGTTCAATGCAGCATAACCCAACTTGACATTACTTGCCAACGTTCAGATGTGAGTAATTTGCGTGCATCAGAACTTAACACTGACTGTATTGTATATCTGAACAGTCGCCCTCATACTTTACTATACGGTTTAACTTTGAGTAATCAAACATACAATTTATGTGGATCTTCCTACCTTACATCGATATGGTGAGCGATGGGTATACACGTGTTGTATTTCTCAACACTTAAGGGAACCTTAGCTATTTAAGTCTTATTAACAAATCCAGAATTTCGTCAAATACATAGTTACCGATTAACTCGTGAGGGTATTTCGGTTCTTTTAGACTAAGATAAATCTATCATTTCTTTCTGAATTACCATTTGGTACCTCCATTATTCACGTACTCAAACGAGATTAAGTCGTCCTAACTCTTCGACCCTTTACAGACGATTCATTCATTACAGAACTTGAGGGTATAACATCATTCAAACTAATCAGACATTTCGATGCTCGAGGGCATTACCGTCTTTTTGGTCATTACGATCATTCTCATTTAATTCACGCATTACTGTCATAAGGATTGACTTAGGGTTTCAACAATATTTCCAAAGAATTCTCATTCATGTGTTATACAGAGTTTGAGGGATTATCCAAGTTTGTATCACACGTATTGCATAATGATGCCGAAGTCTTTCCATTAAAACCTATATCTCGGGTAGTGTAAATTGCATAATCAGGTCGAATGCAGATTTTATGTCATTTCCTTTATTAGAGGGGCAGTTTAGTCATACTTATGCTCCAAGGGCATTTTCGTAATTTCATAATTAATATCTCTCACTCCGTATCATGGGCCTCGATTCTTACACACTGTTGATTGAGTTGCGGATTAACTGAATTTAACTATTAGAACTTCTGATACTGTTAGCCCATTAGTAATCTTATTCGGATAATTTCGTCTTATTAATATCCATACTTATTGCTCGAATCTGATTCAATTTAAGCAGAATTTACAGTATACGTCATCATAAGCATGCATGCGTTAACCGAATATCAACATGTTCATAAAGCATACAAGGGGTAGTAGTGTATTACCTTAACTCTGAGCTACAATAGTCGATTCAAGATACGACATTCAAATACCCTCGAACTCGGATTCAACATCCCACAACCACGCGGATATGACCTTCAATTAAACAAAATCCACAGTTAATCCTTAATCACACTGCCTTTAAACTGAACAAGAAACACATAAGCATTTTTGGGTTCAAGATCATATTCAGAGGCTTTCGGGTCGGAATTTTGTGAAACAGGCTTCAAAAACGGACTCAGGACGTCGAAAAACATAAAATAGGAGTTTTCGGAAAATTTGACTTTTTGGTCAACGGTCAAAGTCAACACTGACATTAGCAGATCAACGCTGACGTCAGCAGGTCAACGGTCAACGGGGTTAGAGTCAATGCTGATGTCATCAGTCAACTGAGTTGACTCGGACGAGTTGACTCACTAAGTTGGCTTGGAGGAGTTGACTCATTGAGTTGACTCAGACCGGGTCAACGGGTCGGGTCTCGGTTCAGGTTTGGGCTCAAACCTAGCTGGGCCGGTTCAGACCAATTTAGATCGGGTTCAACCCGGTTCACTTACCAATAACCTATGCTCGACGGCCGATCATCGGAACGTCGCCAGTTTTTCGCCGGTGATGATCGGAAATCCCTGCCGATGACCCAAAATATTCCAAATTTGCTGGAAACAAAAAAAAACTTAATAATTCGAAGCACTAGGTCAAAATACCCAAAATCTAGCCAAAAGCTAACCGAAAATTACCCTTCACACTTCAAACTGATCGGAAACGACGTAGCTCTAACGAGGGTACTCCCGGTGGCGGATCGGCAACCCAATGGAGGGGTTTTGTTCGCACTGACACGGGCAGCTCAGATCCGACAGCCGTGCCCCAAACGGATGTCAGGGGTGGCCGAAAAACAAAAAGATCAGAAGAGGCGGGATGAGGGTTTTCATTGGAGGTTCGAATCGATCTCCACGACAGACGGCGGCCGCAAGCCGCGAGTGGCTGATGGCCCTAGGTTCGCCACCCGACGGTGAACACGCAGGTGGTGGTGGTGACTGCCACGACTTAGCGGTTGCTTCAATCGGAAAGACAAACGGTGGGGGGGGGTAAGGGACGGTCGAGAGAATGGGAAGGGTCTCGAAATTTTTCAGATCCAAAAGGTGTGTAAAAAAATATCTTACTTGAGGGAATTTGTTCAAACGTAAAAAAATTATTATTATTATTATTTTTCAGAATCGGGATACATGAAGCTCATATAAAACTGATGGAGAGTTAAAATTGAGGAATAGCTTAGCTTAGCTGGTTAAAGCTTAGGTTTACTAAGCATAGGGTCAAGGGTTCAAATCCCTTGGCTAACATATTCTCTCCTTTTTTAAACCTTTGGCTTTAAATAACTAAAGCAAAACATAGGGTGTTACACATGTTTTCAAATAGTTAAACCTGAGTTTTCTTCAGTAATGTACCGATACGGTGCATACTGTATCGATACCCTTTAGGGTTTCAGCTACAGTAAATTTCCAGTAGCCAAAACTCGTATCGGTACAAGCATGTCGTATCGATACAGAAAGGGTCATACCGATACGCTTATATGCGTACCGATCCCTATTTTTCAAAACCCCAACGGCTACTTTCAAAACCCCTAACGGCTAGTTCCCTACAGCGTACCAATCCCCTGTACAGAAATGGAGTATGGCGTACCGATCCCAAGTACCGATATGCGCCACAACGTATTGAAACGAGAAGGCTGCTTGAAGCTCAACGGCTAGTTTTTGAAGAACCGATACCGATACGGCTACTCATGTACCGATACCGACTGCTCCAAAACTGCATTTATTTCGGGAAATAAAGCTACCAACGTCTCTAATTCAATTCCAGCAGTCTCCAATGGCTAGAAACTCATTTGGGAGTATTTAAGGCCTCAAGAAGTATCTGAAGAAACTAATGATCCTCAAGTCAACATTCATTTTATTAAAAATATGTCTTCGTGCTTAAATTCATATTCTTGTATAGACTAAACTTGTTGAGCTCAAATGTCAATGTATGCTCAAGTGTATTAGGGTTTGAGTGAGTGCTTTAGAGTGCAAACATCTACCTAAAAGAGGGATTTTAGCTTTCTATTAATTCTCTTGTTACAGAGGTTTCCCAAATCATGGTTTGTAAGCTTTGGATGCTAGGCTTGGTGAGTGAGTCTAGGTTGTAAAGGATTGTCTCCTGTAGAGTGTTTGGGTGTTCTCTATTTATGAGTGCAAGTGCACACTCTTGTCAAGTTATAGTAAAAAAGATATCGTCTCCCACAAGGATTGGAGTAGCTTCTATGAATGGTTTCCTGCACAAAGATTTAGTAAATGCACAATTAAATCTCACAATATGGAAATATAAAAACACAAGTAAAATAAAGATAGTGATGATAAGGATGATAGGGAGAGATTTGATCGATAGATTGGGTAAGGCAATTGCAGCTCAGTAGCATGTAGACTGCATTGTAAAGCCAAAGAGTCTTTTGTGCTGCCATGATTTTCTGCCTCGACGGGTAATAGCGGGAGGTATCTACGACCCTTTCACGGGGCTGTAGCAGGTCTCCGCCCCTAGAACTTTTGCGGTCTCGGCAGGTGGAATGGAAATAAGTCTTGGCGGAAAATCTGGCAGGTACTCCAAGTTCGGCAGAGCAATTCTTAAGTGATCCTTCCTATGTCTAGGCAAGGATTTTGTCACCACGTGATGTAGGCAATACCTAGCAATCTCTTCGTAAATCTAACACATGTAGTCGACATTTTGTTACTCATTTTAGCCGCTGAAATTCGAACTTATGTCTAAGCCAAATTAGTTAACACCTCAACATGATGAGATCGTACTAAATTCTTTCGTGAGCCTAACACTTTCATTCCCGACAAATGGATGTTGGGCCGCGACAAATGAATTAGTCAACATCTCAGCATAAACTAATTGAAGAAGTGAAGAACATGAATTAAGCAAACTTGGAATTTTTATTGAAAACACACTTAAACTATTACAACCGTTTCTCACAACTACTTTACATGCAAAAACCTAAACCCTAGAGGTGTTGGGCCGCGGCCTCCAACACCTCCCATCTATCTAGCTATCTCTCCATTTATCTGTGTGTCTAAGCACACGCACCCATATCCTCTCATGCCCCTATACCCTTACATACATTGGGTATATATAGGGCTCATGGCATAAGTTTGAGTCCTCCTTGAAGTACAAGTTCTTAAAGTTGTTTTACATTAAATGCCGACTCATTTTTACTTAAATGTTGACTCTTTGGACGTTACCTTCTCCCGCAAGTAAGGATAAGTAACCCTACTTATCAATCTTGGGTCAACATTACCGGCCGCTACAGGCTATAAGGAATTTCAAGACTGGGCTGAGGGAATTGCCCTCTTTCAATCGCGACCCATCTTGACTAAGTCGGTGTAACTCCTTCTTGGGTGGCACTTAGCAGCAACACTGCTATGGCAACGTCCTTAGCGGCATTTGGAACTGCTTCAGTGCAGCTCCAATTGTTTCCAGCTTTCATGTCCTCTCCTTCTCTACACAGCTACAACATCTGAAAATAAAAACTAAACTAAAACAATATCTTTTCTTAACCAAACATAAAATATTCAATAAAAGCATGATAAAAGGGAAAATTACTTTTATTATGCATGCAATGCACCTAAATATGCCTAAATGAGCTTAAGAATAGCAATAATACGGGCAAAAGTGTGTACAAGATATAGAACTTGTGGACACTCTACACACCCCCAAGCTCGAACTATTGCTTGTCCTCAAGCAATGCAGCCTAGCTAGTAAATCTGCCCCTTGCACAAAATTTTTTTTGCTCATCAAAAGTCGTATATTATTACGAAAAATATACAACGTTGCGTCAAACGATCGCCTCGTTAAAAACCTTCCTAAGCCTAACGGAGGAAAAGAGTACGACCCGTTGACGACAAGGATAGGGCACAACCTAAGAGCACAGAAAAAACCCCTCAACACAAACAACCAACGCCCACACAAGAACATTAACAAGCAAGAAATAAAGAGGCACGTGATACCCTCTCCTTAGCCAAAGCATCGGCTCGACCATTCGCTTCGCGAAAAATATGCAAGAAACACACGGAAGATAAACTAAGACAATCACGATCAATCTCATGAAAAACATCCCAAAGACGCCACAGACGCTTATCCACGTGTAGAACCCAATTAACGGCGACCATGGAATCCTACTCCACCACCAATGGGCAAGACGACCAAGCCGACTTCTGAAAGAACGATAAAGCAAATGCAATTGCCCGCAACTCAGCTTCGTTGGACTCGAGACAGCCAGGCGGACTAGAGTTTAGAGCCACTATCCTACTTTGATCATCTCGCAACACACCCCCAAAGCCCGCCGGACCAGGTTTACCACGTGCAGACCCGTCGACCGAAAACTTTAAGGTCCCTGCAACCAGTGGGTCCCAACGAATTCCTTTGTGCACCGGTCACACAACGGAAGGCTTGGGGAATAAACTCGGGCATTCCCACTACAACGCCTCACTAATGATGAGATCATCTCGCAACATTCGCATCCAATAAAACGAGCGCAATTTAATTAAGAAGCAAATCTTCGATGCCGATAAAAACTTCTTTTAAAAACCATCTCATTGCGCGTGAGCCAAATTGACCAAAACAAAGTTGCCACACTCGAAATCCACAAGCAGTGAAGCACACCCAAAAAGGAACAATGAAAATCCGGTATGAAAAAAGCTGACAAGTTCTTGGAAAAGGCAAACACACACCCCACCAATCCCAAAACCAATCCCAAATATTCTGAACAAAAGAGCATGAAAATAGCAAATGATCGATATCCGACTCACTATCTTTAGACCAGATGTACAACGTACTTTGACCATAAAAAACAACACCCCTCCGTCGCAAAAAATCAAAAGTAGGCAAGTGGCGCAACTAAACAAACCATAAAAAGCTTGTACCTTAGGCGGCACGAGAATCATCCACGTAAAACAAGCGCCAAGATCGCTTTCGCCCGCGCGATCTAGCATCAACAACTGAGAAATGGATTTAACCGAGAAGAGCCCTTGAGCATCCGGCGACCAAACCAACATGTCGCAACAGCCAATATGAAGTCGTATATCGCCCGCCACAGACCACAGCTCGTGGAGCTGCCCCAACTCAAACAAACGAAGAGGTCTATGGAAAAACTTAGACCACAAAGAATGTCGAAAAGCCCCATGCACCGAGTAATCCACGACCAAGGCTAAACGATTCCGAACACAGGAGAACAGACGCGGGAAAATATCCTTCAGGAGCTTATCTACACACCAGACATCAAACAAAAAGAGTACATGACTCCCATCCCCCACTTGCCATAACAAATTATCCTGCAAATGCCTTTGAACATCTACTGAGCAAGCCGTCTGCACAATTTGCTTCCATACTACGGACATCACACATTGACGTGAGGAATTAAAACGCCAAAATTGGGCAGCCTTGCCATATTTTCCCACGATAATCGACCTCCACAACGAGGACGTGCCGGTAGCATAACACCACAACCATTTAGCTAATAATGATGTATTTCGAACCTGTAGATCTGCCACCCCCAAACCACCCAAATGACGCGGTCGATACACCATTTTCCAGCTCACTCGACTCATTTTGCGATATAAGCTTACACCACCCCAAAGAATAGCATGCCTCACCTTATCAATGGCCGCAATTACTCCTTTCGGAATCCTAAACAAGCCCATGTAATAAACCAATAATGAGAAGAGGACTGAATTAACCAAAGTGACCCGAGCCGCGAACGATAGTAAAGTTCGCTTTCACCCAGCAAGCTTCCGTCGAACATTGGCAATGACAGGCTCCCAAACCGCGACACTACGAGGATTAATCCCTAACGGAATCCCCAAATAAGTAAAAGGAAAGGCACCACGGCAACATCCCAAAGCACTAGCACACGAGTCGATCAATCCATCCTCAACACCAATAGAAAATAACGAGGACTTGCCAAAATTAATTTGCAATCCAGAACAAACTTGAAAACAGCAAAGCAAGCGCCGAATATTGTCAGCACAACCAGACGACGCTTCAAAAAATAAAATTGTGTCATCCCCAAACTGTAAGTGCAAAATTGACACACCCGGAGCGCACCCCCTGTATAAGCCCCGCCTCCTCAGCCTAAACCAAAAGACTATGCAAAGCCTCCACCACAATAACGAAAAGCATAGGCGATAGAGGACACCCCTACCGTAAACCACGTCCCAAGGGGAACTCTTTCGTAGCACAACCATTCAACAAAATCGACATACGAACAGTAGATACACATTCCATCACCCAACGACACCAAGTCTCACAGAAACCCATGCGCGTAAGCACATGGTCCAGAAAATCCCACCGTACACAGTCGTATGCTTTAGCAAAATCCAACTTAAGAACGAAGCCACCCAATGCACTCTTACGTAAAGAATGAATAAACTCGTTAGCCAGCAAAATGCCATCAACAATTTACCGTCCACGAACAAAAGCTGACTGATTATCGCTTATCAAATCACCCAACACCTTTTGCAACCTCCTTGCTAGCACCTTAGCTAAAATTTTCTATATAGAATTCACTAGACTAATCAGCCGATAATCACTTAGTGTCCTCGGAGAGTCAATTTTTGGAATCAATACAAGAAATATGCAATTCGCGCCCGGAACTAAAGTACCCGAGGTATAGAACACCTCCAAAAAACGTAACACATCCCCTTGGATTACATCCCAACATAACTTAAAGAAAGCCATACTATAGCCATCTGGACCTGGCGACTTCGAACCATCACAACCTCGAATTACCTCCCAAACTTCCTCAATACCAAATGGAGCCACCAGCCCCTCATTAGCCGTTGTACCAACCTGTCGAAATTCACCCTCAATGCACCATACACACAATCGTGCAACAGCCGCAAAGTGTGAAGAGAAAGCACCCACAATGTGGTCGCGTAACCGATACACATTCGTCTCCCAACGGCCCTTTACCATCAAATCGGAAATTGAATTCCGAACTGCTCTATGCTTAGCTGCGCTGTGGAAAAAGCTGTGTTTCTATCCCCTAAACACAACCAATTAGCTTTTGATTTTTGTCTCCAAAGGGACTCCTTCCGTTTTATAGCCCGCCAAGCAGCAACCAGCCCCACCTCCGTTCTACCAGCTCCGATTCAGTCTCGCTCGGATCCTCATCAACTTCTTTAGCATCTAGGCCCTCTAACTTAATATGAAGCGAATTAATTTCCTGCTCAACATCTTCGAAAACAGTACGATTCCAACTCCGCAAAAACTTCTTCAAAAATCTAAGCTTCACCATTATGTTTTCACTCCCAACGCCTAATTCTGATAACCGACACCACTCTACAGCCAAATCTTGTATATGTTTCTTGTCATCTAACCAACAATTAATGAAGCGAAACGGACGAGGTCCCCAATCCGAAACCCCTCTTGGCAAAGAAGACTGTTCAATATTGGAGAAAGCATCTACCCAAGCTGACGATATCAGAAACCTATCAATACGACTCTGACAAGAACCCCTCCCAAACCACGTATATTGTTTCCCTCTTAACGGCAAATCGATAAGTCCAATAAAATCAATAAATTCAGAAAAAGCTTCCATACCTGTCGAAAGTGAACTGCAGCCAGCACGTTCCGATAACCACCGCACTGAATTAAAATCACCCGCGAGACACCAAGAACCTTGATAGCTACGAATCAAGTCCCCAAGACGCTGCCATAACAATCCTTGAGCCGACACATCGCAAGGAGCATAAACATTTAGAATACAACAACTCAAATCAGGCACGCCATCTCCCCTGCAAGAGTATAAAATGGTGATCCACCTCCACCGAAGTTAGGCAAAAACGGGAGCCTTCCCACGCTGTAATCAGTCCACCCGAGGCACCTATTGATGGTGAAAAAATAAACTCGAATCCATCGGAATACCAGAAACTCCCAGCCATCAAAGAAGACACTTCCTCTAACTTTGATTCTTAAAACATCGCCATATCAACTCGTTGTTTTTTAATCACATCGCTCACCGCTCGTCGTTTCAAAGATGAACCTAACCCCCTGACATTCCAAGACACGACGCGCAACCTCACAACCCACGTTTCTCTCTGGAAAAAACATGAGTAAGATCCTTTATAATATCTTCTTCGCAACCCACAATCTTAACCCCCACTATACTACCCAAAGCAACTGTAGCTGCGATTTCTCTGTGTAATATTTGTTGTCTATTTTGGAAATCCGAGTGGGATAAAGAAGCGTTAACTACCTGCGAAGAAAATTGCATTATTTGTTTACGCAACCTGCCCCTACCAGGTTTTCGCGTCAAAGGTACTCCTGATAGAAGGTTGATAGACTTGGTTTTTCGACCATTAATCCAAAGCAGAGAATTCTTGTTTGCAATATCTGAATGAACCACCAGCTGATCCCCTGAACAATCCTTATCCGCCACCTCTACAGCGTTTGAATAATCCTTATCCGCCACCTCTACAGCATTTGAATTTGGCTCAACCAACTCTACGATACTAGCATTCAATTCTAACAGGAGACTCCTAATCATACTCAAACTATCTACCGTATGAAGATTGCCAATTGTAGGACTCGTCTCAACCTCTCCCACTGCCCGATCGGACCGTCGTCCATCTGTCAACCTCGTGGTCGTGCCATCCTGCACCTCTCTCGGCTCGGGAGCCCTCTTCGAGTCATACTCGATATGTGCACCATCGACATGGTCCAGCTGTTTACTAACTTCCCAAAGGTGATTACAGTGCCACTACTCCACCCGCTCTGGGGCATCTGTCACCCCAGCAGGTTCTATGTCCCCTAGCTCCGTCGATGGATGGTCATATCTCAGTCTCGTCGCCTTCTCAACCGAGCCTGAAGCCGATGAGTCGCTATCACTATCTTCGGTCATCGCCATCCTACACTCACAATAAACCCATGGACCAAACGTGTTGAGTTCTTTGATAAATAAAGGGTAAGACACGCCATCCACCTTCAATTTTACCTTAGCTTCAATGCACGACATGACCGACTTTTCGATTAAAATCCAGCCGCATTCGAAAGACTGAGAGGATTATGTAGCATCCGCTAAATGTACCAATTTTCCCCAAATATGTGCAATGCTCTCAAAAGAGTCTCGTGACCACGCGTGAATCGGTACACCCTTGATCGAGAGCCAAACCCTCATCGTCCCTACAACTAGCTTTGATGACCACCGTTCCAACTTCGAAAAACACCCTCAGACTGATTCTAGTTGCATTACCATATTGCGTGTTGTTGGATCCTTAAACATGAGAAGAATCAAAGAACCGGCGATACGTAAAATCGACAACCCCGCAACCTCTGATAAGTGCAATCTCACGGCTAATTCCTTAATACTCCAGGGCTACTTACACCATCCCAAAGCGGATTACTTTGATTAACCTCATCCTCCGATCGCTGGTTCGATAAGATCTTGGATCGCAAATTCCTAGCCTGTTCCGACTGCACAATCCTTGTGTTGGCATGTTTCTGTCTCCAAAACGAATCATGGTCCCCATATTTTGTTGGGAACACAGAAGTGCGAGATCTATAAATCCATTTGCCATGTAAACATTCTACCACCCGCTCAACATCGCCTCGACTCCCCATTCTCACGAACCTAAAACGAGATCCATTCCTAGCCAATTTCCGAGGGATGAAAACGTCCACCACCACACCGTGTCGATCAAAAACCTGCCATACTCCTTTCCAGTGAATGGTTGTCGAAAGGTTTCCCACAAATACCGTTCACACCTTCCGATAGCCTTGTTCTGTTGACAACCTTGTGCCGCTCATGTTGATTTTTGTCCCCTTACACAAAAATTAGTAGAAACTTAACTTAGCCTTTATCTTGATTTCTTACCTCAAGGCCGTGGCACCTATTTTATGTTAGTGACAGGAAACGACATGAAATAACTGAGATTTTTAATTTTCTTACTGCCAGTGCAATATGTGCATGTCTGTGTTCATGCTAAACATGCTGAGATAACTAAGTTAACAAAGAATGCCTAAAATAATTAAATTACTAAAAAGGATACGAGTTGCTATCTTGGCAGCATAGTTAGGCACTTCCGTCTTCTTTTTCTGATCATGGCCTTAAGGGCTTCAGCTCATCACAACTATTCTTCGGGACTGAAGCTAAGATAGGTGCACTATACAAAACTCTGAACCATTTCAATAGAGGCATCCCGTGAAGGATTTCATTAACTCTTGCTAATTTGTTCGTCACTTGGTTTAGATACTTGGACTTTGATAGCAGGGGAGTGTCCTTGCCCATGATCCTTCCTAGAGCCTGTTCAGGGCACTTCTAGGGTATTAAAACATCCTGCCTAGAGCCTGTTTCGGGCACCTCTAGGATTTTAACCTTCTTTGTTCTGCTACCCTATGCTGCCGTGGCGGCAAACCTGTATTCAATTAAGAAATTTTTATTAAGTAAGGCAGGCAATGTTGAACTTAGAACTCAAGTAAAAATTCAGCATTTAACAGACATGGTAAGAATAATTGGCAAAAAGAAAAAATTTCGAAGTATTTTTCATGCTTCTTCCCATAGTTAGGTTGTAATTTTTTTAGTATGGTGCAAGAATAAGAAATCGGCTAACGGTCATAGGCACAAGTTTTAAGCTAAAAATTTCTACTTCATTGAGTGCTAGGGCAAAATTTACATATGCTCCTATATGCTACTAAATGAACCTATAAACAAAGAGGACTATTCCCCAAAACTCAAGGTTGGCATTGTCCTCAATGTCTTACATAATAAAAAGATAAAAACAGAAAAATAAAACATAAAAAGAAAAAATAAAAATAGAGAAATGAAATAAAACATAAAAAGAAAATTAAAAATTGAAAAAGAAAAAAAAGGTGCTATAGACTAGGAGAGTTCCCCTCTGTTGCTGCTGCGTCAGAGGAGGATTCTGAGGAGGCGGGTAGGACTAGGCAGCGTGTGGTAGATGGTCTTGTGGCTGGGCTCTTCTTCGTGCCACGCGACAGCTTGATGCGGCTAAGGGTGGGTTTCTTGGATGGTCCCTCTGGTTCAGATTCTCCACCCTTTGGCTCGGTTGCTGGCCGCTTCCTTTTCCTTGATGCCTCGGCCAGTTCATCATCGAAAGAGTCTGAAATCTCTATGTATGAGTTATCAACATCTTTGGCAGCGGTCTCCTTTGCTACTGGGAAGGCGGTGGTGGTCTCCTCCTCTTTCTCTGACTCGGATGAGGAGGTGAGGTCGTACGGCTAGATGGGAGTAGGTGAGGTCGTACAACTTGATGGGAGTAGGTGAGGTCCTTTCTCTTGGGGCGGATGTGCGGCCCCTCGCTGTCGGCGCCGGCTGGAGTAGCAGCTGGGTTGGGTGTGATCTAGGACGGTTTGGACGTTGCTAACTCTGATGGGAATGCTGGCAACTGTGGGCCGCCGTCATGGTATTTGTCAAGCAAGTAGGCAACAAAGGCCTTTTCCACCTCCGCGATGTATTTGGTAAAGATCACTTGTTTGCTCAATCCTTTGGCAGCTTTCGACGAGGCTGCACAGCAAGGGGATCACGACGGAGGGAAGGACAGCTTCAGTACTGCCCACTGCGACTGGGGTGGCGGCAGGTTAGGACGGCGACTGGGCGGTTGGTGGTGTTTCCGGTTCTAGATCCTGCATCATCCGGAGGCGCGCCTTTCTTGTCCACCCTTCCTTGGCAGGAAGTATTGTGTCCTTGGGGTGCGGCGAAACGTGAAAGTTGGCACATAGGCCTCTAATGAGTGCATGGAAGACGAGAGGTTCCTTGGCATTGGGCTTGTCAACGTGGGCATAGATCTCCTCTAAAATTACTTCGCCAACATTGATTGGCCGCCCTGTTCTAATGTTGTGGATAAGAGCGAGCCGCGGCCTGTTGACTGTTGATCCATGGGTGGTGGGCATCAGACGGCATTGGACGAAGTTGCTCCAAAGAACTGCCTCCGGCAACAGATCGCGGTGGTTGACTGAACCATTATTCTTGCCGGTTAGCCACTTGGTTTTCGGCTGGTGGATTTCTTTCTTGATCTTGTCATAGTCAGCCGCCGTTAGGTAGGACTAACATTCTTCATGCGGATTCTCGCGGATGTCTATGTTGTAGAAGCTATTGATGGTATCCGCCGTGAACTTGACACCTTCACCGCAGACATATACGAAAGGATTTCTTGGTGTAGGCTTGTGGGCGTAGAACTCTCCAACCTGATTGCTATTTATCCCTTCTGGCTGCCGTGCGAAGATGTCCCAGCCCAAGTTGTGAATCCTCTCGAATATGGTGGGTTTGAGGCCGAAATCTCCATATGGCCTGGTGTATTAGAACCTTATTTCCTCCCAGTGTTGTCGCTCGGTGTAGTATTGTTTGTAGGTTGCCGCGACGACACTACAAAAAATTTATAATATTGCAACAAAATTATTTATCACTAAAAGTACTAAATTTGTTACAATATTTTTATTTTGACAAATTTTGTTTGTTATCATGTTTGTTATAACAACCCCGTCATGTAAAGTATATTGTGACAAAATTGTATTAGTTACCATTTTATACTATTTATCGTAACAATGAAATTTTGTTACTACAATTAAATTATCATGACGTAATATTTATCACAATAAATTAACTATTTCATCACGAGAAGTACGTTTTGTCACTACTAACTTGTATTATAACATTAAATATAAATAGTTTTTGTGACAAAAATACATATTGCAACAAAAATTAATTTCTCACTGCTTTTATTCCGTCGGTAATTGTAACTTAAAGAGACAAAATATTTGTTAGAATAAATATTTATTTCGTCTCAAAAAGTAATATTTAGCCACAATTTGTTAGAACCTTTTGTAGATAGGCTTGGAGGTGGAGGCGAGTTGTTGTGATGTGACCATAGCTAAGAGAACGGTTGAGTTTTCCTAAAGAAAGAAAAGAAATTGCACGAAAGTAAAGCTAGTGAAATCTTGAAAGCAAAGATGGAAGAATGAATTAAGAGTAAAAGAGAGAGAGAAAAGTGAAGAACGAGGAGAGAATAGTTGGCCTAATATAACCGCTTCTTTCTGCTGCCTTGGCGGGCACGCTGCCAACGGGTGGCAATGATTGTGGCGCGAATAACGGGATTCCAACCGTTACGCAGATAGTCATTCCGCTCGTTGTTGCAAATGTAGTCGTTGCTGCTAGATGTTATGAAGCCGCTAGCCGTTATACTCATCTGCCTTGGGCTGCCTTGGCCGCTGATTGGGCTTCTCCTTTATTCTTTCATCCTTCTTGGTCTTGCCTTCATTCCTAACTTGAAATAAATTAAATGAAGAAATTAAATAAAAATAACTGGAGATTAAATCTAATCCTAATTCATAAAAAATTAAAATTAAAATAAAATTCAAGTTATGTTGGGTTGTGCTTTTCCCAAACATTACCACTTCCTTAGGGCTATGCGTTTGACTTTTCGTCCGGGCATATCCTTCCTCTCCTTAGGTGGATGTTGGCTGCCACCCTTGCCGCCCTGGCGGGACATACACCAAAGAAAACAAAGAGGCATTTTTTTGAAAAAAATAAAATAAACAGAAATTTAATGTGCAAAAACTAAAGTAGAAGTGCATAAATTCAAACATTGATGTTGTTGCCAATCCCCAACAACGACACCAGAAACTTGCAGAGCGTTTGAGTGTTCTCTATTTATGAGCACAAGGGCACACACTTGTCAAGTTATTGTATAAAAGATATCATCTCCCACAGGGATTGGAGCAGCTTCTATGAATGGTTTCCTGCACAAAGATTTAGTAAATGCACAATTAAATCTCACAATGCGGAAATATAAAAACATAAGTAAAATAAAGATAGTGATGATAAGGATGATACGGAGAGATTTGGTCGATAGATTGGGTAAGGCAATTGCAGCTCAGTAGCATGTAGTCTGCGTTGTAAAGCCAAAGAGTGTTTTGTGCTACCATGATTTGCTACCTCGGCGTGTAATGGCAGGTGACAGCTACGACCCTGTCACACGGCCGCGGCGGGTCTTTGCCCTTGCAACTTTCACTGTCTCGGCAGGTGGAATGGAAATAAGCCTTGGCGGCAAATCTGGCAGATACTCCATGTTCGGCAGAGCAATTCTTAAGTGATCCTTCCTATGTCTAGGAAAGGATTTTGTCACCTCGTGATGTAGGCAATACCTAGCAATCTCAGCGTAAACCTAACATAGGTAGTCGACGTTTTGTCACTCCTTTTAGCCGTTGAAACTCGAACTTATGTCTAAGCCAAATTAGTCAACACCTCGACATGATGAGACCGTACTTAATTGTTTCGTGAGCTATACAATTTCGTGCCCGACAAATGGATTTCCTCAACTGGACTTTTGGAACTAATTGAAGAAGTGAAGAACATGAATTAAGCAAACTTGGAATCTTTATTGAAAACACACTTAAACTATTACAACCATTTCTCACAACTACTTTACATGCAAAAACCTAAACCCTAGGGGTGTTGGGTCGCGACCTCCAACACCTCCCATCTATATAGCTATCTCTCCATCTATCTTTGCGTCTAAGCACACGCACCCATATCCTCTCATGCCCATATACCCTCACATACAATGGGAATAAATAGGGCTCATCGCCTAAGTTTCAGTCCTCCTTGAAGTAGAAGTTCTTAAAGTAGTTTTACATAAAATGTTGACTCCTTTTTGACTTAAATGTGGACTCTTTGGACGTTGCCTTCTCTCGCAAGTAAGGATAAGTACTCCTACTTATCAATCTTGGGCCAGTTTTACCGACCGCTACAGGCTTTAGAGAATTTTAAGACTGGGCTCATTTGGCTCAGGGAATTGCCCTCTTTCAATCACGAGCCATCTTGACTAAGTCGGTGTAACTCCTGCCTGGGCAGCACTTGGCAGCAACACTGCTATGGCGGCGTCCTTGGCGGCATCTGCAACTGCTTCAGTACAGCTCCTATTGTTTCCAGCTGTCATGTCCTCTCCTCCTCTACACAGCTACAACACTTGAAAATAAAAACTAAACTAAAACAGTATATTTTATTAATCAAACATAAAATATTAAATAAAAGCATGGTAAAAGAGAAAATATTGTTATTATGCATGCAATGCACCTAAATATGCTTAAATGAGTTTAAGAATAGCAATAATACAGGCAGAAGTGTGTACAAAATATAGAACTTGTGGACACTCTACACCTTCTTAGCCTTGAAAAGGGGAATAATTCTTAGTGAATTGTTTGAAATCCTTAGTGGGGAAGCTAAGATAGTGGATGTAGGCTTTGGTTAGAAAGTCAAACCACTATAAATCATTGTCTTATTTTTCTATCTTTTTGCTTCCACCGCCATAACCCAAAATTCAACTTCTCCACCACTTGGCAAGGTATTTCGATTGAAGATATTATGTTTCACAATTGGTATCAGAGCGAGACTCAATCGAGAGGATTAACATCATATTAAGGCGATCCCGGTAAGCTTGATCAACCTTTCAATCAACCGGTGTTCATGGCGCAATCAATAGACAAACCACCATTCTTCAACGGTGAACATTATGCCTATTGGAAGAATAGGATGATGTACTTCATCAAGGCCAAAGATTACCGACTTTGGGATCTTGTTGAAGATGGACCATTCACACCACAAAGAAGCAAGGTTGAATGGAGTGCAAATGACAAGAAGATGATGGAGCTAAACTCGAAGGTTTTGCACATTTTATTTTGTACATTGGGACCAGAGGAGTATGCTAAAGTCTCTTCTTGCGAAAGTGCCAAGGAGGTTTGGGACAAGCTTGAAGTGATCCATGAAGGTACAAATGAGCTGAAGGAGATGAAGATTGGTCTACTCAACCTCAACTACAAAAACTTAAAGATAAGCCCGAATGAGGACATAAAGAATATGTTCGACCGTTTCTCCATGATCGTCAACGAGCTAAAAGGATTTGGAGAGGATATTTTGGAGGACAAACTCGTTCAGAAGTTGATTTATTCACTTCATGAATCATGGGAGAGAAAGAAGACGACAATTATATATGCAAAGAACTTGAAGGAGCTCAAGCTTGATGAGCTCATTGGGTCTGTACTTACCCATGAGTTTATGTCTCAACCTTTGAAAAGGGAGAAGGAGAAAAAAAATCAAAGAGCAAGAAATCGAAGATCTAAACATTGTTGCTCTTAAATCCTCCATAAAGCCATCTAGAAGATTCAAGTGATGAGGAAAGTGAAGAAGAAGAAGAGATGGTCAATCTCTTCAAGAAATCAAATCCATGAATCGACTCTTGTCTCCGGTCATGTGCCTCGAGCATCCACTATCAAGGTACCATGAGTTTTGGTTTTGTGCTTTGGACTTGTAGCAATGCTCCCCCTACAAAAAAGAGTTAAGCTTTCATTCTTGGTACCCAAATCATTTTGGGTCCATGAGTGTTTGTTCCTAAATACTTGGTTCTCTTAGAAATCCAAGATGAAATGGCTACAATAGTGTTAGAAACTACAAGTTCCTTAGGAACCCATACACTTCTAGCTTTCTTGTTCTTGTGATACTTATAGGAGCCTCTTTGTTTGTGGTCAACAAAGTTTCTCTTCACATGTTGGGATTTTGATGAAGATGCTTTTTCAAAACCGTTTTTCCCAACATTGGTTAGAGAAGCTTTGAGTTTACTCACTTCCTCTTGGTGGTAAACATGGTATTTTTCAAGAAGGTCGTTTAAATAATTTGATTTCTTTTCAAACTCATTTGAGGAATTTTGTAAAACCAAGACCTTCTTTTCTAATTCCGAGTAGGTTTTAGAAAGGGGATCATTTTGGGTTCTTAAAACTGAAATCATTTTCTTATTTTTTAAAAACCGACTCCTTGTATTTCTCAAACAACTCATCATATACCTCTTGCAACTCATTATAAGCATCTTGAAGTTCATCATATGTAAAATCAAAAGTAGATGAGTTAGAGGTTACCATAGAAGAATCCTCCACAAGATCTATGAGGCAAAGATTAGCCACTTCTTGTTCCTCATCCTCGGATGACTCCTCATCACTCCAAGTAGCAAGCTTAGCTTTGAGCTTCTTCTTCTTCTCAAAGCCCTTCCTCTTGAGTTGAGGACACTCGGAATGGATGTGACCCGGTTTCTTGCACTCATAGCATAAGATCGAATCCTTTTCTTCTTCTTTGTTCTTGGTCTTGGAGTCCATCTTTCTTTGAAATTTTCTACCTCGGTTTGACCTCATAAACTGTGAGAATCTTTTGGCTATCATAGCCAATTCATCAAGATCTTCCTCGTCACTAGAAGTGCTCTCCTCATGTAGAGAAGCTTTGCGAGCCACTCCTATCTTCTCCTTTTTGTCTACCTCAAGCTTTTCCACTCTTCTTTCTTCTTTTCATCTTCCCTTCCTTACTTCTTTATTTCATGAGTTAGGAGAGAACCAACTAGCTCATCAAGCTTTAGTGTGTTCAAGTTCTTTACCTCGATGATAGCGGTTCTTTTCCCATCCCAAGACTCTAGAAGAGAGTAGAGTAGCTTCCGAACTAGTTTGTCCCCCGGAATGATCTCTCTAAAACCTTTTAACCCAATGAATATGGTTGAAAAACGATCAAACATCTTCGATATGGTTTCGTCAGGCTTCATCTTGAAATTCTCATAGCTAAGATTGAGAATTTCATTCTTTGTTTCCTTCACATCGCTTGTCCCTTCATAGGTTGTCTCAAGTTTATCCCACACTTCTTTAGCACTTTTGATGGAAGAAACTTTGGAGTAGATATCCGGTCCAAAGGCACAAAATAGCATGTGAAGAGCCTTGTCGTTTATTTGAAGCTTATTTCGATCATCTTCACTCATTTCATCTTTTCTTTTTGGCACAAGTCTTCCTTCATCGTCTCTCTTCATTGGAATGATGGGTCCATGATCTATAGCATCCCAAACAAGATAATCACTTGACTTTATGAAGATATGCATCTGGTTCTTCCAAAAAGAATAGTTGTCACCGTTGAAGAAAGGCGGCTTGGTGATCGATTGAGACTCGTACATGCTAGAGCCGGAGGTAGATGTCATAGGTTGCTTTGTTGATGATCACACTCTTCATAGAATCTCCTCTTTCGGTTGTTAATCCTTCAAAGAGGTAGGCTCTGATACCAATTGTTGAGTGGATTAAGAGATTGATCAAAGCCAAGAGGGGGTGAATTGGGTTTTTAAAATTTAGGAGGGGAAGTGGAATGAATAGAAATGAAGAACAAGACAATTATAGTGCTTCAAGTTCCAAATGAACTCTACATCCACTACCTTAGCTCCCACTAAGGATTTTCCAACAATTCACTAATTGATCTTCCTCTTTTCTAGGCTTAAGAGGAAAGCTTTACAATACCGGTCAATTTTCTACCCAAAATTGTTCAAACCCTCACATGGTTACAAAGAAGAAATTGAGGGCAAGTAGGATATCTCATAATAAAAAATTGCCCCTTTTAATACAAGCACTCAACCCAAATTGAAATACAAGATAAGAATTTCACTTAATACAATTCGGGATTTTTACAAGAATAAGACTATTGGCACTTGAGCTTGTATTTTTTGTATAGATGTTTCTCTTGGATGCAATAGTTGTTGCCGGTCTTTAATAGGCTTGTTTTTATACCTTCTCCATTAATTCTAGCCGTTTGGGTGGTTAGGGAATTGATTAAAGCCGTTGGAACCCTCTCTTTCCATCATAAATGCACTTCTTCAGCCTACCGTATCGGTACTCGGGGAAGCGTATCGACACCTGTCTCAAAAAAGAAAGAGCTGTTGCACAAATATAAGAGGGGCGTATCGATACACGTGTAAGCGTATCGGTACGGGTTAAGGATCCGTTTCGATACGGGTAAGACCGTACCGATGCAATTTTTCCAACATAGCTCACTGGAGGAATTTGTATCGAAACGGGTAAGAGCGTATCGATACTCATTAACCACCTCTTTAAAAATTGGTTACCTACCAACTGACATACAACAGTCAAAATATTTAAGGCTTCGAATTTAAAATTTTCTTTTAAATCGTATCGATACGGGTGAGACCGTATCGTCACACGGTTCAAACTCCTTGTGATTTTATAGAGAGAGCGTATCGATACAGATGTAATCTATTTCGATACCTTGTTTCGATACGGTAAGAGGCGTATCAAAATGGATTTCTCTAGTAGCCAATTTTGAAAAAAAGGTATCGATACGGTAAGAGGCGTATCGATACGCATTGACGTTTTTGAGCAATTTGGCCTTGGAACACTTAGAAAATATTTTGGACTTTGAGTTTTTCAAACTAGAGCAAAGCCTTGTTGATTTGAAACCTTTAGCGGGACTTAAAAATTCATTTCAAGTTTTACAATTTAGTCCTTAAAACACTTTGTTATATCAAAATCAAACATAAGATTTACAGAGAGTGATAAGTACAATAAGTACTTAGTGAGGTAGTTCCTATAACTATTAATTCAATCTTTTAAATGATTTATCTCATTTAACAAAGGTTACCTAGCTAGCCTTCAATTCATTTGAGCATCACCTAACTAGTTTCATGCACTGACAAGTACCTCACTTAGCTAGTCTCATCTTTATCAATCATATAAACATGTACATACAAGCATATCAAAGATCAAACCAAATCATATAGATCATGTAACACTTTCAAATAGCCAATTTGCTAATATCAACCACATAAAACAAGCAATAATCAAATATACAAACATTGTTCACATTTCAGTCTTTTTATTCGAAATATGGCCATTGCCCTAGCCATTCTTATACATATTAAACATATTAGATTGATCACTCAAACATCTTTAACATATGATCACATTTTTATATGAACTCATTCATATTACATATTACACATTCCATTTAACATATGACAAGTATTATTCAAGAGCTTTTAAATGTTTTGCCTTCGTAGATTAGTGAGACTAGGTAATCAAGTCTTAATAGGTAAAAAGTACCAAATCAGAGGATGCTTAAAGCATCAAATCAAAGGATGGTTAAAGCATCAAATCAGAGGATACTCAAATGTATCAAGGTGTATTCCACACCAACAATAGAGAAATCAAGTGCCATTTAAAGGATGCACCAAGCATCAAGGTCAATAGGTGACAACAACATCAAAACAGAGAGTACATGGAGTACTAAATTAGAGAAGCTCTAGACTCTATGGCATGTCGTTCCACATGAGACCAACTAGTCAACCAAGGGCTTATAGTGTCTTTTAGATTAAGCAAATATATAACAAGTGTTTAGGCAACCAATTATAACAAGATCAATTCACATTTCAAGTCTCTAAATGGTTAGATCCTAATTCGTTTGCAAGATTTCACAATTTCCAGCAATCAACCAATCAAAAATTCTCAAACATCAATAAGCATCAAATGGAAGCAACATAGCATTCAGTTCATCATTCAAATAGTCATCATATTAGGAGCATCCATTTTAAGTTCATGTTAAGCTAAGCTAGTTATTAATCATAATCCTACTATTATATTTCCTTTAGGTCATTTCTTCCCCTAAGATATTTTACCCAATATAGATTAGATTCATTTCATACATTCATCTATAAACATAAAACATTGGTTAGGACACTAGTCCTAACCCTAAGTTTATCTACACTCACAACACTCCAAGCTTATAAGCTATTCTTGCTCCTTGATGAATATGCCTTTCTTCTTCCTATTCGATTGGCCAACCCTTGCCTCTTCCACTGTTTCATAAGTTTCTTGGTCTGACAATTCACATATAAATACATACAAAACATATTATCATCCAATTCAATCATATAACTCAATCACACAAGCAAAATCACAATTCATTTCAAAATTGTTTTCCAGTTCTGGCAGTTTGCACGCTTGTTACTATTCTGGTCATAACTTTTAATCTACACATTTGATTTTCAATTAAATTACCTTGTTAGAAATCTTATTCAAGTAGCGTTTATCCATGTATGGCTCATATTTTTCCCATTTATAGATCAATACATATTTGCATTTAAAGACATGGCAGTTGTCTAGGGACTAAACTACCAAATTTCACTCTAAGGCACCATAGTGCACATTTAATCCTAGTTCCTTTACTATTTTAATTTAGCCTTTATAACTAAAGTTTACCCTGTTTTCCCTTATCATTTCAAGTCCATTATGGTCCCAAAATAGAATATAACAGTCCACTAATTTATCAAATTTCCATATTAGTCCAGAATCACCTAGCTTGCCAACTAGTCACTTTAAACATCCAATTCAAGCTACTTATCAGCCAATTCAAGTTATAATTCATTCATACATCAACTTCCCTATTTTTAAACATTATTTCTAGAATCAATTACAGAGCAATTTGATCCCCTAACATTTTTCAAATTCACTAAAATAGTCCCCTAAAAAGTTTTGCATTTCCATGTGACTAATTTTCATTTTAACTCATTATCTAACCAATTTAACCTCAATTTGATTTTACCAACAGTTCATTTCATCAATATTTAACAACTTTCCCTAGGCGACCTTTTTCCAGAAACGTTTTCTAGTCCCTCTAATTTCCAGATTTAACAAAACAATCACTTATCACATTCAGGCAGCATCTAGTGTCATCTAGTGTGTTGTTTTCAAATCCTATCATATAACCCAAGCTAAATTCATTTAAATCATCAACATATAACTCAATTCCAGATCTAAATTCAACAATTACAGCAATCAATTGCAACAAAACAGATCATATAAACAATTCAACATAACAATTCGGTTAACTAGTTGAGCAAAAACACTTACCTAGCTTTATAGCTTAATTCCTATGGAAAATGACCAAATGCATGATGAATTCTCTAGATTTCTAAGTGTTTTTCTCTATATTTTCTTCTCCCTAAAACTATCTCTCTCATTTGGCTGATAATGGCTTAAGGAAGAAGATGATTATCATAGTTAGTGGCATTTAGGAAATGACTAGTTTGTCATTGGTTTAATTCTTTGATTAATAATAAGCCAAGGGAACTATTAGGAAATAGGAAATTTAGCATGCAATTCTTGTATTTATCATTTAATTTAGCTTAGTCCTCTTAATTTGGTCCTTTAATTTGTTCATTCTTTCTAATTAAATCCTAACTAGTCGAATTAGAGGTCAGTAGGTTTAATTTGAGTCAAATGTTTAACCAATTGATCTAATTAATTCTAGGGTAAGATTGAGGGTGTTACAATTCTACCCTTCTTAAAGGAAAGAATTCGTCCTCGAATTCTTATTTGAACTGAATAGATGAGGATAATGCTTCCGCATCGTATCCTCGGGTTCCCACGTAGCTTTTTCGATTTTATGATTTCTCCACAGAACCTTTACAAGAGATATGTTCTTGTTTCGGAGTCGTCTGATTTCTCTATCAAGGATTTGGATTGGTTCTTCCTTGTAGGATAGATCAGGAATCAGTTCTACTTCTTCTTGCTCTAAGATGTGAGATTGGTTGAATCGGTTTCTTCGAAGCACTGAAATGTGGAATATGTTATGTATCTTATCGAACTCGCTAGGGAGTGCAAGTCGATAAGCTACTAGATTGATTCTTTTAATCACTTCAAAAGGTCCTATGAAATGAGGGCTGAGCTTCCCTCTTTTACCGAACTGAAACACTTTCTTCCACGGAGAGACTTTGAGAAAGACCTTATCACCGATCTCGTATTGTATGTCTCTACGTTTCTGATCAGCGTAATAATTTTGTCTATCAAAAGTTTGCTTCAACCGAGAATGGATAACTTGCACTTGTTCTTCAGTTTCCCGAAGAAATTGAGGTCCTAACACCTTATTATCACCAAGTTCGGACCAACAAAGGTGTGTTCAGCATCTTCTACCATACAATGCTTCGAAAGGAGCCATTTGAATCGAAGATTGGAAGCTATTGTTGTATGTAAAATCTACCAATGGTAGTGACTTTTCCTAGTTCTTTCTGAAGTCGATGATATAAGCTTGAAGCATGTCTTCAAGAACTTGAATCACTCGCTCGGATTTTCCGTATCTTTGCGGATGGAAAGCTGTGCTCAGATTTAGCTTGGTGCCGAGGGCTCGTTGTAGAGTTATCCATAATCGAGCTGTAAACCGGGTGTCTAGATTGGAGCAATTGAAGTAGGGACTCCGTGTAAACGGATGACTTCCCGAATGTACAGATTAGCCAAGGATTCCAAGTTGTAGTTCATACGAGGTCGGATGAAATGAGAAGATTTGGTAAATCGATCGATAATTACCCAGATAGCGTCACACTTTCTCGGGGAGCAAGGAAGACCGGATACAAAATCCTTAGCGATTCGTCCCATTTCCATTGAGGCAATTCGAGAGATTGGAGTAATCCGATAGGGACTTGATGCTCGGCTTTATCTCTCTGACAGTTCAGGCACTTCGACACAAAATTGTTGATAGCCACTTTCATTCCGGGCCACCAATAAAAGGGCTTGAGATCCTTGTACATCTTAACTTTTCCAGGGTGGATCGAGAAAGAAATCTGATGTTCTTCTTGCAATATCTCTTCTTGTAATTCCTTGTTTTTAGGAATACAAACTCTATCCTTGAAATAGAGGACACCGCTCGAATTAACGGAGAAGTCGAAATTAGACTCAAGCTTAGAACCAATTTTCTGAAGTTCTGGGTCAAATTTTGGAAGCTATTTAATCCTTGTGATTATGCTAGACTGAACTTGATGTTCGGACAGATATTTTCAAGCTTTAGAGAGTCGCAAATGAGCGTTGATAGTCAAGGAAGCTACGAGAAAACAATTCAAATGGATTACTTATAAGATTAGACAAATTTCGAATGGTTGATTAATTTTCTAGGAGTTCGAACCATTACTTATCAGGCAAGGTAGAGTTCGAATGGTTCCTTTGGGAACAAGGATGAGTAATTCGAATAGCATAAGGCTTAGAATGGCTTACCGAGGGTCGGTTTTCGACTAAGACCATCTGCATCCACATTGGCTTTACTGGGATGATAGTCGATGATTAGATCATAATCTTTCAACAATTCTATCCACCTCCTTTGTCTTAAATTGAGATCTTTCCGAGTAAGGAGATACTTCAGACTTTTGTGATCGGTAAACAAGTGGCATCTTTCACCGTAGAGCTAGTGTCTCCAAATTTTGAGTGCGAAGACGATGGCAGCTAACTCGAGGTCATGTGTCAGGTAATTGAGCTCATGTGGCTTCAATTGCCGAGATGCATATGCTACTACATTTTCACCTTGCATCAAGACACAACCCAATCCCGAATGGGAGGCGTCACTATAGATTGTGAATTCTTTGCCCGGCTCAGGTTGGATCAAAATCGGGGCATGAGTTAATGCTTGCTTCAATTGGTTGAAGCTTATTTGCTGATTTTCAGACCAATCAAATGGTTGATCCTTTCGGAGGAGTTTGGTTAGCAGTAAAGTGATTGTAGAGAAGCCTCTAACGAACCTTCGGTAGTAACCGGCTAACCCGAGGAAATTGTGAACCTCACCAACATTCTTCGGAGGTCGCCAATCAAGGATAGCTTGAATATTTTTAGGGTCAACTTTGATTCCTTCGGCAGAGATCACGTGACCCAGGAAGGCAACTTTCGATAGCCAAAACTCACATTTGGAGAATTTGGCGAACAATTGGCGTTCTCGAAGAGTTTGTAGTACGATTCGGAGGTGTTTAGCATGTTCTTCCTTATTCCGAGAATAGACAAGAATGTCATCGATGAAGAAAACAATGAACTTATTGAGATAGGGATTGAACACTCGGTTCATCAGGTCCATAAATGTGGCAGAAGCATTCGTTAACCGAAAAAGCATAACAGGAAATTCGAAGTGACCATATCTAGTACAAAAAATAGTTTTAGGGATGTCTTCATCCTTCAATTTCATCTTATAGTAGCCTGATCGAAGATCGATCTTAGAGAAAACCATGCTTTTCAGAGTTTATCAAAAAGATCTTCAATACTCGGCAGGGGATAATTGTTTTTTATAGTCACCCGATTCAACTGACGGTAGTCGATGCAAAGCCGCATTGAGCTATCTTTCTTCTTCACAAACAAAATCGGAGCACCTAGGGAGATGTGGTCAGTCACATATAGCCCTTATCATGTAATTCATGAAGTTGTTTCTTGAGCTCCTTCAAATCCACTTGTTCCATTTGATATGGTGTAGTGGACACTTGGTTGGTTCCAAGTTGAACATCAAATTTGAACTCCACTTCATGAGTCGGAGGAAGACCAGGGAGTTCCTCAAGAAAGACGTTGATGAATTCGGAAACAACAAGAACATAAGGTAAGCCGAAATCATATTCATCTTGTAGCACCATAGAAGCAAAAATTGAAGTCGGTTTTTGATCTATAAGAAGTATGGATTCCTTTCCTAAACCCCAAAGGTACAATCTCCTATTTTGACAATCGATCCAGGCTTGATGTTTACTCAACCAATCTAAGCCTAATACAAAGTCAAATTCACAATTCGGCAAGGCATAAATATCAATAGGAAAGGGTATGCTTCGAATAGCTATAGGACAAGCTCTACAGAGCAAATTGATTGGCAAGTTTCCCCTATAGGGTTTGATACTACAAGGCTCGTTTTAACAACTTCGATTTTTATAGTTAATTAATCAAGGAAGGAAGACCATATGAATGAATATGTTAATCTCGAATCTATTAAAGCATAAACATCTTTAAGGTTCAGTTCAACCGTACTCGCAATGATGTCAAAAGATTCCTCGTCTTTTTTACCAATGATGTGATAAACATGAGCCGAAGCTCAGGATTCTTGATATGTTGTGGCTTTCGAATGAGAGCCTCTTCCCCTCCCTTGGTTTCCGGACTGAGTTTGCCTCAATTTCTTGTTTCAGTTAAAAGGTGCAGGGCTCAGATTAGCAGAATACCGAGTAAGAGCCTTGTCGGATTTTCTTGGGCAATCCTTAATGTATCGATCATCACCACCACAAGCAAAATAAAGGTTGGATTGAAGCCGACATTGGCCGAAGTGTTGCTTCTGACAGGGGTTGCAGGTCAGAGCTTTCTCAGAATTTACTATGTTGTTAATGAAAACAATAGGGACAACCAACTTGTTCACCGATTGGGGTCTCGGTGTGTAGTTGCTTATGGGAGTAGGAGTGTAAGTAGAAGACCCTTCTTTCTGATTTTTGGCCTTCTTTGTCAAATATGTCTATGTGGTGTGTCAACTTTCTAACTTTCTAGACGTTTAATGTACCCCATATGGTTTCCTTCCGTTTTTCGAAACGCTACATGTTCAACGTTGTTAATTGATTACATGGCAAGACACGTGGCATGTTCTTATGATGCCACGTGGAATTTTCGATCAGAAAAAAGTAAAAAAAATCTATTTTAAGGATGCCTAAGCAATTTGACCATTTTAGTTTATAAAATTAATAACGAATAAAAATTAAAAATGAGAAAAAGGAACGGTTCATCTTTTCTTCTTGGTTCATCTTCCCCCCCCCCCCTCTCTCTCTCTCTTTTACTTCAGTTAATGGCGTTAATTTCGGAGGCATTTCGAAAGGCGAAAGGTAACTATAAAAGCTATATTGAATGTTTAGAAAGTTTAAACACCACATTAACACATTTGACAATGTATACGAGAAATTCGTGGCATTATCCCCCAAAAAATAATATATATGCATCACCACCATCATAATCAAATATTTTCGACACAAAGTTCATCACAGTAGAAACAGAGAAGTAAAGTTAAACCATTAGTCTGCCTGCAAATCAAAACAAAAAATGGTAGTAGCAACACAAGAAAAACTCTAATTTTGTGGTTTAACATATATATTATTTGTGGTAAATTGTTACATAATCTCAAATTTGTTTAGTGGTTAAGTTTTAATTTTTTATTTTGAAGGATTTAGGTTTAAACCTCATCAAGTGCATGTTTTTATAAATTTTACACCAACAAAACTACGTTATTTTGGGTCATTTTAGGCATTAAAACAAACGCACCAAAATGACGTCGTTTTAGTGCATCCTCTATGTGGGCCGTTTTGCATGTAAATTAGTCTATCGCAATAGAGTGCAAGTGTACACGACGCAAGTAGTAAAGTGATACACGAAGTATCGGATGTCGAATCCACATGGACTGGAAATAGCTTTATTCTTGGATTGCTGCACAAAAGAGAAAGAAGATAGTTCAATTGTTTGTAGAGGAATAATGTAGACTACTGAAGATAAAAGATTCAGGGTAAAGAAATAGGTCGGTATTGATTTGCTCGGTAGTGCAGGTGTTGCACTGTATAAAACTCCATATTCTGTCGTCGTTCCTGTCGCGGCAGCACCTACGACAGCGATCACACAACTCTGTACTTCAAGCTTGGCAAGAATCCCTGCTGTGACTTGTCCTATCCCTAGGTCCAAGTCTGTCGATGAACACGTCTTAGATGATACCTCCCGGCGTGAATCGAAGGATGAACACCGATGTTGTTGAATTCTTCTTTAGCCACTTAACCTCGTCCTATCCCTAGGTCCGAGATAGTTCAACCATAAACTGGAGAACCCACACTTATTCCTTTTGTATACTTAACTCTCCCGATATTAAGTAAATGAATAATCTAACAATGCTCTCCCGATACTCTTGTAAGATGTTGAAAACCAAAATAAGCAAACTTGAAGTTTATTTTATTGAACAGAAAAATCCTAAAACAGAACGATCCTTGCAACTACTTTACAGAATCAACCCTTAGACCTAGGAGAAGTTTAGAACGTGATGAAAAGGGGAAAAACGACTAGGGTTTTCGGGAAACAGCTAGAGAATGAGATGTCCTTCCCTAGGTCGAATTACATGCCTTTATATATGCCTTGGGTTCAAGTTTTCTAATAAGGTAAGAATACAAGTTCAAATTAAAGTACAACTCTAATTAAGACTTAAATCTTCAGAGTAGATGCCTTCAATTCGTCCTATTTTCTTGCTTTGGGTTTCTTCCTTGAAATTTGGGCTTGGCCTTCATTCTGATCTAGGGCTCAGAAAAATATAGGAGTGGTCCACGACAGACCGGCTTAAATTCCTCTATCTGTCGAGCTCCACTTCACTTTTTCCTTTCACCATTGATGTCGTCATTAGTTGCCGCGGCAGTGGCCACGGCAGTGTCTTCCTTCTCGACTTCAGTCCTGTGTTCCAACTCTGCTTCTTTACTTCCCTGAGTCTTGCCACAGTAGCTACCTGCAAAATCAGCCAAAATCAGTAGCAACTGTGCCATTTTATATAATTGTGATGTATATGTGAAATCTATCCTAAATGCAATAGATTATGCTTGAATGCAGCAGAAATAGGGGATAAAAAGTAGAACTTTTACACACTCAACACACCCCCAAACTCAAGTTTTTGCTTGTCCTCAAGCAATTATGACCTAAAAATAAATAAAACTTTTTGGTTTGGCTTAAAACAGTGAACTTTTCCTTACCTACCATTCATGCCCTATTGCGAACAACACCTTGTTGGACACTTCAGGATTCATTCAGAACCTTGCTATAATTCTCGTGTAGTGTGTGCATGTTTTGTGAACAATTATATGCCTAGACTCTTTTAGTTTACTAGAATAGCTAAGCCACTCATTTGAATTTTTATGCCAACTTTCATTTTCTTGGAGGCAATTCTAAGGCTCCTTTAGTTTTTTCTTATACTCAATTTTCTTTTCTTAATTTAAGTTTGAATAGAGCTTGTTTCGGGCACCTCTAGCTAACTTCCTAGAGCCGGTTTCGAGCACCTCTAGGTGTATAGTCTACTTTTTCTTAACTTCTTTTCCAACAGCCAGTGTTAGGCCCCTCTAGGGGCAACTCAAGTGTTTAAGCTTTTTCCTATTCTAGTTTACCAGTAGAGTTCGAGACAGTATAAGAGTCACAAAGGGTGTTTTAGGATCAGAACTGTAGTAAGGCTCTAAACTATTCCTAAAAATATCCTAAAGGCACTGCCACGATAGAGGCTATCACGGCAGGTAAGTTTAGTTCAAAGACTTAATCCATTTTTTTGACAAAAATAAACTTAAATAATAATTAACACTTAGACACAATTTTGAACCTAAAAACATTTCATATTACTGAAGGGATGCCACCCCCAAACTCAAGGTTTGCATTGCCCTCAATGCATGATAACAGAAAAAAAAAGAAAATAAAAACAAAATACATCACAATTATAATAAAACAACAAGACAACAAAATAAGATAGAAACTTAAATTTATGTGTTGTCGTCGCTGCTGCTGCTGCTACTGTCACTGCTGCTACTGCTGGCAGACTTGCCTTCACCAATGTTGGGCTTTTGTCGTTTCATCGGAGTGAACTCCTTTGAAAGGTTTCTTTTGACAGAGGGCTCCCCATCAGATTCCTGCCAGATGGAGGAGGAAGAGAACTCAACTATAAAATCATCAAGTTTGGGCAGCGGCTCCTTTCGTTTCTCTCCTCTGGCAGAGGCAGTGGCGGTGTGGCTGCCGCCTTCAGCTGTCGATGCCGGGGTGGGAGTGGATGTAGCTGAGGGTGTTTTTGGTGTGGCAGCAGGAGTAGGGGTATGGGCAGGTGTAGAGGTAGCAAAGTAATGCTCTGGGAAAGTAGGAAATTGTACATTTGCAAAATTTAAATTGTTTTGAATAAAATGTACCGTTGCTGCTGTGAAGTCTCTGACGAAACTCATCAGACCAAGCTGCCATTCCTCCATCTTTTGCAGTGTGGCTAGGATTTGACTGGAGGAGTCTGCTGGAGGGGCTGCTGCTGTTGGCTGCAGCTGCTCTGCGGCGACAGGTTCTGGCTGAGTGGGCTCTGCTGGTTCTTCTACTGCGGTAGATGGGTTGAAGAAGGAGACGGGTGTGGCTGCTTTCAGTTCCATCAAACTGAATATATTTCGCTCTGTCCATCCCTTCCCTCGGACCTTGTAATCTTCAGGGATTTCGGGGACGTTGTGGCCGCGGCAGATCTCGATGATGAGGTACGAGAAGAAATAGGGTCCCGATTGTTGGAGTATACCCAAAGACCAATCATATGATGATTGAATAGACATACTATTTTACTAGATTAATCAAGTAATGGCATTGCCGTTATTATCATTTGGTATGTTTCTGTGCATCACACTAACCATTGGATAATAATGTCCATACAATAATACGATTATTGTTAAATAGGATCCTTAGTCGAATATTATTACGGGTATGGACAGTGATAATATATAAAGACTAATATGTGATTGATGACAAGCGTTGTCATTGACATAGAGATGTCAAAATCAACACATAAATATTTGTTAGAGAACAACATACTGGATTGACCCGTTATGAGCATGTTTCTTGGGTAATTATGTGACAGTCACAACATTGCTCATGATAAACATATGTATAATCCTCAGACTTGAGATCAACATGATTTCAACATAAAGATTTACGTATTTTGACATAGTCAAACGTGTGTCGTAACTGACTACATTATAAAGACTGATGATTTGATACGTGATGACCTATGTAGTGAAATATGGTTGATCAAGAAAGGATTTGTCCCTCCTACATAATGGGAGAAATATCTTCGGCCACTTGATTGAGTGAGATTAGAAAATGCGTGGCCATGCTCGAATATTATGATATGAGATATCATAGAGATTCGTTTATCATAATCTACTCAAGACATCAAGAAACACTAGATGGACAACGCAAGTGTGATTATCCCATGACTTGTGTTCATCTAAGATATAAAGGACAAAAGGATGAAATACATAAAGGAAGTTTATTCAGGAATTAGGAAATTCAAACCATGACTTCATGCAACTTAGGTAGCAATGATGTATTGCTAGATGCCACTCATTGTTTGTAAAATTAGAACAGTTCTAATTTTGCTGCTAACGTTGCATGAACCTACAAGGGTCACACCCTTCGAATGAAACGAACAAAAAATTGGAAATCATACTCCCTATTTTAGGGAGGTTGCCGAAAATCCCCTATGGGATAGGGGAAATCGGCAACTCCCTTAAATGGGAACAATATTGGATAAATATTGTATTTATCAAATATTATTTAGAGTATGGAAAAATATTTAGAGACTTAAATGTTATAGAATAAGATTCTAGAAATTTAAATATATATTTTGAATTTATATAATGTATATTTAATTCCAAGTTTATGAAGAATTAGATTCCACATAATTAAAAATATATATTTAAATATATTTAAATCCAAGTAAAGATAGAACGTGATTCTATATAATAATATATATATATATTTTTATTAAATATAATGTATATTTAAATCCATGTTTTATGTAGAATAAGATTCTACATAATTAAATATATATATTTCATTTAATATTATTAAATATAATGTATATTTAATATAAACCAATTTCAAGTAGAATTAGATTCTATGAATTTTGGTTGAACTTGGATTTATGGAATTCAACTAGAATTAAGTCTCTGAATACTATTTAAAGGGACAAGGGCTAGCAACCAAATCATTCCAATTCATCCCTGCAAATTTTGACATATCCCTAGGAATTCCCCTATGGAATTTTCGACAAGTCCTAGATTTCTTCTGAGAAGTTGTTCGATATTTTTCTGGTGTTCCTCTTGCCCCCTGGCAAATTCCTGGCGATTTCCTAGTTCGAATCCAAGTCCCGGTAGAACCCCTGGTCGATTTCAGACTCCCTTAGGAATCCTTGGAGGGATTTCGACTTCTCCCTGGAAGGTGTTCAAACCTGTCGAAATTTATCCCTAAGTGTTAGGGAGGCGGAAACTTTGTTTGTTTTGTTCGGGTGGACTCTGTAGAGCTCGTTGTGAACTTGTGATGATTCCGGTTTTACTTGACGTGGCTATTCCGACATACCGTCGGTTTTCCAGTTTCCAGAGTTTTAAAAGGTAACTCTTCATCTTTTCACACCGGATTCGTTCCTGTACATGGATCCTGGCTGGATTACGTCGAATTAATTTTTCTGCTGCGCCACGGGGTGTGCCGACGTGACCCAACAGTGGTATTAGAGCCACTTGTATCATATGAATTCGGACTTAAATTCTTGGGTGATGTTTATGTATGAGATGCATGCTGTTTGATTCGATTTAGATATTTATCGTTTATCGTATCACACCTAATAAAGACTTATTTCGATTATCACTGAATGATTAAGAGTTAATCATAACTATGTTAGGTTGCTTCAATGTTAAATGTTAACATGTTGAGACTAATAATTAGTCTAGAGAACAAGTAGTTGTTCGTAGTTTCATAGATTTATGAAATCTCTGAAAGGGCTTCTAATTTGATAAAAGTTATCAAACTATCTTTCACGGTGAATCCATAAGAGTTATGGTTAGACATTATGAAAAATACATGTCTAGGATTGGCATCATCAAAGACCTGGTACTTAAGTGTGCCTAGTGTGCCACCTCTCTTTCATGTTGACCTACCTGGTGCATTTGTTCGTTAACGCAAATGGTTTATGAAACCTCGCGATCCTTCTTTGTCCCATTAACTGTAACATAGGGATAATCATATAAAACTCCGTAAACACGTCGTTACTTTGTCTGCACGATGTTTGAAATGCATGTTAGATTGCACGATGTTTGTTTTGCATGGTTATAGCCCATAGCCTTCATAGTTTTGGTTTTTATAATTACGGTATGCGTGTCGTACCTTTATCTATCTTCTATTGTACATCTCTTCTCATCTCACTCCCTCGCATATAACGCGAGTTTCTTAAAATTGTAAATACTCATGAAGATAAAGCAAGGACCAAGGTAGCAGTGTGGTGGGCCTTCCCTGGTGGACCAGGTGTTTCAGAAGCAGATTCTATCTTCAGTAGAATGGTCCTCCCATTGGCTTGGGACGGGTCGCCTTAGGTTAAGAAGGGCTAGAATCATTGCATATTTATTTACCGCTTATATTTACCTTGTATGTGATGCAATGGATGTTTTATAAGCATGATTAAACATAGTTCTATTGATAGGATCAATGTTAAAATGATGAAATAATTAAGTAAATCCCTCACTATAATTCTAAGTCTGTTTTAACCATCCAATATTTACCCTCGTTAAAGCTTCGATTGATATAATGCGAGCTTTGCCAAAGCAATGTCACATTTATCTATCTTAGTTAAACGCGAAGAATAAGCTAGTGATATTCGTCGGATAAGATATTGGTATTGACTTAGTTAGGTTGTTCTAGTAGGATTAGAAAACCTAGTGGTTAAAAGTTTTGGATAATCATAAGATGATTTAAAGAACAAGAGTTGTTCACCAAAAGATGAGGAATTACATGAGATGTAATTAGTAAGGTGTTACTTACCTACATAACCATTTCCTAAAAGACTGGCCAAAGCTGATTTAGGAATGGTGAAATACGGATCCTCACTCACTAGAAAAACTATCGAAACATTTTTCCGAAATTAAAACTAGAGGGTTTTTAATTTTGAAGAAAATATTGGGAGTAAATTTATAGTAAATACCTATCTATAAATTTTAAAATTTAGCAAAACTTATGTAGCATATTTTCTTTGTTGTAGAATTAATGGCAAATAATACTCTATCTCTGCGATCTATCCTTGAGAAGGATAAGCTCAATGGCATAAACTTCCTTGACTGGTTCTGCAATTTGAGAATTGTTCTCAAACAGGAAAAGAAGGAATATATCATTGAAAAACATGTTCCTGATGAACCGGTTGCCACTGCTTCCAGAGCTGACAAAGACAAGTTTAAGAAACACATGGACGACATGCTGGATGTCGATTGTCTTATGCTTGCCTCCATGACCCCTGAGCTTCAGAAGCAACATGAGGACATGGTAGCTTATGATATGATTCAAAATCTCAAGGAGATTTATGAAGGGCAAGCTCGTCAAGAGAGGCACGAGACCTCTAAAGCTTTGTTTCAATGCCAGATGAGTGAGGGATCTCCCGTAGGAGCTCACGTCATCAAAATGATGGGCTACATCCAAACATTGGGGAAGCTCGGCTTTCCGCTGAAAGATGAATTAGCTACTGATGTCATCCTGCAATCGTTGCCGGATAGTTTCAATCAGTTAGTCCTTAATTTCAATATGAATGAAATTAACAAGACGCTGCCACAGTTGCTCGGCATGTTAAGAATTGCTGAAATCAACCTGAAGAAGGTAGGACCTAAACTTGTTCTGATGGTCCGCAAGGGCAAGAAGAAAGATAAACCAGCAGCAAAGTCTAAATGTGATGGTAAGACCAAAATCGATGGAATTGAGGCATTGAAACCTAAGAAGGGAATCAAGAAGGATGGAAAATGTTTCCATAGCGGCAAGACCGGACATTGGAAGAGAAACTGCCCCACACACCTACAAGAAGTCAAGAAAGCAAAAACGAGTGAGGCATCAACCTCAGAGGCTTTTAAAGAGAAGGCATCAGAATGGACATGGACATGGGAATGGAAATAAAGCAAGAGTTGCTACATCATCCATTAGGACATGTGTTTTTGCTTAAATAGATTTGTTTTAGTTTTTAAGATTATTATTTTGTGCCTAAGTTTTAGTTATCTTGTAAGGACAAGATATTTTAATTTTGAGATTATTTAAATAAATGTTATTCTTTTAATCTCTTATGGCACAACGAATCAATGATCTTTAAACTAATCAAATGAATAAAATTTATAAGATAAATGAAACAAATGACAAATCTCAAACTCAAAAAAAGTATTAAGGTAATTTGATGAGATCAAATTCAAGAATATTTAAAGTTTGATGAACTTTCAAAGAATATGGGATTGTCCCAGAATTAAATCCCACAAGTGGAACGAAAGTCTTTTGAAAGAGAATCAAATATGTTAGACATGTTTTGATTCAGAACAAGTCATTTTCGACTTCTTTACACACTAGAAAAACAACTCTCAAATGTGACTTGGTAGTTTTAAGTGTGATTTTGGGGTGGAATGATGTAATCTTGATTGCTGGAGGTATAAGGATAAGTTAGGATGTTTATTAGATGTGTTTTGGTGTTGTTAATGCTTTGGAAGTGATGTATGATGGCTGGGCTTGATTTAAGAGGCAATCGATTGAGTTTTCGGTTGTATTGGAAGGGTATTTTGGTGTAGTTTGAGGTGGCAACAAGTTTATGAATTGTTGCTGGTGTTAGAATGCATTTTAATGCATTTATATCTCTGTTTTGTTGATGTGAAAACAAGGGATCTTGATCCGGAAGCTAACGAGGTGATTTTGTAGGTTCCGAAGGTTTAATTTCCGTGTAGGCGAACAAGGCTTCATGTATCGGTGAGTGGAAATACAATTTCTTGCTTTATAATGCTTGGAGCGTGCTCTTGGGAGCTTAATGTAAGCTTGATACACTTAACTAAGCTCAAGTGTAAGTGTTTCGGTAATCCCTCTCTTGGAAATGTGCTATGTTGGATGAAAATGCATTTGATGTGAGAGTGGATTTGTTTACTGTTTTGAAGCATGTTTAAGCATGGTTTAATGCTGGATTTTAATGTCATTATGTTAAGGATGCACTAGGTAAGTGATCCTTGGTTTTCATATGAGAATGCATATGATCTTAAGCATGTGTGCTTGTGGAAATGACATTGTGGTTATGCTTGAAAAACAGTGGATTAATGTGGTTAAATGGTTATATTGGCAAGTGATGAAAATGGGCTTTGGTTACTTTAATCGGATATAGTTAGCCGGCTATAGGATTGGGTGCACCGTGAATAAAGTCGCCTTGGATGTTGAGGGGTTGTGATTGTTTTTTATCAGCAACTGTATGATTTTATTCAGCAATAAACAAAAAACATACAACGTGACGGATCATACGCCTCGTTAAAAACCTTCCTAGTGGAGGAAAAGAGTACGATATGATCCGTTAAAAAACTTAGAAACAAAGCCAAGCCTATCATAAACAAGCCACAAAGAGCGAACATCGATCCACGCCTTCCTTTGCTAACACATCTGCAAAATCATTAGCCTCTCTAGGCACATAACGAAACTCTATCACATAAGAGACCCTACAAGCCTGATCGATCACTGAAAATACTTCCCACAAACGCCATGGTCGTTTCGCTGAACGTGTAGCCCAACTCAAAGCAACATGTGAATTCGACTCAATAATCACACATTGTTCACGCCAACACCTGTCCAGAACTAAACTCAAAGCAAACGTTATAGCCTGCACTTCAGCTTCATTTGAGTCCATCAAACCTAACGACCCCGAGAACATTCCCAAAATCCGACTCTCCCAGTCACGCATTCACAATCATCACATTTAAGAATCAGCGGTGAATGATCAGAAACACCCCTCGCCAAAGCTTCCTCTTGTATCGAACTAAAACCATCCAACCAAGCTGAAGATATCAAGAAACGGTCAATACGACTACAACGATTCCCGGGACCAAACCAGGTAAAACGTTTGCCCAACAACGGCAAATCCACTAATCTCGCACTATTCACAAAATCCCCAAACGCCTCCATCTCAGCACCCCTATCAGACACCCCTATACGATCCGAATTATGTAAAATAGCATTAAAATCATCTGCAACGCACCACGGTTCCTCAAATCCACTCATCTAAGCCAACAGCGAAGCCCAAACTACACTCTGTCCAGCGACATCAGAAGGGGCATAAATCGCAGCTATGTAGCAAACCATATCCTCTTGTTGCCAACGCCCCTGAAGCACAATGAAATTTCGATCAATTTCAATGGATTCCAAACAAAAACGATTCCCTTCCCATATGACCAAAATGCCGCCAGAAGCACCAACTGACGGTGAAAATGCCATCTCAAAGCTATCGGAAAACTACATATTAGCAACCCACATCGACGAGATCTCCTCAAGTTTTGTCTCCTGTAACAACACCATATCTATACGATTTTTCTGAATCACCTCGCGAACACTACGTTGTTTTGTGCTACTGCCCAAACCCCTGACATTCCACAATAAAAGCTTCATCAATCAGAAGCCTCGACAATCCCCGGTAATAACCCGAGAAATGTCTTTTATAATATCTTCTTCACGCCCACTCAATTTAACTCTGATAAGAGAACCCAACTTCATCGTGGCCGCAGCCTCACTAGCTATGTCATGTGTCAATGAATATCCACTGTCACTGACCCCTTCCACGTTTGTTTTGATCGGACCTTTCTTTGCTCGACAACCACCCAGATTATTCCCCTTCTTCGCACGAGACTCACGACCATCGGCTTTTAAATGCACACTCCCGATTATCTTCCGAATTTTGCAATACGCCAGTCCCACTCGGATCAATTCAGTTTGTCCAAGTCCAGGTTGTGGCGCGATCGATTGCAGAATAGGGTGAGGACTCTGTACCTCTTGCAAATTCTCGGCTGTGGGACTCAAAGCACTCGGCCCCACTTCATCCAAAGCATTTGAATTAACAATCCCAGTTATAGACAAACTCTCACATCTTGGGAGACTCTCAACCGACTCCAGTGTCCTACTCCCACGCTCCTTCTCAACTATCGGACTGACAAGACTAACCGGAGCTGGTGGCTGCTGTTTCGGCAACCGAACCCCCACCCACACATCATTCTCCATGTATATATCTGAACGCGTACTTACTTCATGCTCAACGTCACCCGATCGAGACCTTGTCCCTTGAGGATCATCCCAAGCAGCATTCATCATCCATTTCACCGGAACTTCCCTATGACACCCGTGAACCTTCGATCCAACCATCCTCGGATTGGGTACGACATCAGCCTCCTTCCCAGCACACTCATCCGCTTCAAATTTAGAACCTCGTGCAGAACTCTCCCCATCCTCTGACGCCTTACATTCATAGCAATCACATTCAACCTCCGGACCTTTTTCGTCCATCTCCAACACACGAACCGAATAGACCTCGGCATCCACCTTGACTCGAATGTGTTCCTCAATGCAAGAGAGCGATGTTGTCTCCACCATGATTATGCCACAATCAAACGATGTTGGCGTTGTCGTGCCATCATCCACGCAAATCTATGATCCCCACAGGTGAGCAATGTTCATAAAAGTTTGCTTGTGCCAAAGGTGTATCGGCAAACCTACTATAGACAACCAAACACGACGCGACTCAACTGTGATCGAAGGCGACCAAACCTCCACTCTAGCAAAACACTCTTTAACACGATCCATGTTCATCACCCGGTCCTGAACATTCGCCGATGTACACATCAATAAAATCATGTATCCCAACAATCGCATAATTGAAAATCCCTCATGTTTATCCAACTCCAACCTCTCCTCTAGGGCCTTTATACTACAAGGATTCAAACACCACCCAACCGCGCACCATTGAAGAACAGCCCACTTATCCTCGTCCATGATGCCCGTGATCTCTCGGCAATTGTCTCTCACCCCCGCCCCCACCGGTATTGTTGACGATCATGAATCCTTGATCCAATCGGACTCCAACTCCCCTCGCTGCTTCTGACTCGCCTCATCGCCCCCTTTCCTCTTGATTAATTCCGTTCCTCCCTTCCAAGCCATAGCAACTCTCATACGAGCACCATATATCCATTTCCCATGTAGCCTTTCAATCACTCGATCGGCATCCGCTTACGATGCCATCCGAAAGAAACCAAATCGATGGCCGTCTCGAGCCACCCGATTGGGAATGAATACATCCCTGACAATCCCATGCCTATCGAATCATTTGCTCGTTGATCGCCAAATCGATGGTCCTCTCGGCAACCTGATCACTGACAGCAGAACGCTACCCCGGACGTCTATCACTATCATTTGCTCGTTGATCACCGGAGATTTTGCGCTTCCTTATAGGAATTTCCCTTCATCTGCCTGTTCCCGAGCTAGGCGTTCCCACAAGCCATCGCCCATTTCGGTGAAGGAGTCTACCCGATGTTGTGCTTCAGATGAGCAAGAGTCTTTGAACTTTAATCTCCCAAGGGGTTGTGATTGTGGCGTAATCTCCATCCAAGTACCCTAACGATTGAGGTTAAGATCACAACGGTGAATGGTTAGTCCCGTGTGTGAGTCTTGTGTATGTGTCTCATACTCTCGTTAGTGGAATTATACAACTACCGATGAGTACTGATGTTGAGGGGTTGTGATTGTTCCATTAGTCTCCATCACGAGTGTTGAGGGGTTGTGATTGTGTCATTTGTCTCCACCTTGTGTAATCTGGTAGTTTGTATGAAGCGTGAGGGACAACGCTTGTAATCCGCGTATCCGATTGTGTCTTGTGTTGAAATGATTTGTGGACTATCACTTGAAAGCCAATATAATGTAAATGAATAAAGTGAAGCATGAGTTGCTTGTAAATGATGCAAGGGTGCATGAGATACATATGTATGATGCAAGAATGCATGTGATGCTTGTTAAAGCATGACAAAAGGTCTATTTGCTGTTGTATATTGATGCATTTGTGCATGAGGTTTTAAAAGTGCATTGAAGTCTTGAGAAGACATGCTTTATAAATGGCATGTGTTGTAAAGTGATGTTTTGCAAAACATGAGTTATGCATTGATGAATGTTGTTTAGCAATCCTCACTAAGCTTATTGCTTACGCTCTTTTGTTTCATCAATGCAGAGAATTGAACATTTGGAGACAGCTCAAGAGCAAGAGGAATCCAAGGTTTTTGTGAAAGAAATGTATGTGGTTCACCCTTAGTGTAAGAAGAGGCAATGGGTGGGAATTTATACTTTGGATTGTATGAGGTTGATTCTTTTGCTTTGAGCGTGTTTGATTGCCTATACTTGAGTTGTAAATGGCCTTGGGAGTTTGGATTTTAGTTTATTTGGAGTTTTGACTTGTTTTGGTTTTGGCAAACTAGGGAGCAAGCCTTTAGTGCCTTTGCTTATGTGTTGGTTGCTATGTTTAGGTTGTAGCTTCGATATGATGATTGTTGATATGTATCCTTGATGTATGTATGATGTGGCATGTCTCGGGGTCGGTTCGAGTGTGAAAAACCAGAAATTTCTGCTGTCACAGTGCAGGGTTTATCGAAACACCCTTAACTGTTTTGAAACGGAGGCCTGTAATGTCCATAGCGTTTCGGAACAATTGAAGGTGTTTCGGAATAGTTTGGCCACTGGAGAGGCCTGTTTCAATACTGGTCTCGGAACACACCCGAGTATTGAAACGATCAACACCGTTTCGATACGGGCGTTTCGATACGAGGGTTTGGTGTTCCGAAACGGATGACCGTTGGATGATGATTTTGAATTGTTTCAAGTTTCCATGTTTTACATTTTAGTACTGAATGTTGTGGATGCAATTGCTTGAGCTTGGAATGTCCTTTTTAGTTGATATTTGACTGAGGAGCATGCAATATGACTAAATACTTAATGGTAAGCTTAAAATCTATATAGTCCTTATATTTTCTAAAATTTACGTTTTGGTCCCTAAAAGTGTAATTCATGCAATTGAGTCCCTAAATGTTTACCGGTCGATGTATCCTTCTCTCCCATGAATCTTGTGTAATCACATAGGCTTAATGAGCATCTAGAGAAGATAAAATTAAAAAAGGACGTTAATCAAGGTTGACTTTCGGGTTGACTTTTATTTTCCCCGTATAATCTTCGTAGTTCGGGTTAAACGTCTAGGTCGGGCTAAGGGGGTTACATTTGTTGGTATCAGAGCCAGGTTTCGAAAGAATTGGGAATGTTGGTATGTGTAATTGATGTGAGTTGAAATATGATGTTTGAAAAGCATGCTAATGTTTGAATTTTTGAACTTATGCCATGATTGATTGATGTGAATTGTATCTGAGATGAATATGATGGTATGGCGATGATGTTATGTGGGTATGTGCTGATTTGAAATTATGAAAAGTATGTGAGCATGATGATTTGTGTATGCTATGCTTTGTAGGGAAATTGGGTGACCATTGCATTATTACACTAAACAAATGTTTTGTAAACTTGGATTCTTGCTTGCAGCTGGTGTAAATGGTTTGATTTTTTTTTCATTGTTGTGTTTGTTTAAAATAGCACATGAGACCTAGAAGAGAGTTGAGGTCCAATACGATAGTGCCTGCAGCTAAGCAGGAAAACTAGGCTGAGCTGGGGGCTGATGTCCCTCCTGGTGGGGATCTACCTCCTCCGCCACCACCTGGAGGTGGGGAGCAGGTGCAATAAGGACAAGCTGGTCCCGGATTGGGCAATTTGGCGCCACAAGTCAAGGCGATTACCAGAGCGTTTCAGGCTGATGTTGTAACACCCGTGTTTTGGGGTTAGGAGTTAGTCTGGTTAGTTGGTCTGAGTCGGTAAAATTAATTTTAATCAAATTGACCTTAGTGTGAGCAAATTGAATTTAGAAAGAAAGGGAGGGATCATTTTGGTAATTAAACCAAAATAAAAATAAACACCACCTTATCTATCATCTTTTCTCATTTCTTCTTCTTCTTCACCGTATAACCATCCCAAATTCTCTTAAACTCTCTTTACTATTCCCTTTGATTTCTTCATCAATTCAAGGGGTTTTTGAAAGGTAATTATGTTTTCTTAATCTCCTCTTCATCCTCTATCTATCTATAGTCTTAGATTTCAAAGTTATGGAGTTTTGAAAATTAGGGTTCATATCAAAGTTTGGGTTTTTAAGGGGTTTTTCATCTTGTTTTGATAAATTGAGTTGGGGCTTTGTTTAATCATGTTAAAATACACATAATATGTTAAAATGAGTAATTTTGGGTAAAAATCCGAAATGGGTATTTATGGCCATTTTTGAATAGTCTAAAACTTGAAATTTGGTGAGTTTTAGAGTTAGGTTGAAGGGTTGATGGTTTATATATGTTAGGAGGATGTTTTGGAATCATTTAGATATCATTTGGGTGTTTAAAAACATAATTTTCTGCTAAGTAAAATAGGAGTACGAAAATGGAGTTTTGGAGGGTTTTGAGTGAGTTTTAGGGGTTGTTTTAGGTGGGAAATTGATAGCCAATGGTAGTACTATGATTAGGGATTGATTTGGGATCATTTGTGGGTGCAATGGATGTTGGAAACATAACTTTTGGAAGAGGTATTGGGGCTGTCCGAAATTGCTAAGTATGGGGTTTGGTCATGGTTTGCAAAATGGTAATTTGTACTTGAATTGTATTCCGGGTTGATAATTTGATGTTGGGCTGAATTGAGGTTGTTTGAATTGTATTAAGGTTGTTTAGAAGCAAGAATTTGGGTCGACAAAGCATCGAGAAGAAATCCGGAAACTTGGAGGTGATGGTTGCTTGGTAGTTGAGCTTGGAGGTAGAGGTGAGTGGTTAAAATATTTTAAATGGTTTTGAACAATTGGTTCGAGCATGTGGACTAGGTTGAGATTGGTAGACTCACCTAGAATTAAGATTAGGGTGGTAGCCTAATCTTAAGCTTTAGTTAGAGACATTGGATGATCTCTTTAATTGATGTTATGCCTCATGATGATTTGTGTATGTATAATGTGTTATACATGTTGTTGAGGCATGGTTTGATGCATTGCTATGCATGTGGTTTGGATTGTAAACTGTGTATGATAATGTTGAGTTTAATATGATGTAGGATGCCATATTATTACTCTTGAACATGACATTATGATGATTATGTATAATGTGATATACATGTATGTTGGGCATGATTTAATGCATTGTTATATGCATGTTGTTGAGATATTTGATGTTGAGTTTAATATGAAGTAAGATGCCATATTATGACTCTGAACATCAAAGGTTGTGGAATTTGATTAATATTGGCACTAGTATGCTTGGGTACAATGATCGATCATTAGGATGAGTGTGCACACAAATTGAGTCAAAACGTACGTGGCCTTGGTGGCGTTAAGGCACCAAGGAGGAGTACGGTGATGTAATATTCCACCGGAAATTTATATATATTCTACGTGGCGATGAGTGGAATCCCGTCCGTAGGGCATGTGGCGATGAGTGGAATCCCGTCCATGCAAGGCCGGTGATGAGTGTAATCCCACCGAGGTAAGGTTGATGTTGGAAAATGCGTTCCAACATGTTATCCGCGTATTCGAGTCATAGCTAGGTGCCAATATGAGAAAGTATGTATATGCCAATATGAGATTATGCATACATGTTAAAATGAATTGATATGTGTATCAATGTGATATGAAAGGTGAATTTCAAATGCGAAGCTATATATGTTTTGGTTAATGCATTGAGATATATATGTATCATTGTAAGTTGAGCTTATGAGATGTTGAGCATGACATAATGTTGATTATATGTTCATGCATCATGTTCATTTTGGTTCATGTGGATCGAAGATAAAGTCATGTATTTCATCATGATAATTGCTCGAGCTTGGACCCTGTATTGTCGAAGGTTTGTTTTATGAGCTTACCCTCACTAAGCTTTTATGCTTACGCTCTCTTTTGTTCGACAATGCAGATAAATAGCTTATGGGTGGCATGGGAAAGGAAAGGTCTTCAAGTGTTGCTTTGGTGAGCTCAATGTATGATTTATAAATTAAAGATTTGTAATAGAAAAGCAATGGGATAGGTGTTGTTGTTTTTGATGCTTTGAGGTGTGTTGTTTTGGTTTGGCAATTAGATGCCTTGTTTGAATTGTAAATATCACTTATGATGCATGCCTTGATGAATGCTTGAGTGATGCATGCCTTGATGAATGCTTGTGTGTGATGGCATGTCCTTTTTGGATGATTAGGTTGCTTAGTTGATATGTCTAAGTCTTCTATGTGTTAATTTGTATCTTTGGTATTGTTGAGATTTTATGTATGTCCATATATGCATAAATTGCTCTTTAATTGGAATGCTATGTATGAATGCATTATACCATGTTTGAATGACTCACTTGGCTTAAATAGGTGCTCTTGCATGTGTGTATATGCTTTATTGCTTCCTAAAATATGTTTCAAATGATTCTAACTTTAGCCGATCTTTTTCAAAACATCTATGATCCGTTTTTGCACTAGAGCTGTTTTTCCAGTCTCCAAGGCAAAAAGGATCGATCCCCTGGAAAAAGGGATCGATCCCTTCGTTGGCAGAATCGTTTCAAATTCTGCTTCCAGCCTCCAAGTGCAAAAGGATCGATCCCCTTGTTTATGGGATCGATCCCTTGTGATATAGATGCTAAATTTTTAAAAATTGAGGTTTGCAAGCTTTACGTTTTAGTCCTGATTCTCGTATGTGCAATTGCTTGAGTTTGAGATGTCCGTTTGAGTTGAAATTTGGCAGAGAGGCATGAAACATGACTAATTTCATAATGGTAACTTAAAATTTGGTAAAGTCCTCTTAATTTCCAGAATTTACAAATTGGTCCCTAAATTCGTATTTTGTGCAATTGAGTCCCTTATTGTTTTCCGATTGCTGTGATTTTTGAGTATGCTTATCGCAAGAGTATGCCTAGTTTAATGTGCATCTAGACAAGTTTAAAAAGAGAAAAAAAAAGGGTCGTTAATCAAGGTTGACCTTCGGGTTGACTTTGGTTTTCCCCGTGTAATCTTCGTAGTTCGGGTCAGCCGTCTAGGCCGGGCTACGGGGGTTACATTTGTTGGTATCAGAGCTTAAGGTTTCCGAAACCTTGGGCAAGTAAGTGAAGTAAGTTGTGTTTTATGATTGATATGCACGGTGTTTGCTTATCATGTAAGCATGTTGCTTGTTATTCGAGTATGCTGTAATGAATGATTGCTTGCTTTGTAAGTATGATTGCTTGTGTGACAAGAATGTTGATTGTTTGTTTAAAAGCATGTTGCTTGTTATCTGTGTATACTGGGTGTATGATTGTTTGATTGAGAATGTATGTTGTTTGATCGTACACATATGTTTGTTTGTTCAGCAAGTATGCCTTGTTTTATGCATGATTGAGCATGTATATGTGTTGAGTTGCTTGAAGCATGTTGAGTAGAGTCCCATTGCTTCTATTACATCAGAAAAAGAGATTTTAAGTGAGGAAATCATACTTGAGCCACTTGGACCTTTTCCTTTGCTAACCCAGTTTGTATGTTAATGTGTTGTTGTTGTTGTTGTTGTTGTTAGTTTATTGCTTTTTGGTAAGTTTGAGGTCAAGGCATGGATTGTGAATCTGTAAGTGGAAACGGTGGATTCTGAAAAAGGTGAATGATGTTGAGGGAGTTCATCGCTTTAGTCAGGGAAGTATGGTTATACCAGAGTTGAGGTACAAATTGTTTGACTGAGTTAGTGTGTATATGGGTTGGTTCCTGTTGATGAGGAACGATGTGATTGGTTCTGGTGTTAGTGGTGAAAGAGGTGACGACCTATGAGTGGGAGTCAGAGTGGTATCGATGTCATAGTATATAAGCCTTGGTACAGTTTTGAGCTTGTTCCCTTCTGGTTGATTCTAAATCTGTACATTGTTAGCAAGCATGCAAGTATGAATGAGCCGATGAGGTGTCAGAGGTAGGTATGAGTACCTTAGTTCTTTTGGCGAGATCTAGGTAGGGGTCTCATGTGAGTGATATGAATTTCAGAAATGTTAGTTGGTGATCGTTGGGATTTAGCCTATGGTTTTAATGCAAGACAGCCGGTCAGTGTCCGTGAGTGGAAATCAAATTGTATGATTGGGCCAGTGTACGTCTGAGTTGTCTTTCAGTTAGAAGGAAGGATGAAGATACTTCTGATATAGTTGAGCCGAGAAGGAAGTCTTGAGTTTTAAATTCAGATTGTTTGGTAGTGGGATGTTATGAGTCGTCAAGACCGATGTTACAGAACAAGTTCAAGCATGATTGTTTGTGTGTGATTAGAACTGCCTTTTGAAGTTTTAAGATGCTCTAAGAACAGTCTAAAAGAATCAGATGTTGTTGAAGAACCAGTTTGAAAACAAGAGGGTCGAAGATTATCAGCTGTGCACAGGTGTAGTTACAATTTCTTCGGATTTGTCTTTTTTTCGTGTGAGCATGCGAAGAAAATTTGAGGTACGTGTTGAGACCTTGGAAGTAGGGACACATATGACTAGACCTTGTGGTGAAATAGTGACGTCCATGAAGATGTACAGAAATGTTTGTTGGTGGTTCGGAGTTACTAGTTTCTAGTAGATGTGAAGTGATCGTCTTCCTACGGTTTTGAGGTACGTTTTGACAATGTTTGGCTTGAAGAGCACAGAGTTAGTGTATACGTTGAGACAAAGAGAGAGTTGCCTTGAAGTTGCAGATTCCTGTGTGACTGTAGTAGTAGTAGGTGAGGAGGTGAACTTATTGTCGAATGTTGATCCAGCTGTGGAGGTCGAAGATTTATTGAGTTTAGATGGCAGGCTTGCTTACCAAGTGTAATGAATTTGATTTTGAATGAAGATTAGACCGCAGAAGGTTAAAATGGTTTGTGATTCTTCCTAGAATTGTTTGGAAGAATTGCCTGGTTTGTCTCCTGACAGAGAAGAAGAGCTTATTATTGATACCGTCTCCGAGTTTGCTTCTGCTTTGTTTTTTCTGTGTCTTATAGTTCCCGAAAGAATTGAGAGTGTTGAAGATTCAACTATGATGTTTGTTAGACCATAGGTTCATTAGGCCTAGTACGTCATATTAGAGGATGACAGCACAATTTGTGAAGAAGTGAGAGTGGCAGTACGATGATGTGGTTAGATTCAGACAGTTGAAACCAGTGGCAGTGAACGATTAGTATCCGTTTCCAAGTGTCAGCGATTTGTTGATCAGTTAGTGGGTGCTTCAGTCTTTCCGAAGATTAATTTGAGATCCAATTATTACCAGTTGGAAGTGAGAAAAAAATTGAAGTAATGAAGACAGCTTTTGGGGCAATATATGATCACTTTGAGTTCCGAGTTATGCCGCCTCGCTTGACTAGTGCGTTAGTTACCTTATAGAGATATTGAGCAGAATATTTTCCCGAGTTCCTTGATCAGTTGTACTTGCTTCGAAGAATTGGGGACAAGCTTGTGTAGTAGGAAATATGCAGTATGTATGTACGTATCATCTGAACTAAAAAAAAAATTGAAGACTTAGGAAGAGTTGCAACTTGAAGTGCATAAAGTGTTAGAACTGCTTGAAGACTGTAAAATCGGGATTGAGTACCATCTGAAGAGAGAGTTAACGCAGTAAACGATGCTCCGAGTTGTATTTGTTGTTAGATTAGTAGTTGAGTTGCGAGTTGTAATTGCCGAAATTCAGTTTACCGAAGGATAACAGTTTTGTGGCCGAGTTTCATGTTAAACCTACATTGAGTCAGAGTGTTTGAGGAGAAACAGTTGCAAGACAAATTCTTGGCACCTCACGTGCAAGACATTGTGAAAAGAAGATTTCAGAATACAGTTCAGAAAGGATAGAGTTTGCATTGTTAGAGACAGGATAGTTGTACCGATTGACATAGTGTTTTGAGACGTATTGTGTTGGCCGAAGCAAACGGCAGTTCATTTGTGTTGCATCATAGTAGTACGAAGGCGTATTGTGGGTTGAAGATGAGTACCTCCGGATTGAGATGATGTGTAATATTGTTCAGTATGAGAGTAAGTGTGAAAAGTTGTCAGCATGTCAAGACCGGACGTCATTCTTCTTCTAGTGCGTTATATCCGTGGAAGATTCTTAATGAAGATGGGTAATAGAGATTCGAGGTTTCAACTAGATTATTTTTGAAGACGTTTGTATAGTGGTGGGTTATCTGTTGAAGTCTGATGGTCAGATAGAGAAAGTTATGAGTCGAGTGTTCAAACAGTGTTGTATGAGATTGTGAATCGGGTTAGTTCAGATGTTTATTTGTTGCGGTTACCACTAGAGTTAGAAAGGGGTTGGTGATGTGACTTGGGTATCTATGATTCGGGAATGTGAGTCAGATCTATTCCGTGCTATGTTTATTGAAGAGATTGAGGTGAGTTGAAATTGCGTGCAACGAAAAAAAAAAATCAGTTGAGATTTTAACATCAGATATCTATAGACCTGTGGTAAGTATACCAAGTTGGTGAGTATGTTGTGGTAAAAAGGAAAGTGTGGAGTAGCATGCTCCCGTGACTCTTTATGTTCGATGAATTTCGGGGACGAAATTTCTTAAGTGGGGGAGAGTTGTAACACCCGTGTTTTGGGGTTAGGAGTTAGTCTGGTTAGTTGGTCTGAGTCGGTAAAATTAATTTTAATCAAATTGACCTTAGTGTGAGCAAATTGAATTTAGAAAGAAAGGGAGGGATCATTTTGGTAATTAAACCAAAATAAAAATAAACACCACCTTATCTATCATCTTTTCTCATTTCTTCTTCTTCTTCACCGTATAACCATCCCAAATTCTCTTAAACTCTCTTTACTATTCCCTTTGATTTCTTCATCAATTCAAGGGGTTTTTGAAAGGTAATTATGTTTTCTTAATCTCCTCTTCATCCTCTATCTATCTATAGTCTTAGATTTCAAAGTTATGGAGTTTTGAAAATTAGGGTTCATATCAAAGTTTGGGTTTTTAAGGGGTTTTTCATCTTGTTTTGATAAATTGAGTTGGGGCTTTGTTTAATCATGTTAAAATACACATAATATGTTAAAATGAGTAATTTTGGGTAAAAATCCGAAATGGGTATTTATGGCCATTTTTGAATAGTCTAAAACTTGAAATTTGGTGAGTTTTAGAGTTAGGTTGAAGGGTTGATGGTTTATATATGTTAGGAGGATGTTTTGGAATCATTTAGATATCATTTGGGTGTTTAAAAACATAATTTTCTGCTAAGTAAAATAGGAGTACGAAAATGGAGTTTTGGAGGGTTTTGAGTGAGTTTTAGGGGTTGTTTTAGGTGGGAAATTGATAGCCAATGGTAGTACTATGATTAGGGATTGATTTGGGATCATTTGTGGGTGCAATGGATGTTGGAAACATAACTTTTGGAAGAGGTATTGGGGCTGTCCGAAATTGCTAAGTATGGGGTTTGGTCATGGTTTGCAAAATGGTAATTTGTACTTGAATTGTATTCCGGGTTGATAATTTGATGTTGGGCTGAATTGAGGTTGTTTGAATTGTATTAAGGTTGTTTAGAAGCAAGAATTTGGGTCGACAAAGCATCGAGAAGAAATCCGGAAACTTGGAGGTGATGGTTGCTTGGTAGTTGAGCTTGGAGGTAGAGGTGAGTGGTTAAAATATTTTAAATGGTTTTGAACAATTGGTTCGAGCATGTGGACTAGGTTGAGATTGGTAGACTCACCTAGAATTAAGATTAGGGTGGTAGCCTAATCTTAAGCTTTAGTTAGAGACATTGGATGATCTCTTTAATTGATGTTATGCCTCATGATGATTTGTGTATGTATAATGTGTTATACATGTTGTTGAGGCATGGTTTGATGCATTGCTATGCATGTGGTTTGGATTGTAAACTGTGTATGATAATGTTGAGTTTAATATGATGTAGGATGCCATATTATTACTCTTGAACATGACATTATGATGATTATGTATAATGTGATATACATGTATGTTGGGCATGATTTAATGCATTGTTATATGCATGTTGTTGAGATATTTGATGTTGAGTTTAATATGAAGTAAGATGCCATATTATGACTCTGAACATCAAAGGTTGTGGAATTTGATTAATATTGGCACTAGTATGCTTGGGTACAATGATCGATCATTAGGATGAGTGTGCACACAAATTGAGTCAAAACGTACGTGGCCTTGGTGGCGTTAAGGCACCAAGGAGGAGTACGGTGATGTAATATTCCACCGGAAATTTATATATATTCTACGTGGCGATGAGTGGAATCCCGTCCGTAGGGCATGTGGCGATGAGTGGAATCCCGTCCATGCAAGGCCGGTGATGAGTGTAATCCCACCGAGGTAAGGTTGATGTTGGAAAATGCGTTCCAACATGTTATCCGCGTATTCGAGTCATAGCTAGGTGCCAATATGAGAAAGTATGTATATGCCAATATGAGATTATGCATACATGTTAAAATGAATTGATATGTGTATCAATGTGATATGAAAGGTGAATTTCAAATGCGAAGCTATATATGTTTTGGTTAATGCATTGAGATATATATGTATCATTGTAAGTTGAGCTTATGAGATGTTGAGCATGACATAATGTTGATTATATGTTCATGCATCATGTTCATTTTGGTTCATGTGGATCGAAGATAAAGTCATGTATTTCATCATGATAATTGCTCGAGCTTGGACCCTGTATTGTCGAAGGTTTGTTTTATGAGCTTACCCTCACTAAGCTTTTATGCTTACGCTCTCTTTTGTTCGACAAATGCAGATAAATAGCTTATGGGTGGCATGGGAAAGGAAAGGTCTTCAAGTGTTGCTTTGGTGAGCTCAATGTATGATTTATAAATTAAAGATTTGTAATAGAAAAGCAATGGGATAGGTGTTGTTGTTTTTGATGCTTTGAGGTGTGTTGTTTTGGTTTGGCAATTAGATGCCTTGTTTGAATTGTAAATATCACTTATGATGCATGCCTTGATGAATGCTTGAGTGATGCATGCCTTGATGAATGCTTGTGTGTGATGGCATGTCCTTTTTGGATGATTAGGTTGCTTAGTTGATATGTCTAAGTCTTCTATGTGTTAATTTGTATCTTTGGTATTGTTGAGATTTTATGTATGTCCATATATGCATAAATTGCTCTTTAATTGGAATGCTATGTATGAATGCATTATACCATGTTTGAATGACTCACTTGGCTTAAATAGGTGCTCTTGCATGTGTGTATATGCTTTATTGCTTCCTAAAATATGTTTCAAATGATTCTAACTTTAGCCGATCTTTTTCAAAACATCTATGATCCGTTTTTGCACTAGAGCTGTTTTTCCAGTCTCCAAGGCAAAAAGGATCGATCCCCTGGAAAAAGGGATCGATCCCTTCGTTGGCAGAATCGTTTCAAATTCTGCTTCCAGCCTCCAAGTGCAAAAGGATCGATCCCCTTGTTTATGGGATCGATCCCTTGTGATATAGATGCTAAATTTTTAAAAATTGAGGTTTGCAAGCTTTACGTTTTAGTCCTGATTCTCGTATGTGCAATTGCTTGAGTTTGAGATGTCCGTTTGAGTTGAAATTTGGCAGAGAGGCATGAAACATGACTAATTTCATAATGGTAACTTAAAATTTGGTAAAGTCCTCTTAATTTCCAGAATTTACAAATTGGTCCCTAAATTCGTATTTTGTGCAATTGAGTCCCTTATTGTTTTCCGATTGCTGTGATTTTTGAGTATGCTTATCGCAAGAGTATGCCTAGTTTAATGTGCATCTAGACAAGTTTAAAAAGAGAAAAAAAAAGGGTCGTTAATCAAGGTTGACCTTCGGGTTGACTTTGGTTTTCCCCGTGTAATCTTCGTAGTTCGGGTCAGCCGTCTAGGCCGGGCTACGGGGGTTACAGATGTTGTCGTAGCGCAAGTACAGGCCCCTGCAGTTGGGCAAGAGGGTCTACCTTTGGAGAGGTTGAGGTGATTGGGAGCAGTAGAGTTCTATGGTACGACACCTGAGGCGTCTAAGGCTTGGTTGGCTAGTTCGATCCGCATAATGGATCAAATGGGTTGTAGTGATGAGCGCAAGCTTGGATGTGTCGTTTCCTTGCTACAGGGTGATGCTTACAGCTGGTGGACGACTACCACAGCTGGTACGGAACCCAACGATGTTGATTGGGAGTTATTTAGGGGTGCTTTCAAGAGAAAGTATCTAGGTGTGAGGTACTTGGATGAGAAGAAACGAGAGTTTATGTCTCTCGTTCAGGGTAACCTATTGAGCCAATATGCTATTGAGCTGGTACCTAGTGAGAGGCATTGTTGTGATCTCTTCCGGTATGGATTGGTGAAAGATGTTAACACGTACATGCTAGCTGCAGACTACACAGATTTTGATGTTCTGTGTGTGTCGGGCAAAGGACATCGAGCAGAACCTGGGTTTGTCTTCTAGAGGTGTTGGTTCTAGTTCTGGGAAGAGAGCTGATGTGTATAGTTCCGGTGGTGGACGGAACAAGAGAGGTCGTGATAGGAGACATCAGCCTGAGGGAAGGCATGGTGTTCCAGGTCGAGGTGGACAAGCTCAGGGAGGTCGTATGAGGTCCGAGCAGCATACATGCTGGAAATTTGGTTCGAGGGACCATTTGAGGAGAAATTGTCCTCGAGCAGCTAGAGAGGTTCAGGCTCTTGTTGCAGTGACAGGGAACTCCTGCTGGAATTGTGGTTCGGCAGATCATATGAGGAGGGAGTGTCCTTTGTTGGCTGGTGGTGGCCAAGGACGTGCTCCTATGGTGGCTGCACCTTAGAGAGGCCTTGGGCGCGGCTGTGGGGACTTTCAGGTGAGGGATGATGGGCAGCGAGGTATTGCTCAAGTTGTAGCTGTTCGACCGGAGGGAGGTGGACCAATGAGGGTGTATGCTCAGCGCGAGGAGCGCAACGATACCGATGTGATCGTAGGTACCTTTGCTCTCCAGTCTTTATCTTTGTTGGCTTTGATTGATTCTGGATCCACGCATTCTTATATGTTGAGTGAGCATGCACATTTTCTTGATATACCGGTTGAGATGCTTGAATTAGGAACGCAGGTGACTAGTTCTTTTGGTGAGACTATAGTCACTAGGAAGTTGTACAGGAGATGCCCTTTGTCTGAGCAAGGTCATGTTTTCCTTGCGGATTTGATTGAATTGCCTTTCTACGGATTTGATGTAATCCTTGGTATGGATTGGTTGATGGAGCATAGGGCGGTGGTTGACTTTGATGTTAAGCGAGTCACCTTAAAGTTGGCCGATGACTATGAGGTGGTTGTAGTAGGCGAGAACGTGAAATTCTTGTCGAATGTGATTTCGGCCTTGGAAGCAAACCGTTTGATGAGGTTGGATTGTGAGGCTTACCTTGCTTATGTGATGAATCCTGGTACCAAGGATGTTCGTGTGCAGGACATTCGAACGGTTCGCGATTTTTCGAGTGTCTTTCCGGAAGAATTGCATGGATTGCCACCAAACAAAGAGGTTGAGTTTGGTATAGAGTTGTACGAGAATACAACTCCGGTGTCCATTTCTCCTTATCGCATGGCACCCAAAGAGTTAAAAGAGTTGAAAACGCAGTTGCGGGAGCTGGTTGATCGAGGTTTCATCCGGCAAAGTGTGTCACCTTGGAGTGCACTGGTCCTGTTTGTGAAGAAGATAGATGGGACGATGAGAATGTGTATAGATTATCGGGAACTGAAGAAGTTGACGATCAAGAACAAGTATCCCTTGCCTAGAATTTACGATCTCTTTGATCAATTCCGAGGAGCCTCAATGTTTTCTAAGATAGACTTGAGATCGGGGTACTATCAGCCGAAGGTGAAGGATGTGGACGTGCCTAAAACTGCTTTTCGGACGAGGTACGAGAATTATGAATTTTTGGTGATGCCATTTGGTTTGACCAACGCGCCTGTTGCATTCATGGACATGATGAATCGTGTATTCCATGAATTCTTGGATCAGTTTGTGGTGGTGTTCATCGATGATATCCTTGTGTATTCGCGTACCGAGGAGGATCATGATAGACACTTGAGGATAGTTTTACAGGCGTTGTTGGAGAATCAGTTGTATGCGAAGCTGAGTAAATGTGAGTTTTGGCTTAGGGAGGTGGTCTTCCTTGGGCATATGGTATCGGCTGAGGGTATTCACGTTGATCTGCAAAAAGTGGAAGCTGTGATGAGTTGGAAAGTGCCTAAGTCAGTGACGAAGGTACGGAGTTTCCTTGGATTGGTTGGGTATTACCGTAGGTTTGTCGAGGGTTTTTCAAAGATAGCAGCACCCTTGACCAAGTTGTTGCAAAAGAATGTTCGCTTTGAGTGGACGGAGGCGAGGCAACAAGCTTTTGAGAAGCTGAATGAAGCTTTGACGCAAGCTCCTGTTTTGATTCAACCTGAATCTGGTAAGGAGTTTGTGGTCTATAGTGATGCGTCCATTGTTGGTTTGGGCTGCGTGTTGATGGAGGAAGGTAAGGTGGTGGCCTATGCATCTAGACAGTTGAAGGTGCATGAGCACAACTACCCTACTCATGATCTTGAGCTTGCAGCTGTGGTGTTTGCCTTAAAGATTTGGAGGCATTACCTGTATGGTGCGAAATGTGTTGTGTTCACAGATCATAAGAGCTTGAAATACCTTATGTCTCAGAAGGAGTTGAATCTTAGGGAACGACGTTGGGTGGAGTTGCTTAAGGATTATGATCTGGCGATTGAGTACCATCCGGGCAAGGCTAATGTTGTGGCTGATGCTTTGAGTCGGAAGGTGGTTGTTGAGCTGAGAGTGAAGTTTGCTCGTTTGAGAATATCGCGTGATGGTGGTCTTGTGGAGGAATTGCAAGTGAAACCATCTTTGATTCAGTTAATCAAAGAGAAATAGTTGCTTGATGATTCTCTTGTTTCGCATGTTCAAGACATTGAGGAAGGTAGACTTTCAGATTTCAGCTTTAGTGATGACGGTGTTCTGTGTTTTGAGAGTCGAATAGTGGTGCCAGATGCTGCTGAGTTAAGGTGCATTGTTTTGACTGAAGCTCATTGTAGTCCTTTTGCTATGCACCCGAGTAGTACAAAGATGTATCGTGACCTAAAGGAGTAGTACTATTGGGTGGGGTTGAAAAAGGATGTAGCCGAGTTCGTTAGTAAGTGTATGGTGTGTCAGCGAGTAAAGGCTGAGCATCAGGCTCCTTCTGGCTTACGAAGTGTGCACATTTTCTGGCTGTGCATACTACGTATACTTTGGATAAGTTGGCTGAGCTGTACATAGCTGAGATTGTGCGGTTGCACGGTGTGCCAAAGTCCATTGTGTCGGATAGAGATCTGAGGTTTACAGCGCGATTTTGAGAATGTTTGCATCAAGCCTTGGGTACACGGTTGAATTTCAGCACTTCTTATCATCCGCAAACGGATGGACAGTCAGAACGTGTGATTCAGGTGCTTCGGGATATGTTGAGATGCTGTGTGATAGATTTTCAGGGTTCTTGGGAGAAGCACTTGTCGTTGGTTGAGTTTGCGTATAGCAATAGTTACTAGGTAAGTATCCAAATGGCTCCATACGAGGCTTTGTATGGGAGGAGATGTAGAACCCCTCTTTGTTGGGCAGAAGCAGGGCAAAAGTTTATTTCAATGCCGGCTATGCTTAAGGGAACCACCGAGAAGGTGAAGCTCATTTGTGAGCGGTTAAAAGCATCATCGGATAGGCAGAAGTCTTACGCGAACTTGAAGCGTAAGGAAATTGAGTTCGCAGTTGGTGAACGTGTGTTCTTGAAGGTATCACCTTGGAAGAAGGTGATGAGATTTGGGCGTAAGGGTAAGCTTAGCCCAAGGTTTATTGGACCTTACGAGATTGTGGAGCGTATTGGTCCTGTGGCATATCGGTTGAGATTGCCTGCTGAATTGGAGAAGATACATGATGTGTTTCATGTCTCCATGTTACGGAAGTATAGATCGGATCCTTCGCATGTGAAGCCTGTTCAGGAGATAGAATTGAATCCGGATCTGTCATATGATGAAGAACCAGTGAAGGTTCTGGACGTGAGTAGCAAAGTTCTTCGTGGTAAAACGATAGAGCTTGTGAAGGTGTTGTGGCGACACCGAGGAGTTGAGGAGGCCACGTGGGAAAGCAAGGCGGACATGCTGAAGCGGTTTCCGCATCTCTTTTCATCAGGTAAGAATTTTGAGGATGAAATTTCCTAAGTGGGGGAGAGTTGCAACGCCCTCATTTTGGGGCCTAGATGTTCTAGACATCGGATCTAACCGGTCGAGAACGGTTAGAATCGCGTAAGGTGACTTTTGGAAATCAAGGATCGAGATAGGGTAAAATTGTGATAAAAAAATTCTAAAATCCTCTAAAAAAATAATTAAGGGGTTGGTCAAATCAATTTTACAAAAAGGGTTTTGGAAAATGGACAATTTGAGTAGTGACCAAATTGTAAATTTTCAAAACTGGGAAAATGTGCTTCTTAAAATTGTGATAAAAAAATTCTAAAATCCTCTAAAAGCCGAAATGTTAGATTTGGTTAGAGCAACGGGTTTAGGTGTAATGGCTGAAGATTTCAATGCATGATGATGCATTAATCCTCTGATTTGATGTGTTTAAAACAGGATCTTCGGATTCTTGTGGTGTTGATCCGGAGGCTTTAACGGCATTTCGGCAAGCTTGCGAAATGGAATTGGTGAGTGAAGTTGGGATTTCCAGCTTTGTAATGAATGTTTGAAGGTGTGGGAGCTTAGTTTAAGTCTAATCAACTTAACTAAGCTCAAGAGTAAGTTTTCGGGAAAACTCTCTCTCTTGATGAACCATGAGTTGGTTGGATGCAATGTATTTAATTTGCATGTTTAAATTCTGTTTTGAAAGCATGTTTTAGCATGATTAATGCTGGTTTTGAAAGCCATGTGTTGAAGGATGCTCAAGGTAAGAGATCCTTGATTTGATATTGGTAAATGTGATTTTGATGCATAGTGATGCATGATGGTTTAATGGCTTTGACTAATACTTTAAAACAGTGGATTGTTGATGATAAATGATGTATATTGGCAAGTGATGTGTTGGTTTTAAAGTACTTGAATCGGATATAGTTAGCCGGCTATAGGATTGGGTGCACCGTGAATAAAGTCGCCTTGGATGTTGAGGGGTTGTAATTGTACTGTAAACTCCATCCAAGTACACTAATGAGATGTTTAAGATCACAATGGTGGTTAAAAGTCCATGTGTGGATATTGTGTTGAGTGTCCCGTGTTCTCATTAGTGATGTCATACAACTGCCGATGAGTGATGTTGAGGGGTTGTGATTGTACTGTTAAACTCCATCACGGGTGTTGAGGGGTTGTGATTGTACCGGTAAACTCCATCTTATGTGTTCGGTAGTGTGTATGAAGCGTATGGGACAACGCTTGTAATCCGCGTATCCGATTGTGTGTTGTGTTGTAAAAGGTTATGGTTTATCACTTGGAAGCCAATATGACATGTTGATGTAAATGAAGCATGAGATGCTTGAGGTGTATGCATTGTTGCATGAATAATGAAGTTTATGTGTTTAAAGGCTTTGGGTAAGTATTATATAAAATGCATTATTGTGTTGTTTCTTTAGAGCATGCCTCACTAAGCATTTGTGCTTACGCTCTCTCTCTTGAACCAATAATGCAGATAATTGAGGTGTTTGAGGGCAGCAAGGAGGCTAAGAATCCAAGTGAAAGCTAAGCTCATGTATGGTGATGTTTTCACAACATTATTTTTTTTTTATATTTGGCAATGGGAACCTAGGATGTGATTTGGGAGATGTTTTGGACTCTCTAGTTGTGGCATGATGCCTTAAATGTTTTTGGAATTGTAATGGGCCATTTTGGTGCTTGTTTTGATGCTTTGATGGTTGTTTGGTTTGGTTATTAGGATGCATGCCTATAGACTTGGGGATTTCCCTAATTGATGTCATAAATGTGTTTTAATGTTGCAAACATGTACCTTAAATGCATGATGGCTTGTTGGCATGATTAGGAAGTCATTAGGATGTGTTTGAGTGGTTAAATGTATGTTAAACCAGCAAATTCTGCACTTTCGGGGCAATCCGTATCGGAACGGGCACTAGCGTTTCGAAACGGGGGCCTGTAATGACCTTCGTGTATCGAAACGGGTAGAGGCCGTTCCGAAACATTTTGGGCCACTGCCAGGCCCTGTTTCGATACAGGTCTCGAAACGAACCCGCGTTTCAGAACGGTCAACCCCGTTCCGAAACAGAATGGTTTGAGGTTTGCAAGCTTTACGTTTTAGTCCTGAATTTTGTATTTGCAATTGCTTGAGTTTGAGATGTCCGTTTAAGGTGAAATTTGATAGTGAAGCATGTAATATGATTAATTTGACATTGGTAACTTAAAAATTAGCTAAGTTCTTCATCTTTCCAGAAATTACAATTTGGTCCCTAACTTTTGTTTGTTGTGCAATTGAGTCCCTTATTGCTTTCCGATCGTTGTGCTTTTCAAGTATGTTTTTCTCTAGGGTACGCTTAAGGTTAATGTGCATCTAGTTAAGATTAAAAAGAAAAAAAGGTCGTTAATCAAGGTTGACTTTCGGGTTGACTTTGGTTTTTCCCGTGTAATTTGCGTAGTTCGGGTCAACCGTCTAGGCCGGGCTAAGGGGGTTACATTTGGTGCTATCAGAGCTGAGTTCTCGAATAAATGGGAATGGTTATGTGGGTGATGTATGTATGATTGCATGATATGCCTTTTAAATGAAAGTATGATGTGTGAATTGTAAGTGTGTTGCAATTGTGATGTTATGCTGTGTTGAAGCATGTTAGAGGAACCCATTGCCATATCAAAACTAATGAAAGGAATTTTTTTTATTTGGAAATGATCTTGAGTACTTGGATTTCTTACCTTGTTGAGCCTAATTATGTTTATTGCATTTGTGTTAGTGCATTGTTTTAGTGAATGGGACCTCGTAGAGAGACGAGAATTAATACCCGAGCTACGGCTCAGAACGAGAATGAGAAAAATGCTGATAATGTTGTGGATATACCTCCTCCTCCTGGTGGTGGACCACCCGGCGGTGGTGGTGCTGGAGGAGAGAATGCTGGTGTTGGTGCTGGTGCTGGGGTCGCTGGACCTGAAGCTGGGCAGGGGCAAGCTGCTCCTGACATGACAATTTTGATACAGGCTATCGCTGAAGCTATTTAGGCAGCAGTAGCTGGAACTCATGGAGCTGGGCATCAGGGCGATGCCAATGCGAGATTACCTTTGGAACGTCTGCACAGTCAGGGAGGGACTGAGTTCAGAGGTTTGTCTGCTGAGGGTTCCGAATCTTGGTTGGAAAGTACCAAGAGGATATTGGGGCAAATGAACTGGAATGATGTGCAGAAGTTAGGTTGCGTGGTATCGCTGTTACATGATGATGCGTATACCTGGTGGACGACCACTGTCTCCGGAATGGAGGAAGCTGATGTGACTTGGACGTTCTTTCTGAACGCGTTCAAGCGAAAGTATCTGGGTGTGCGATACCTGGATGAGAAGAAAAGAGAATTCATGTCTCTTGTACAAGGAAGTATGACGGTGGCTGAGTACGAGATCCAGTTTGTTCGTCTCAATCAGTACGCACCTGAGCTTATCCCTGATGAGCGGGAGAGGTGTGAGCGTTTCCGATATGGTTTGGTGACGGACGTAAAGACCTTAATGCTTGCAGCTGAGTACATAGATTTTGATGTGCTGGTTAGTAGGGTGAAGGACATTAAGCAGAACCTGGGTTTGTCTTCCAGGAGTGCTGGTTCTGGCTCGGGCAAGAGAGCTGCTGAGTATAGTTCCGGTGGTGGACGGAACAAGAGAGGACGAGATAAGAGGTATCAGTCTTCTACTAGGCATGGTGGTGGAGGGCATGGTGCGCCTGTTCAGGGAGACAGGGTGAGAGCTGATCAAAACATGTGCTGGGCGTGTGGATCGCGTGGTCATTTGAGGCGTGACTGTCCTCGAGAAGCGAGGGAGGTTCAGGCTCCTGTAGCAGCAGCTGGTAATTCGTGCTGGAATTGTGGTTTGACAGACCACATGAAGAGAGAGTGTCCTTTGTTGGCCGGCGGTGGTCAGGGACGTGCTCCTGGTGTTGTTGCACCACAGAGAGGTCGTGGGCGCGGCCGTGGTAACTTCCAGCGCAGAGATGATGGTGGAAGGAATGTAGCACATGTGGTGGCTGTCCAACCTGAGGGTAGAGGCCAGGCTCGAGTGTATGCTCAGCGAGAGGGCAGGAATGACACGGATGTGATCGCAGATACCTTCACTTTGCAATCCTTGTCATTACATATTGCGTGAAATGCTCAATTGCTTGGTTTACCTGTTTAGTCTTTGGATGTTGGTATGCGTGTAACTAGTTCTTTTGGTGAGACCGTTGTGACGCGGAAGTTGTATAGAAGATGTCCCTTGGTTTTGCAAAACCATGTTTTTTTATGTTGATCACATGGAATTGCCATTCTATGGTTTTGATGTAATCCTTGGTATGGATTGGCTAGTTGAACATCATTCTGTGGTGGATTTTGAGAACAAGTGAGTTTCGTTGAAGCTTGCGGATGATTATGAGGTAGTGGTGGTTGGTGAGAATGTGAAGTTTCTTGCCCATGTGGTGTCTACATTGGAAGCAAGTCGGATGCTGAGGCAAGGTTGTGAAGCCTACCTAGCCTTTGTGATGAATCCTAGCTCTAAGGAGTTACGAGTCCAAGATATCAGAACTGTGCGAGAGTTTCTTGGGGTGTTTCCGGAGGAGTTGCCTGGGTTGCCTCCTAATCGATAAGTGGAGTTTGGAATTGAGCTGTATGAAAACACAACTCCAGTGTCCATTACTCCTTATCGAATGGCACCTAAGGAGTTGAAGGAGCTGAAGACGCAACTTCAGGAGTTGCTTGATCGTGGTTTCATTCGGCCGAGTGTGTCACCTTGGGGTGCGCCAGTCTTGTTTGTGAAGAAAAAGGATGGCACTATGAGAATGTGCATCGATTATCGTCAGCTGAACAAGTTGACTATCAAGAATCGGTATCCATTGCCGAGGATTGATGATCTTTTTGATCAATTTAGGGGAGCGGCTGTGTTCTCTAAAATTGACTTAAGGTCAGGTTATTACCAGTTGAAGGTGAAGGATATGGATGTGCCAAAGACAGCCTTCAGAACGAGGTATGGGCATTATGAGTTCCTTGTGATGCCGTTTGGTTTGACAAATGCTCTTGCAGCTTTTATGGACATGATGAATAGAGTGTTCCATGAATATTTGGACAAGTTTGTTGTGGTGTTCATTGATGATATTCCTGTGTACTCTCGTACTGAGGAAGAGCATGAGGGGCATTTAAGGATTGTGTTGCAGGCTTTGTTGGAGAATCAGCATTATGCTAAGCTAAGCAAGTGTGAATTCTGGCTTAGGGAGGTGGTGTTCCTTGGTCATGTGGTTTCTGCTGAGGGGAATTCGTGTTGATCCTCAGAAGATTGGGGTAGTGATGAATTGGAAGCCTCCTAAGTCTGTTCATGAAGTCCATAGTTTCCTTGGTTTGGCAGGATACTACCGGAGGTTCGTGGGTGGATTTTCGAAGATTCCTGCACCTTTGACGAAGTTGTTGCAGAAGGATGTTAAGTATGAGTGGACGGAAGCGAGACAGCAGGCTTTTGAGAAGCTTAAGGCAGCTCTGACGCAAGCTCCTATCTTGGTTCAACCTGAATCAGGGAAAGAGTTTGTGGTGTATAGTGACGCATCCTACGTTGGTTTGGGGTGTGTGTTGATGCAAGAAGCTAAGTTGGTGGCTTATGCATCACGCCAGTTGAAGGTGCATGAGCGCAACTATCCTACGCTTGACATTGAGTTGGTTGCGGTGGTTTTTGCTTTGAAATTTGTAGACATTACCTATATGGTGAGGAGTGTACTGTGTACACGGATCACAAAAGTTTGAAGTATCTGATGTCTCAGAAGGAGTTGAATCTTAGGCAACGACGTTGGGTGGAGTTGCTTAAAGATTACGATCTGACGATCGAGTACCATCCGGGAAAAGCTAATGTTGTAGCAGATGCCTTGAGTAGGAAGGTGGCAGTGGAGTTGATGGCTATGTTTACCAGTTTGAGTATTTCGCGAGATGGCGGTCTTGTGGCTGAATTGCAAGTGAAACCATCCTTGGTTCAGTTGATAAAGGATAAGCAGCTGTTGGATGATTCCTTGGTGCCACATGTTCAGGATATTGCTGAGGATAGGCCATCGGATTTCTGTTTTAATGATGATGGAGTTCTATGTTTTGGGAGTCGGATAGTAGTGCCCAATGATGTTGAGTTGAGGCGTGTTATTCTGACTAAAGCTAATAGTAGTCCTTTTGCTATGCACCCTGGTAGTACTAAGATGTATCGTGATCTTAGAGATGAGTACTATTGGGTGGGATTAAAGAAAGATGTTGCGGAGTATGTGAGCAATTGCATGGTTTGTCAGCGAATTAAAGCTGAGCATCAGTTTCCTTCTGGGTTGTTGCAACCGTTGAGGATTCCTGAGTGGAAGTGGGAAAGGATTACCATGGACTTTGTGTCTGGTTTTCCTTTGTCGCCAACGAAGAAGAATTCAGTATGGGTGATTGTGGATCGCCTTACGAAGTGTGCTCATTTCTTACCTGTGCATACTACGTACACTTTGGACAAGCTTGCAGAGTTGTACATTGCTGAGATTGTGCGGCTGCATAGTGTGCCAAAGTCTATAGTTTCGGATAGAGATCCGAGGTTTACATCGCGTTTCTGGGAATGTTTGCATCAAGCTTTGGGTACACGGCTGAATTTTAGTACTTCTTATCATCCACAGTCGGATGGACAGTCTGAGCGTGTTATCCAAGTGCTGGAGGATATGTTGAGGTGCTGTGTGATTGAGTTTCAGGGCTCTTGGGAGAAGCATTTGCCTTTGGTTGAGTTTGCTTATAACAATAGCTACCAGGCAAGTATTCAAATGGCAGCTTATGAAGCCTTGTACGGGAGGAAGTGCATAACTCCTCTTTGTTGGGCTGAAATAGGTCAGATGTTGGTTTCAATGCCAGCTTTGTTGAAAGGAACCACCAAGAAGGTGAAGCTCATTTGTGAGCGATTGAAGGCAGCTTCTGATCGACAGAAGTCTTACGCGGATTTGAAGCGTAAGGAGATTGAGTATGCGGTAGGTGACCATGTGTTTTTGAAGGTTTCGCCTTGGAGGAAGGTGATGAGGTTTGGTCGAAAGGGTAAGTTGAGTCCTAGGTACATTGGACCATACGAGGTGATTGAACGTGTGGGTCCTGTTGCGTACAAGTTGAGATTGTCGCAAGTGTTGCAAAAGATTCATGATGTGTTTCATGTCTCTATGCTTCGGAGGTATAGATCGGATCCTTTGCATGTTATGCATGTAGAGGAGGTGGAATTGAATCCAGATTTGAACTATGATGAGGAGCCGGTGGAAATTTTGGATTCAAACAGTAAGGTTCTTCGAGGCAAGACCATTGATTTGGTAAAGGTGTTGTGGAAGCATCATGGTGTTGAGGAAGCCACGTAGGAAAGAAAGGATGACATGAAGAAGCAGTTTTCATACCTCTTTCCTCAAGGTAAATTTCAAGGACGAAATTTCTTAAGGGGGGAGAGTTGTAACACCCCAATTTTGGGCTTGGAAGTTTAGGGTCTGAACTAGACCGGTCTGATTTTCGGTTCGAACATTAAAGGTGGTTTTAGGGAAAGCCTAGTTCGGGACGCTTTAAAAATATGGAAAAATATCTAAAAATCCCCTTTTAATATATATAAGAGAGTGGTGAAATCAATTTTACAAAATAAGGTTTGGAAGTGCAACATTTCGAAATAGTGACTAAAATGTAATTTTTGAAAAGTTCAGTGGTGACTGTTTTGTAAGGATTGTAACTTTGAATCTTTAAGGAGCTAATTTACCCAGGAAAGGGTTTCTCCAGATTTTTCTTAGATTTTAATGATTTAATTAATGTTAAATTAATTAAATGAAAAATGGAAAAACCATATTTTAGATTTTCATAACTAACTTTCTTAAAACTTTCTCATCTCATTTTCTCTCAAAATTCCCTCAGCCAAACACATTTCTACAGCAACATTTCTTTTGATTTTCCCACTAAATAATGAGGTTTCAATCATCAATTGATTCCTAATCCTTTCTACATCAAATCCTCTTGATTTGCTTATTGAATTTCCAAGGATTTTGGCTCTAATCAAGGAGAAATCTACATTTAGAGGTAAGGATGTTCTTCTCCTCTAAATACTCAGTTCTTTACTGAAATTCCCATGTTCTCAATCCTTAAATTAAATTTTATAAAAGGTTCCAAATCTTGAAGAAATTCGTGGTGATTGTTTGGGCTCTGTTTTGAGATGGTTTTTAATGTATTTTGGATGTTTAATGATGTGTAATTGAGGTTTAATCAATGCAATCCCGAATAGGTTGATTTTCCTAAGTTTTTGCTTGTGAAAATGGTGGTTTTTGGGGGTGATCTTGGTGTTCTGTTATAGCTGGAGGTATAAGGACGAGTTTAAGTTCTTTTTGGATGTTAATTGATGTTTAGGAATGTTTAGAGGTGATGGCTCTTGGCTAGGTAATGTTGTGGAAGAGTTTGGAAGTGATTTTGGTTGTGTTTGGTAGCCGAAATGTTAGATTTTGTTAGAGCAGTGGGTTTAGGTGTAATGGCTGAAGATTTCAATGCATGATGATGCATTAATCCTCTGCTTTGATGTGTTTAAAACAGGGGAGGCATCTTCGGATTCTTGTGGTGTTGATCCGGAGGCTTGAACGGCGTTTCGGCAAACTTGCGAAACGGAATTGGTGAGTGAAGTTGGGATTTCCTGCTTTGTAATGAATGTTTGAAGGTGTGGGAGCTTAGTTTAAGTCTAATCAACTTAACTAAGCTCAAGAGTAAGTTTTCGGGTAAACTCTCTCTCTTGATGAACCATGAGTTGGTTGGATGCAATGTATTTACTTTGCATGTTTAAATTCTGTTTTGAAAGCATGTTTTAGCATGATTAATGATGGTTTTGAAAGCCATGTGTTGAAGGATGCTCAAGGTAAGAGATCCTTGATTTGATATTAGTAAATGTGGTTTTGATGCATGGTGATGCATGATGGTTTAATGGCTTTGATTAATGCTTTAAAACAGTGGATTGTTGATGATAAATGATGTATATTGGCAAGTGATGTGTTGGTTTTAAAGTACTTGAATCGGATATAGTTAGCCGGCTATAGGATTGGGTGCACCGTGACTAAAGTCGCCTTGGATGTTGAGGGGTTGTAATTGTACCGTAAACTCCATCCAAGTACACTAACGAGATGTTTAAGATCACAATGGTGGTTAAAAGTCCATGTGTGGATCTTGTGTTGATTGTCCCGTGTTCTCGTTAGTGATGTTATACAACTACCGATGAGTGATGTTGAGGGGTTGTGATTGTACCGTTAAACTCTATCACGGGTGTTGAGGGGTTGTGATTGTACCGGTAAACTCCACCTTATGTGTTCGGTAGTGTGTATGAAGCGTATGGGACAACGTTTGTAATCCGCATATCCGATTGTGTTTTGTGTTGTAAAAGGTTATGGTTTATCACTTGGAAGCCAATATGACATGTTGATGTAAATGAAGCATGAGATGCTTGAGATGTATGCATTGATGCATGAATAATGAAGTTTATGTGTTTAAAGGCTTTATGGAAAGTATTATATAAAATGCATTATTGTGTTGTTTCTTTCGAGCATGCCTCACTAAGCATTTGTGCTTACGCTCTCTCTCTTGAACCAATCATGCAGATAATTGAGGTGTTTGAGGGCAGCAAGGAGGCTAAGAATCCAAGGGAAAGCTGAGCTCATGTATGGTGATGTTTTCACAACATTATTAGTTTTTTTATATTTGGCAATGGGAACCTAGGATGTGATTTGGGAGATGTTTTGGACTCCCTAGTTGTGGCATGATGCCTTAAATATTTTGGACTTGTAATGGGCCATTTTGGTGCTTGTTTTGATGCTTTGATGGTTGTTTGGTTTAGTTAATAGGATGCATGCCTATAGACTTGGGGATTTCCCTAATTGATGCTATGAATGTGTTTTAATGTTGCAAACATGTACCTTATATGCATGATGGCTTGTTGGCATGATTAGGAAGTCATTAGGATGTGTTTGAGTGGTTAAATGTATGTTAAACCAGCAAATTCTGCACTTTCTGGGCAATCCGTATCGGAACGGGCACTAGCGTTTCGAAACGGGGGCCTGTAATGGCCTTCGTGTATCGAAACGGGTAGAGGCCGTTCCGAAACGTTTTGGCCACTGCCAGGCCCTGTTTCGATACAGGTCTCGAAACGAACCCGCGTTTCGGAACGGTCAACCCCGTTCCGAAATAGATGACCGTTGGGCACTGATTTGAATGGTTTGAGGTTTGCAAGCTTTACATTTTAGTCCTGAATTTTGTATTTGCAAATGCTTGAGTTTGAGATGTCCGTTTAAGGTGAAATTTGACAGTAAAGCATGTAATATGATTAATTTGACATTGGTAACTTAAAAATCAGCTAAGTCCTTCATCTTTCCAGAAATTACAATTTGGTCCCTAACTTTTGTTTGTTGTGCAATTGAGTCCCTTATTGCTTTCCGATCGCTGTGCGTTTCAAGTATGTTTTTCTCTAGGGTACGCTTAAGGTTAATGTGCATCTAGTTAAGATTAAAAAGAAAAAAGGGTCGTTAATCAAGGTTGACTTTCGGGTTGACTTTGGTTTTCCCCGTGTAATCTTTGTAGTTCGGGTCAACCGTCTAGGCCGGGCTAAGGGGCTTACAAATTCCCTCTCATTTTAGCCAAACACCATTTTCTCTCATCTTTTCCAGAATTCTTTCTCCCAAAAAACCTCTCAACATTTTCTAAATCAATTTCAAGAGATCTTCCTTAATTCTTTAAGATTTTTGCAAGGAAAACTTGTCATCTATTGAAGGAAGCAAGGATTGGAGGTAAATCTCGTTCTTAACCTCTAATCTAAGTTCTTTATTGAAATTCCCAAGATATTTGGCTTTCTAATAACTGTTTCTGATTGAGTTTTCAAAATAGTTTTGATTTGAGATCAAAATCTTATGAAAATGTGGATGAAATCTTGATTTTCGGACTTGATGAGTTGGGCATTGTTTTGTGTTGATTCTAATTGATTTTTAAGTTGATTTATATGTTAAAATGATGTGTCAATAATATAGATCCCGAAATCCTTGAGATTCATGAGTTTCTTGGTGGTTTTAAGTGTGATTTAGGGGTGGAATGATGGAATCTTGATTGCTGCAGGTATAAGGATGTGTTAGGATGTTTATTAGATGTGTTTTGATGTTGTTAATGCTTTCGAAGTGTTGTATGATGGCTGGGCTTGGTTTAGAAGGCAATCGATTGAGTTTTCAGTTGTTTTGGAAGGGTATTTTGGTGTAGTTTGAGGGGGCAATGAGTTTATGAATTGTTGCTGGTGTTAGAATGCATTTTAATGCATTTAGATCTCTGTTTGATGATGTGAAAACAGGGGATCTTGATCCGGAAGCTAACGAGGTGATTTTGGAGGCTCCGGAGGTGTAATTTCTGTGTCGACGAACAAGGCTTCGCGTATCGGTGAGTGGAAATGCAATTTCCTGCTTTGTAACGCTTTGAGCATGCTCTTGGGAGCTTAGTGTAAGCTTGATACACTTAACTAAGCTCAAGTGTAAGTGTTTCGGTAATCCCTCTCTTGGAAATGTGCTAAGTTGGATGAAAATGCATTTGATGTGAGAGTGGATTTGTTTACTGTTTTTAAGCATGTTTAAGCATTGTTTAATGCTGGATTTTAATGTCATTATATTAAGGATGCACTAGGTAAGTGATCCTTGGTTTTCATAAGAGAATGCATATGATGTTAAGCATGTGTGCTTGTGGAAATGACATTGTGGTTATGCTTGAAAAACAATGGATTAATGTGGTTAAATGGTTATATTGCCAAGTGATGAAAATGGTTTTTGGTTACTTTAATCGGATACAGTTAGCCGGCTATAGGATTGGGTGCACCGTGAATAAAGTCGCCTTGGATGTTGAGGGGTTGTGATTGTTCTGTAATCTCCATCCAAGTACCCTAACGATTGAGGTTAAGATCACAACGGTGAATGGTTAGTACCGTGTGTGAGTCTTGTGTATTAGTCTCATACTCTCGTTAGTGGAATTATACAACTATCGATGAGTGATGTTGAGGGGTTGTGATTGTGCTATTGGTCTCCATCACAGGTGTTGAGGGGTTGTTATTGTGCCATTTATCTCCACCTTGTGTATTCCGGTAGTTTGTATGAAGCGTGAGGGACAACGCTTGTAGTCCGCGTATCCGATTGTGTCTTGTGTTCAAATGATTTGTGGACTATCACTTGAAAGCCAATATAATGTAAATGAATAAAGTTAAGCATGAGTTGCTTGTAAATGATGCAAGGGTGCATGAGATATATGTGTATGATGCAAGAATGCATGTGATGCTTGTTAAAGCATGAGCAAAGGTCTATTTGTTGTTGTATATTGATGCATATGAGCATGAGGTTTTAAAAGTGCATTGAAGTCTTGAGAATACATGTTTTATAAATGGCATGTGTTGTAAAGTGATGGTTTTGCAAAACATGAGTTATGCATTGATGAATGTTGTTTAGCGATCCTCATTAAGCTTATTGCTTACGCTATTTTGTTTCATCAATGCAGAGAATTGAACATTTGGAGGCAGCTCAAGAGCAAGAGGAATCCAAGGTTTTTGTCAAAGAAATGTATGTGGTTCACCCTTAGTGTAATAAGAGGCAATGGGTGGGAATTTATACTTTGGATTGTATGAGGTTGATTCTTTTGCTTTGAGCATGTTTGATTGCCTATACTTGTGTTGTAAATGGCCTTTGGAGTTTGGATTTTTGTTTATTTGGAGTTTTGACTTGTTTTGGTTTTGGCAAACTAAGGAGCATGCCTTTAGTGCCTTTGCTTATGTGTTGGTTGCTATGTTTAGGTTATAGCTTCGATATGATGATTGTTGATATGTATCCTTGATGTATGCATGATGTGGCATGTCTCGGGGTTGATTCGAGTGTGAAAAGTGTGAAAAACCAGCATTTTCTGCTGTCACAGTGCAGGGTGTATCGAAACACCCTTAATTGTTTCAAAACGGAGGCTTGTAATGGCCATAGCGTTTCAAAACAGCTGAAGGTGTTTCGGAACAGTTTGGCCACTGGAGAGACTTGTTTCGATACTGGTCTCGGAACACACCGGAGTACCGAAACGGTCAACACCGTTTCGATACGGGCGTTTTGATACGAGGGTTTGGTGTTCCGAAACGGATGACTGTTGGATGATGATTTTGAATTGTTTCAAGTTTCCATGTTTTACATTTTAGTCCTGAATGTTGTGGATGCAATTGATTGAGCTTGGAATGTCCTTTTTAGTTGAAATTTGACAGAGGAGCATGCAATATGACTAAATACTTAATGTTAAGCTTAAAATGTAACCCCCTTAACCCGGCCCAGACGGTTGAACCGAATTAAGAAGTTTACACGGGGAAAACCAAAGTCAACCCGAAAGTCAACCTTGATTAACGACCCTTTTTTTTCTTTTTAATCTTATGTAGATGCAAATTAACCCTAGGTGAACACTTGAGACAAACATATTCAAAAGCCACAACAATCAGATAACATTCAGGGACTCAATTGCACAACATACAAGTTTAGGGACCAAAATGCAAATCCTGAAAATTATAAGGACTTAACCAACTTTTGAGTTACCAATATGAAAGTAGTCATATTTCATGCTTCTCTGCAAAATTTCAACTCAAACGGACATCTCAAACTCATTCAATTGCATGAACCAAGTTCAGGACCAAAACGCAAAGGTTTCAAAACATATAACCGTCAATTTCAGTGCCCAACGGTCGGGTGTTTCGGAACAGGGATGATCCGTTCCGAAACGCAGGACCGTTCCGAAACCCGTTGCGCAACATGGCCTGGCAGTGGCAAAACTATTCCGGAACGGCTCTGCCCATTTCGAAACGCCTAGGCCATTTCAGGCCCTCTGTTCCGAAACGGTAGCACCTGTTCCGAAACAAGCTGCCCAGATTGCAGAATTTTTGCTGGTTTATTACACAATTGGCCCATCAAACGCATTCAAAAGACCCTCAAATTATACCAGCAAGTCATTATATACTTAAGGAACATAATGGCATCAACAATTCGTAAACATGGCATCAAACAAGGAAAGCCCGAATTCTATAGGCGTGCATCCTATATTGAAAACCATTCAAACACTAAAACACCAACAATCCTCATAAAGGCCAATTACAAGTTTCAACAATATCAAAAGCATAAAACCAACTTAAGGAGTCCAAAACATCTCCCAAAACAACAACACAGGTTCCCCATTGCCAAATGCCAAAAGCTAAACAAGTTATGAAAATATTCACCATACATGAGCTTAGTTCTTCACTTGGATTCTTGACCCCCTTGCTGCCCTTAAGCACTTCAATGCTCTGCATTATTGGTTTAAGAAAAGAGAGAGAGCGTAAGCACATAGCTTAGTGAGGAATGCTCATTTAAAACATCACAATAATGCATTTATAAAAACTCTTTTTCAAAACCTTTAGCTCAAACAACATTTCATCATGCACATATGTACATAAACCAAGCATTACATGCTTCAAACCATTATCATGTCATATTGGCTTTCAAGTGATAATCATAACCATGTTCCAAAACACAAACGACAATTACAACCAACAACAATCGGATACGCGGATTACAAGCGTTGTCCCTACGCTTCATACACACTACCAATATCAAGGTGGAGCATGGTACAATCACAACCCCTCAACACCCGTGATGGAGACTATGGTACAATCACAACCCCTCCACATCACTCATTGGTAGTTGTATAACATCACTAACGAGATCACGGGACATACAACACAAGATCCACACATGGACTTTAAACCACCATTGTGATCTTACCATACACAAGGTCCACACATGGAATTTTAACCACCATTTTGACCTTAAAACAAGAACCACCCATGGACTTTTAACCACCATGTTGTTCTTAACCATCTCGTTAGTGTACTTGGATGGAGCATGGTATAAATCACAACCCCTCAACATCCAAGGCGACTTTATTCACGGTGCACCCAATCCTATAGCCGGCTAACTATATCCGATTCAAGTACTTTTAGACAAACCACATCACTTGCCAATATACATCACTTAACAACATTAATCCACTATTTTAAAGCATTTAACAAAGCCATTATCATCATGCATCTCTTTGCATCAAAACCACATTTATCAATGTACAAAAACAAGGATCCCTTACCTAGAGCATCCTTCAACACATGGCTTATGAAACCAGCAATAAACATGCTAAAATATGCTTTCAAAAACAGAATTTAAACATGCAACAAATCCCTTTGCATTCAACCAACTCATGGCTCATCAACAAGAGAGTTTTTCCGAAAACTTACTCTTGAGCATAGCTAAGTTGTTTAGACTTAGACTAAGCTCCCAAAACCTTCAAACATTGGTTTCAAAGCTGAAAACCAAACTTCACTCACCGATTTCCGTTTCGCCACTTGCCGAAACACCAATCAAGCTTCCGGATCAACACCACAAGGATCCGAAGATGTCTCCCCTGTTTTAAACATATCAAAACAGTAGATTAATGCACCATCATGCATTAATATCCTCAACCAAGACACCTAAACTCGCTGCTCACATCAACACTCACATTTCGGCTACCAAACACAACCGAAATCACATCCAAACTTCTCTACAACACTACCCAGCCAAGATCCATCAAATCCAAACATTCATAAACCTCAATTAACATCCAAAAAGGATCTAAACACGTCCTTATACCTCCAGCTATAATAGAACATCAAGATCACCCCAAAAACCATCATAAACTCAAACAAAACTTAGGAAAATCAACCTATCCGGGATTGCATTGATTAAACCTCAATTTCTCATCAATTATACATCCAATTTACATTAAAAACACGCCTCAAAACAGTGCCCAACCATTTCATACGAATTTCATCAAAAACTAACCAAATCTTGCATTTTAAAGCCAAGACCAAGAACACAACTACAAAACCTTTATTAAAACACAAATCAAGGATTGAGAACTTGGGAATTTCAGTAAAGAACTGAGTATTTAGAGGAGAAGGACGTTCATACCTCTAAATGTGAGTTTCTCCCTTTTTGGAACCAAGATTCTTGAAAATCCAATAAGAAATTGCTAAGGCTTTGTTGTAGAAATGATTAGAGATCAAAAGGAAGTTGAAATATCATCTTTGAATGTCAAAATCAGAGGGAAATTTTTTGGAGAAAAGTGTTTGGGTTGAGAGAAAAGTTGAGAGAAAAGAAATGAAAATTTTTGAGAAAAGTTAGTTATGAGAGCAAAATATCTTTTTCCCTCCTTTTTCCTTTAATTAAAACCATTAAGAAAACCTTTAATATTAAGAAAAATCTGGAGAAACTCTTCTTGGGTAAATAGCTCCTTAAAGATTCAAAGTTTCAATCCTTTTTAAAACAGTCACCAAGTTTTCGAAAATTACATTTTAGTCACTAACCCAAAATGTCACACTTCCCAACCTCATTTTGTAAAATTGATTTCACCATTCTCTTATATATAATAAAAGAAGATTTTAAGATATTTTTTCCATATTTTTAATGCAACCCGAACTAGGCTTTCCTAAAATCACCCTATTATATTCGAACCGCAACCCGACCGATCCGGTCCAAACCCAAAACTTCTAAGCCCAAAATTGGGGTGTTACAACTCTCCCCCCCCCCCTTAAGAAATTTCGTCCTCGAAATTTACCTGAAGGAAAGAGGTACGGAAACTGCTTCAACATGTCATTCTTCCGTTCCCACGTGGCTTCTTCAACACCACGATGTTTCCACAACACCTTTACCAACTCAATGGTCTTGCCTCGAAGAACCTTACTATCCGAATCCAGAATCTTCACCGGTTCCTCATCATAGGTCAAATCCGGATTCAATTCCACTTCTTCCACAGGCATCACATGTGAAAGATCCGATCTATACTTCTGAAGCATAGAAACATGAAACACATCATGGATCTTCTCCAACTCTTGCGGTAACCTCAACTTGTACGCAACAGGACCCACACGCTCAACCACCTCGTATGGTCCAATGTACCTAGGGCTCAACTTACCCTTTCGGCCAAACCTCATCACCTTTTTCCAAGGCGAAACCTTCTAAAACACACGGTCACCCACCGCGTACTCAACCTCCTTACGCTTCAAATCCGCGTAAGACTTTTGCCGATCAGAAGCTGCCTTCAAACGCTCACAAATGAGCTTCACCTTCTCCGTGGTACCTTTCAACAAAGCTGGCATCGAAACCAACTTCTGACCCGTTTCAGCCCAACACAGAGGAGTCCTACACTTCCTCCCGTACAAAGCTTCATAAGGTGCCATTTGAATACTTGCCTGATAACTATTATTATAGGCAAACTCCACCAAAGGCAAATGTTTCTCCCAAGAGCCCTGGAACTCAATCACGCAGCACCTCAACATATCCTCCAAAACCTGAATAACACGCTCGGACTGACCATCCGACTGCGGATGATAAGATGTACTGAAATTCAGCCGTGTACCCAAAGCTTGATGCAAACACTGCCAGAAACGCGATGTAAACCTCGGGTCCCTATCCGACATAATCGACTTTGGCACACCATGCAGCCGCACAATCTCAGCAATGTACAGCTCCGCAAGCTTATCCAAAGTGTACGTAGTATGCACAGGCAGGAAATGCGCACACTTCGTCAGGCGATCCACAATCACCCACATCGAATTCTTCTTCGATGGCGACAAAGGCAAACCAGAAACAAAATCCATGGTAATCCTTTCCCACTTCCACTCCGGAATCCTCAACGGTTGCAACAACCCTGAAGGAAACTGATGCTCAGCCTTAACTCGCTGACATACCATGCACTTGCTCACAAACTCAGCAACATCTTTCTTTAAACCCACCCAATAGTACTCATCACGAAGATCACGATACATCTTAGTACTACTGGGGTGCATAGCAAAAGGACTACTATGCCCTTCAGTCAGAATAGCACGCCTCAACTCAGCATCATTGGGCACTACTATCCGACTCCCAAAGCACAACACTCCATCATCATTAAAACAGAAATCCGAAAGCCTATCCTCCGCAATATCCTGAACATGAGGCACCAAAGAATCATCCAACAACTGCTTTTCCTTAATCAACTGAACCATAGATGGTTTCACTTGCAATTCAGCCACAAGACCACCACCACGCGAAATACTCAAACTGGCAAACATAGCCCTCAGCTCAACAGCTACCTTCCTACTCAAGGCATCCGCTACAACATTAGCTTTACCCGGATGATACTCGATCGTCAAATCATAATCCTTGAGCAACTCCACCCAACGCCGCTGCCTAAGATTCAACTCATTCTGGGACATCAGATACTTCAAACTCTTGTGATCCGTGTACACAGTACACTTCTCACCATACAGATAATGTCTCTAGATTTTCAAAGCAAAAACCACCGCAGCCAACTCAATGTCATGCGTAGGATAGTTGCGCTCATGCACCTTCAACTGCCGTGAAACATAAGCCACCACCTTACCCTCCTGCATCAACACACATCCCAAACCAACATAGGACGCATCACTGTACACCACAAACTCTTTCCCTGATTCAGGTTGAACCAAGATAGGAGCTTGCGTCAAAGCGGCCTTAAGCTTCTCAAAAGCCTGCTGTCTCGCTTCCGTCCATTCATACTTAACATCCTTCTGCAACAACTTCGTCAAAGGTGCAGCAATCTTGGAAAACCCATCCACGAATCTCCGATAATATCCTGCCAAACCCAGGAAACTACGGACTTCATGAACAGACTTAGGAGGTTTCCAATTCATCACCGCCTCAATCTTCTGAAGATCAACACAAATCCTTTCAGCAGAAACCACATGACCAAGAAACACCACTTCTCTAAGCCAGAACTCACACTTGCTCAGCTTAGCATAAAGCTGATTCTCCAACAAAGCTTGCAGCACAATTCTCAGATGCCCTTCATGCTCCTCCTCAGTACGTGAGTACACGAGGATATCATCAATGAATACCACCACAAACTTATCCAGGTATTCATGAAACACACGATTCATCATGTCCATGAAAGCTGCAGGAGCATTCGTCAAACCAAACGGCATCACAAGGAACTCATAATGCCCATACCTCGTCCTGAAAGCTGTCTTTGGCACATCCACATCCTTCACCTTCAACTGATAATACCCTGACCTTAAGTCAATCTTAGAGAACACAGCTGCTCCCCCAAATTGATCAAAAAGATCATCAATTCTCGGCAATGGATACTGATTCTTGATAGTCAACTTATTAAGCTGACGGTAATCAATGCACATTCTCATAGTGCCATCCTTCTTCTTCACAAACAAGACCGGTGCACCCCAAGGTGACACACTCGGCCGAATGAAACCACGATCAAGCAACTCTTGCAGTTGCGTCTTCAACTCTTTCAACTCCTTAGGTGCCATTCGATAAGGAGTAATGGACACAGGAGTTGTGTTTTCATACAACTCAATCCCAAACTCCACTTCGCGATTAGGAGGCAATCCAGGCAACTCCTCCGGAAACACACCAGGAAACTCTCGCACAGTCCTGATATCTTGCACATGCAACTCCTTAGAGCTAGGATTCATCACAAAGGCTAGGTAAGCTTCACAACCTCGCCTCAACATCCGACTCGCCTCCAATGTAGACACCACATTCGCAAGAAACTTCACATTCTCACCAACCACAACAACCTCGTAATCATCCGCTAGCTTCAACGAAACTCGCTTATTTTCACAATCTACTACAGCTCGATGCTCAACAAGCCAATCCATACCAAGGATTACATCAAAACCATAGAAAGGCAACTCCATAAGATTAACATGAAAAACATGATCTTGCACAACCAAGGGACATCTTCTATAAAGCTTTCGAGTCACTACAGTCTCACCAAAAGAACTTGTGACACGCATACCAACATCCAAGGACTCAACAGGCAAACCAAGCAATTCAGCATGCTCATGCAATATGTATGAGTGCGTAGATCCAGAATCAATCAAGGAAAGTAATGACAAGGATTGCAAAGTGAAAGTACTTGCGATCACATCCGTGTCATTCCTCCCCTCCCTCTAAGCAAACACTCTAGCCTGGCCACCACCCTCAGGCTGAACAGCTACAACATGAGCCACATTCCTTCCACCATCCTCTCTACGCTGGAAGTTACCACGGCCGCGCCCACGACCTCTCTGTGGTGCAACAACTCCAGGAGCACGTCCTTGGCCACCACCGGCCAACAGAGGACACTCCCTCCTCATGTGATCCGCTGATCCACAGTTCCAACACGAGTTACCAGCCGCCACAACAGGAGCCTGAACCTCCCTCGCTGCTCGAGGACAATCACGCCTCAGATGTCCACGCGATCCACACGTCCAACATGTGTTTGAATCAACTCTTGCCTTATCCCCCTGAACAGGCGCACCTTGCCCTCCACCACCTCGCCTAGCTGAAGACTGATACTTCCGATCACGTCCCCTCTTGTTCCGTCCGCCTCCGGAACTATACTCAGCAACTCGTTTACCAGCACTAGGACCAGCACCTCTAGCAGACAAACTCAAATTCATCTCAATGTCCTTTGCTCTACTAACCAGCACATCAAAATCAGTGTACTCAGTAGCCAGCATATAAGTCTTTACATCCGTCACCAAACCATAACGGAACCGCTCACACCTCTCCCGCTCATCAGGAATAAGCTCAGGCGCGTATTGACCGAGTCGGACAAACTGAACCTCGTACTCAGCCACTGACATGCTCCCTTGAATAAGAGTCATGAATTCCCTCTTCTTTTCATCCAAGTACCTCACACCCAGATACCTTCTCTTGAAAATGTTTTGAAAGAACGTCTATGTCACATCAGCATCCTCCATTCCGGAGATAGTGGTTGTCCACCAAGTGTATGCATCGTCTTGCAACAATGATACCACACAGCCCAGCTTGTGCACATCAGAACAATTCATTTGTCCCAAGATTCTCTTGGTACTCTCCAACCAAGACTCAGAACCTTCAGCAGACAAACCCCTGAACTCAGTCCCTCCCAGACTGCGCAAACGCTCCAAAGGTAGTCTAACACCAGCATCACCTTGATGCCCAGCTCCTTGAGCTCCAGCTACCGCTGCTCGAAAAGCTCCAGCAATAGCTTGAATCAACACTGTCATGTCAGGAACAGCTTGTCCCTGACCAGCTTCAGGTCCAGCGACCCCAGCACTAGCTCCTTCGCCCCCAGCACCACCACCAGCTGGAGGAGGTAAATCCACCGCATTTTCAGCATTCTCTTCATTCTCATTTTGAGCCATAGCTCGCATATTACCCCTCGTTTCTCTACGAGGTCCCATTCACTAAACAATGCAATCACAATGTAATAAACAAAGTCAGGCTCAGCAAGGTAAGTAATCCAAGTACTCAAGCTCATTTCCAATTAAAAACAACTCATTTCATTAGCTTTGATTTGGCAATGGGTGGGACTGAGTTCAGAGGTTTGTCTGCTGAGGGTTCCGAATCTTGGTTGGAAAGTACCAAGAGGATATTGGGGCAAATGAACTGGAATGATGTGCAGAAGTTAGGTTGCGTGGTATCGCTGTTACATGATGATGCGTATACCTGGTGGACGACCACTGTCTCCGGAATGGAGGAAGCTGATGTGACTTGGACGTTCTTTTTGAACGCGTTCAAGCGAAAGTATCTGGGTGTGCGATACCTGGATGAGAAGAAAAGAGAATTCATGTCTCTTGTACAAGGAAGTATGACGGTGGCTGAGTACAAGATCCAGTTTGTTCGTCTCAATCAGTACGCACCTGAGCTTATCCCTGATGAGCGGGAGAGGTGTGAGCGTTTCCGATATGGTTTGGTGACGGACGTAAAGACCTTAATGCTTGCAGCTGAGTACATAGATTTTGATGTGCTGGTTAGTAGGGTGAAGGACATTAAGCAGAACCTGGGTTTGTCTTCCAGGAGTGCTGGTTCTGGCTCGGGCAAGAGAGCTGCTGAGTATAGTTCCGGTGGTGGACGGAACAAGAGAGGACGAGATAAGAGGTATCAGTCTTCTACTAGGCATGGTGGTGGAGGGCATGGTGCGCCTGTTCAGGGAGACAGGGTGAGAGCTGATCAAAACATGTGCTGGGCGTGTGGATCGCGTGGTCATTTGAGGCGTGACTGTCCTCGAGAAGCGAGAGAGGTTCAGGCTCCTGTAGCAGCAGCTGGTAATTCGTGCTGGAATTGTGGTTTGACAGACCACATGAAGAGAGAGTGTCCTTTGTTGGCCGGCGGTGGTCAGGGACGTGCTCCTGGTGTTGTTGCACCACAGAGAGGTCGTGGGCGCGGCCGTGGTAACTTCCAGCGCAGAGATGATGGTGGAAGGAATGTAGCACATGTGGTGGCTGTCCAACCTGAGGGTAGAGGCCAGGCTCGAGTGTATGCTCAGCGAGAGGGCAGGAATGACACGGATGTGATCGCAGATACCTTCACTTTGCAATCCTTGTCATTACATATTGCGTGAAATGCTCAATTGCTTGGTTTACCTGTTTAGTCTTTGGATGTTGGTATGCGTGTAACTAGTTCCTTTGGTGAGACCGTTGTGACGCGGAAGTTGTATAGAAGATGTCCCTTGGTTGTGCAAAACCATGTTTTTTTATGTTGATCACATGGAATTGCCATTCTATGGTTTTGATGTAATCCTTGGTATGGATTGGCTAGTTGAACATCGAGCTGTGGTGGATTTTGAGAACAAGTGAGTTTCGTTGAAGCTTGCGGATGATTATGAGGTAGTGGTGGTTGGTGAGAATGTGAAGTTTCTTGCCAATGTGGTGTCTACATTGGAAGCAAGTCGGATGCTGAGGCAAGGTTGTGAAGCCTACCTAGCCTTTGTGATGAATCCTAGCTCTAAGGAGTTACGAGTCCAAGATATCAGAACTGTGCGAGAGTTTCTTGGGGTGTTTCCGGAGGAGTTGCCTGGGTTGCCTCCTAATCGATAAGTGGAGTTTGGAATTGAGCTGTATGAAAACACAACTCCAGTGTCCATTACTCCTTATCGAATGGCACCTAAGGAGTTGAAGGAGCTGAAGACGCAACTTCAGGAGTTGCTTGATCGTGGTTTCATTCGGCCGAGTGTGTCACCTTGGGGTGCGCCAGTCTTGTTTGTGAAGAAAAAGGATGGCACTATGAGAATGTGCATCAATTATCGTCAGCTGAACAAGTTGACTATCAAGAATCGGTATCCATTGCCGAGGATTGATGATCTTTTTGATCAATTTAGGGGAGCGGCTGTGTTCTCTAAAATTGACTTAAGGTCAGGTTATTACCAGTTGAAGGTGAAGGATATGGATGTGCCAAAGACAGCCTTCAGAACGAGGTATGGGCATTATGAGTTCCTTGTGATGCCGTTTGGTTTGACGAATGCTCTTGCAGCTTTTATGGACATGATGAATAGAGTGTTCCATGAATATTTGGACAAGTTTGTTGTGGTGTTCATTGATGATATTCCTGTGTACTCTCGTACTGAGGAAGAGCATGAGGGGCATTTAAGGATTGTGTTGCAGGCTTTGTTGGAGAATCAGCATTATGCTAAGCTAAGCAAGTGTGAATTCTGGCTTAGGGAGGTGGTGTTCCTTGGTCATGTGGTTTCTGCTGAGGGGAATTCGTGTTGATCCTCAGAAGATTGGGGTAGTGATGAATTGGAAGCCTCCTAAGTCTGTTCATGAAGTCCATAGTTTCCTTGGTTTGGCAGGATACTACCGGAGGTTCGTGGGTGGATTTTCGAAGATTGCTGCACCTTTGACGAAGTTGTTGCAGAAGGATGTTAAGTATGAGTGGACGGAAGCGAGACAGCAGGCTTTTGAGAAGCTTAAGGCAGCTCTGACGCAAGCTCCTATCTTGGTTCAACCTGAATCAGGGAAAGAGTTTGTGGTGTACAGTGACGCATCCTACGTTGGTTTGGGGTGTGTGTTGATGCAAGAAGCTAAGTTGGTGGCTTATGCATCACGCCAGTTGAAGGTGCATGAGCGCAACTATCCTACGCTTGACATTGAGTTGGTTGCGGTGGTTTTTGCTTTGAAATTTGGAGACATTACCTATATGGTGAGGAGTGTACTGTGTACACGGATCACAAAAGTTTGAAGTATCTGATGTCTCAGAAGGAGTTGAATCTTAGGCAACGACGTTGGGTGGAGTTGCTTAAAGATTACGATCTGACGATCGAGTACCATCCGGGAAAAGCTAATGTTGTAGCAGATGCCTTGAGTAGGAAGGTGGCAGTGGAGTTGATGGCTATGTTTGCCAGTTTGAGTATTTCGCGAGATGGCGGTCTTGTGGCTGAATTGCAAGTGAAACCATCCTTGGTTCAGTTGATAAAGGATAAGCAGCTGTTGGATGATTCCTTGGTGCCACATGTTCAGGATATTGCTGAGGATAGGCCATCGGATTTCTGTTTTAATGATGATGGAGTTCTATGTTTTGGGAGTCGGATAGTAGTGCCCAATGATGTTGAGTTGAGGCGTGTTATTCTGACTAAAGCTAATAGTAGTCCTTTTGCTATGCACCCTGGTAGTACTAAGATGTATCGTGATCTTAGAGATGAGTACTATTGGGTGGGATTAAAGAAAGATGTTGCGGAGTATGTGAGCAATTGCATGGTTTGTCAGTGAATTAAAGCTGAGCATCAGTTTCCTTCTGGGTTGTTGCAACCGTTGAGGATTCCTGAGTGGAAGTGGGAAAGGATTACCATGGACTTTGTGTCTGGTTTGCCTTTGTCGCCAACAAAGAAGAATTCAGTATGGGTGATTGTGGATCGCCTTACGAAGTGTGCTCATTTCTTACCTGTGCATACTACGTACACTTTAGACAAGCTTGCAGAGTTGTACATTGCTGAGATTGTGCGGCTGCATGGTGTGCCAAAGTCTATAGTTTCGGATAGAGATCCGAGGTTTACATCGCGTTTCTGGGAATGTTTGCATCAAGCTTTGGGTACACGGCTGAATTTCAGTACTTCTTATCATCCACAGTCGGATGGACAGTCTGAGCGTGTTATCCAAGTGCTGGAGGATATGTTGAGGTGCTGTGTGATTGAGTTTCAGGGCTCTTGGGAGAAGCATTTGCCTTTGGTTGAGTTTGCTTATAACAATAGCTACCAGGCAAGTATTCAAATGGCAGCTTATGAAGCCTTGTACGGGAGGAAGTGCAGAACTCCTCTTTGTTGGGCTGAAATAGGTCAGAAGTTGGTTTCAATGCCAGCTTTGTTGAAAGGAACCACCAAGAAGGTGAAGCTCATTTGTGAGCGATTGAAGGCAGCTTCTGATCGACAGAAGTCTTACGCGGATTTGAAGCGTAAGGAGATTGAGTATGCGGTAGGTGACCATGTGTTTTTGAAGGTTTCGCCTTGGAGGAAGGTGATGAGGTTTGGTCGAAAGGGTAAGTTGAGCCCTAGGTACATTGGACCATACGAGGTGATTGAACGTGTGGGTCCTGTTGCGTACAAGTTGAGATTGCCGCAAGTGTTGCAAAAGATTCATGATGTGTTTCATGTCTCTATGCTTCGGAGGTATAGATCGGATCCTTTGCATGTTATGCATGTAGAGGAGGTGGAATTGAATCCAGATTTGAACTATGATGAGGAGCCGGTGGAAATTTTGGATTCAAACAGTAAGGTTCTTCGAGGCAAGACCATTGATTTGGTAAAGGTGTTGTGGAAGCATCGTGGTGTTGAGGAAGCCACGTAGGAAAGAAAGGATGACATGAAGAAGCAGTTTTCGTACCTCTTTCCTCAAGGTAAATTTCAAGGACGAAATTTCTTAAGGGGGGAGAGTTGTAACACCCCAATTTTGGGCTTGGAAGTTTAGGGTCTGAACTAGACCGGTCTGATTTTCGGTTCGAACATTAAAGGTGGTTTTAGGGAAAGCCTAGTTCGGGACGCTTTAAAAATATGGAAAAATATCTAAAAATCCTCTTTTAATATATATAAGAGAGTGGTGAAATCAATTTTACAAAATAAGGTTTGGAAGTGCAACATTTCGAAATAGTGACTAAAATGTAATTTTTGAAAAGTTCAGTGGTGACTGTTTTGTAAGGATTGTAACTTTGAATCTTTAAGGAGATAATTTACCCAGGAAAGGGTTTCTCCAGATTTTTCTTAGATTTTAATGATTTAATTAATGTTAAATTAATTAAATGAAAAATGGAAAAACCATATTTTAGATTTTCATAACTAACTTTCTTAAAACTTTCTCATCTCATTTTCTCTCAAAATTCCCTCAGCCAAACACATTTCTACAGCAACATTTCTTTTGATTTTCCCACTAAATAATGAGGTTTCAATCATCAATTGATTCCTAATCCTTTCTACATCAAATCCTCTTGATTTGCTTATTGAATTTTCAAGGATTTTGGCTCTAATCAAGGAGAAATCTACATTTAGAGGTAAGGATGTTCTTCTCCTCTAAATACTCAGTTCTTTACTGAAATTCCCATGTTCTCAATCCTTAAATTAAATTTTATAAAAGGTTCCAAATCTTGAAGAAATTCGTGGTGATTGTTTGGGCTCTGTTTTGAGATGGTTTTTAATGTATTTTGGATGTTTAATGATGTGTAATTGAGGTTTAATCAATGCAATCCCGAATAGGTTGATTTTCCTAAGTTTTTGCTTGTGAAAATGGTGGTTTTTGGGGGTGATCTTGGTGTTCTGTTATAGCTGGAGGTATAAGGACGAGTTTAAGTTCTTTTTGGATGTTAATTGATGTTTAGGAATGTTTAGAGGTGATGGATCTTGGCTAGGTAATGTTGTGGAAGAGTTTGGAAGTGATTTTGGTTGTGTTTGGTAGCCGAAATGTTAGATTTTGTTAGAGCAGCGGGTTTAGGTGTAATGGCTGAAGATTTCAATGCATGATGATGCATTAATCCTCTGCTTTGATGTGTTTAAAACAGGGGAGGCATCTTCGGATTCTTGTGGTGTTGATCCGGAGGCTTGAACGGCGTTTCGGCAAACTTGCGAAACGGAATTGGTGAGTGAAGTTGGGATTTCCTGCTTTGTAATGAGTGTTTGAAGGTGTGGGAGCTTAGTTTAAGTCTAATCAACTTAACTAAGCTCAAGAGTAAGTTTTCGGGTAAACTCTCTCTCTTGATGAACCATGAGTTGGTTGGATGCAATGTATTTACTTTGCATGTTTAAATTCTGTTTTGAAAGCATGTTTTAGCATGATTAATGATGGTTTTGAAAGCCATGTGTTGAAGGATGCTCAAGGTAAGAGATCCTTGATTTGATATTAGTAAATGTGGTTTTGATGCATGGTGATGCATGATGGTTTAATGGCTTTGATTAATGCTTTAAAACAGTGGATTGTTGATGATAAATGATGTATATTGGCAAGTGATGTGTTGGTTTTAAAGTACTTGAATCGGATATAGTTAGCCGGCTATAGGATTGGGTGCACCGTGACTAAAGTCGCCTTGGATGTTGAGGGGTTGTAATTGTACCGTAAACTCCATCCAAGTACACTAACGAGATGTTTAAGATCACAATGGTGGTTAAAAGTCCATGTGTGGATCTTGTGTTGAGTGTCCCGTGTTCTCGTTAGTGATGTTATACAACTACCGATGAGTGATGTTGAGGGGTTGTGATTGTACCGTTAAACTCCATAACGGGTGTTGAGGGGTTGTGATTGTACCGGTAAACTCCACCTTATGTGTTCGGTAGTGTGTATGAAGCGTATGGGACAACGTTTGTAATCCGCATATCCGATTGTGTTTTGTGTTGTAAAAGGTTATGGTTTATCACTTGGAAGCCAATATGACATGTTGATGTAAATGAAGCATGAGATGCTTGAGATGTATGCATTGATGCATGAATAATGAAGTTTATGTGTTTAAAGGCTTTGTGGAAAGTATTATATAAAATGCATTATTGTGTTGTTTCTTTCGAGCATGCCTCACTAAGCATTTGTGCTTACACTCTCTCTCTTGAACCAATCATGCAGATAATTGAGGTGTTTGAGGGCAGCAAGGAGGCTAAGAATCCAAGGGAAAGCTGAGCTCATGTATGGTGATGTTTTCACAACATTATTAGTTTTTTTATATTTGGCAATGGGAACCTAGGATGTGATTTGGGAGATGTTTTGGACTCCCTAGTTGTGGCATGATGCCTTAAATATTTTGGACTTGTAATGGGCCATTTTGGTGCTTGTTTTGATGCTTTGATAGTTGTTTGGTTTGGTTAATAGGATGCATGCCTATAGACTTGGGGATTTCCCTAATTGATGCTATGAATGTGTTTTAATGTTGCAAACATGTACCTTATATGCATGATGGCTTGTTGGCATGATTAGGAAGTCATTAGGATGTGTTTGAGTGGTTAAATGTATGTTAAACCAGCAAATTCTGCACTTTCTGGGCAATCCGTATCGGAACGGGCACTAGCGTTTCGAAACGGGGGCCTGTAATGGCCTTCGTGTATCGAAACGGGTAGAGGCCGTTCCGAAACGTTTTGGCCACTGCCAGGCCCTGTTTCGATACAGGTCTCGAAACGAACCCGCGTTTCGGAACGGTCAACCCCGTTCCGAAATAGATGACCGTTGGGCACAGATTTGAATGGTTTGAGGTTTGCAAGCTTTACATTTTAGTCCTGAATTTTGTATTTGCAAATGCTTGAGTTTGAGATGTCTGTTTAAGGTGAAATTTGACAGTAAAGCATGTAATATGATTAATTTGACATTGGTAACTTAAAAATCAGCTAAGTCCTTCATCTTTCCAGAAATTACAATTTGGTCCCTAACTTTTGTTTGTTGTGCAATTGAGTCCCTTATTGCTTTTCGATCGCTGTGCGTTTCAAGTATGTTTTTCTTTAGGGTACGCTTAAGGTTAATGTGCATCTAGTTAAGATTAAAAAGAAAAAAGGGTCGTTAATCAAGGTTGACTTTCGGGTTGACTTTGGTTTTCCCCGTGTAATCTTTGTAGTTCGGGTCAATCGTCTAGGCCGGGCTAAGGGGCTTACAAATTCCCTCTCATTTTAGCCAAACACCATTTTCTCTCATCTTTTCCAGAATTCTTTCTCCCAAAAAACCTCTCAACATTTTCTAAATCAATTTCAAGAGATCTTCTTAATTCTTTAAGATTTTTGCAAGGAAAACTTGTCATCTATTGAAGGAAGCAAGGATTGGAGGTAAATCTCGTTCTTAACCTCTAATCTAAGTTCTTTATTGAAATTCCCAAGATATTTGGCTTTCTAATAACTGTTTCTGATTGAGTTTTCAAAATAGTTTTGATTTGAGATCAAAATCTTATGAAAATGTGGATGAAATCTTGATTTTCGGACTTGATGAGTTGGGCATTGTTTTGTGTTGATTCTAATTGATTTTTAAGTTGATTTATATGTTAAAATGATGTGTCAATAATATAGATCCCGAAATCCTTGAGATTCATGAGTTTCTTGGTGGTTTTAAGTGTGATTTAGGGGTGGAATGATGGAAACTTGATTGCTGCAGGTATAAGGATGTGTTAGGATGTTTATTAGATGTGTTTTGATGTTGTTAATGCTTTCGAAGTGTTGTATGATGGCTGGGCTTGGTTTAGAAGGCAATCGATTGAGTTTTCAGTTGTTTTGGAAGGGTATTTTGGTGTAGTTTGAGGGGGCAATGAGTTTATGAATTGTTGCTGGTGTTAGAATGCATTTTAATGCATTTAGATCTCTGTTTGATGATGTGAAAACAGGGGATCTTGATCCGGAAGCTAACGAGGTGATTTTGGAGGCTCCGGAGGTGTAATTTCTGTGTCGACGAACAAGGCTTCGCGTATCGGTGAGTGGAAATGCAATTTCCTGCTTTGTAACGCTTTGAGCATGCTCTTGGGAGCTTAGTGTAAGCTTGATACACTTAACTAAGCTCAAGTGTAAGTGTTTCGGTAATCCCTCTCTTGGAAATGTGCTAAGTTGGATGAAAATGCATTTGATGTGAGAGTGGATTTGTTTACTGTTTTTAAGCATGTTTAAGCATTGTTTAATGCTGGATTTTAATGTCATTATATTAAGGATGCACTAGGTAAGTGATCCTTGGTTTTCATAAGAGAATGCATATGATGTTAAGCATGTGTGCTTGTGGAAATGACATTGTGGTTATGCTTGAAAAACAATGGATTAATGTGGTTAAATGGTTATATTGCCAAGTGATGAAAATGGTTTTTGGTTACTTTAATCGGATACAATTAGCCGGCTATAGGATTGGGTGCACCGTGAATAAAGTCGCCTTGGATGTTGAGGGGTTGTGATTGTTCCGTAATCTCCATCCAAGTACCCTAACGATTGAGGTTAAGATCACAACGGTGAATGGTTAGTACCGTGTGTGAGTCTTGTGTATTAGTCTCATACTCTCGTTAGTGGAATTATACAACTACCGATGAGTGATGTTGAGGGGTTGTGATTGTGCTATTGGTCTCCATCACGGGTGTTGAGGGGTTGTTATTGTGCCATTTATCTCCACCTTGTGTATTCCGGTAGTTTGTATGAAGCGTGAGGGACAACGCTTGTAGTCCGCGTATCCGATTGTGTCTTGTGTTCAAATGATTTGTGGACTATCACTTGAAAGCCAATATAATGTAAATGAATAAAGTTAAGCATGAGTTGCTTGTAAATGATGCAAGGGTGCATGAGATATATGTGTATGATGCAAGAATGCATGTGATGCTTGTTAAAGCGTGAGCAAAGGTCTATTTGTTGTTGTATATTGATGCATATGAGCATGAGGTTTTAAAAGTGCATTGAAGTCTTGAGAATACATGTTTTATAAATGGCATGTGTTGTAAAGTGATGGTTTTGCAAAACATGAGTTATGCATTGATGAATGTTGTTTAGCGATCCTCATTAAGCTTATTGCTTACGCTATTTTGTTTCATCAATGCAGAGAATTGAACATTTGGAGGCAGCTCAAGAGCAAGAGGAATCCAAGGTTTTTGTCAAAGAAATGTATGTGGTTCACCCTTAGTGTAATAAGAGGCAATGGGTGGGAATTTATACTTTGGATTGTATGAGGTTGATTCTTTTGCTTTGAGCATGTTTGATTGCCTATACTTGTGTTGTAAATGGCCTTTGGAGTTTGGATTTTTGTTTATTTGGAGTTTTGACTTGTTTTGGTTTTGGCAAACTAAGGAGCATGCCTTTAGTGCCTTTGCTTATGTGTTGGTTGCTATGTTTAGGTTATAGCTTCGATATGATGATTGTTGATATGTATCCTTGATGTATGCATGATGTGGCATGTCTCGGGGTTGATTCGAGTGTGAAAAGTGTGAAAAACCAGCATTTTCTGCTGTCACAGTGCAGGGTGTATCGAAACACCCTTAATTGTTTCAAAACGGAGGCTTGTAATGGCCATAGCGTTTCAAAACAGCTTAAGGTGTTTCGGAACAGTTTGGCCACTAGAGAGACTTGTTTCGATACTGGTCTCGGAACACACCGGAGTACCGAAACGGTCAACACGGTTTCGATACGGGCGTTTTGATACGAGGGTTTGGTGTTCCGAAACGGATGACTATTGGATGATGATTTTGAATTGTTTCAAGTTTCCATGTTTTACATTTTAGTCCTGAATGTTCTGGATGCAATTGATTGAGCTTGGAATGTCCTTTTTAGTTGAAATTTGACAGAGGAGAATGCAATATGACTAAATACTTAATGTTAAGCTTAAAATGTAACCCCCTTAACCCGGCCCAGACGGTTGAACCGAATTAAGAAGTTTACACGGGGAAAACCAAAGTCAACCCGAAAGTCAACCTTGATTAACGACCCTTTTTTTCTTTTTAATCTTATGTAGATGCAAATTAACCCTAGGTGAACACTTGAGACAAACATATTCAAAAGCCACAACAATCGGATAACATTCAGGGACTCAATTGCACAACATACAAGTTTAGGGACCAAAATGCAAATCCTGAAAATTATAAGGACTTAACCAACTTTTGAGTTACCAATATGAAAGTAGTCATATTTCATGCTTCTCTGCAAAATTTCAACTGAAACGGACATCTCAAACTCATTCAATTGCATGAACCAAGTTCAGGACCAAAACGCAAAGGTTTCAAAACATATAACCGTCAATTTCAGTGCCCAACGGTCGGGTGTTTCGGAACAGGGATGATCCGTTCCGAAATGCGGGACCGTTCCGAAACCCGTTGCGCAACATGGCCTGGCAGTGGCAAAACTATTCCGGAACGGCTCTGCCCATTTCGAAACGCCTAGGCTATTTCAGGCCCTCTGTTCCGAAACGGTAGCACCTGTTCCGAAACAAGCTGCCCAGATTGCAGAATTTTTGCTGGTTTATTACACAATTGGCCCATCAAACGCATTCAAAAGACCCTCAAATTATACCAGCAAGTCATTATATACTTAAGGAACATAATGGCATCAACAATTCGTAAACATGGCATCAAACAAGGAAAGCCCGAATTCTATAGGCGTGCATCCTATATTGAAAACCATTCAAACACTAAAACACCAACAATCCTCATAAAGGCCAATTACAAGTTTCAACAATATCAAAAGCATAAAACCAACTTAAGGAGTCCAAAACATCTCCCAAAACAACAACATAGGTTCCCCATTGCCAAATGCCAAAAGCTAAACAAGTTATGAAAATATTCACCATACATGAGCTTAGTTCTTCACTTGGATTCTTGACCCCCTTGCTGCCCTTAAGCACTTCAATGCTCTGCATTATTGGTTTAAGAAAAGAGAGAGAGCGTAAGCACATAGCTTAGTGAGGAATGCTCATTTAAAACATCACAATAATGCATTTATAAAAACTCTTTTTCAAAACCTTTAGCTCAAACAACATTTCATCATGCACATATGTACATAAACCAAGCATTACATGCTTCAAACCATTATCATGTCATATTGGCTTTCAAGTGATAATCATAACCATGTTCCAAAACACAAATGACAATTACAACCAACAACAATCGGATACGCAGATTACAAGCGTTGTCCCTACGCTTCATACACACTACCAATATCAAGGTGGAGCATGGTACAATCACAACCCCTCAACACCCGTGATGGAGACTATGGTACAATCACAACCCCTCCACATCACTCATTGGTAGTTGTATAACTTCACTAACGAGATCACGGGACATACAACACAAGATCCACACATGGACTTTAAACCACCATTGTGATCTTACCATACACAAGGTCCACACATGGAATTTTAACCACCATTTTGACCTTAAAACAAGAACCACCCATGGACTTTTAACCACCATGTTGTTCTTAACCATCTCGTTAGTGTACTTGGATGGAGCATGGTACAATCACAACCCCTCAACATCCAAGGCGACTTTATTCACGGTGCACCCAATCCTATAGCCGGCTAACTATATCCGATTCAAGTACTTTTAGACAAACCACATCACTTGCCAATATACATCACTTAACAACATTAATCCACTGTTTTAAAGCATTTAACAAAGCCATTATCATCATGCATCTCTTTGCATCAAAACCACATTTATCAATGTACAAAAACAAGGATCCCTTACCTAGAGCATCCTTCAACACATGGCTTATGAAACCAGCAATAAACATGCTAAAATATGCTTTCAAAAACAGAATTTAAACATGCAACAAATCCCTTTGCATTCAACCAACTCATGGCTCATCAACAAGAGAGTTTTTCCGAAAACTTACTCTTGAGCATAGCTAAGTTGTTTAGACTTAGACTAAGCTCCCAAAACCTTCAAACATTGGTTTCAAAGCTGAAAACCAAACTTCACTCACCGATTTCCGTTTCGCCACTTGCCGAAACACCAATCAAGCTTCCGGATCAACACCACAAGGATCCGAAGATGTCTCCCCTGTTTTAAACATATCAAAACAGTAGATTAATGCACCATCATGCATTAATATCCTCAACCAAGACACCTAAACTCGCTGCTCACATCAACACTCACATTTCGGCTACCAAACACAACCGAAATCACATCCAAACATCTCTACAACACTACCCAGCCAAGATCCATCAAATCCAAACATTCATAAACCTCAATTAACATCCAAAAAGGATCTAAACACGTCCTTATACCTCCAGCTATAACAGAACATCAAGATCACCCCAAAAACCATCATAAACTCAAACAAAACTTAGGAAAATCAACCTATCCGGGATTGCATTGATTAAACCTCAATTTCTCATCAATTATACATCCAATTTACATTAAAAACACACCTCAAAACAGTGTTCAACCATTTCATACGAATTTCATCAAAAACTAACCAAATCATGCATTTTAAAGCCAAGACCAAGAACACAACTACAAAACCTTTATTAAAACACAAATCAAGGATTGAGAACTTGGGAATTTCAGTAAAGAACTGAGTATTTAGAGGAGAAGGACGTTCATACCTCTAAATGTGAGTTTCTCCCTTTTTGGAACCAAGATTCTTGAAAATCCAATAAGAAATTGCTAAGGCTTTGTTGTAGAAATGATTAGAGATCAAAAGGAAGTTGAAATCTCATCTTTGAATGTCAAAATCAGAGGGAAATTTTCTGGAGAAAAGTGTTTGGGTTGAGAGAAAAGTTGAGAGAAAAGAAATGAAAATTTTTGAGAAAAGTTAGTTATGAGAGCAAAATATCTTTTTCCCTCCTTTTTCCTTTAATTAAAACCATTAAGAAAACCTTTAATATTAAGAAAAATCTGGAGAAACTCTTCTTGGGTAAATAGCTCCTTAAAGATTCAAAGTTTCAATCCTTTTTAAAATAGTCACCAAGTTTTCGAAAATTACATTTTAGTCACTAACCCAAAATGTCACACTTCCCAACCTCATTTTGTAAAATTGATTTCACCATTCTCTTATATATAATAAAAGAATATTTTAAGATATTTTTTCCATATTTTTAATGCAACCCGAACTAGGCTTTCCTAAAATCACCCTATTATATTCGAACCGCAACCCGACCGATCCGATCTAAACCCAAAACTTCTAAGCCCAAAATTGGGGTGTTACAACTCTCCCCCCCCCCTTAAGAAATTTCGTCCTCGAAATTTACCTGAAGGAAAGAGGTACGGAAACTGCTTCAACATGTCATTCTTCCGTTCCCACGTGGCTTCTTCAACACCACGATGTTTCCACAACACCTTTACCAACTCAATGGTCTTGCCTCGAAGAACCTTACTATCCGAATCCAGAATCTTCACCGGTTCCTCATCATAGGTCAAATCCGGATTCAATTCCACTTCTTCCACAGGCATCACATGTGAAAGATCCGATCTATACTTCCGAAGCATAGAAACATGAAACACATCATGGATCTTCTCCAACTCTTGCGGTAACCTCAACTTGTACGCAACAGGACCCACACGCTCAACCACCTCGTATGGTCCAATGTACCTAGGGCTCAACTTACCCTTTCGGCCAAACCTCATCACCTTTTTCCAAGGCGAAACCTTCAAAAACACACGGTCACCCACCGCGTACTCAACCTCCTTACGCTTCAAATCCGCGTAAGACTTTTGCCGATCAGAAGCTGCCTTCAAACGCTCACAAATGAGCTTCACCTTCTCCGTGGTACCTTTCAACAAAGCTGGCATCGAAACCAACTTCTGACCCGTTTCAGCCCAACACAGAGGAGTCCTACACTTCCTCCCGTACAAAGCTTCATAAGGTGCCATTTGAATACTTGCCTGATAACTATTATTATAGACAAACTCCACCAAAGGCAAATGTTTCTCCCAAGAGCCCTGGAACTCAATCACGCAGCACCTCAACATATCCTCCAAAACCTGGATAACACGCTCGGACTGACCATCCGACTGCGGATGATAAGATGTACTGAAATTCAGCCGTGTACCCAAAGCTTGATGCAAACACTGCCAGAAACGCGATGTAAACCTCGGGTCCCTATCCGACACAATCGACTTTGGCACACCATGCAGCCGCACAATCTCAGCAATGTACAGCTCCGCAAGCTTATCCAAAGTGTACGTAGTATGCACAGGCAGGAAATGCGCACACTTCGTCAGGCGATCCACAATCACCCACATCGAATTCTTCTTCGATGGCGACAAAGGCAAACCAGAAACAAAATCCATGGTAATCCTTTCCCACTTCCACTCCGGAATCCTCAACGGTTGCAACAACCCTGAAGGAAACTGATGCTCAGCCTTAACTCGCTGACATACCATGCACTTGCTCACAAACTCAGCAACATCTTTCTTTAAACCCACCCAATAGTACTCATCACGAAGATCACGATACATCTTAGTACTACTGGGGTGCATAGCAAAAGGACTACTATGCCCTTCAGTCAGAATAGCACGCCTCAACTCAGCATCATTGGGCACTACTATCCGACTCCCAAAGCACAACACTCCATCATCATTAAAACAGAAATCCGAAAGCCTATCCTCCGCAATATCCTGAACATGAGGCACCAAAGAATCATCCAACAACTGCTTTTCCTTAATCAACTGAACCATAGATGGTTTCACTTGCAATTCAGCCACAAGACCACCACCACGCGAAATACTCAAACTGGCAAACATAACCCTCAGCTCAACAGCTACCTTCCTACTCAAGGCATCCGCTACAACATTAGCTTTACCCGGATGATACTCGATCGTCAAATCATAATCCTTGAGCAACTCCACCCAACGCCGCTGCCTAAGATTCAACTCCTTCTGGGACATCAGATACTTCAAACTCTTGTGATCCGTGTACACAGTACACTTCTCACCATACAGATAATGTCTCCAGATTTTCAAAGCAAAAACCACCGCAGCCAACTCAATGTCATGCGTAGGATAATTGCGCTCATGCACCTTCAACTGTCGTGAAACATAAGCCACCACCTTACCCTCCTGCATCAACACACATCCCAAACCAACATAGGACGCATCACTGTACACCACAAACTCTTTCCCTGATTCAGGTTGAACCAAGATAGGAGCTTGCGTCAAAGCGGCCTTAAGCTTCTCAAAAGCCTGCTGTCTCGCTTCCGTCCATTCATACTTAACATCCTTCTGCAACAACTTCGTCAAAGGTGCAGCAATCTTGGAAAACCCATCCACGAATCTCCGATAATATCCTGCCAAACCCAGGAAACTACGGACTTCATGAACAGACTTAGGAGGTTTCCAATTCATCACCGCCTCAATCTTCTGAAGATCAACACAAATCCTTTCAGCAGAAACCACATGACCAAGAAACACCACTTCTCTAAGCCAGAACTCACACTTGCTCAGCTTAGCATAAAGCTGATTCTCCAACAAAGCTTGCAACACAATTCTCAGATGCCCTTCATGCTCCTCCTCAGTACGTGAGTACACGAGGATATCATCAATGAATACCACCACAAACTTATCCAGGTATTCATGAAACACACGATTCATCATGTCCATGAAAGCTGCAGGAGCATTCGTCAAACCAAACGGCATCACAAGGAACTCATAATGCCCATACCTCGTCCTGAAAGCTGTCTTTGGCACATCCACATCCTTCACCTTCAACTGATAATACCCTGACCTTAAGTCAATCTTAGAGAACACAGCTGCTCTGTAACGCCCCGGTTTTGGGCTTAGAAGTTTTGGGCGTTGACCGGTTTGGTCAAAGTCCTGTTCGAATCTTAAGAGGTTAAATTAGGAAAGCCTAGTTCGGGTTGCATTAAAAATATGGAAAAATGTTCTAAAATCATCTTTTAATATAATTAGATGAACTGTGAAATCAATTTTGGAAAATGAGTTTTGGAAGGTTGATATTTTGGCTAGTGACCAAAATGTAATTTTCGCAAGTTTGGTGGCTGTTTTATAAAGAGTTGAAACTTTGAATCTTTAAGGAGCTATTAATCCAAAAGTGATTTCTCCAGATTTTTCCAAGATATTTTAAGTCTAAATTCTGATTTTAAAGGTTATTAAAATTGGAGGGAAGCCATTTTGGCTATTTTAGATTTTATAACCAACTTTTCCAATTTTCTTTCTCTCATTTTCTCTCCAACCAAACATTACCTTTTCCAGAGAATTTGATCTGATTTCTTCACCTAAATTCCTCCTTTCAACTCTCAATTGATAGCAAATCATTGTGTCTTCAAAATCTCTTCCATTGCTACAAGTTTCATCAAGGTTTTTCATTCCAAAAAGTGGAGAATCACAAGTTTGGAGGTAAGAACGCCCTTCTCCTCTAAACTATCAGTTCTTTACTGAAATTCCCAAGTTCTCAACTCTTAATTGATGTTTAATTAAAGGTTTTAAAGTGTTGAAATGAATCTTGGCTTATTATGCAAGATTTTGATGATTTTTGATGATTTTCGTTAGATCTGAGTAATCTGTGATTTAAGAGATGTTTTTGATGTTAAATGATCTCTAAATTGATAAGGAAATGAGTTTTGATCAATGCAATCCCGGATAGGTTGAGTTTCCTAAGTTTAGCTTGTGTTTTAAGGTAGTTTTTGAGGTGATCTTGTGGATCTGTTGTTGCTGGAGGTATAAGGATGTTAATAGGTTGTTTTTAGATGTTGTATGGTGTTGATGGATGTTAGGTTTTGCTGGTTTATGGCTGGGCTTTGTTTAGAAGTGGTTTGGATGCAATTTCGGTGGTGTTTGGTGGCCGAAATTGGTGTTTGAATGAGAGCAGCGAGTTGAGTGCTTTCATTGAAGCTTTTGATGCTTGATGATGCATTAAAACTCTGCTTTAATGTGTTTGATCAGGGGAGGCATCTTTGGATCCAAGAGTTGTTGATCCGGAAGCTTGAATTTGTGCTTCGGCAAGTGGCGAAGTGGAATCGGTGAGTGAAAATGGGTTTTCGGCTTTAAAACCAATGTCTTGGGAGCTTAGTTTAAGTCTAAACAACTTTGCTAAGCTCGAGCGTAAGTTTTCGGAATTTCTCTCTAGTGGTGGCCATGATTTTGTTGTGATGTGAAATGATAATTTGCATGTTTTACATACTGTTTTGGAAGCATGTTTTAGCATGGTTTTTGCTGTTGATGTAAGCCATATGTTGAAGGTAACTCTAGGTAGGAGTTCCTTGCTTTTGTACATTGAAATGATGTGGTTTAATGCTTTTAAATGCATGATGAATATGGCTTGGTTTGATGCTTTAAAACAGTGATGTAAGTAATGAGAATGATGTATATTGGCAAGTGATGTTTTTTTAAAATGTTAAGGTCACTAAGGTGGTTAAAAGTCCTTGAGTGAGCCTTGTTACTTATGAACATCAAGGTGGTTAAAAGTCCTTGGATGGTTCATGTTGTGGACACTAAGGTGGTTAAAAATCCTTAGGTGATCCTTCTCTATGGTGTTTAAAAGTCCATAGGCCAAGGTGTTTAAAAGTCCTTGGGATCAAGGTGTTTAAAAGTCCTTGATGTGATTCCTTCATGGTGTTTAAAAGTCCATGGCCAAGGTGTTTAAAAGTCCTTGGGATCAAGGTGTTTAAAAGTCCTTGATGTGATTCCTTCATGGTGTTTAAAAGTCCATGGCCAAGGTGTTTAAAAGTCCTTGGGAAAGTTGTTGAACTTGTTTTAAGAAATGAAATGTTTCACTTGAGCCAATATGACATGTTAAGAATATTGAGAAGCATGAGATGCTTGTTTTAATGTTTATGTTGAAGCATGAGATTGCTTGTTAAGAATGCTTTTGAGCATGTGAAAAGGTTGATTTAAAGCATGTTTTGTAAATGTTTTGAATTGCATTATTGAATGGTTTTTAAGAGCTTTCCTCACTAAGCTTTTGCTTACGCTCTCTTCGTTTTCTTAATTCAATAATGCAGAGCATTAGAGTACCTTGAGGGCAGCAAGAAAGGGCAAGCAATCAAGTTCAAGTGAAGCTCATTGTATGAAGGTTTTATAAGTACATTTTAGCTTTTGTGTGATTTGGCAATGGGGGACCAATGTGTATGTTTTGGGAGGTGTTGGAGACTCCCTAAGTATGTTAAATGTTGATGTGTTTGCTGGCTTTTGAGTTGGAACCATATATGCTTGTTTTGGAAGTTTGGTGTTGAATAGCTAGCTTGTGTAGGAAGCATGCCTATAGAATTTGGGGCTTTTTGCATATGAAGATGTTTGGATGAATTGATGATGCTAATATGTTGTTTATATGTTGAATTGCATGTTGGCAAAGTTTGGTAGCGTTTGGAGCATGATTGGTTGTGTAATTGCATGTTTAAAGTTGTGTTTTGGAGTAATCTGGGCAGGGTGTTTCGGAACAGCACCTACCGTTTCGGAACGGGTGCCTTAATCGTGCCCAGGCGTCCGAAACGGGAAGGGCCGTTCCGAAACGGAAAAGCCTCTGCCAGACCCCCGTTTCGAAACATGCTATGCCTGTTTCGGAACGGCCCCGCGTTTCGGAACGGGCTGTCTCCCGTTTCGGAACGGTCGACCGTTGGGGGCTGACATTGGCAGTTATGTGTTTTGGATAGTTTGCGTTTTGGTCCTGAAACTTGTTTGTGCAATTGTATGAGTTTGGGAAGTCCTTTTGAGCTGAAATTTCACAGGGAAGCATGAAACCTGATTAATTTCAAGTTGGTAACTTCAATTTGGTTTAAGTCCTTTAATTTATCAGAAATTACAATTTGGTCCCTAAAGTTGTAATTTGCTCATTTGAGTCCCTGTTTGATCTCTGATGATTGTGATCTTTTGGTATGATGTTTGTGTGATCACAATTAAGTTCTAAGTGCATTTAGATAAGGTTAAAAAGAAAAAAAAAGGGTCGTTAATCAAGGTTGACTTTCGGGTTGACTTTGGTTTTCCCCGTGTGACTTTCTTAATTCGGGTCAACCGTCTAGGCCGGGTTAAGGGGGTTACATTTGGTGGTATCAGAGCTGAGTTTTCGAGTAATTGGGAATGTTTGTATGCATGATTGAAGCATGATTGCCTTGTATGCTTGTTGTCTGAAAGCATGTTCAGTGGCTTGAAGTGTTGATGCAATTGAGTTGTATGTTGTGATGTTCCATGCTGAGGGTACCCATTGCCAAACAAAAGCTAAAGGAAAGATGTTGTTTTGAAATGAAATTGAGCTTGAATACTTGGATTGCTTACCTTGCTGGGCCTGATTTTGTTTTATTTGTGTTGTGATTGCATGGTAAAAGTATGGCACCACGTAGAGAGTTAAGGAGTAACGTGAGAGCTACGGCTCCTAATGAGAACGAGAATGAGGAGAGTGCGGTTCTACCTCCTCCACCTGGTGGTGGTGGAGCTGAGGGAGGTGGAGCTGAAGCAGCGGCTGATGCTGGAACTGCAGGACCTGAGGCTGGTCAGGGGCAAGCTATGCCTGACATGACGATGTTGGTACAAGCTATTGCGGGTGCTTTTCGAGCAGCAGTAGCTGGAGCTCAGGGAGCTGGGCATCAGGGAGATGCTGGAGTCAGATTGCCTTTGGAGCGTCTGCGCAGTCTTGGAGGGACTGAGTTTAGAGGTTTATCAGCTGAGAGTTCTGAGGCTTGGCTGGAAAGTACCAAGCGTATCTTGGGTCAGATGAGTTGCACGGATGTGCAAAAGCTGGGTTGTGTTGTGTCCTTGCTGCAGGACGATGCTTATACATGGTGGACGACTACCATTGCTGGAATGGCTGAAGCTGATGTTACCTGGACACTCTTTCAGAATGTGTTTAAAAGAAGATATCTGGGGGTGAGATATCTGGATGAGAAAAAGCGGGAATTCATGTTTCTTACCCAAGGGAGCATGAGTGTAGCTGAGTACGAGGTACAGTTTGTACGGCTCAGTCAGTATGCACCGGAGCTGATACCTGATGAGAGGGCTAGGTGCGAGAGGTTTCGTTACGGTCTTGTAACGGAGGTTAAGATGTATTTGTTGGCCACCGAGTATGTTGATTTTGATGTGTTGGTGGGCCGAGCAAAGGATGTTGAGATGAACCTGAGTTTGTCTGCTAAGAGTGCTGGCAAGCGAGTTGCTGAGTATAGTTTCAGAGGTGGACGGAACAAGAGGGGACGAGATCAGAAGTATCAGTCCTCAACCAGGAGAGGTGGTGGTGTGCCTGTTAAAGGAGGCAATGCTAGAGCTGATCCTAGTGCTTGTTGGATCTGTGGTTCCCGTGGTCACTTGAAGCGTGATTGTCCTCGTGCTGAGAGAGTGGCACAAGCTCCTGTTGCGGCTGCTGGTAACGGGTGCTGGAATTGTGGTTCTGCAGACCACATCAGACGAGATTGTCCGAGGATGGCTGGTGAGCGGGTGCGTGCTCCTGTTGTTGCTGCACCGCAGAGAGGTCGTGGGCGCGGCCGTGGTAATTTCCAGAGGAGAGAGGAAGGTGGCCGAGGGGTAGCTCATGTTGTAGCTATTCAGCCTGAAGGTGGAGGCCAAGCGAGGGTGTATGCTCAGAGAGAGGGCAGGAATGATGCAGATGTGATTGCAGGTACCTTTACTTTGCAGTCCTTGTCATTGCTTTCTTTGATTGATTCTGGATCTACGCATTCATATATTCTTCGTGAGCATGCTGAATTGCTTGGTTTGCCTGTTGAGTCTTTGGATGTTGGTGTTCGGGTCACTAGTTCTTTTGGTGAGACTGTTGTGACTCGAAAGTTGTATAGAAGGTGTCCTTTGGTTGTTCAAGAGCATGTCTTTCATGTTGATCTTATGGAGTTGCCCTTCTATGGTTTTGATGTGATCCTTGGTATGGATTGGCTTGCTGAGCATCGTGCTGTTGTGGATTGTGAGAATAAGCGTGTTTCGCTTAAGCTTGCGGATGATTATGAAGTTGTGGTGGTTGGTGAGAATGTGAAGTTTCTTGCCAATGTTGTGTCTTCTTTGGAGGCGAGCAGGATCCTGAGGCAAGGTTGCGAAGCCTATCTAGCTTTTGTGATGAATCCTAGCACTAAGGATTTGAGGGTGCAAGATATCAGGGTTGTAAAGGAGTTTCCTGGTGTTTTTCCTGAGGAGTTGCCTGGTTTACCTCCTAACCGCGAGGTGGAGTTTGGAATTGAGCTGTATGAGAATACAACTCCTATGTCCATTACTCCCTATAGAATGGCACCTAAGGAGCTGAAGGAGCTGAAGACGCAGTTGCAGGAGTTGCTTGATCGTGGTTTCATCCGGCCGAGTGTGTCGCCTTGGGGTGCTCCTGTCTTGTTTGTGAAGAAGAAGGATGGCACTATGAGAATGTGCATTGATTACCGTCAGCTGAACAAGTTGACTATCAAGAATCGATATCCTTTGCCGAGGATTGATGATCTCTTTGATCAATTTCGGGGAGCTGCTGTGTTCTCTAAGATTGACTTGAGGTCAGGGTATTATCAGTTGAAGGTGAAAGATGTGGATGTGCCTAAGACAGCTTTCAGGACAAGGTATGGGCATTATGAGTTCCTTGTGATGCCGTTTGGGTTGACAAATGCTCCTGCTGCTTTCATGGACATGATGAATCGTGTGTTTCATGAATACCTGGACAAGTTTGTTGTGGTGTTCATTAATGATATCCTCGTGTACTCGCGTACTGAGGAGGAGCATGAAGAGCATTTGAGGATTGTTTTGCAAGCTTTGTTGGAGAATCAGCTTTATGCTAAGCTGAGCAAGTGTGAGTTCTGGTTAAGAGAGGTGGTTTTTCTTGGGCATGTGGTCTCAGCTGAGGGGATTCGTGTTGATCCTCAGAAGATTGAGGCGGTGATGAGCTGAAAGGTTCCTAAGTCTGTTCATGAGGTCCGTAGTTTCCTTGGTTTGGCGGGATACTACCGAAGGTTTGTGGATGGGTTTTCCAAGATTGCTGCTCCTTTGACGAAGCTGTTGCAGAAGGATGTTAGGTATGAGTGGTCAGAAGCGAGACAGCAGGCTTTTGAGAAGCTGAAGGCGGCTTTGACGCAAGCTCCTATCTTGATTCAGCCTGAATCAGGGAAAGAGTTTGTGGTTTACAGTGATGCATCCTATGTTGGTTTGGGGTGTGTGCTAATGCAGGAGGGTAAGGTGGTGGCTTATGCATCGCGGCAGTTGAAAGTGCATGAGCGCAATTACCCTACGCACGATATTGAGCTGGCTGCAGTGGTTTTTGCTCTGAAGATCTGGAGGCATTATCTGTATGGTGAGAAGTGTACTGTGTACACGGATCACAAGAGTTTGAGGTATCTGATGTCTCAGAAGGAGTTGAATCTTAGGCAGCGGCGTTGGTTGGAGTTGCTCAAGGATTATGATCTGACGATTGAGTATCATCCTGGAAAGGCTAATGTTGTTGCTGATGCCTTGAGTAGGAAGGTAGCTGTTGAGTTGAGAGCCATGTTTGCTAGCTTGAGCATATCGCGTGATGGTGGTCTTGTAGCTGAGTTACAAGTGAAGCCATCTTTGGTTCAGTTGATCAAGGATAAGCAGTTGTTGGATGATTCCTTGGTGTCTCATGTTCAGGATATCGCGGAGGGTAGACCTTCGGATTTCTGTTTCAATGATGATGGTGTGTTGTGTTTTGGTAGTCGGATAGTTGTGCCCAATGATGCTGAGTTGAGGCGTGCTATTCTGACTGAAGGTCATAGTAGTCCTTTTGCTATGCACCCTGGTAGTACTAAGATGTATCGTGATCTTCGTGATGAGTACTATTGGGTTGGTTTGAAGAAGGACGTTGCGGAGTTCGTGAGCAAGTGTTTGGTGTGTCAGCGAGTTAAGGCTGAGCATCAGTTTCCTTCTGGTTTGTTGCAACCGTTGAAAATCCCTGAGTGGAAGTGGGAGAGGGTTACCATGGATTTTGTATCTGGTTTGCCTTTGTCTCCATCGAAGAAGAATTCGGTCTGGGTGGTTGTGGATCGCCTGACGAAGTGTGCACATTTCTTGCCTGTGCATACTACGTTTTCTTTGGATAAGCTGGCAGAGCTGTACATTGCTGAGGTTGTGCGGTTGCATGGTGTGCCTAAGTCGATTGTGTCGGATAGGGATCCGAGGTTCACATCGCGGTTTTGGCAGTGTTTGCATCAAGCTCTGGGTACAAGGTTGCATTTCAGTACATCCTATCATCCTCAGTCGGATGGTCAGTCTGAGCGAGTTATCCAGGTTTTGGAGGATATGTTGAGATGCTGCGTGATTGAGTTCCAAGGTTCTTGGGAGAAGCATCTGCCTTTGGTTGAATTTGCTTATAACAACAGTTATCAGGCGAGCATACAGATGGCACCTTATGAGGCTCTGTATGGGAGGAAGTGTAGGACTCCTCTTTGTTGGGCTGAAACTGGTCAAAAGTTGGTTTCGATGACGGCTTTGTTGAAAGGGACCACAGAGAAGGTGAAGCTCATTTGTGAACGGTTAAAGGCTGCTTCTGATCGGCAGAAGTCTTACGCGGATTTGAAGCGTAAGGAGATAGAGTATGCGGTGGGTGACCGTGTGTTCTTGAAGGTTTCGCCTTGGAAGAAGGTGATGCGGTTTGGTCGGAAGGGCAAGTTGAGCCCTAGATACATTGGACCATATGAGGTGGTTGAGCGTGTGGGTCCTGTTGCGTATCGGTTGAGGTTACCTCAGGAGTTGGAGAAGATTCATAATGTGTTCCATGTTTCTATGCTCCGGAAGTATAGATCTGATCCTTCGCATGTGATGCCTGTGGAGGAGGTGGTTTTGAATCCGGATTTGACCTATGATGAGGAACCGGTGAAGGTTCTGGATTCGGATAGCAAGGTTCTTCGTGGCAAGACCATTGAGTTGGTGAAGGTGCTGTGGAAGCATCGCGGTGTTGAGGAAGCCACGTGGGAGCGGAAGGAAGATATGCTGAAGCAGTTTCCTTATCTCTTTCCTTCAGGTAAATTTCGAGGACGAAATTTCTTAAGGGGGGGAGAGTTGTAACGCCCCGGTTTTGGGCTTAGAAGTTTTGGGCGTTGACCGGTTTGGTCAAAGTCCTGTTCGAATCTTAAGAGGTTAAATTAGGAAAGCCTAGTTCGGGTTGCATTAAAAATATGGAAAAATGTTCTAAAATCATCTTTTAATATAATTAGATGAACTGTGAAATCAATTTTGGAAAATGAGTTTTGGAAGGTTGATATTTTGGCTAGTGACCAAAATGTAATTTTCGCAAGTTTGGTGGCTATTTTATAAAGAGTTGAAACTTTGAATCTTTAAGGAGCTATTAATCCAAAAGTGATTTCTCCAGATTTTTCCAAGATATTTTAAGTCTAAATTCTGATTTTAAAGGTTATTAAAATTGGAGGGAAGACATTTTGGCTATTTTAGATTTTATAACCAACTTTTCCAATTTTCTTTCTCTCATTTTCTCTCCAACCAAACATTACCTTTTCCAGAGAATTTGATCTGATTTCTTCACCTAAATTCCTCCTTTCAACTCTCAATTGATAGCAAATCATTGTGTCTTCAAAATCTCTTCCATTGCTACAAGTTTCATCAAGGTTTTTCATTCCAAAAAGTGGAGAATCACAAGTTTGGAGGTAAGAACGCCCTTCTCCTCTAAACTATCAGTTCTTTACTGAAATTCCCAAGTTCTCAACTCTTAATTGATGTTTAATTAAAGGTTTTAAAGTGTTGAAATGAATCTTGGCTTATTATGCAAGATTTTGATGATTTTTGATGATTTTCGTTAGATCTGAGTAATCTGTGATTTAAGAGATGTTTTTGATGTTAAATGATCTCTAAATTGATAAGGAAATGAGTTTTGATCAATGCAATCCCGGATAGGTTGAGTTTCCTAAGTTTAGCTTGTGTTTTAAGGTAGTTTTTGAGGTGATCTTGTGGATCTGTTGTTGCTGGAGGTATAAGGATGTTAATAGGTTGTTTTTAGATGTTGTATGGTGTTGATGGATGTTAGGTTTTGCTGGTTTATGGCTGGGCTTTGTTTAGAAGTGGTTTGGATGCAATTTCGGTGGTGTTTGGTGGCCGAAATTGGTGTTTGAATGAGAGCAGCGAGTTGAGTGCTTTCATTGAAGCTTTTGATGCTTGATGATGCATTAAAACTCTGCTTTAATGTGTTTGATCAGGGGAGGCATCTTTGGATCCAAGAGTTGTTGATCCGGAAGCTTGAATTTGTGCTTCGGCAAGTGGCGAAGTGGAATCGGTGAGTGAAAATGGGTTTTCGGCTTTAAAACCAATGTCTTGGGAGCTTAGTTTAAGTCTAAACAACTTTGCTAAGCTCGAGCGTAAGTTTTCGGAATTTCTCTCTAGTGGTGGCCATGATTTTGTTGTGATGCGAAATGATAATTTGCATGTTTTACATACTGTTTTGGAAGCATGTTTTAGCATGGTTTTTGCTGTTGATGTAAGCCATATGTTGAAGGTAACTCTAGGTAGGAGTTCCTTGCTTTTGTACATTGAAATGATGTGGTTTAATGCTTTTAAATGCATGATGAATATGGCTTGGTTTGATGCTTTAAAACAGTGATGTAAGTAATGAGAATGATGTATATTGGCAAGTGATGTTTTTTTAAAATGTTAAGGTCACTAAGGTGGTTAAAAGTCCTTGAGTGAGCCTTGTTACTTATGAACATCAAGGTGGTTAAAAGTCCTTGGATGGTTCATGTTGTGGACACTAAGGTGGTTAAAAGTCCTTAGGTGATCCTTCTCTATGGTGTTTAAAAGTCCATAGGCCAAGGTGTTTAAAAGTCCTTGGGATCAAGGTGTTTAAAAGTCCTTGATGTGATTCCTTCATGGTGTTTAAAAGTCCATGGCCAAGGTGTTTAAAAGTCCTTGGGATCAAGGTGTTTAAAAGTCCTTGATGTGATTCCTTCATGGTGTTTAAAAGTCCATGGCCAAGGTGTTTAAAAGTCCTTGGGAAAGTTGTTGAACTTGTTTTAAGAAATGAAATGTTTCACTTGAGCCAATATGACATGTTAAGAATATTGAGAAGCATGAGATGCTTGTTTTAATGTTTATGTTGAAGCATGAGATTGCTTGTTAAGAATGCTTTTGAGCATGTGAAAAGGTTGATTTAAAGCATGTTTTGTAAATGTTTTGAATTGCATTATTGAATGGTTTTTAAGAGCTTTCCTCACTAAGCTTTTGCTTACGCTCTCTTCGTTTTCTTAATTCAATAATGCAGAGCATTAGAGTACCTTGAGGGCAGCAAGAAAGGGCAAGCAATCAAGTTCAAGTGAAGCTCATTGTATGAAGGTTTTATAAGTACATTTTAGCTTTTGTGTGATTTGGCAATGGGGGACCAATGTGTATGTTTTGGGAGGTGTTGGAGACTCCCTAAGTATGTTAAATGTTGATGTGTTTGCTGGCTTTTGAGTTGGAACCATATATGCTTGTTTTGGAAGTTTGGTGTTGAATAGCTAGCTTGTGTAGGAAGCATGCCTATAGAATTTGGGGCTTTTTGCATATGAAGATGTTTGGATGAATTGATGATGCTAATATGTTGTTTATATGTTGAATTGCATGTTGGCAAAGTTTGGTAGCGTTTGGAGCATGATTGGTTGTGTAATTGCATGTTTAAAGTTGTGTTTTGGAGTAATCTGGGCAGGGTGTTTCGGAACAGCACCTACCGTTTCGGAACGGGTGCCTTAATCGTGCCCAGGCGTCCGAAACGGGAAGGGCCGTTCCGAAACGGAAAAGCCTCTGCCAGACCCCCGTTTCGAAACATGCTATGCCTGTTTCGGAACGGCCCCGCGTTTTGGAACGGGCTGTCTCCCGTTTCGGAACGGTCGACCGTTGGGGGCTGACATTGGCAGTTATGTGTTTTGGATAGTTTGCGTTTTGGTCCTGAAACTTGTTTGTGCAATTGTATGAGTTTGGGAAGTCCTTTTGAGCTGAAATTTCACAGGGAAGCATGAAACCTGATTAATTTCAAGTTGGTAACTTCAATTTGGTTTAAGTCCTTTAATTTATCAGAAATTACAATTTGGTCCCTAAAGTTGTAATTTGCTCATTTGAGTCCCTGTTTGATCTCTGATGATTGTGATCTTTTGGTATGATGTTTGTGTGATCACAATTAAGTTATAAGTGCATTTAGATAAGGTTAAAAAGAAAAAAAAGGGTCGTTAATCAAGGTTGACTTTCGGGTTGACTTTGGTTTTCCCCGTGTGACTTTCTTAATTCGGGTCAACCGTCTAGGCCGGGTTAAGGGGGTTACATGCTCCCCCAAATTGATCAAAAAGATCATCAATTCTCGGCAATGGATATTGATTCTTGATAGTCAACTTATTAAGCTGACGGTAATCAATGCACATTCTCATAGTGCCATCCTTCTTCTTCACAAACAAGACCGGTGCACCCCAAGGTGACACACTCGGCCGAATGAAACCACGATCAAGCAACTCTTGCAGTTGCGTCTTCAACTCTTTCAACTCCTTAGGTGCCATTCGATAAGGAGTAATGGACACAGGAGTTGTGTTTTCATACAACTCAATCCCAAACTCCACTTCGCGATTAGGAGGCAATCCAGGCAACTCCTCCGGAAACACACCAGGAAACTCTCGCACAGTCCTGATATCTTGCACATGCAACTCCTTAGAGCTAGGATTCATCACAAAGGCTAGGTAAGCTTCACAACCTCGCCTCAACATCCGACTCGCCTCCAATGTAGACACCACATTCGCAAGAAACTTCACATTCTCACCAACCACAACAACCTCGTAATCATCCGCTAGCTTCAACGAAACTCGCTTATTTTCACAATCTACTATAGCTCGATGCTCAACAAGCCAATCCATACCAAGGATTACATCAAAACCATAGAAAGGCAACTCCATAAGATCAACATGAAAAACATGATCTTGCACAACCAAGGGACATCTTCTATAAAGCTTTCGAGTCACTACAGTCTCACCAAAAGAACTTGTGACACGCATACCAACATCCAAGGACTCAACAGGCAAACCAAGCAATTCAGCATGCTCACGCAATATGTATGAGTGCGTAGATCCAGAATCAATCAAGGAAAGTAATGACAAGGATTGCAAAGTGAAAGTACTTGCGATCACATCCGTGTCATTCCTCCCCTCCCTCTGAGCAAACACTCTAGCCTGGCCACCACCCTCAGGCTGAACAGCTACAACATGAGCCACATTCCTTCCACCATCCTCTCTACGCTGGAAGTTACCACGGCCGCGCCCACGACCTCTCTGTGGTGCAACAACTCCAGGAGCACGTCCTTGGCCACCACCGGCCAACAGAGGACACTCCCTCCTCATGTGATCCGCTGATCCACAGTTCCAACACGAGTTACCAGCCGCCACAACAGGAGCCTGAACCTCCCTCGCTGCTCGAGGACAATCACGCCTCAGATGTCCACGCGATCCACACGTCCAACATGTGTTTGGATCAACTCTTGCCTTATCCCCCTGAACAGGCGCACCTTGCCCTCCACCACCTCGCCTAGCAGAAGACTGATACTTCCGATCACGTCCCCTCTTGTTCCGTCCGCCTCCGGAACTATACTCAGCAACTCGTTTACCAGCACTAGGACCAGCACCTCTAGCAGACAAACTCAAATTCATCTCAATGTCCTTTGCTCTACCAACCATCACATCAAAATCAGTGTACTCAGTAGCCAGCATATAAGTCTTTACATCCGTCACCAAACCATAACGGAACCGCTCACACCTCTCCCGCTCATCAGGAATAAGCTCAGGCGCGTATTGACCGAGTCGGACAAACTGAACCTCGTACTCAGCCACTGACATGCTCCCTTGAATAAGAGTCATGAATTCCCTCTTCTTTTCATCCAAGTACCTCACACCCAGATACCTTCTCTTGAAAATGTTTTGAAAGAACGTCCATGTCACATCAGCATCCTCCATTCCGGAGATAGTGGTTGTCCACCAAGTGTATGCATCGTCTTGCAACAATGATACCACACAGCACAGCTTGTGCACATCAGAACAATTCATTTGTCCCAAGATTCTCTTGGTACTCTCCAACCAAGACTCAGAACCTTCAGCAGACAAACCCCTGAACTCAGTCCCTCCCAAACTGCGCAAACGCTCCAAAGGTAGTCTAACACCAGCATCACCTTGATGCCCAGCTCCTTGAGCTCCAGCTACCGCTGCTCGAAAAGCTCCAGCAATAGCTTGAATCAACACTGTCATGTCAGGAACAGCTTGTCCCTGACCAGCTTCAGGTCCAGCGACCCCAGCACCAGCTCCTTCGCCCCCAGCACCACCACCAGGTGGAGGAGGTAAATCCACCGCATTTTCAGCATTCTCTTCATTCTCATTTTGAGCCATAGCTCGCATATTACCCCTCGTTTCTCTGCGAGGTCCCATTCACTAAACAATGCAATCACAATGTAATAAACAAAGTCAGGCTCAGCAAGGTAAGTAATCCAAGTACTCAAGCTCATTTCCAATTAAAAACAACTCATTTCATTAGCTTTGATTTGGCAATGGGTCCCTCTAACATGCTTCACCATAGCATACATCACAATTGTATCACACTTACAATTCACACAACATGCTTTCATTAAACAAGCATACAAAGCATACATACATTCACCACCCACATAACCATTCCCAATTACTCGAGAACTCAGCTCTGATACCACCAAATGTAACCCCCTTAACCCGGCCCAGGCGGTTGAACCGAATTAAGAAGTTTACACGGGGAAAACCAAAGTCAACCCGAAAGTCAACCTTGATTAACGACCCTTTTTTTTCTTTTTAATCTTATCTAGATGAAAATTAACCCTAGGTGAACACTTGAGACAAACATATTCAAAAGCCACAACAATCGGATAACATTCAGGGACTCTATTGCACAACATACAAGTTTAGGGACCAAAATGCAAATCCTAAAAATTATAAGGACTTAACCAACTTTTGAGTTACCAATATGAAATTAGTCATATTTCATGCTTTTCTGCCAAATTTCAACTCAAACGGACATCTCAAACTCATTCAATTGCATGAACCAAGTTCAGGACCAAAACGCAAAGGTTTCAAAACATATAACCGTCAATTTCAGTGCCCAACGGTCGGGTGTTTCGGAACAGGGATGATCCGTTCCGAAACGCGGGACCGTTCCGAAACCCGTTGCGCAACATGGCCTGGCAGTGGCAAAACTGTTCCGGAACGGCTCTGCCCGTTTCGAAACGCCTAGGCCATTTCAGGCCCTCTGTTCCGAAACGGTAGCACCTGTTCCGAAACAGGCTGCCCAGATTGTAGAATTTTTGCTGGTTTATTACACAATTGGCCCATCAAACGCATTCAAAAGACCCTCAAATTATACCAGCAAGTCATTATATACTTAAAGAACATAATGGCATCAACAATTCGTAAACATGGCATCAAACAAGGAAAGCCCCAATTCTATAGGCATGCATCCTATATTGAAAATCATTCAAACACTAAAACACCAACAATCCTCATAAAGGCCAATTACAAGTTTCAACAATATCAAAAGCATATAACCAACTTAAGGAGTCCAAAACATCTCCCAAAACAACAACATAGGTTCCCCATTGCCAAATGCCAAAAGCTAAACAAGTTATGAAAATATTCACCATACATGAGCTTAGTTCTTCACTTGGATTCTTGACCCCCTTGCTGCCCTTAAGCACTTCAATGCTCTGCATTATTGGTTTAAGAAAAGAGAGAGAGCGTAAGCACATAGCTTAGTGAGGAATGCTCATTTAAAACATCACAATAATGCATTTATAAAAACTCTTTTTCAAAACCTTTAGCTCAAACAACATTTCATCATGCACATATGTACATAAACCAAGCATTACATGCTTCAAACCATTATCATGTCATATTGGCTTTCAAGTGATAATCATAACCATGTTCCAAAACACAAACGACAATTACAACCAACAACAATCGGATACGCGGATTACAAGCGTTGTCCCTACGCTTCATACACACTACCAATATCAAGGTGGAGCATGGTACAATCACAACCCCTCAACACCCGTGATGGAGACTATGGTACAATCACAACCCCTCCACATCACTCATTGGTAGTTGTATAACATCACTAACGAGATCACGGGACATACAACACAAGATCCACACATGGACTTTAAACCACCATTGTGATCTTACCATACACAAGGTCCACACATGGAATTTTAACCACCATTTTGACCTTAAAACAAGAACCACCCATGGACTTTTAACCACCATGTTGTTCTTAACCATCTCGTTAGTGTACTTGGATGGAGCATGGTACAATCACAACCCCTCAACATCCAAGGCGACTTTATTCACGGTGCACCCAATCCTATAGCCGGCTAACTATATCCGATTCAAGTACTTTTAGACAAACCACATCACTTGCCAATATACATCACTTAACAACATTAATCCACTGTTTTAAAGCATTTAACAAAGCCATTATCATCATGCATCTCTTTGCATCAAAACCACATTTATCAATGTACAAAAACAAGGATCCCTTACCTAGAGCATCCTTCAACACATGGCTTATGAAACCAGCAATAAACATGCTAAAATATGCTTTCAAAAACAGAATTTAAACATGCAACAAATCCCTTTGCATTCAACCAACTCATGGCTCATCAACAAGAGAGTTTTTCCGAAAACTTACTCTTGAGCATAGCTAAGTTGTTTAGACTTAGACTAAGCTCCCAAAACCTTCAAACATTGGTTTCAAAGCTGAAAACCAAACTTCACTCATCGATTTCCGTTTCGCCACTTGCCGAAACACCAATCAAGCTTCCGGATCAACATCACAAGGATTCGAAGATGTCTCCCCTGTTTTAAACACATCAAAACAGTAGATTAATGCACCATCATGCATTAATATCCTCAACCAAGACACCTAAACTCGCTTCTCACATCAACACTCACATTTCGGCTACCAAACACAACCGAAATCACATCCAAACATCTCTACAACACTACCCAGCCAAGATCCATCAAATCCATCATTCATAAACCTCAATTAACATCCAAAAAGGATCTAAACACGTCCTTATACCTCCAGCTATAGCAGAACATCAAGTTCACCCCAAAAACCATCATAAACTCAAACAAAACTTAGGAAAATCAACCTATCCGGGATTGCATTGATTAAAACTCAATTTCTCATCAATTATACATCCAATTTACATTAAAAACACACCTCAAAACAGTGCCCAACCATTTCATACGAATTTCATCAAAAACTAACCAAATCTTGCATTTTAAAGCCAAGACCAAGAACACAACTTCAAAACCTTTATTAAAACACAAATCAAGGATTGAGAACTTGAGAATTTCAGTAAAGAACTGAGTATTTAGAGGAGAAGGACGTTCATACCTCTAAATGTGAGTTTCTCCCTTTTTGGAACCAAGATTCTTGAAAATCCAATAAGAAATTGCTAAGGCTTTGTTGTAGAAATGATTAGAGATCAAAAGGAAGTTGAAATCTCATCTTTGAATGTCAAAATCAGAGGGAAATTTGCTGGAGAAAAGTGTTTGGGTTGAGAGAAAAGTTGAGAGAAAAGAAATGGAAATTTTTTAGAAAAGTTAGTTATGAGAGCAAAATATCTTTTTCCCTCATTTTTCCTTTAATTAAAACCATTAATAAAACCTTTAATATTAAGAAAAATCTGGAGAAACTCTTCTTGGGTAAATAGCTCCTTAAAGATTCAAAGTTTCAATCCTTTTTAAAATAGTCACCAAGTTTTCAAAAATTACATTTTAGTCACTAACCCAAAATGTCACACTTCCCAACCTCATTTTGTAAAATTGATTTCACCATTCTCTTATATATAATAAAAGAAGATTTTAAGATATTTTTCCATATTTTTAATGCAACCCGAACTAGGCTTTCCTAAAATCACCCTTTTATATTCGAACCGCAACCCGACCGATCCGGTCCAAACCCAAAACTTCTAAGCCCAAAATTGGGGTGTTACATAAAATCTATTAAGTCCTTATATTTTCTAAAATTTACGTTTTGATCCCTAAAAGTGTAATTCATGCAATTGAGTCCCTAAATGTTTACCGATCGATGTGTCCTTCTCTCCCATGAATCTTGTGCAATCACATAGGCTTAATGAGCATCTAGAGAAGATAAAAAGAAAAAAAAATGGTCGTTAATCAAGGTTGACTTTCGGGTTGACTTTGGTTTTTCCCGTGTAATCTTTGTAGTTCGGGTTAAACGTCTAGGCTGGGCTAAGAGGGTTACACTCACCTCGATATTAGGATTTCTGTATGATGACGTCTTTTCCTTGGTTGACGGTTGTCCTTTATCGACTTCTTGAACCCTATATCAGTTGAAAATCAATATTACTATATCGAAAATATCGGACCACCAATCTAATACTGAACCCACCTAATTATTTCTCACCAATTTCCCTTAATAATTTTCTTACTCTTTTCTTATTTTCAATGTCATTTGCGCACAGTCCTCCCCCTTATATACACAGATATGTCGGTCCATTATTGCATTCTCCATTCAATACGCATGGAGTGGTTGCAAAATTTTAAGGGCAATTGCCCTTGTATTTGTCCACGTGTGGTCAAAACATGGCCAACCATCTTTTGCTTGCGCCATGTCTACCTTATACGTGGGAAATCCTACGGAAATTCCTTCAATTTGAAGGAATTGGCCGGGGGTCCCTCGGCCTTTCTCTTTTTTTTTTCTTTTTTTTTTCAATAATAATAATAATAATAAATTATAAATTAACCCGTATAACCTTTATTGTTTCAATTAAGATCGAAAAAATTATACAATTGATATAAAATATTCGGTCATCGGAACCTAATATCTACTAGACCGATTTTTGGGTGTTACAATATAATATGTTGTCAATTTCTTTTTGGTATTCTAAATATATCTTAATGTTCTAAATGTAGTAATTCGTTATTTCCGGTTGATTGCAACACTCTACATAGTTCGTTACGTGAAAAAAATTAACAAACATAACAATTTTTTTCAACTAAACTCAAACTTTTATTAATAAAAGAAAACGTTCATTTTTTTGCTCAATAAGTATGATTTTATTAAACGAAAATCATACAAAGCATCCAAACCAGGCCTCATTAAAAACCTCCCTACACCTAAATGGAGGAAAAAAGTACTCGAGAAGGACAAACGAGAACCACACACTAACCCGTACAAAGCAAAGACCCACCTAGCCCCAAATGCTCGATCCGTCCAGGTCACAACCGACCAAGGCATCAAGAAAACGTTCATTGGGTCTGAAATTTATTAAAAGACAAATATCTAAAATTAATAAACATAACAAATTTTGTGAACTCGACTCAAATAAATAATTCAATCTCTATGAACTCTGTAGACCTTGCTCCCATGTCGGGTTAGGATTCCGGTTCCGGATCAGGTTTATTGGATTTCAAACAAAGTAGCATAAGCTTCTTGTTGGGCTTCGATCGTCAACTTTAGTTTGTTGTTTGCCACAAACCACTGACGATACTCAGAATTCAAGAAATCGAAATCATAGGGACTGGGATCACGAGTGGGCAACCAGCTTGACCAGTCAAACCACCATGCAATGTGTGACGAATATCTGTTTGGCCAATTCTCTTCGCTTTTACCCCGTAAGTCTACCTTTTCGAACTCATCCATATTGATCGGGTCCCCCGACACAGACTGGTGGTATCCAAACTGCCTAAGTACCCAGTTGCCAGAAAACATCTTGACAATCGCAAAATTTAGCAACGACATTACCAAACACCAATTTTCGGCATCATTGTAAGCATCGTTCAGAATCACACGACGAATATCATCATCCTCATCATATAGCAGCCATCGAAAATGAAATAATACGTACATAACCATAAAATTGGATCAAAATAAATTCAAATATTAAAATTTTGATCTAAAAGCAACTTTGCATTACCTGCTCTTCGCAACGTATGTCAATCTTCGTTTTCAATGCGAGAATTAATTTTACATCCAACGCTTTCTTTTTAAATTTTTGGGTCCATCTACATAATACAAAGACTTATACTTACATTATGATGTGTTCACTACTTTAAATGACAAGTGAGATATAAACATGTAATGCTATGATTGAGGAAGTGTTTGACAAGTCTTAGATACGTAATTCGTGTGTTAATAGATTATGTTAAAGAATCCAAGAAAGTTTATAAGTTAGATAATGATTATGAATGTAACTTGTATAGCATGTAAAAATATATCCTTAGTGTTTTGGAATGTATCTTATGTAGAAAGGAACTTATGACAATGTTATACAAGTTTGGTAACTTAAATGATAAATAAGGCCATGTAGAAGAAATTTTTAAAGACTATAATGAAATAAATAAACTAATGGAATAATATGAGTAAACATTAAAATATATCTAGTTGACTAAATTGAATGTGCTTGGAATAACAGAATAGATCGATTAGGATGCGTATATGAATATATGAGCTTTGTATGAATCCTTAAATATAGGCTTTGCATGATTTCATAATGTATAAATATGGAATGTCCTAATTACTTGTGGGTTTCGAACACTATATATATATATGCTTGATTCCAATATACACATCTAAATAAGTTCATCGTTGAGTCGAATGCTTATTTCTTGTGTACTCTCTTCATGTTCAAGCTTATAGACATGCATAACCATAAGAAAACTCTTGAAAGGATAGATCATTTGGTTCTATGTTAATAGTCACTTTAACCTAGCTACCTCATTAGGTTTATGCTTATTCTATCCTTTCATTTACATTTCAGTAAGATTTGCCTTATGAGTATCCTTCGAGCTCGGACATGATCACTGGTAACAAGATGTATGTTCGAAATACCCTTAGGAACTCCTAGATGGTAGCACATAGTTATTTGAATGCATTGTGCATTTAAATTTCTTTGCTAATGGAATATGTATATTTAAGTTTTATAAGTTTCAAAATTATGTAAGTGGCCTTTTATACTTTTATGGTTGCTTGTGTGTTAAGCTATGTTTGTAATAGATTTTATTTCTATTCGAATAATTACTTGAAGGGTAAGTTTCACTAGGTTAATATTCAAATGGTTATTCTTTGGCTAAGTCTTGTTAGATGTGATGCTAGAATGGATAGTAGTTCATAGCTCATGACCTTGGTTTGTATTTAAATGCTTGTAGATACTCTAGCGTAATCTTAGTCCTAGATATGTGTCTAGCAAGAACTTTTAAAGCTTACTAGATAATGAGATATGAACATGTATATGTGACTAAATTAATCTTCTAGTTAAATTCAAACGATGAATGTTCGCAAATATGCTTAATTTAAGCTAGTGGTGGTCACGTTTATGTTATAGTTTTATGGGTAACCTTTCACATGATCCCTTTTACAAGCCTATAGGTTGATACACTGATAATTGATAAAATATTGAGATTTATCTATCCCAATTGTTTAAAAGAACTTGGAAAGTGTTGTATATTGGATTAGACTAATTTAGAAGATGTTTCAACCAGTGCTCTCATCTTGCTTAAGTTAAATGGGTTGTTTGATGTGTAAGACTCTGGAGTCCTTGATCGAATGCTATGTAGCTAGAGTTAGCTTGGTTATAACCCTCTAATGTAGTAACATTAATGATTTTATACGTTAGACTTAAATCTGTTCTGAAAATTTTGAACAATTAACTCAAACCATTCGAATGACTCTTGAACTGTTTACAGATTCATCTTTGTGTGTTGGTTTTATGTCTTGGAAATGAAACATTATATTGAATTGTTGAGTAATCTATTATAGATTTTATGTACTCTGTTTCTATTTGTTAAATGATACAGTATGTTTGTTTGGTTGTTTGTTTGTGGATAACTCCACCTAGTCCGGTTTACCTTCTAGGCCGGGTTAGGGGTGTTTCAAAAGGGCATTAAAAAGGGACGATGATTTTTTATTTAGGAGTAGAGCAACGACATCCTTTAGTACTAGAACCACTCAATAAATTCAAATATAATTCCCTTTACTACATTCTTAAACGATTTCAAATAAGAATGAAACTAAAAAACTATTAAGAAATAAACACTAAAACCAAATATTTCATGTCTCAAAATTTGAAATCTATTTATATCCCGTGAAAAAGTGTTGAATGACCTTCTACTAAAGCTTAAATAATCATTGGCCAACAAAGGGATTGAGCAAACAAAATATATTCAGTAAAAAGCACCTTTCATTCAAAATCTATTTATAGCTCGTGTTATTTTACCGTTACATGTGTGACGAACGTTAATTTTTTGGGTAACTTTGCATTTTGGTCATTCAACTATAAGTATGATTTATGTATTTGGTCGTTGAACTTCATTTGTGAATAATTTTTTTGGGTTTTCTTAATATCTTTACAGGTTGGTGTAAAATTAATTCCTCACTAATTAATGTTCTTCTTAAACAAAAGCTATTCCATGCTTTTATGTTTCATGAGTTCGTATACATTTCCAATCTGAGACTTGAATAATTAATATACATTTTTATATGTTTTTATGCTTCCTTTTATTATTCCCCCCCTCAATAATGTAAAGTTTCTTAATGTCAGGCATGTGATTGTGCAGTGAGGGTATGGGAATCGCATGCGGGACTAAGAGATTTTGATTTGGGAGGAAGATAAATTGAAATTACAAATAAAATATTGCCAATTGATTAATGTACAAAGTTGAAAATTAATTGCATTTAATAATTCATAGCCATTAAACTATTGAGAGGTGATCATCAATGATATCATATATTATCTCGAGATTTTTTAATAAATTTTAATTTAAGTACTAGGTAATATCTTAATCTAGTTTTATATTTATATAGGGACGAAGTCAAGATTTGAAGTTGAGAAAAATTATTGTAGTTGATATGGTGATTTAATAATTCAAGATTCGAGTGTAATTATTTTAAAAAATTTATTGGCCAAAATTTAAGGACAGTCGTCGATTTCTTCCATCTTTATAATTGTGGCAATAATCATTTTTATTATTGCTTATTTTATTATTTTCCGAAATAATGTGATAAAATGTCAGACATGTGATTGTGCAGCGAGAGTATGGGAATTGCATGGGGACCAAGAGATTAATGGGAAGAGGGGAAGGAAGGAGAAGGAAGGGATGCTTCTAGTAGGTTAAAATAGAATTTTTTTTAAGAAGATAAATTAAAATAGATTTGCATATGGTTAAAAAATTGATGGTCAAATTTAATTAAAAAAATTATTTAATTTATTGATTTGAAGGTTTAAAAGGGTGCAAAAAAATATCACGGACTCAATTGGTTTTTTTTATTCAAATTTTCGAAAACTTCAAGCACCCTTAAGCCTATATAGCATATGGTTTCATTGAATTATAAAATAATTAATTTAACATTGACTTTGAGAGTTGGCTAGTTGATTAGTATACAATATCTTTAGATTGTATTACCTAACAATGAATTAAGTTCAAATATCAACACTTTTGTTCTAAACGTCAAACTCAAATTCTAAATTAATCATAAATAATAAAGACAAAAGTAAAAAATAATTATGACAATAATTAAAATATTTAGATAGAGACAAATGTATGGATGAGTCTACCACGTGCGACGAACATTGATGAACACCACTAACGATGAACACCGATGATAACATTAATTTTTTTTAAAATTTTAAAAATATAAAGGACTAAAATTATAATTAAAATTATCTCTTAAAAAATAAAAATCAAATTTAATAATTACTTTATAATATTTTTTATAGGTTAGAATCAAATATACTCAATTCTCCTAAACCCTAACAAAATCAATCTCTTAAAAAATAGAAATCAGTTTATAATTTTTGTAATAGATTATAATCAAATATACTCAATTCTCATATTATTTCCAATGTTTAATTTTATACAATTTCACTTATCTTCCGAAAAATTGTGACAATAATTATTTTTATTATTGCTTATTTTTATAAATTTTCCGCAATAATGTGTAAGACATGTGATTGTGCAGTGAGAGTATGGGAATTGCATAGGGGAATGTAACACTCCAAAAAAAATGATGAAATGATGAAAAATGAATAAAAGATGGGAGAGTGCTATATGAGGTTTCAAACCTATAACCTCATGCTTAATGAGCCCTTACCTTAACCATTTGGGCTAAAGTCGTCTTTGATTTTATCTTGCCTTGGTTTTTATGTAACCTTTTATTTTTCGATATACCCAAAAAAAAAATTGAACCACCCACCAACCTAATCAATGCATTCAGGTCAGATCTAAACCAAAAAAATATCCGACTCTAGAAAACTCTCAGCCTTTTCACCTCCCCACCCTTTCGACCAAGCTCAGATCTTCGACCACCTCTCGATCGTGGATGTCACCACCCACACTGGCGTGACTGCCGCCTCGTCCCGACCAAACCCCGAGCACCACTCGCGGCCGAACGCTACCGATTGTCGAGAAAACCCGGTCGAAGTCTCGACGAAGGGGGGGTAATCCAATCACCACCCTACTGCTCACGTTTCCGGCCACCGTGGTTGCCCGTTAAAGACGCCAACACCATCGTCGTTCTCCTCGTTTGGCGATGAGCAAAACCCATATTGTCAATCGTCAATCGGCCGCCGTATTGACCGTCGTCGGTGCTACGTTAACCCGATCGCATTACTTCCGATTTGGTATGATCGGTGAGTATTTCAACTTAAATTTTGAGTTATTTGAGATTTAAATGAAAATGGATGACAATGGTGTGATCGGGGGTGTTTTCCGACCCATTTCCGACCGGGAAAGGCCGCGCGTGGGCTTCACGCGCCGTCCAAGGCGATTCCCGGCAGCCTTGGACAGTGGCTGTTGAACCAACCGGCTCAAACCTGGTCTGACCTCGGACCGAGCCGCCCAAACCGGCCGTCCAAACCGGCCCAAGTCCAGTAGTAAACCAAGCCAATAACCGACCCGACTCGTTGACCCGACCCGTTGACCGAGTCAACCTAGTGAGTCAACTCGTCCGAGTCAACCCAGTGAGTCAACTCGTCTGAGTCAACCCAGTGAGTCAACCCGGTCAACCTGTGATGTTAGTATGACGTCAGCGTTGACTTTGACTATTGACGTCAGCGTTGACTTTGACCAAAAAGTTAACTTTTTCCGAAAAGTTCTATTTTATGTTTTTCGACGTCCTGAGTCCGATTTTGAAGCTCGTTTCGTGAAATTCTAACCCGAAAGCCTCTGAATTGAACCTTAAACTCGAGTCTGCTTATGTATTTTAATAATCAATTATGAGCAATGTGAATAAGGACTGAAATTGGAATTTGCGCGATTGAGGGTATTCAAAGTTCCTTGTATTCGGGATGTTGAGGACGTCGCATTTGGGTTCGAGAGTGATCGAACGGAGTATCATGGTCAACCGATATAGCAAGTATTAAAGGTAATACACTACTACCTCTAGTATGCTATATGAACATGTTGGTATTCGGTTAATGCATGTATGAATATGATGGAGAGTGTTGTTAACCCTGCTTAAGCCAAACCTGATATGAAATTGAGTATGATAACCTAGATAAGATCGAAATGCTCGAACGAGGAAGTTAACAAATGTAAGGATCTAGAGTTCAATAAATTAAGTATTGAGGCAGCTAATCTCCAAAACCGATTATTAATGTCAAATGATTAAATGCTAAAAAAATATTTGGATGTGAAATTATGAAAATGCCCTTAATGTATGAGAATGACTAAAATACCCTTGGAATTGGGAGCAATCTAGAAATCTACACTGGATATGGTAAAACAATCTGATTCATCTAAAACCCTCGAAATACTTGGAAAATTATGGTAACAAGATTTAAACTTTCGAGACCTGTAAGGTGTTAAGTTTCCTTGAATTTGGAATGGATCTCCGAATATAGATTTACGAGAGAATATCCATACCTCTGAATTAATCAAGTGGCTCAAAATAATAAATTGATTGTATTGACTAAAAGTATTGGATATATTGTTATGGTTAAATTTATCGGAATGATCGTAGTGACCAAGGAGGCTGAAGTATCTTCGGACACCCAAGTTTGCAAATTAACTTGAAGGATGTATAAACCCTTGAGTCTGAAATGAATAAAGTGGTTGGAGAGTACCGAAATTTCTAGAATGGCTGAAACACCCACGAATATTTAAATGATTGAGATACTATAAATGGTTCAATTGACAGAAATGATGGATATCCCGAGCTTCAGAATGACTGAAATACCCCCTTGACTGAAATAAGTAAATTTTCCGTTGATGAAATTTCTAGAAATGTCAATAAAGCTAAAAATGACTGAAATGCCCTCAAGGGTTGAAGCATGACTTATGTACGTCAATCACTCTTGATATTAATATAAGAATGGAAGTCTTCCCGCACAGAGTATTAGTTCGCCTACTCCGTGGCAAGTCTTGTGGTGAAATATGAAGGCAACCTTTCAGATATACGATACAACAGTATTTGGAAATGATACACGTGAAGTGCATACATCAAAAGGTTTGGTTAATACTGCAAGGTTGGGAATATGTTAGTTCGAATGGTTTTGGAGGCTTGATAAACTTCTAAAAATCTTAAATATTGTATCTGATATCGTGAAAGATCTTGATATAGAAATCTCTGAATGCCTGGTTGAAAACCTGTTGAGCAAATAGAATTCCTGAGCCACTGTTTATGCCTTGTTGGTAAATTACCAATATGCCCATGTGTGATAAAATGACCATAATGCCCTTGTAGGCTTAAATGAGTAAATCACTCGTGATATGCCTAAACTCTCAAAGATCTTGATGTATCATCTCCCGAATATCTGGTTTGAATTGTAACCCCCTTAACCCGGCCTAGACGGTTGACCCGAATTAAGAAAGTCACACGGGGAAAACCAAAGTCAACCCGAAAGTCAACCTTGATTAACGACCCTTTTTTTTATTTTTAAACTTGTCTAGATGCACATTAACCCTAGTTATGATCATTCAAACAACATACTCAAGGATCATAAACATCAGAGATCAAACAGAGACCCAATTGAACAATTTACAACTTTAGGGACCAAAAAGTAAATTCTGATAAATACAAGGACTTCACCCAAATTAGAGTTACCAACTTGAAATTAATCATGTTTCATGCATCTCTGTCAAAATTCAGCTCAAACGGACATCCCAAACTCATACAATTGCACAAACAAGTTTCGGGACCAAAATGCAAACATTTTGAAACATATAACTGCCAATGTCAGTCCCCAACGGACAGGTGTTCCGAAACAGGGAGAGCCTGTTTCGAAACGCGGGGCCGTTCCGCAACGCGTACCGAAACGAGGGCTGGCAGTGGCCTTTCCGTTTCAGAATGGTGTCTCCCGTTTCGGACGCTTGGGTTGCTACAAGGCACCCGTTCCGAAACGGTGGCTACTGTTCCGATACGGCCTGCACAGATTGCAGAAAATTGCTTGCTTAAACACACAATTGACCAACCAAACATGCTCCATTTGCTATCAAACTTTACCAGCAACTCATACAACATACAAGAGACATATTTGCATCAACCAATTATCATTATATCATCATTTATGAAAAGCCCCAAATCTAAAGGCATGCTTCCTACACAAGCAACCATTCATGCACTAAAACCTCCAAACCAACACATAATGGCCAATTACATGTACCAACATTAACAACAACATAAATCCAAAATAGGGAGTCCAAAACATCTCCCAAAACAACAACATAGGTCCCCCATTGCCAAAAACCAATAGCTAAAGGTGTTTAAGAAAACCTTCCCATACATGAGCTTATCTTTCACTTGATTGCTTGCCTTCCTTGCTGCCCTCAATGCACCTTAATGTTCTGCATTATTGGTTTAAGAAAAGAGAGAGAGCGTAAGCAAAAGCTTAGTGAGGAATGCTCATTAAAACCACACAATAATGCATTTATAGAACACTTTACAAGTCATACTTCAAAATACATTTAGACATGCTCACAAGCAATCTTAACCAAGCATCTCATGCTTCATATCATAACATGTCATATTGGCCACAAGTGATAATTACCATCTTTTAACAAGATCAACATAAGACTCACACATGGACTTTTAAACACCATTGTGATCTTATCCCCATGGACTTTTAAACACCATGGCCCATGGACTTTTAAACACCATGGTAAGGACCACACAAGGACTTTTAAACACCTTTATGTCCTTAACAAGTTTCACCTCAAGGACTTTTAAACACCTTGACCCCAAGGACTTTTAAACACCTTGGCCCCAAGGACTTTTAAACACCTTGGAAAGGACCACACAAGGACTTTTAAACACCTTTGTGTCCGTAACAAGAACCATCCAAGGTCTTTTAAACACCTTGATGTTCTTAAGTAAACAAGGCTCACTCAAGGACTTTTAACCACCTTGGTGACCTTAACCTTTTCAAAACATCACTTGCCAATATACATCATTTATCATCAATAATCCACTGTTTTAAAGCATTTAACCAAGCCATAAACATCATGCAACTTAAAGCATTAACCACATTTAAACAATGTTCAAAAACAAGGAACTCTAACCTTGAGCTTCCTTAAACACATGGCTTATAATCTCAGCAAACATACATGCTAGATATGCTTTAAAAACAGAATTTAAACATGCAACAAACACATTGCACCCAACCATCACATGGTTCCTCATCAAGAGAGTTTTTCCGAAAACTTACTCTTGAGCTTAGCAAAGTTGTTTAGACTTAGACTAAGCTCCCAAACCTCCAAAACATTGGTTTCAAAGCCGAAAACCAAAATCCACTCACCGATTACGTTTCGCTTCTTGCCGAAACACCAAATCAAGCTTCCGGATCACCACCACTTGGATCCAAAGATGACTCCCCTGTTTTAACACATCAAAACAGTAGATTAATGCATCATCATGCATTAATAGCTTCAATGAAAGCACCTAAACTCGCTGCTCTCATCCACACTCCATTTTCGGCCACCAAACACAACCGAAAATGCATCCAAACAACTCCACAACAAAGCCCAGCCATAAACCATCAAAACTAAGCATCCTTAAACATCATTCAACATCTAAAAAGGACCTAACAACATCCTTATACCTCCAGCAACAACAGATCCACATGATCACCCAAAAACAACCAAGAATCACAAGCTAAACTTAGGAAATTCAACCTATACGGGATTGCATTAGTTAAAACTCAATTTCCAATCAATTTATCATTCATTTAACATCAAAAATACACCTCAAATCACTGCTTTAACAGATCCAACGAAAATTCACCAAAAATCATCAAATCTTGCATTTTAAGCCAAGATCCATTACACAACTTTAAAACCTTTTATAAATCATCAAATAAGGATTGAGAACTTAGGAATTTCAGTAAAGAACTTGAAGTTCAGAGGAGAAGGACGTTCTTACCTCCAAACTTGAGTTTCTCCTCTTTTAGAACCAAAAAGCTTGAAGAATCAAATGGCAATTGGTGAGGTTTTGTTGATGAGATGATTAGCAATCAAAAGAGGATTGAAAAGAGAGATTTAAGTGGCAAAATCAGAAGAAAAACTCTGGAGAAAGATGTTTGGTTTGAGAGAAAATGAGAGAAAAGGAAAATGAGATTTTAGGAAAATTAGTTAGAAATAACTTCCCTCAACTTTTCTTTTGTTTAAAAATCAGAATTAAAACATTAATTACCTTAGAAAAATCTGGAGAAACTCCCTTTGGGTAAATAGCTCCTTAAAGATTCAAAGTTTCAATCCTTTTTAAAACAGTCTCACATTTTTCAAAAATTACATTTTGGTCACTAGCCAAAATGTCACCCTTCCAAACCTCATTTTGTAAAATTGATTTCACAGTTCACTTATATATATTAAAAGAGGATTTTAGAACATTTTTCCATATTTTTAATGCAACCCGAACTAGGCTTTCCTAAATTCACTCTTATATACTCGAACCGCACTTTGACCGAACCGGTCAACGCCCAAAACTTCTAAGCCCAAAACCGGGGCGTTACAACTCTCCCCCCCTTAAGAAATTTCGTCCTCGAAATTTACCTGAAGGAAAGAGATAAGGAAACTGCTTCAGCATGTCATCCTTTCGCTCCCACGTGGCTTCCTCAACACCGCGGTGCTTCCACAACACTTTCACCAACTCAATGGTCTTGCCACGAAGAACCTTGCTATCCGAATCCAGAACCTTCACCGGTTCCTCATCATAGGTCAAATCCGGATTCAATTCCACTTCCTCCACAGGCATCACATGCGAAGGATCAGATCTATACTTCCGGAGCATAGAAACATGAAACACATCATGAATCTTCTCCAACTCTTGAGGTAACCTCAACCTGTACGCAACAGGACCCACACGCTCAACCACCTCGTATGGTCCAATGTATCTAGGGCTCAACTTACCCTTCCGGCCAAACCTCATCACCTTCTTCCAAGGCGAAACCTTCAAGAACACACGGTCACCCACCGCATACTCAATCTCCTTACGCTTCAAATCCGCGTAAGACTTCTGCCGATCAGAAGCTGCCTTCAAACGCTCACAAATGAGCTTCACCTTCTCGGTGGTTCCTTTCAACAAAGCCGGCATCGAAACCAACTTCTGACCCGTTTCAGCCCAACAAAGAGGAGTCTTACACTTCCTCCCATACAAAGCCTCATAAGGTGCCATTTGAATGCTCGCCTGATAACTATTGTTATAAGCAAACTCAACCAAGGGAAAATGCTTCTCCCAAGAGCCCTGAAACTCAATCACGCAGCACCTCAACATATCCTCCAAAATCTGAATAACACGCTTAGACTGACCATCCGACTGAGGATGATAGGATGTACTGAAATTAAACCTCGTACCCAGAGCTTGATGCAAACACTGCCAGAACCGCGATGTGAACCTCGGATCCCTATCCGACACAATCGACTTTGGCACACCATGCAGCCGCACAATCTCAGCAATGTACAGCTCCGCAAGCTTATCCAAAGAAAACGTAGTATGCACAGGCAAGAAATGCGCACACTTCGTCAGGCGATCCACAATCACCCACACCGAATTCTTCTTCGATGGTGACAAGGGTAAACCAGATACAAAATCCATGGTAACCCTTTCTCACTTCCACTCAGGGATTCTCAACGGTTGCAACAACCCCGAAGGAAACTGATGCTCAGCCTTAACTCGCTGACACACCATACACTTGCTAACAAACTCCGCAACATCTTTCTTCAAACCCACCCAATAGTACTCATCACGAAGATCTCGATACATCTTAGTACTACCAGGGTGCATAGCAAAAGGACTACTATGACCTTCAGTCAGAATAGCACGCCTCAACTCAGCATCATTAGGCACCACTATCCGACTCCCAAAACACAACACTCCATCATCATTAAAGCAAAAATCCGAAGGTCTACCCTCCGCGATATCCTGAACATGCGGCAACAAGGAATCATCCAACAACTGTTTCTCCTTGATCAACTGAACCAAAGATGGTTTCACTTGCAACTCAGCCACAAGACCACCATCACGCGAAATACTCAAACTGGCAAACATAGCTCTCAGCTCAACAGCTACCTTCCTACTCAAGGCATCCGCTACAACATTAGCTTTTCCAGGATGGTACTCAATCGTCAGATCATAATCCTTGAGCAACTCCATCCAACGCCGCTGCCTAAGATTCAACTCCTTCTGAGACATCAGATACCTCAAACTCTTGTGATCCGTGTACACAGTACACTTCTCACCATACAGGTAATGTCTCCAGATCTTCAAAGCAAAGACCACCGCAGCCAACTCTATATCATGCGTAGGATAATTGCGCTCATGCACCTTCAACTGCCGCGATGCATAAGCCACCACCTTACCCTCTTGCATCAACACACATCCCAAACCAACATAGGACGCATCACTATACACCACAAACTCTTTCCCTGATTCAGGCTGAACCAAGATAGGAGCTTGCGTCAAAGCCGCCTTAAGCTTCTCAAAAGCCTGCTGCCGCGCCTCCGTCCACTCATACTTAACATCTTTTTGCAACAACTTCGTCAAAGGTGCAGCAATCTTAGAAAGCCCATCCACAAACCTCCGGTAGTATCCTGCCAAACCGAGGAAACTACGAACTTCATGAACAGGCTTAAGAACCTTCCAATTCATCACCGCCTCAATCTTCTGAGGATCAACACGAATCCCCTCAGCAGAAACCACATGCCCAAGGAACACCACCTCCCTTAACCAAAACTCACACTTGCTCAGCTTACCATAAAGCTGATTCTCCAACAAAGCTTGCAAAACAATCCTCAAATGCTCTTCATGCTCCTCCTCAGTACGCGAGTACACGAGGATATCATCAATGAACACCACAACAAACTTATCCAGGTATTCATGAAACACACGATTCATCATGTCCATGAAAGCAGCAGGAGCATTTGTCAAACCAAACGGCATCACGAGGAACTCATAATGCCCATACCTTGTCCTGAAAGCTGTCTTAGACACATCCACATCCTTCACCTTCAACTGGTAATACCCTGACCTCAAGTCAATCTTAGAGAACACAGCAGCTCCCCGAAATTGATCAAAGAGATCATCAATTCTCGGCAAAGGATACCGATTCTTGATAGTCAACTTGTTCAGCTGACGGTAATCAATGCACATTCTCATAGTGCCATCCGTATTCTTCACGAACAAGACCGGTGCACCCCAAGGCGACACACTCGGCCGAATGAAACCACGCTCAAGCAACTCTTGCAACTGCGTCTTCAGCTCTTTCAGCTCCTTAGGTGCCATTCTATAGGGAGTAATGGACACAGGAGTTGTATTCTCATACAGCTCAATTCCAAACTCCACCTCGCGATTAGGAGGTAAACCATGCAACTCCTCAGGAAACACACCAGGAAACTCCTTCACAACCCTGATATCTTGCACACGCAACTCCTTAGAGCTAGGATTCATCACAAAAGCTAGGTAAGCTTCACAGCCTTGCCTCAGCATCCGGCTTGCCTCCAACGTGGACACCACATTGGCAAGAAATGTCACATTCTCACCAACCACAACAACTTCATAATCCTCCGCAAGCTTCAGTGAAACTCGCTTATTTTCACAATCCACCACAGCCCGATGCTCAGCAAGCCAATCCATACCAAGGATTACATCAAAACCATAGAAAGGTAACTCCATGAGGTCAACACGAAAAACATGATCTTGGACAACCAAAGGACACCTTCTATACAGCTTTCGAGTCACAACAGTCTCACCAAAAGAACTAGTGACACGCATACCAACATCCAAAGACTCAACAGGCAAACCAAGCAATTCAGCATGCTCACGCACTATGTAAGAGTGCGTAGATCCAGAATCAATCAAGGAAAGTAATGACAAGGATTGCAGAGTAAAAGTACCTGCGATCACATCCGCGTCATTCCTCCCCTCACGCTGAGCAAACACTCTAGCCTGTCCGCCACCCTCTGGCTGTACAGCTACAACATGAGCTACACCTCGGCCACCTTCCTCTCTCCGCAGAAAATTACCACGGCCGCGCCCACGACCTCTCTGCGCTGCTGCAACAACAGGAGCACGAACTTGGCCACCAGCCAACATAGGACAATCACGCCTCAAATGATCCGTAGATCCACAGTTCCAGCAACCATTACCAGCTGCCGCAACAGGAGCTTGCACCTCCCTCACAGCACGAGGACAATCACGCTTCATGTGGCCATGCGAACCACATATCCAACAAGCACTCGGATCAGCTCTAGCGTTGCCTCCCCGAGCAGGTGCTCCACCACCTCGCTTAGCCGAGGACTGATACTTCTGATCACGTCCCCTCTTGTTCCGTCCACCACCGGAACTATATTCAGCTGCCCGCTTACCAGCACTGGCTCCAGCACCTCTAGCAGATAAACCCAAGTTCATCTCAATATCCTTGGCTCGGCCCACCAACACATCAAAATCATCATACTCGGTAGCCAGCACATACATCTTCACATCCGTCACTAAGCCATAACGGAACCTTTCACACCTCGCTCGCTCATCCGGGACAAGCTCAGGTGCATATTGACTGAGTCGAACAAACTGTACTTCATACTCAGCCACCGTCATGCTCCCTTGGGTAAGAGACATGAACTCCCTCTTTTTCTCATCTAGGTACCTCACACCCAGATACCTTCTGTTGAACACATTCTGAAAGAATGTCCAAGTCACATCAGCTTCTGCCATCCCAGCAATAGTGGTTGTCCACCATGTATATGCATCCTTCTGTAGCAAGGACACAACACAGCCAAGCTTCTGCACATCAGTGCAACTCATCTGTCCCAAGATCCTCTTGGTACTCTCTAACCAAGCCTCAGAACCTTCAACAGACATACCCCTGAACTCAGTCCCTCCCAGACTGCGTAAACGCTCCAAAGGTAGTCTAACTCCAGCATCTTCCTGATGCCCAGCTCCACGAGCTCCAGCTACCGCTGCTTGAAAAGCACCAGCTATAGCTTGAATTAACACCGTCATGTCAGGAACAGCTTGCCCCTGACCAGCCTCAGGTCTAGCAGCCTCAGCACCAGCTGCAGCTCCAGCTTCCTCAGCCCCAGCACCACCACCACCAGATGGAGGAGGTAAAACCGCACTCTCAACATTCTCCTCATTTTCATTCTCATTCTGAGCCGTAGCTCGCACATTACTCCTCAACTCTCTACGAGGTGCCATACTCTAACTATGCAATCACAATGCAAATAAACAAAGGCAGGCCCAGCAAGGTAAGCAATCCAAGTACTCAAGCTCATTTCCAATTAAAATCAACATCATTTTATTAGCTTTGATTTGGCAATGGGTACCCACAACATGCTTCATCACAGCATACACCTCAATTGCAACATACATGCAATTCACTCAACATGCTTCCACTCAACAAGCATACAAAGCATCCATACTTCAACATTCACATACACATTCCCAATTACTCGAGAACTCAGCTCTGATACCACCAAATGTAACCCCCTTAACCCGGCCTAGACGGTTGACCCGAATCAAGAAAGTCACACGGGGAAAACCAAAGTCAACCCGAAAGTCAACCTTGATTAACGACCCTTTTTTTCTTTTTAAACTTGTCTAGATGCACATTAACCCTAGTTATGATCATTCAAACAACATACTCAAGGATCATAAACATCAGAGATCAAACAGAGACCCAATTGAACAATTTACAACTTTAGGGACCAAAAAGTAAATTCTGATAAATACAAGGACTTCACCCAAATTAGAGTTACCAACTTGAAATTAATCATGTTTCATGCATCTCTGTCAAAATTCAGCTCAAACGGACATCCCAAACTCATACAATTGCACAAACAAGTTTCGGGACCAAAATGCAAACATTTTGAAACATATAACTGCCAATGTCAGCCCCCAACGGACAGGTGTTCCGAAACAGGGAGAGCCTGTTTCGAAACGCGGGGCCGTTCTGCAACGCGTACCGAAACGAGGGCTGGCAGTGGCCTTTCCGTTTCGGAACGGTGTCTCCCGTTTCGGACGCCTGGGTTGCTACAAGGCACCCGTTCCGAAATGGTGGCTACTGTTACGATACGGCCTGCACAAATTACAGAAAATTGCTTGCTTAAACACACAATTGACCAACCAAACATGCTCCATTTGCTATCAAACTTTACCAGCAACTCATACAACATACAAGAGACATATTTGCATCAACCAATTATCATTATATCATCATTTATGAAAAGCCCCAAATCTAAAAGCATGCTTCCTACACAAGCAACCATTCATGCACTAAAACCTCCAAACCAACACATAATGGCCAATTACATGTACCAACATTAACAACAACATAAATCCAAAATAGGGAGTCCAAAACATCTCCCAAAACAACAACATAGGTCCCCCATTGCCAAAAACCAATAGCTAAAGGTGTTTAAGAAAACCTTCCCATACATGAGCTTATCTTTCACTTGATTGCTTGCCTTCCTTGCTGCCCTCAATGCACCTTAATGTTCTGCATTATTGGTTTAAGAAAAGAGAGAGAGCGTAAGCAAAAGCTTAGTGAGGAATGCTCATTAAAACCACACAATAATGCATTTATAGAACACTTTACAAGTCATACTTCAAAATACATTTAGACATGCTCACAAGCAATCTTAACCAAGCATCTCATGCTTCATATCATAACATGTCATATTGGCCACAAGTGATAATTACCATCTTTTAACAAGATCAACATAAGACTCACACATGGACTTTTAAACACCATTGTGATCTTATCCCCATGGACTTTTAAACACCATGGCCCATGGACTTTTAAACACCATGGCAAGGACCACACAAGGACTTTTAAACACCTTTGTGTCCTTAACAAGTTTCACCTCAAGGACTTTTAAACACCTTGACCCCAAGGACTTTTAAACACCTTGGCCCATGGACTTTTAAACACCATGACATGAATCACCCCAAGGACTTTTAAACACCTTGGCCCCAAGGACTTTTAAACACCTTGGAAAGGACCACACAAGGACTTTTAAACACCTTTGTGTCCGTAACAAGAACCATCCAAGGACTTTTAAACACCTTGATGTTCTTAAGTAAACAAGGCTCACTCAAGGACTTTTAACCACCTTGGTGACCTTAACCTTTTCAAAACATCACTTGCCAATATACATCATTTATCATCAATAATCCACTGTTTTAAAGCATTTAACCAAGCCATAAACATCATGCAACTTAAAGCATTAACCACATTTAAACAATGTTCAAAAACAAGGAACTCTAACCTTGAGCTTCCTTAAACACATGGCTTATAATCTCAGCAAACATACATGCTAGATATGCTTTAAAAATAGAATTTAAACATGCAACAAACACATTGCACCCAACCATCACATGGTTCCTCATCAAGAGAGTTTTTCCGAAAACTTACTCTTGAGCTTAGCAAAGTTGTTTAGACTTAGACTAAGCTCCCAAACCTCCAAAACATTGGTTTCAAAGCCGAAAACCAAAATCCACTCACCGATTCCGTTTCGCTTCTTGCCGAAACACCAAATCAAGCTTCCGGATCAGCACCACTTGGATCCAAAGATGACTCCCCTGTTTTAACACATCAAAACAGTAGATTAATGCATCATCATGCATTAATAGCTTCAATGAAAGCACCTAAACTCGCTACTCTCATCCACACTCCATTTTCGGCCACCAAACACAACCGAAAATGCATCCAAACAACTCCTCAACAAAGCCCAGCCATAAACCATCAAAACTAAGCATCCTTAAACATCATTCAACATCTAAAAAGGACCTAACAACATCCTTATACCTCCAGCAACAACAGATCCACAAGATCACCCAAAAACAACCAAGAATCACAAGCTAAACTTAGGAAATTCAACCTATACGGGATTGCATTAGTTAAAACTCAATTTCCAATCAATTTATCATTCATTTAACATCAAAAATACACCTCAAATCACTGCTTTAACAGATCCAACGAAAATTCACCAAAAATCATCAAATCTTGCATTTTAAGCCAAGATCCATTACACAACTTTAAAACCATTTATAAATCATCAAATAAGGATTGAGAACTTAGGAATTTCAGTAAAGAACTTGAAGTTCAGAGGAGAAGGACGTTCTTACCTCCAAACTTGAGTTTCTCCTCTTTTAGAACCAAAAAGCTTGAAGAATCAAATGGCAATTGGTGAGGTTTTGTTGATGAGATGATTAGCAATCAAAAGAGGATTGAAAAGAGAGATTTAAGTGGCAAAATCAGAAGAAAAACTCTGGAGAAAGATGTTTGGTTTGAGAGAAAATGAGAGAAAAGGAAAATGAGATTTTAGGAAAATTAGTTAGAAATAACTTCCCTCCACTTTTCTTTTGTTTAAAAATCAGAATTAAAACATTAATTACCTTAGAAAAATCTGGAGAAACTCCCTTTGGGTAAATAGCTCCTTAAAGATTCAAAGTTTCAATCCTTTTTAAAACAGTCTCATAGTTTTCAAAAATTACATTTTGGTCACTAGCCAAAATGTCACCCTTCCAAACCTCATTTTGTAAAATTGATTTCACAGTTCACTTATATATATTAAAAGAGGATTTTAGAACATTTTTCCATATTTTTAATGCAACCCGAACTAGGCTTTCCTAAATTCACTCTTATATACTCGAACCGCACTTTGACCGAACCGGTCAACGCCCAAAACTTCTAAGCCCAAAACCGGGGCGTTACATGAATCGTTAGTACAAACACCTCTTTTAATAGGGGCCTCGTTTTAGAAACCCGTTCAAATGGTCAAAAGTTTAATGTGTTCTCTTCTGTAAATGACAAGTATCTCCAAGGAAATAAACTATTCCACCTAGTGTGTTCCATGTGTGCCACACGACTGTTTTTGAATATTGATTTACATGTTATAATACCGATCACGTGCACATGACTGACATGCATGAATTTACAGGAACATAACATGTTTTATAAATTAAACATGACAGTATTGTATTTCTGATATATGCCTATGCACCCGATATGACAAACATGTTATACAGATAATGTGTTACTAAAAATACAGTTATTGATTAATGAACTATTGATGATTTGATTCACTAGGGTACTTGGGACATGATATGAAGTTACCGTCGACTCAGCCCTGATCCAGCTGGTAAGTCCGCCCGTATTCGGATTCTAAGTTTCAGCTAGGTCCGCTCGTATTCGGATTCTAAGCTTCGGCTAGGTCCGCCCGTTTTCGGTTCCTATGCTTCGGCAAGGGCCGCCCGTATTCTAAGGTATATCCTTAGGATGGTACCCACGCCCAATGGGCTCGGGTTAATGCCTGTACATGATACCGCACTAGGGGAAACTATATACTAGAGTATGGTTGGAGGGTAAATAAAGAATTAAAATGAACTTTACATCTACTTAAAATAAATGTATTTAAAATAAAAAGGTTTACTGCATTGTTACATTTCACGCATTAACGTTGCACTGTTGGAACACACTAGACACCAAACTCTCTGATTCCTACCTCGTATGTTACTAGCCTATATAATTCCCGTCTAATTCTCAAGGTCTGATTAAAGAACAAATACCGTTATTCTCGAGTATGATGCAACCTCGAAATAGTAGAGCAGAAATGGGGGTTGTTACTGCGCGGAACATCATGAAAATGTTATGCCTACCATATATCTGCATGGGCTTATAGCATCTTTTGGTAGTTTTGTACTACTGAGCTTTTCCAAGCTCACGTTGTTTTTACCATCGCAGGTTAAAGGAATATATATGGTATAACGTTTGACATCAGTGTTCGGAGTTCTCTCGGCGTTGCTTTTGGAGTACGGTATTGTATAGTTAGTGGGCATGTATGTCATGTATGTTATGTATGTCATGTATTGTTTTATGACAGGGTCAGTAAAACACTTTCTGAAATTTTTGTTACGTGTTTAAATGACTTCCCGAAATGGTATTTTAAACAAAAGTTGATTTTACAGTTTAATAAGTGTTTTGAAGAAAGATGTTTTTATGTGTATTTTTACTGTGGGTCGCTCTTGTGACCCTAATGTAACTTCCTAGGATCCGTTGTAACGCATAGGCGGGTCTAGGGGTTACAGGGACTAAGAGATTGGGAAGATATATATTTTTAATATATCCTATTTAATCCTAATTATACCTAGAAGTGTAGGAAAAATAAATGAGAAAAATGACTGAACAATAATGTACAATTTATTCAACCGGTCAAATAGGCTCCCTTAAATTAGTAAGATAAATTGAAATCGAATTTGCATATAAAGTATTATACAATGATTAAATTGTATGTCTACCATATCATCACTCAGATATTTGATCTTAAATTGCCAGAGTATTTTATCTGAGCATTAATAATTGCCAGAATATATATATATATATAGAGAGAGAGAGTAGGGATGTGTAAAATTTGACTTAGAGTAAAAAATATTGAATTATTTGATTTGATGCGAAAATACTTTTCGACTTGTTTTCATTGGACTTGAAAAAAAATTGACTTGAAAAAATTTTAACTAAAATTTGAGTTATAAAATGAAAATTCGAATACCCAAATTTTTTAGTAAACAATAGATCAGTTTTAAAGTTCAAGTCATGTCATTCAAATCTACCACACACACATACACACACACACACACACACACACACACACACACACACATATATATATATATATATATATATATATATATATATATATATATTTACATATGAAAAAATATGAAGTAATGCATATGTTTATAATATATGATTATAGAAAAGCGTTTAAATTGAAACTAATTGGTACCATAACATTATAAATGTTTACATTTAAATTTGAACAGAAACTCGAACAAATCCAATCGACTCGAATTCCATAAACTCGACTCTATTTGAAAATTTTCAAATAAAATTTAAGTTATAAAATATGACTCTACAACTCGGCTAGCTCGAATTTTTTTACTCAACTCGACTCGAATCAATTAAATGGCCACCCCTAATATGAAGAAGAAATTAAAATATTTTTCATCATATAAATAATTCATATTAAACCAACTCAATTTTTTTTGCTCAGCAAAATTATTATTTTATTAAATAAAATACCAACTTGAGATGTGGACCTCATTAAAATAACATCCCTAAACCTAAATGGAGGAAAAAGAGTACTCACAACTAGGGGAGTGTCCAAACACAACCTATCAAAACAGTCAATACAAAATCCACAATTCAAAACAAGAAAATATGTCACACTACTAAACACCATAATTCCTCACTACAATTTTTTACTCTAGACTAGTCTTCAAACAAAAACTAGAACAAATTGGACCCCTTCTCCATTCTCCTATGGTTTAAAAAAAACATCTATACAAAAGCAACCAAAAAAACTCTCTAAAAAACACACCATTCACCAAAATTTATAAACTACTTAACAAGGCAGCAACTAAACAAAACTTGCAGCATAACAGCTTACGCCAAATGAACCCATCGAGATTCGAAAAACTCTTTCCTTTTCAAGCCATCCTTAGCTAGGTGCTCAACGAAGCAAAAAAAAAAAAAGAAGTCTCATAACATATGCGAATCGGTTTCAAGCCCCGACCCAACCGGGTATTTTTTCTAAAATTTTAGGGATCGGGGCGGGGCGGGGCATGAAAAGCATGAAGTCGGGGCGGGACGGGTTCGGATATTTGCTAGAAATTCTCCGCCCGGTACATTTTTATATTTTTATTTATTAAATTTATAAAAAATATCACTATATATAAACACTTTTATGAGTTTTAAGCTATTTTTTGTTTTTGTTTCGGTTCGTGCTTATCGTAAACTTTTGTTAGATGTTGTTCAAGTTTTAATATATTCGATTCTAACGGTCAATGATTCAAGTTTGAAGTCCCTTGAAACCATAATTTGTGATTGTGGTAGAAGATTGGTCGAATCTAACATTTATCGTCAACGAAGATTAAAAAATTTTAAAATTTTCAGGGCGGGTTGGGGCGGGGTCGAGTTTAAGGGTTATTGTATCGAGTCCGGTCGGGGCGGGTAAATTAATATTTTAATTCGGGGCAGGGCGGGGCCGGGTTTAATACCTTATAGATCGGGGCGATTTTGGGGCGGCCAAAAACCCGCCCCGCCCCGTTGCCATCCCTAAAGCCAAGTTCCTCCTAATCCTTCTCTTGGGGAATTTCCTGTTGAGATTCCATGGTTTGAGTGTTCGTGTCAATAGTTTGTTGGGGCTATTCCTCTATTGGCGTGGAAAACATGCAATCTACAAAAATATCTGCCAATACATGAGCCTTGACTACTCTTCACGGATGATAATCAACTCCGAACTCACTCAACTCGATTTCTCACTTAAACATCCGGCCTTGTATGTTCACTCTATTTAAAATATCTTTCAGAGGTTGATCTGAAAAAACTGTTACTTGATGAGCTTGAAAATAATGGCGAAGCTTCTTAGTTGCTATCACCAAACTGAATACTATTTTCTCGGCTCTTGTGTACCTTCCCTCTACGAGATGAAGAACCCTACTTACATAATAAACTAGTCTCTAAACATCATCTTCCTTTTTAACCAGTAAAGTTGCAACTGTCTCATCGGTGGCGGCTAGGTACATGTACAAATTGTCCCATTCCTTTGGTGTGGCCAACATGAGGGGACTCATCAAATACTGCTTTAACTATTCTAACGCCCACTGGCAGTCGTCCGTCCACTGGAACGACCCTTTTAAAGCCTTCAAAAAAGGAAGACAATTGTCTACCAGCTTGAAAATGAATCTGTTCAATGCTACCACTTTTCCATTTAGCTTTTGGTTATCCTTGGTGTTCGCTAGGGGTTGGAGATCTGTGATAGCCTTGATTTTTTTTTTTCTGGGTTTGCTTCAATGCCTTGCTCGGAGATTAGAAATCCAAGAAACGTTCCCTCTCCTACCCAAAGGTGCATTTCTTGGGGTTTTGTCTCATTATGTACAGTTGAAGAACGTCGAAGACTTCTTGCAGATCTATCAAGTGTTGCTCGAAAGAGGTAATTTTGGAAAACATGTAATCTACATAAACTTCAATGTTTCTTCCAATCTAATGACGTAAAATCTTGTTGACCAAACGCGGGTACGTTGCCCTCGCATTCTTAAGTCCAAAGAGAATCACCTTGTTGCAATAAAGGTTATCTTATATTACAAAAGATGTATTTTCTCTGTCCTCATCTGCCATCGCTATCTGGTTGTATCTTGAAAAAACATCCATGAAGCTCATATACCTATATGCGACTGAATCATCGACCAATTTGTCAATCGAGGGGAGCGAGAAATTGTCCTTGGGACATGATTTATTGATATTAGTAAAGTTGACACACATTCCTCATTTCCCACTCGACTTCTTGACCATCACCACATTGACGAGTCATTGGAGGTACTTTACTTCATGGATAACTCCCATTGCGAGCAGCTTCTCGATTTCTTGTTTGATCGCTTGTACCTTTTCCTCAGAAAATTTCTTTCTCTTTTTCCTAACGGGTTTGATCGCTTGGTTAACCTGCAAGGAATGTTTAATTATCTTCAAGTCTATTCCCCGCATGTTCGCAATGGACCATGCGAACACATATGCATTGTCTCTTAACAACTTTACAAGTATTATCCTACAATGCTTGTCTAATCCTAATGATATCTTAGTGAACTTCATAGGTTCGCCAATATAGAGCTTTACATTCTCCGTCTCATCCACCACCTCTGGCTTGTTGCATTTATCCTCTTCTTGCCACCTTCTGGTCGGTTTGCATCAACCCTTCCCCCAATGGTGTGGGGAACCTGACCTGAAGGCAAAACGAGGTCGTGACCATATTGGCTTTGCGCATCAGAGGTCCGCCGAAGATGGAATTGTACACCGAGGGATTATCTATGACTAAAAAATAGCCATATGAGTAACTTTATTAGCATCATCTCCTATAGTAGCCGACAGTTGAATGGAGCCTTTCACCTCTATGGGTTGATTACAAAACCCATATACCGAGCTCGCTGTCTTTAGCTCTACCTCTGGGATCCCCATCTGTTTGAACGCATTCTAGCTTAGTACCTCCATTACGCTGCTTGTGTCCACCAAAATTCTCTTTACATCAAAACCTACTACTAAAGTTTTGACAACGATGGGTCATTGCTCTCTTCGTCTAAGAACTTGCCCTCCTTCCTTTCAAAAAATAAAACTTGCTAGGGCTCCCTATACTTCATTCTCTTTATTGACCCCGCCGAGACCGACATCACACTATGCATATTTGCCTTATGCTTGGAACTTGTATAAGACCATTCTTTATCAACCTTGATGATCACATGGATGATCCCCCTATGCTCTTGATTATTCCCCCTACCTTCTTGTGCTCTTGGTTGCTCTATTCCCTTGTCATCTTCAGCCTTCCTATTGCAGGAAACCAAAAATCTCTCCAACTGACTTCTCCTGATCGCGGATTCAATTACGTTCCTGAAATGTGCATAGTTATCAGTGCAATGATTCTAATCCTTGTGAATTTTGTATCTTCTCCCAGAACGCTTCCTCTGGTCACTTTGTCTCATTGGATGCAACAGTTTTAAGATTCCAGTATGCTTTATTTGATTTGAGACTTGTGAAGCAGACTCCATCAACCCATGGTAAGTTCGAAATGTAGACAACTTTTCTTTGGTTGCTTCTCGTTGTCCGTCGTCTTGTAGGTATCGCTGGGACTAACCACTGTGCTGACTATATTGTTGTCCATCGTGGTATTGCTGGTTACCTTTGTTAGTTCTCTGGTGAAGTGGGGGTCTCCCTCTCCCTAGAGTTTCGACTATCATGCCTTTCGTCCGCGGGTTGTGGGCTATGGGCTTGGACCTTATTATATCTGCTTCCTCATTCTTGGTGTAAGGTTGCACCTTTTAATATAGCTCCGATAAAGTTAACGGCGTCCTATCCAATAAATTGTACTTACGATGCTGATGGGAAGGTCCATTGATAAAAGCGCTGATAACAAACTCATTGGATACTTCTTTTGTTTGCATGGTCGCATCATGAAATCTTTGTACAAAGTCCCTCAAGGGCTCATCTAGTCTTTGAAAGATGTACATGAGGTATCTCGGAGACTTTTTTAATAACTTATTTGCCAAGAAATGACTCATAAACAAGTTGATCAAAATTAGAGATCGAATGTGCCGAGAGTTCATGAGTGCATAAAGAACCCATATTTAGACCATTTTACTTAGCATATTACATGTGTTCGAAAGCATATTGTTTCATTTAGGAGTTGTTTGCATATAATTATGGAGTTATGGTGTTTGAGCTAAATGTTTATCTATATTTGTACTATTTACAGGAAAGGTAGTGGATTTTAGTGGTGCTTGCGCAGGAAGTAACAGAGCAATGGAGTGCTGGCGATGAATCTTTGACCTTTTGACGGTTAATTAATGTGCGGACCCCTCTCCTTTATGAGCCATTATTGATGTGGAAAGCAAAGATCATCTTTGCTGGATCACATGACACTTTATTAAAAGCATGTGATAATATATTCTTTTATTGAGAAATTAATAACATAGAAAAGAAAGATCCTCATTAAAAGATTACTTTCACTTCAAAATTTTTAAAAACATAGGAGGGCCACCTTTATATAAAGATACCAAGGGCCACAAGAAAAGGGGGATGCACTTAACACAAAAACACGCAGAGAAGCTTTTACTCGAGGAAACAACCCCTTTGTCTTCTAAATCAGAGAACCAACGTTGTCAAAGGACTAAAGGAGTCCCCAAGCAACGAAAGCTATCAAGAGAGGCTTGAGGAGTTGGAGCAGGCTTGAGGAGTTAGAGCGATGCAACACAGTTTGAGGGTTTGAAAGAGAATTGGAGGACGCTTGATTTTATTTCTCTCTATCTTTATAAATTGGCATGACTTTTAATATTTTATGGATGTTATTTTCTCAGACATGAGCTAAATACTTTGTTTGGGTTTATTGTTTTAAGATTATATATTTTCATTATCGATTAATGTTATAGCACCTTTTTTCCTTTATTTATTCTTTTCATCATCCTTCATGCATAATTATTGTAAGAGCTATCGAGAGAGACCATTTAATTATTGATCTGTGTAACCCCCTAAACCCGACCCAAGGGTTATGGGCCGAATCTAGGAAGTCAGATTGAAAACGTAACCCTCAAGTAATTTATTTATTAGGTTTCCGGAAATTAATACTCAAAATATTAATTTAAAACAGTGTCGTTTATCATTAAAATTATTATCTCAAAAACGCAGTCGTATATATAAGATAATCCAAAACAGAGTAGGAAAAAAATATCACATTAAAATCCTCATGCATGGTAAACAGTTTTAAAATCCCAAATAAAAATAAAAATAATTAAGTTTACATAAAACCCCAAATAATAAAATAATCGCAATAAAACCAAAATAAAACTGGAAACTAAGAATATCCATACTAAAATAGTAGTAAATCTAATCACTGTGGTCCTCCAAGTACCGAACTCCTATATCTGAGAATCTGAAATAGAAGCTAAGGGGGAGTCAGCTATTAAGCTCAGTGTGTCTCTAAGGTGCATCAAACAGAAAATCACAAGAATCATACAGTCAACATAGTCATTCCAATAGTCAATCGAATATACATATATGCAAAGCATGATGCACCTAAGTCTATGTCATGAACCCATCTACATCACCGTCCGAAGAGTAAAGTTCCCCTGAACCACTCTCTACATCGTCACCATCCGAAGTGGAACTCAGCCCGAAGGGTGGAACCACTGATCCGAAGTGGAATTCAACCCAAAGGATGAAACCACTGAACTTCCTCCGTACAAATCCCACCCGAATGATATGATATGAATGTTTCGATTTCAATCCGAATGCAACATCATTAGTCCGAAAATGCATGAGCATTTAGTCCGAAAATGCATGAGCATTTAGTCCGATAATTAACTATTTAGAATCCGATGTATGATGTTTAACAGAATGACATACAACATATCATTTAGTCCAGATCACAACATATCACATAGCCCAGATCACAACATATCACATAGCCCAGTTCACAACATATTTTACAGTCAACCATCACATAGCAACAACATATTTCACAGTCAAACATCACACAACATCAACACATATAGTATAGCACAAGCAGAGAACACACCTCAGACAGCTAACAGCTCAACGTCGGGAGTGACGTCTCCCACGCTCAAATCTAGAAGTAGACGAAACAGGATCGACACCTACAAAGGTTCACTAATCAAAATTCTCTACTACTATGCCACAATCTACTACACAGAAATTTATTTAAATTCACATACGTGCGGAACTCGAAGGTTGAGATGCAGGAGGTTGACCAGGGAGAGGAGGTGGAAGAATCTCGGTGTTCAAATCTATGTCACATGAACACAAACGAAATCCGATTTCAGAAACTAATTAACATTTTCTTTTTAACTAAGCATAAAATTGATTGAAAGGCCAAAAATAGTTGTTCGGGGTTGAATTTAGAAAAACAGGCTGCAAATCTGGAACCGGGACGTCGAAAAACATAGAGTTGACTTTCAGCCCAAAAGTTAACGCTGACGTCATCATGGTCAATGATGACGTCATCGTTGATGTCAGCCTGCTTGCATCAGCAATGTCATCAGCGGAGGACATCACTGCTGACGTCACCCGGTCCAGTTCGATTCTGAGGGTCCAGCTCGGTTAAGTTTCAGGTCCGGTTCAGTTCCATAAATTATGGTTCGGTTCGGTTCGGTTCTCAAAATCCTCAAATTTCAATTAACAAAACCCTAACCCTAATTTCAATTTTACAAACCCTAATCCTAAACAAATATCCCCAATCGAAATATCCTAATCGGCTAACCCATCCCGACGACAACCAACGACGACCACAGCGGCCGATCAACATGACGGCGTCGGCCAGAACTTACCCCAAAACACGGCGAGGACGCGACTACAACGGTGTGAAGCGAGAACCCAAAACGGTTTCTTACCGTTGCCTCACGGACGGCGGTGCAAGAGGGTTCGAAGGTTTTGACCTCCTTGTTCCGACGAAGACGAAGGACACTGAAGGGCGGGTTTTGATCGGACGGGGAAGGGGAACACGCCGGTGGTCATGGCTCAGCGATCAGACGACAAAAGCTCCCTCACCGGAGCTTGAACGAAAAACGGGAGGCTTGGTTCGACGATAACGAGAGAGGGAGGGAAACTATGCTGCTGAACTAAAAAAATGGCAGATGAAGAGTCTTACAAGACATAAAGGGTTTTACCCTAAATTTTTGGATAAATTACCCATTAAGGGTCTCTACTTCTACCCGCATCACAAAAGGGCCATCAAACTTCTATTTTAATTCAATCTAACCCCTAACTCAATTAGATTTTAAACAAAATACCCAATTAAATCTAGGTTTTAGAATTAGGGATTTCATATATTAGGGATTTTAATTTTTAGGAGATTTTTGGGGTGTTACAATCTGTGACTTAATATTGAGAGAGTTAAGTTAGACAAAAGTGAATAATGGAGCTTAAGCTGTTAACTTAGGTTCTAATCTGGCTTAGGTATAATTTTAGGATTTCAACGACTAATAAAGGTGTAACGCCCTGAGTTTAGGGCCAGGAGATATCGGATTAGTTAAACTGAGCCGGATTAAAATTAAATTGAAGACTAACTATTTTTGACACACTTAAAGTGTTTTAAAAGATTAAAGGGCAAAATGAGAACTTTTAGTAAAAAGGAATAAAAAAGGGTTTTCTCAAAAGCCATCATCTTCTCAAAATCCCTTTTTACGTTCAAAAACCTTCCATAAACCCCATTTACTATTCCATTGGTTTCAAGCTCCAAACCAAGTGATTTCTTCAAGGTAAATGGCTCTCAACTTAGTTTCATCTTCCTTGAGTCGTAAATGTAAAGATTTTTGCAAAATGCATGGATTAAACTTGTTTTGATTTTTAAAGTTTTGTTTGAAATGAAAGGAGGTTTGTGGGTTTTTCGTTTGGGATTTCTATGTCTGAGTTGAGAGTGTTTTTAACTTCGTTTTATCACTAAAATAACATAAAAATGGTGGGTTTTTATAGAAAACCCGAAATGAGTATTGTGGGTGGTTTTGGGAGTTAAAAAACTTGAGTTTTTGGTTGAGTTTTGGGTCTAAATGACAGCTGAAGGTTTGATAGTTTTGGATTGATGTTTAGGGATGCTAAAATGTAGATTTTTATGGTAGACTCGTTAGGTATGGCTGCTAGTAGTTTGGGTTTGAATTGATTATGTTTCGAGTGAAATTTTGGCTTGAATCGATGTGTGTAGATGCAAGGTTGTTGAGTTCCGGGTTTTTGCTATGTGTTTGAGTGTATTAGAGTTCTAACGTTCAGTTTTGGGTTGCTCGAAATAGAGGAATTTGATTCGGGCTTTGTGGACGGAAATCCGGGTAGTTCAGAGGCTTGATTCGGCATCTTGGACATCATTTGTGTGTTGGCTGGTGAGTGGATCAATTTTAAAAGCCTTAGTGTGGTTAAGGGAATGTTTTGGGAGTTTGGATTGAGCTTGAAAAGCCAATCCAAGCTCAAGAGTAAGTTTTAAAGGTTTTATACAATAAATCTGTGTTTTATGATTCTTGAATGCAATGTGAACATGTCATGTTGGTAACGTGTTAATTTGCATTGTTATACATGTTGAAACTTATGACTTATGTTTATATTTGCATTGTGAGTACATGCCTTGCATGGAAGTTTTGACTTGGTAAGAGGTTCAAGCATCGGTAATGCTTGCGGTTGTGAATGAGTATATTGACACGTGTGAAGTTGTTACCGGATATAATTGATCGATCAATAGGATTAGAGTGCACTCGAGGTAAAATTCACACGTGACCTTAGTGATGTTAGATTCCACTAAGGAGGAGTATGGTGATGTGAGATTCCACTGGAAGTTATGTTTTTACTAGACGGGTGAGTACGTTGATGTGAGATTCCACCGGAAGTGTCTAGTGGGTTTGAGAAACTATCCGCGTATCCGAGTAAAAACGATGAATTTCAATATATCCATGGTTGCTCTAATTCTCATGTTAAGCATGTTGTTGATTTCCTCTTTTATGCTTATGCATTGTTGTTTACTTTGCTTGCGTTATGAGAATGAGCATGTGGTAAGTCTATGGCTTGTGGTTGCATTCGGTAAATGCACGTGAAGGTAAAATGCACGTTGTTATGTGTTTAAACATGTGGAAATGATTTGGAAATGGTTTTGGTTTTCAAACAAACTACGTTTTAAAAAAATGCATTGTTGTAGATACCGTTTTGAGCACCGCTCACGAAGCTTAAACGCTTACGCTCTCCTTTCCAACAATGCAAGCCCTTAGACCTTCGGAGCAGCTCGGGGAACAAGAGAGGATCCAAGGGAGTTTGGTTTGCACAAGTATGGTTTAGACTTCAATAACTAGTATAAAGCATTGAGATATGACCTTTTATGTTTGATGTGTTGTTAGCATGTCCTTTTTGCTTAGACAAGTTTGTTTAGTTGCTTTGGGCTTGTAATGCCATTTACCATGATGATTTATACTTTTGTTTAGCTTTTGGCTATGTTGGAAAATGTTATGTATGCTTGTTCCTCTCAGAATCTTGTCTCGTTGAATGATGCATCGTTATGTGTTTAAATGCTTTGTATGTTTATCCATGGATGCCTTGAGTCATATGAGTGAATGTATGTTTCTCTAATGCTTGCTTTATGCCTCTAGTGTTGAGTCTTTGTGCTTTAAATAGCTAAAACATGTTTTGCAGAGCATGGCGTATCGGTACGCTCAAGGGTGTATCGATAGGTCCCTTGTTTTGTCCCTTGTTTTGTGCAATACGTACCGGTACGCGGGGGTGTATCGGTACGCAAAATGCTCATTGGAAATCTGAGAAATTGACGAGATTTTGGCGTATCGATACGGGTCTTGAGGGTATTGGTACGGTCTTCGTAGTTGACCTTGGGAAAGTTGACCGTTGAGGGCGTATCGATACGCACATTGTGGGTATTGATATGGTTTCCCTAGGTTTGACTTGGGGTGTTGACCAAGTACATGCATATCGATACGGTCCTTTAGCGTACCGATACGGCCTGTTGTAAATTTTAGAATGGGTTTGTTAATTGCCTGTTTTGCATGTTTTGTATCCATGTATGTATTCCGCTGCGTGTCCTCTCACATAAGATATAATTAAAGCATCTAGACAAGATAACTTTAAAAGAAAATTTCTAAGGTTTCTAATCGGATTGGAACCTTAACGGGTTTCGCTTTGGTTTTCCCCGTGTAACGCATTCGATGCGGTCTGGCGGCTAGGCCGGGTCGAGGGGGTTACAAAAGGAAACTTGAATAAACTATAAGTTGTTAGGGTTCACGCAGACATGTATTACCATAGCTACTTTTTGTTAAATTCTAGGAATCAATAGAGTGTTGGAGTTCTTTAGAAAACCCTTTTAAGTAGATAAGTGAATAATTTGTTTACGCAGACATGTATTGCCAACTGATATAGCATTCAAATGGTAATTAAACATATTTCTTAGGCAATAAACCTTACAGGGTTATCAAAGTCCTGCAAAATAAAAACTGATTTTACTAAACTAAGTTTTAGTAATAGTGAGATCAGGTCGAATCCAAAGAGAGCTGAAATTAGAATCTCAATGTTAAAACAATAAAACTAAAATTGATTGGGGTGTTTGGATTGTTGAATTAAAGAGGAATGAGAAAATAACTAAAATCTTAATATTAAAATTAACAAAAATGGATCTTACCGAACTTCCAATTCAATGGTGTGATTTTCATCCAACCGTAACTTTGATCATAGGCTTAAAGATGAATTTCTCGTATCCAATAAATTAATCTTCTTGGGGAACACCACAACAAGCAATTATTCTCCTTTTATATTTGATTAGTCTACTCGAGGAAACACCGCAACAAGCATTCAAATCAAAACTTACCATTAAATAAAATCAATGAAAGCATTAAGATTCATGAGAATGACTGAAATAAAATCAATCAAACTAATATTGTACCTTATTTCCCTATGGACTATCTTGCATGATATGTAGTCTAACGAACACAAAACATGAGCCTTACTCTTTGCTACTTGTGTCATGGATAAAGATAAAACATTTAATATCGAATTAAGGCGTCAATTTAATCAATTATAAATATTCATAAAATAAGAATAAGAAATAAAGATTTCTTGGATTAAAGAAGAAATACTAGTTTAGTACAAGCCTCACAAATTACAGAGGGATCACTTCACCGTTGAATCGGAAATAAAAGCATTAACCACACATGGTTGAAGAAAATAACAAGAGATGATGAAGAAGAAGTGTTGTAAAAGATGAGATGATTTCTAGAGGGTCTAATGAGCTCTTCATATAGAGAGCAAAAACCCAAACCCTAAAAAGATATTCTACTTTAATTGAGTTTTAATACATTAAAGAAATATAATATAAAGGATAATCTAAATAAATAAAATCCTAATTAATAAAAGAGATTGATTTTTGGTCCAATACTTCTATAATAATGGAAATAACCATAAAAGTGGGCTTCAACATAGATTTGCTTCCAAAATTTCGGATATCTCATGTCAGACACCAAACTCGCATCAGTCACAAGAAGTGGTCACGCCTTATCAAAAGTAACCTTCTACTCGTTTCTACTATCTTCTAAAAGACTTGATTTTCACATTAGAAGCTAAAAACACGCTTTTGAGTTGAATTTCACCTTTGCATCGACAATTCACCTCCTAAATCAAAACAAACATAATTTCCACAATTAAACTCAAAATATAATTAGAATATGAAGGAATTAATCACAACAAAGAGTATATAATTATGACCTAACAAAACCAAACATCCATAATCATTAGAATATATGCTACAATATTTGTTTTTCCTTTGATCATCGCTTCATCTTTATTTCTATTGCATGTAGTTTATAATTCCATTCACCACATAATATCATTTCACTAACACTAAGTGCGATTGCTTTGAGTTTATCACTCCAATCCTTTTGGGTTTGACACTCGATACTTATCACTTTATTACTTGTGCAATGAGTATACTTGCTCTAATTGCACATACTTTATTTTTAGGTGTGTTACAAGTTGAAGGAACATCTACATGCGCGGAGGTAAAGGTCGATCTAATCAAGAGTATCTTACACCCACCATTAACGACCTATATGCAACCATTGACGACCTATACCCACCATTGACGCAAGCTGCAACATTGAGTAATACGATCACATCAATGAAAATGTCGAGAGCAACCCAAAGAGTTTATGTCGTGGCGATTTGTTGTGATTATTTTAGAGGACAACATTTGTTTGAAAATTACTCATACAATCATGATGTGTATTTCTACAAGTGAAGGGTTTCATAGGAAATCAAACAGATCTAATCATGTAGAAAAATGCAGCGAAAAAGAATCCTACAAAATTTTTCAAGATCTCATACAATCATATCAACGAATGATAGACATAATTTTAAAGGTTATCTCGATAAAAGATTCTGTAATCACGTTGTGATGAGGCCTGCCTTTTTGAAAGACGACCGCCCTTTACAAGTATCCACACGCGAATGGACAACGAACGGCTATCAGAATGCTAGTTTCCTTCTAGTTTTCGAAAAGCCGAGTTTATGTGGTTTTTAGGTGGTTTCGAAAATCACATGTCTCCAACCTTTATGGATTATTAGAACCAAATAATATCTAAAGAATATATCCAAATATATAGATTTTAAATTAAAAATAATCAACCAACCACTATATCGATATATATAAATAAACTAATCATACCAGACTTTTCAAGATAACTTGAATATGTAGCGGATGCAGTCGACATTATCAAAATTGAAATCCTTCTATGAAATCACCAACAAGAGCAATGAATCGAGTGAGATCGTACTGATAACGTGTTGTGAATAAAATAATGTAGAACAACGAACAAGAGTAAAAAAATAAAGAGATGAGAGAAAGAGGGAGATTTGTATTATTCTTAAATATAGACTTGTATGCAATACCTTCATCAAATCATCTATTTATAGGCATAAGAAGTACATAATACATTAAACTCTAATTAATGAAGATAATACTCAATAATAAAGTAAATCAAATCTCCTTGATAAAGTTCTTATCATGATACACATCCGCATAGATAAATATTCATAACAATATCATATTTTCCCTCGAGATTTTAAATATTGAAGTGGGAATGTATTGAATAAGATTCGGACACATATATTTAATGAGCGCCTCTCAACTTGTAAGTTGAGTATGTTAGGGATGTCAATTGGGCGGGGAAGGTGCGAAGGTTACTCTTCTCACACCCATCTCCATCAAGAATTTTTATCTTCATCCCTGCACAACGTCCTGTTGCGAATACAAAATTTAAAACCATCTCTGCCCCGCAACCCGTAAGACTAAAACCATCCCTACCCCATCATCCACGTCGTTCCTCAGACCCACCTAATCCCTTCTTTACCCGCCCCATGATCCATTTATATGATATATTTATAAATATTTGTTATATAAATATAAATAAAATTTATTATAAAAAGATATGAAATATTTGTCATTCAGACTCCCGCCACATATGTGACATTATTTCAAATGTTATCATTTCTTAAAAATAAGAATATACGAAATTATATTTTGCACAACACAAAAGTTTGACTAAAAAGATACTAAAGCCTATTGTAAAGGACAAGAGAATAGCACAAATAAAATGTAAAATAATATTTCAATTGTTGTAACAAATAAACAATATAGGAAGAACTAAAAAAGAATAACAATGAAAAAACAACCTTTTAAAAAATAAGAATAAGTAACATACAATATTAGGAAAATAAAATACTTATGGTGAGGACTAAGGAGAAGAAAACAAAAATTAGAAAGAATGTTCAACGTTAAGTAACAGTAAAGAAGAAACCAATAAACATATATATGATATATGTGTGTGTGTGTATATATATATACATACATATATATATATATATATATTCATATATATTCTAAGACAAGTGAATATAAATTATCTTAAACTTAACTCTGATTCAAACTGATATTTTAAAAAAATATTTATACATTTGATCTGATCAATCTCAATTATATATATTGAACTTTTTAATAATATCATAAGACAAGTCAATATGAATTATCTTAAATTTGACTATGATCCATGTTGATATTATATTTTTAATAATATTTATAATAACTTATTATAAGATCTGTTGGGGCGGGTGGGGCGGGTACAAAGACATATTCACGCCTTCCCCACCCCTCACAGCGAATCTAATTTTTATGTTCATCCCCACCCCACAACTCGCAAAATACCATCTCATCCCAATTGAATGCGAAGTGGGGCGAATCCCAGCAAAACCCGCCCCACTAACATCCCTAAGTATGTCAAAAAAAAATGTAGTCCATATGATAATTTAATAATTTAAGATTAAAGTATAATTATTTAAAGATTTTATTGTCGATCCCTAAATCATTCTTTTCTAAGATTTTCATTAGGATCCCTCAATTTTAAAAAAATATATTAAATTTTAATATTTTAGATATTTCTAATTAAATTTCCTTTCAAAATTATTTAAATTTTTTGTTTATATCTTTAATTCTTTAAAAAATTTAAATTGACCCTCAAGCCCTTACTACATATTTTGGCACCAATAATTACGTTTGCTCTCGTGTCACGCTTTTTGTTAACACTCTGAATTTTAGCCTTAAAAATAATGAATGGAAAATAAATGTTGGAAGAGAATGAGGTTGGTGGGGTTTGAACTCACGACCTCAACCCTCCTTTCTCCTTTAGGTGGCGAACCATTGAGCCAAGTACTCATGTTTGTCATGTTTTACCTAGAGTAATACTTGGATTAAGTTTGGGTTGATATTGAATAAATTTCAATAACCCATCTGACTCCTCACTTACCCAGGTTGGCGTTTCGAGTTTGAAAATACCCTTGGGATATCCAAAGGTTTTCTTTCACCTAACCTCATCGGCCACTCGTCCGATCTACCCCACCGTCGCGTTGTGCACGACACCGTCATTGCCGGAGTGTTTGCCACCTCACTTCGGTCTCATCCCTGGCCTCAACGCGCAAAACCAAGCTACCTTTCATCGAGAAAGCTCGTCTGACGTCTCGGCCAAAAACCCCAAATCGTGTGCCTCTGTTTCTTGCGTTTTCTAGCCCCGTCTGTCGTCCGTTCGTGACACAGCCACCGGATATGAGCTCCTTACGAAGTGGCGAGCAAAACCTAACCGGCCGATCATTTGTCTGACGCCGGGAAAGGCTCCATCGGAGCTTCATCAATTATGGCCTTCTCGATTCTGTGTAAGGTGATTTTCAATTAAATCTCGGCTTGTTTCATGATATAATGGTTTGAGTTGAGTTGAGGGTTTATTACTCTTTGTTTTTCAGTAGAATTTGTGCATCTATGGCTTCCAACGACATCTCCGGCGACCTTCCCCCTTAATCAGCCGGTGATATGGAAATTCAAGGTAAAAACCCAGTTTGAACCAACCCGACCTGTAAACCGGTCTAAGCCCAACTTGACCCGGGCTTGTTTTAGACTGAACTAGTCAAACAAAATGAACCGGTCTGCTTAAGCTCATACCCGAACCCGTCTACTCGACCCGTTGACCCGACCAGTCTATCCGACCCGTTGACCCGGTCTGAGTTAACCCGTTAGAGTCAAATCAGTTGACTGTTGACTTGTTGATTGATGACATCATCGTTGACCGATGATGACGTCAGCATTGACTATTGACTTTGACCAAAAAGTCAAATTTTTCGAAAACTCCTATTTTTTGTTTTTTTTTGACGTCATGAGCCCGTTTTGAAGCCTGTTTCGCAAAATTCTAACCCGAAAGCCTTCGAATCTAACCTTGAACCATATTGTGCTTATGTATTTAATTAATTGGTTAAGAGCTTTTGAGTAAGGTCTGATCTTGGAATTTGTATAATTGAATGTATTCTCGGTTCCTTGAATACAAGATGTTGGAGGACATCAAATTCGGGTTCAAGAGTGTTCGAACGTCATTCGAGGGTTGACTTATATAGCAAGGATTCAAGGTAATACATTACTACCTCCTGCATGCTTTTGTAACATGTTGGTATTCAGTTAATGTTTGCACGACCAATTTTGAGCATATGATTATTTTCGCCTATGTCGCTCATTTATGAAATAAAAATAATAATGGTGAAGACAAATATTCGAATAAGAGGTTTGATAAATCGAAAGGAATTTCGAGTTCAGTGCTCGATTAATGAGTCGCTTAATCCTGTAAGTCTGATTATCCTTTTGATTAAAAAGAAATGTCAAAATTTTATTAACGAATGACAAAAATACCCCTATCTATAAAAACAACCCAAGAAGTTATACTTGATCTGGTAAGACATCTGATACACTTGAAAACCTGGGATTACTAAGATCTCATGGTAACAAGACTTTAACCCTCGAGATTGTAAAGTACTTGAGTTGCTAGAATTCGGAATAATTTGACGAATATAAATTTACAGAAAAATATTTGTATGTATGAATTGAGCAATAGGGTGAAAAAGATTAAATTGATTGAAATGACTAAAAAGGATTGAATATACTAATAAGGCTCAAATGAGTCATAATGACCCTAAAGAATGATATTTTCTTCGGCGTTAATTGCCAATCGACTGGCATATGGGATATATCCTCGAGATCTGAAACAAATGAATAGATGGCAGAACCGAAAAACTCTGAATAATTGAGACATTTTCGAGCATCGTAATGTCTGAAATACCCTCAAATACTAGAATGTCGGAGAATACTTTTAAGACGTGGAATTAGAAATCCCAATAAAGCCACACAAATGTAATGGCTCTAAAAGTGATAAAATACGACCCGTGTCAGTTGGTCAATTCAAATACTATGATGATAGTGAAAGATTACCATGTGAATGCACGTGCAATTTATTTGGAGAAAGTGAATAGTTAATAGTGAGAGAGATCTATTCTCTTAAGGCACATTTGATGTTTCGTAATGAGTTCAGGTACAATGCACATGTTTGAATACTTGGAAAACACCGCTCAAATATATGCTCAATTTCTGGTAATAAGTTTAGTGGACGATTGATGGAGGTGAACTATTTTTGTTATACTCTATAGTCAGTTCTAAGAAATGAATGGTTGAGGTGTACCTATCCGGTGAGATATTAAACACTGTGTTAATGGGTTTCGATTAGTTCAAAGGGACTCAGAAACCTGATGAGCAACGAGAATTATTGAATTCTGCACATCATCGTTTATACCTTGTTGGTTCAAATTACCAGATAACCCCTAAAGGTCAGAATGGCCAAAATACCCCCGTAGGCTTTAACGGTCGAATCACTCTCGATGTATCTGAAATCTCAATGATTCTGATGCATCAACTTTGATGTCTAGTTTGAGTCATTGTTACCGAACTTCCCTTTTGTAGGACCTCGTCTTGAAATCAGTCCGAAATTGCCAAGTGTTCTTTTCTGATAATTATCGGGTGCCTCTGAGAAATAAATTGGGTCATAAGGCGCGTACCATGTGTCCGTAAATACTATTTGTTCTAAACCAAAACCATCTGCCTAAAATTCAAAAGTATGACACTATTATTCGAAAAGAAAGCAATCTCTGGCTTCTGTCTTCTGATATGGAAATATATATATGATACATGACCTTGAATGCAAAATAATAATAAAACAAAATAAATCTAACATATGTCTTCTGGTATAAAAAAATAGATCGGATAACTATCTTCTGGTATTACTGTCTTCTGAATATAAACTAAATTCTTCTGGGTATATTATCTGGGATATAAATGAAGATTTGTAGGCTCAGCGCTGGTAAGCCCTTTTGGACCTAAGCTCCTACGCCCAATGGGCCTAAGATAAGCCTTTATGTAAGCTCCTACACCCGACGGGCCTAGGGTAAGTCTTTCTGGATGCTATTCTGAGATTCTGCATATTGGCGTAAGATTGGAGGGTAGTTAAGTAAATTAATAAAACTTTCTGACCCCTTCTGAAATATACCCTGCTAAATTAATGAATCAAAGTTAAAACTCTCAGTAAACTAACAATTTGCACTTAATGAACCACTCTAAACTCCTTGATTAAATTTCTAAAATCTGAATCTCTTTTGAGCCTCCAACTTTTGACTCATCTCTTGTAACCCCCTCGTCCCGGTCTGGGCGACTGATTGGCCCGAGTGGGCTACACGGGGATAACCGAGGCGAAACCCGTTAAGGCTCCACTTCGGTTACCGACCCGAGAAAACTTTTCATTTAACATTATCTTCTCTAGAAATATTGTTATATCCTATGTGAAAAAGGCAACATCGGAAGAAAACAAGCGAGGCGAAACAACGAACATACAATTAAAACAACCCATTTTAACTTTCATAGCAGGCTGTATCGATACACTAAGAGAGGGTCTCGATACGCCTTGACTAGGTTAACAGCCCAAGGTCAAACTAGGGAGACCGTATCGGTACACAGGTTGGCCGTACCGATACGCCCTGACTAGTCAACTTTTCACGGTCAACGATACAAGACCGTACCGATAGACCCTAGACCTGTACCGATACGCCAAAATCTCAGATTTCCAGAGAGGCTTTGACGTATCGATACGCCCTCGTGTATCGATACGCTAGGCCAAACTTGAGTCCCAAAGTGTAGGACCGTATCGATACGGCCCTTGGGCGTACCGATACGCCCTGCACTACAATACTCAAATTTGCAGCCAAAGACACTAAACACAACTCTAGATGCACTTCAAGACTTCCCTAGCCACACACAAGAATACATACAACATTAACAACCAAGGTTTCAGCATACGAGGCATTCGAAACGAACAAGGATCATACATTCAAGGGATTCATGCAATTACCAAAAAGAAGACATACATTGCACTTAAAAGGTTCATGCCTTAAGCAACCACACATAAAGAATTCATAAAAAGACACAAAGCGAAACACTAGGCAAGAAACCTCAAACATATCATCCACAAACAAGGAGTCTAAACATGCTCCTAAAACCAAACATCAACATACATCAAAAGCTAAAATCAACAACACCTATCCCATTGCTTGTCTATTACACCATACAACTTAAAAATCCATACTTGAAAGCTAAGATAGCACCACAATGCACACTTGGAGGCCCTCTCCTTGCACAAGCAGCCCATGAACTACGGATCTGCATTGTCGAATAAAGATTAGTGAGGGTAGCTCACTAAAATAAACCTCGACAATGCAAGGTCCAAGCACGAACAACAACCAAGGTAATATGCATGATCTTACCTTCGAACCACATAAGCCAAAATATCAATGATGTATGAACATAAACTCAATATTATGCCATGCTCAACATGTCCAAATCCACATCATATGTAAACACATATATAAATCCATATTGGCACCTAGCTATGACTCGAATACGCGGATAACCTTTGGAACTCACATCCAACACAACCATTACCTTACGGTGGGATTACACTCATCACCGTTACACGTGGAGGGGATTCCACTCATCCTTACGCCCCGTCAATGGGATTACACTCATCACCGACTAACATATTTAAGAAGATTTTTCGGGCGAACTCGTACTCCATCTTAATGACTACCATCACCAAGACCACACGCGCATTTGACTCACGTGTGCACACTAAACATCCTAATGATCGATCATTGTACCCCTAGCATACTAGTGTCAATACTAAACACAATTCACCACATCATTTCATATCAAATTCCGTGCTTAGAACGTACTCACCATGATCACCATCATGCACAATACACATGCATATCACAATGCATCAATACCATGCCTCAACATACATGTATAACACATTATACATAACCATCATAACACAAGTAAACATGAGGCATAAACAACAATTTGAGTTCAACCAAAGTCTCTAACTAAAGCTTGGGATTAGGCTACCACTCTAATCCCAACTCTAGGTGGGTCTACCAAGCCCGACCTAGTCCACATGCTTGAACCAACACTTGAAAAAAAATTCAAAACATTTAACCACTCACCGACTATTCCAAGCTCAACACACTAGCCGATCAAGCTTCCAACAATTCCAGATTTGTTCTCGAGGCTTCACCAACACAAATTCTTGCTTCTAATCATCTCAACACAATCAAAACAACCTCAAATTAGTTCACAAATCAATGTAGCAAACCCGGATCACTAATCAAGCATAAAACACGTGATTTCAAGCTAAGAACAACTCCTAAAACCTCAATCCCGAGCAGCCCTTTAGCACAGTCCAAAACTCTTGATTTCAACCTTTTTAACACACTTAAATGCTTTCAAAATAACCCCTAATGATGAGTTCTCAAATGTGATATACTTCATTTGCTATTTTTCTAGTTATTAGGACTTCTTGCTACTTAATACATGTTGTTTTTGTTATATTTTGTGCAGGGATCCAATTCTGGAAATAGCAGTAAAAAGGGGGCATTTCTGCAGTTTTTATAATTCTGTCATGTCTGGCATCGTGGGCACGACACTAAGTACGACGCGTTTGACGTGGCAACCTCTAGAAGATCCTGGAATGTTCCGAGAGAAGATTCGATCATATTATCAATTCTATCCATTTGGTTTTATTTTGAATTTTAAAAACATTTGAATTTGAATTGTTATTTCGATATCTTATCCTTGTAATCTAAGCCTATAAATACCAACCTTTGGTGAAGGCTTAAGATCATCTTCTAGCTTTGAGTTCTTTATCTTTGTAAACATTTTTCAGTTTTGATCCAAGTTCTTTTCCTCTATTTTCTTGTTTCATTTATTTTATTACTTTTCTAAAATCAAGTTAAGTATGATAATCAATATCATGCTTAGCTAAATCTTTTAAGCCAAGAACCAGCCAAGTCAATTCGATTCGTGAAAATTGAACTTTGCCTAAATTCTTTTGGGAAATCATTTTTATCTTTTTGTTTAGATAGTTTGGCAATCGGCCTTACTAAAAGTTTTTAACCGTTTTTCAAATCAAAAAGGGCTCGTTGGTCTGAAATCGCTTAAAAACACAGTTGGGAGGAAGGATCGGCCTGTGGCAATTTCAACTTCCTATAAACACTCTTAGCGGCGGTCCGCTAAGGAAAGATAAAATCGGAAGCGATTCTTTTTTTAGACAATTTCTGAGTCGGGTTTCTCCTGCTTTCATTCTAAATATTTTAACGATGATAGACGTGGTTGAATTATTTAAGAACCATTTTTTGAAGATATACTTGGGAGGATTGGTTACTCGAGAGAGAAACAAGTTACGACGGGTTGGGCCTCGTAGACTGTAACCAACATGATCCCCGGAATAAAAATCTATTTCAGTGATCGAAAGAATTGAAGGAGCTGGTTCGAGGCTATTTCACATACTTGGTTTTTCTTAATCTTTTCACCTCTGCATTTAAATTTTGCTATTTCATTTTCGACCAATATCAGATCACTTCCCCCCATTTTATTCACTTATTTTGCAGATATTCCTGGAAGTAATAATTAAAGTAGTCTTCAGTTAATCATTCCAGCTAATCTCCCTGCAGATCGACCCTCTTTCCCTATATCTATTTAATTTCTTTATATTATTATTTATTGAAAGAGGTTAATTTATTCATTTATTTTTGACCGGTTAAACGACGAATTGTCAAAATTGGCGTCGTTGTCGGGGAGATTTACTTTCGACATTTTTGACTGATTTCGTTTTATTTTTATGACCAGGAAGAACCCGGGTACTTTAGCACCATATAACCCGGAAATCGAAGCAAGCGCTCGTAGAACTCACGGTGAAACACTTCGACGAAAGAAGCAACAAAGCACACGACAATCGGAACATGAATCCACTTCCGAATCCACACCAATCGAAGAACCTACACAAGAACCAGAACCAATGGCGGACCAAACAATTCGACAACTAAATGCCGCCCCTACCGTGCAACAACCGCTCTGCATCGCTTTTCCTCAAGGCGATACTCCCTTCCAGCTCAAAACGGGATTAGTCCACTTACTCCTTACTTTTAATGGCCTCCCTTCTAAAAGCCCACACAAACACCTTGCCGAATTTCATATGGTGTGCAGCAGCATGAAACCACAATGGGTCTCAGAATACCAAATAAAACTAAGGGCTTTTCCTTTTTCCTTAGCCGGAACGGCTAAAGAGTGGTTATTTTACTTACCTCCAAATTCAATTAATACATGGTCTGATCTCTCTCGTGTTTTTCTTGACAGATACTTCCCTGCGGCAAAAGTGACAGAAATTAGGCGAAACATATTGGGTATCCAACAAATGCACGATGAATCCCTATATGAATATTGGGAAAGGTTCAAGAAGCTGTGCGCAAGCTGTCCGCAACATGGCTTATCCGAGCAAACACTCCTTCAATACCTATACGAAGGAATGTTACCAATGGACAAAAAGATGGTAGATGCAGCAAGCGGTGGCGCGCTTGTTAACATGACTCCTACTGCAGCGAGAACATTAATCTCCACAATGGCTGCAAATTCGCAGCAATTTGGTTCTGCAAGTGAACACAGTCGACGGGTTCAAACAGTAAGCACAATTACATTAGAAAATAAGATTGATAATTTGACTAATATTGTGCATTCACTTGTTTCAGGGGAAATAGGAGCTGCTAAGGCGTGCGGGATTTGTACTATGCAAGATCACGCAACCGATTTATGCCCACTGTTGCGGGATACGTCTGGTGCCCAAGTCAACGCCGTACACAATTTTCCCGAACCTCCCCAAAGGCCCTATAATCCACAAAGCAACACGTTCAACCCCGGTTGGAGAGATCATCCTAACCTTTGCTATGGTAATAGGAATCCAAATTTCCAAACTAGAAAACAACCTCCCTACCAAAATCAAGCTCCTCAGAAATCTTCCCTTGAATATATTGTTGAAAGGTTAGCAGTTTCACAAGAAAAGTTCCAAACCCAAACGCAATCTCACCTTCAGGAACTAGACAAACAAGTTAGCCAATTAGCTATAACAATTGGGCGTCTAGAATCCCAAGGAAAATTGCCATGACAAACCGAAATCAATCCGAGGGAAAATGTGAGCGAAATCACTCTATGTAGCGGGACCGTGATAACACCTGAACCGCCAAAGAAGGACGAGCAAAAATCTGACGGCTCTTCGGAACACCAAAACGAAAAATCTCCTTCCACTTCATGTAGTATCAAATCTAAAATTCCTATTTCTACTTACGAACATGTTCCACCTTTTCCAGGAAGACTAGCAAAACGAGACAAAAAGGAGGAAGAGAAGGAAATAATGGAGGTGTTCAAAAAAGTGGAAATTAACATTCCACTCCTGGATGTTATCATGAAGGTTCCTAAATATGCAAAATTTTTGAAAGACCTGTGTACAAATCGAAGAAGGTTGTCGGGAAACGAGAGAGTCAACCACAGCGAGAATATTTCGGCCATTTTTCAAAAGCTGTTGCCACCAAAGTACAAGGACCAAGGTATGTTTGCAATTCCCTGTAAAATTGGGAATGTTGGGATCAAAAGAGCTATGTGCGATTTGGGTGCCTCCATCAATGTCATGCCTCTAAGTGTTTATAGAAAAATCTCAAATGATCCACTTAAGGAAACCAAGGTAACAATACAACTGGCTGATAGATCAATTATTTATCCCGAAGGGGTATTGGAAAATATTCTGGTTAAGGTAAACAATCTCATTTTTCCTGCCGATTTTTACATTATTGATATGGAAAATGATCATAGCAACAATGGATCTAAAATTTTGCTTCGACGTCCCTTTCTATCAACCGCACACACAAAAATCGATGTCCGTAATGGCATTTTAACCATTGAATTCGACGGAGAGGTAGTGAAGTTTGATGTGTATAAAGCTATGAAATATCCTGATTTTGTCGCAAGCCTCAATTTTATTGATATTATAGATCCTTTGGCTAATGATTTTATCGGAACTGATTTGTTTCATGATTTTTGTAGGGAATTGGAAGATCTCAACGATGACGACTTAGGCGAAACAATCTCGTCTCTTTCTTTATTTTCTGAACTTCAATTAACTCCATCACAATCTAAACCTCTTCCCTCAATCTTGCAGGCACCTCAACTAGAGTTGAAACAACTCCCACCACACTTGAAATATGCATATTTGGGTGACAAGGAAACTCTACCCGTCATCATATCAAGCGAATTGTCATCGCAACAAGAAGAGGAGTTGATAGCCACATTAAGCATCCATAAAGAGGTGATCGGATGGACATTAGCCGATATCAAAGGCTTAAGTCCTTCCACGTGTATGCACAAAATAAAAGTGGAGGATGGCGTGAAACCTATCCGAGAGGGACAACGGCGATTGAACCCACCGATGATGGATGTGGTAAGACAAGAAATACAAAAATTGCTAGATGCCAATATCATCTACGCAATTTCTGACAGTAAGTGGGTTAGTCTAATTCATGTTGTGCTAAGAAAACGGGAATAACTGCTGTCGAAAATGATGAAGGGGAAAAGATCCCAAAGAGAGTTCAAAACGGATGGCGGATGTGTATCAATTACAGGAAACTTAATTCTCAAACTCAAAAAGACCATTTCAATTTACCGTTCATCGATGAAATGATCGAAAGACTTGCTGGAAAAACACATTATTGTTGTCTTGACGGATTCTCTGGATTTTTTCAGGTTCCTGTAGCACCCGAAGATCAAGAAAAGACTACATTTACTTGTCCATTTGACACCTTTGCATATAGGCGAATGCCTTTCGGGCTATGCAACGCTCCGGCCACTTTCCAGCGTTGTATGCTAAGCATTTTCTCCCACCACATCGAGCGAGGTATAGAGGTATTTATGGATGATTTTACCATTTACGGTGATTCATTTTCTGAATGTCTATCTAATCTTTCATATGTGCTTAACCGATGCATTAAGTATAATTTAGTGTTAAATTATGAGAAGTGTCATTTTATGGTGAGTAAAGGTTTAGTTCTCGGTCATGTGGTTTCTGCCCAAGGTATAGCCGTCGATAAGGCTACAGTAGACGTTATTCGCTCACTTCCATACCCTACTTCGGTGAGGGAAATTCGTAGTTTTCTTGGCCATGCAGGATACTATCGACGGTTCATAAAAGACTTCTCCAAGCTAGCGCAACCGCTTTGTCGCCTACTACAAAAAGATGTGTCGTTCGATGTAGACAAAGCTTGTAGAGAATCATTCGATGAGCTGAAATTGCGACTTATTTCTGCTCCAATTGTGCAGCCCCTGGATTGGTCGTTACCTTTCGAGATTATGTGTGATGCCTCCGATCTAAGTGTAGGCGCAGTGCTTGGGCAAAGAACTAAATATGGACCACATGTTATCGCTTATGCCTCTAGAAATCTTTATTCGGCGCAGCGAAATTATTCGACAACAGAAAATGAGCTTTTTGTTGTCATTTTTGCATTAGATAAGTTTCGCCTTTATTTGTTAGGAACTAAAATTCTTATTTTTTTTATCATGCAACATTGAAATACTTGATCAACAAAAAGGACGCGAAACCTCGTTTGATTAGATGGATACTCTTGTTACAAGAGTTTGGCATACAGATCAAAGACAAAAAGGGCAGCGAGAATTTTGTGGCGGGTCACCTAAGCTGCTTGGCGACATCACCGATCGAACCCCCTTTGCGAGATGAATTCCAGGATGAATCGCTAATGAAAGTTAAGGTAACATTCCCTTGGTTCGCCGATTTGGCGAACTTCTTAGCCACTGGTAAGGTTCCTAACAATTTTTCGCAATCCGCGGTTAAACGTATTAAAAGAGATGCTAGATATTATATATGGGATGATCCATATTTGTGGAAATTGTGTTCTGATCAAATAATTCGTCGTTGCGTAAGTAATAGCGAGGTAACATCTATACTTAAATTTTGTCATTCTTACGCTTGTGGCGGACATTTTGGCCCTAAACGAACTGCGCACAAAATCCTTGAGCGCGGTTTCTTTTGGCCTACTTTATTTAAAGATACTTACAATTTCTGCAAAAATGTGACAGATGCCAGCGGGTTGGGAATTTAAGCTGTCGAAGCGAAATGCCATTAAATCCAATACATATATGTGAAGTCTTCGATGTGTGGGGTCTTGACTATATGGGACCTTTTATTTCATCCTATGGAAATCTCTATATCATTTTGGTAGTCGATTACGTTTCGAAATGTGTTGAGGCGTAAGCCACCCGTGAAAATGATGCAAGAACCACGACTAATTTTTTGCATGACTTTATTTTTTCCAGGTTTGGAACTCCGAGGGGGATCATTTGTGATAGAGGAACATGTTTCGTTAATTGGATTGTCGAAGCTTTGATGAGGAAATATGGCGTGACGCAACACATATCAACAACTTATCATCCGCAAACAAACAGACAAGCGGAGGTTTCAAATAGGGAAATCAAATCAATCCTAGAGAAAATCGTCAAACCTAATCGAACGGATTGGAGCTTGAAATTAGTCAATGCGTTATGGGCATACAGAACCGCTTACAAAGGACCTATCAGCATGTCACCTTACCGCCTTGTCTTCGATAAACCTTGTCAACTTCCAGTCGAACTTGAGCATAGAGCGTTTTGGGCAGTGAAAGAATGTAATATGGAGATGAATGTCGTTGGCGAGACACGGAAACTCCACATCCAAGAGCTCGAGGAAATTCGCCGAAACACTTACGATAGCGCACAACGTTATAAAGAACAAACTAAAGCGTTTCATGACAAGCACATTTCATTTAAATCTTTTTCAATTGGACAAAAAGTTCTTCTATTTAATTCGAAATGAAAATTTTTGCAGGAAAACTTAAGTCTAAGTGGAGCGGACCATTTACCGTAGTCAATGCCTTCCCTCATGGAGCCGTGGAGATTGAAGATAGCTCGGGTGCACATTTAAAAGTGAATGGACAGTGACTTAAACCGTTCTTCGAAAGCACACCGATCGAACAAATTGAAGAAATTATCCTCGGAGAACCTAAAATCTGAGCAATGAATTGGTCGAGCTTAACGACAATAAACAAAGCGCTAAATGGGAGGCAACCCATTGGTTTATTTTTTTTAATTTTTACTCCCTTTTTTCATAATTTAATTTATGCTTCATTTTTTATTTTTGCCTTAATAATCTTTCTTTTTTCTCCCCTGCAGGTCTTCTTTCGAATGCAGCAGGACAAACCTAAATTCACCCAGCCAAAGTGCACTGTTTCATTAATGCGGTACATTTTAGCACACTCAATGAACGGTGCACGATAACCCAAGCACTTTCCCCTTAGCATACCGTCCAATTTTTCCCCTTTTCCCCCTTTCCCTTTCTTTCTTTCCTGCAAAACCACCAAACCCTAACAAAACACACCCAGCCGCAAAATTCACCCAGCCGGATTACTCAGCCCCCATGCCTCGCACAAGACAACAAGCCCTCCGGCTCCCCCAAGAACCACCGTTGGTTATCAGCGGATGGTGTCGTTTTACACCGCCCCAATTCATGGCGATTAGCAGCGATTCCGAACCAACTACCACACCTCCTCCTCGCCGTGGTGGTCGTCAACGGTAAGCCACCACTCCGTCGGCCGAAAATCCCACCCCTTCGACTCCCACCGCTCTTCTACCTCTTTCCCCGAACGTCAGCCGCTGTTCGCGCCTCTCCAACAGCGCCGCCGTCCACCATCCCCACGGTCTCCGTCACCATCGTTTAACTCAATGCACACTGTGGACTCCTCCACACACTCTCGGCAGCATCAATCTCAAACCCAACAGAGGGACTCCACCATCCCCTTATTTTCCATGCACTCTGTCGAATCGGAGCAACACCCCGAGGTAAATTTAACTCCGATTTTAACCCGCCCATTACTAATGTATCACCCCTCTTTTGGTTATACAGAGGATTTCTCGGCCGATTACGGTTTCCCCGGTTTCCCTGACGATCACCAATCCTCTGCGAACTCTCACCACGACGAACACTATGCCCAGCAGCAAAGCGCGTCATCCTTTCCTTCTCCTCCCAGGGGCGACATAGAAAACTCAAAACTGAATAGGCGTGGGCGTAAATACGCGGTTCCAGCCGAAAAAGAACTCAAGGGCTTCCTTATTTTTCCTTCTAATCAGATTGACCAATTTCAGAATATCAGACATCGACTTTGTGGGTTTGCAAATTCATTCCTCAACCTACTCTTGTCAATCTTAATATCTCTGAGTTCGTCACAAATTATTTCCATGCTATCGGTTGGACTGCTTATTCTGAAATAAAATGTGGAACATTTTATGAGTTAGTTTTTGAGTTCTATCCTACTTTCTCTTTTGCCGAAACTCGTTACATTAAGCCTGATTCCCCTGCTGTTATTAAATTTCGGCTATGTGGTGGAAACTTTGCTATGTCTGTGATTGAATTTAATTTGGCTATGGGTTTTGTGACTAACGTCACAGACCCTGATTATCTGACAGTGTTATTTGAGATTCCTGCAGACTTTGATGAAAATGTAGCTTACTTTGAGCTCTCCGGACAAACAGACATAGCCTTTGACCCTCGTTCCTCCAAAGCTATTATGCTTGAGGATCCAGGGATACGTTACGTTCATCGCTTCCTTGCCTACAATTTTTCTGGACGTAACGATGCATCTGCTACTCTCAGTAAGACTGAACTGTTTTTCCTTTGGTGTATGCATTCGGGAAGAAAGGTAAACTTAGGATTTTGGTTAGCTCGTCAATTCAAAGTTGCAATCCGGTATAATCGCCCCTTAATCCTTGGTCCCTTAATTACTCACCTTGCATCTAGAATAGCTCGCTTTGATATTGAGAATTTTACTTACGCCTTTTCTATGGATGCTTTAGATGAGCGTTGCTTGGATTCCATGGGACTCCTTGACGGACCATTGAATACGCCTTTCTTCAACCCACCGGGAATATTAACTCCAAGAACGAGGAGAGTTTTCACTCGCAGAAATGCACCACGCGCCCCTCAATCACCTCCTCCCCAGGACCAGCCTTCGAACGATGTTCCGGATTTCGTTGCGCGCCTCCACGCACTAGAAGACAACATTTCTGAAATCCTCTCTTACCTACGTCCTGGGCGCGGCCGCGGACGTGGCCACAATCGTCGTTGATCACGGGGAGTTCCCTTTACCCCTCTTTGCCTTACTTCTTTTTTAATTCTTTTCTCTGAATTGGGGCAATTCATTTAAGTGAGGGGGAGGGTGCAAAAACCACTTGTCCTATGCTTGTTTGATAATATGTTTTGATTTTGATTAAACCTTGAGATGAATTTTTTTGTTCTTGCCATTACTTGTTGTCCAGCATGTTGTACTTGTTCTTGTGCTTAGGAATGATTGAATTATAGCATTTTGATAATCAAAGGATATGGGTAATCTGCAGTTTGACATCTCTTTTAATTTCTCTTGATTGTGTTAATTAGATTTCTCGCCTAGCTTAATCAAACTTAGCCCAATTTTGTGAGACTTTGAGCCTTGAGCATGCATCCTATACTTTATGCTCGTTTTTCCTTGCTTGAGAGTGTCATCTTAAACTTAGGAATCTAGAACTTGTGGCTTGCTTACGATTTGAGACTACACTAAGAACGAGGTACTTTAAAATGATTTAGGCATTAGGCTTTAACCTCTTCCATCCCTTTTATTTTAATTTACCCTTTCTCATCGCCTAGTGAGCCTTTGTTAGCCTTACATCCCATTTCTTTGACTTAACCATTTCAGTTGATCAAATGCTAGAATCTTTATTAGACGTGAAGGAGATACTTTTCAAATAAGGGCATAAATTTTCCTAGAAAAAAAAGAGAGAAAAAAGAAGAAAAACAGTTTCGAAAAGAAAAAAAGAAAAAAAGAAAGAAAAAATGTGTGTTTACTTGCCCATTTTTAGCTTTTTTTTAATGTCTTCACTGCTTAATGTTTGAAATATCTTGCATTGATCATCTTCTTTTGCCTTTTCTTTCCATCTTTCTACCTTTTTTTCTAAACCCACATTACACCTTGAATAAAAGACCTAATGATTTTTGCACCTCGATTCTAATAAAGTAGTGGAGAATTGAACTTGTTACAAGCCTATGGAAATTGTTGTTCGTGTATGACTTAGAGTGATCTCGCTTCACTTTTACCGATAAACACTTTGAGTGCTCTTGAGTGTATCTTGGTGAGGATTAAGACTAGGTTAGGATTTGATTAATGCTTGATAGGTAATTGGAAGAGATAAGGACTGTTCTTTGCTTGCATTCATTTGGTTTGATTATGTTTCTTTCATGATACTCCTTTTGCGCTAGAACTCTTATGATTATGTTTGATGCTTGTGATGGCTTGAGAAATGCATTCTTTGGTTCATGCTTTTTCGGACATACTTGAGGACAAGTATGAGACAAGTGAGGGGGAATTTGATGAGTTCTCAAATGTGACATACTTCATTTGCTATTTTTCTAGTTATTAGGACTTCTTGCTGCTTAATACATGTTATTTTTGTTATATTTTGTTAAGGGATCCAATTCTGGAAATAGCAGTAAAAAGGGGGCATTTCTGCAGTTTTTATAATTCTGTAATGACGGGCATTGTGGGCACGACACTAGGCATGACGCGTCTGATGTGGCAGTGACGTTGCAATGACGTGGCAACCTCTAGAAGATCCTAGAATGTTCCGAGAGAAGATCCGATCAGATTATCAGTTCTATCCATTTGGTTTTATTTTGAATTTAAAAAACATTTGAATTTGAATTGTTATTTTGATCTCTTATCCTTGTAATCTAAGCCTATAAATACCAACCATTGGTGAAGGCTTAAGATCATCTTCTAGCTTTGAGTTCTTTATCTTTGTAAACATTTTTCAGTTTTAATCCAAGTTCTTTTCCTCTATTTTCTTGTTTCATTTATTTTATTACTTTTCTAAAATCAAGTTAAGTATGATAACCAATATCATGCTTAGCTAAATCTTTTAAGCCAAGAACCAGCCAAGTCAATTCGATTCGTGAGAATTGAACTTTGCCTAAATTCTTTTGGGAAGTCATTTTTATCTTTCTGTTTAGATAGTTTGGCAATAGGCCTTACTAAAAGTTTTAAACCGTTTTTCAAATCAAAAAGGGTCCGTTGGTCTGAAATCGCTTAAAAACACAGTTGGGAAGAAGGATCGGCTTGTGGCAATTTCGACTTCCTATGAACACTCTTAGCGGCGGTCCGCTAAGGAAAGATAAAATCGAAAGTGATTCTTTTTTTAGACAATTTTTGAGTCGGGTTTCTCCTCCTTTCATTCTAAATATTTTAACGGCGATAGACGTGGTTGAATTATTTAAGAACCATTTTTCGAATATAGACTTGGGAGGATTGGTTATTCGAGAGAGAAACAAGTTACGACGGGTTGGGCCTCGCAGACTGTAACCGACATGATCCCCAAAATAAAAATCTATTTCAGTGATCGAAATAATTGATGGAGCTGGTTCGAGGCTATTTCACATACTTGGTTTTTCTTAATCATTTCACCTCTGCATTTAAATTTTGCTATTTCATTTTCGACCAATATCAGATCACATCCCCCATTTTATTTACTTATTTTGCAGATATTCCTGGAAGTAATAATTAAAGCAGTCTTCAGTTAATCATTCCAGCTAATCTCCCTACGGATCGACCCTCTTTCCCTATATCTATTTAATTTCTTTATATTATTAATTATTGAAAGAGGTTAATTTATTCATTTATTTTTGACCAGTTAAACGACGACTTTTCACCTAACTATCACACTAACATCAGCCCTCGATTCCCAACACATAGCAACCCCAAAACCAACCTTTAAACCCCTCTAAAATCCAAATACGAGAATCTTCATATAACCCTTTAAAATTCACATATGTTGGACCTTATGGTTTACAAACAACTTATCTAACAACAATAAATCAAAATCTTTGTTAAAAGTCCATAAATCTTCAACCTTTGACAAAATATTTGAAAAACCAAAAATACAAAATACTTGGTTTTATTGAAAGCTAATGTTACCAAAATGAAGAGGAAGGTAAGGACAAGTCAAATATAGTTTTACCTTTCTAAAATCACCCAAGATGAAGAAGAATGGTGATGGAATAGTGAAATGGAGAGGGAGGCTCACTTTGGTCGTGAGAAATGAAAATGGGAGTGAAGAAGAAGTTGACAAAAAGCTATTTTAACAAAAAAAAGGTTTTAATTTGAAAGTCCACTTAATTACACTTTTGCCATTAATGAGATGGCAATCTCATAAACTCTAAAATTCATGGAATTTGAGTTTCAAATCAATTTAATTCCAACACAAAATGTTTGTTTTGAAAATACAAAGCCCAAATAATATTTTATTATTTTAATTTTGAAACCGAAACCTGAAACATTATTTTAATATTATTTTCACTCGACCCCCAAACCCGGGTGTTACATCTCCTAAGGCTCGATTGGTCAAATTAAGAACAACTCTGTTACCTTCTAAAATAATGCTTCACTAAAATATCGAATCGTAATTTGAGTTTATCGTTGACCACTTCTTCATGACAATGTTAAGCTTGCCATATATACCTGCTTGTGCTTTGAGCATCCCTTGGTAGTCTGTATTACTGAGCTTTCCGAAGCTCACGTTGGTTTTACCATCAGAGGTTAAAAGATCGACCATGTTGCAACTATCAACGTCGGTATGGGATTTTCTTCGGCTTGCTTGCGAATATGGTATATGTATAATTAGGGGGCATGTATATCACGATTTGAATTATATTCGAGTCCGAAACTTGTATTTATAACTTGTATCATAGTTTTGTTTCATTGTCTGAATAGTTTATGAGATTGTATTTTGACTCAAAATTTAACTTATGATTTTAAACGGTTTAGCAACTTGTTTATTTGAAATTTTAACGTGAGTCGCTCCGGTGACCCTAATGTAACTTCATAGGATCCGTATTTACGCATTTGCGGGTCTAGGGGGTTACACTTTTATTTTACTATTATAAGTTTTTTAGGATTATCTTGTCATCATTTCTATAATTAACGACTATTTAATTATTTTAGATCCTTTAGGAGTGGTGCAAGCTTATGTTTCCAAGGATCATGCAAGATTGTCGTAATTTAGGGATGGGCATTTTACCCGACTTGGTCAAGTTCCGATCCGAACCGGTCGTGTCAAATTTTTTATTAAAAAAATTGAGGCCAGGTCAGGTCAGATTTCTTTTAAGGTGTGGTCAGGTTTAGTTCGAGTTTAAGGTGAAAAAAAATCTGATTTGACCTGGGACTAATAATGTAATTTTTCCTTATATATATTTGGAATATTTATAATAATACCCCTCTTTATACATATTTTTACAATTAGGTCCTTAAAATTGAATTTTTTTTATCTACAATTTGGTCTCTAAAATTAATTTTTTATGATTAGGTCCCTATTTTTTTACAATTAGGCCCCTAAAATTAAATTTTTTAATAGGTCGGGGTCGGGTTTAGAGTAATTATTTTGGGGTAGTGTTTAGGTGGACCAAAAACCCGACACGTGTCCATCCCTAGTTGTTGATTGTTTGTAAATCTTAAATATTGTAAATCATCATTTTATCATTATTGGGCTAAATTACAAAATCGCCTCTGATAGTTAAATGACCAAAAAGCCCTCGTTGGCCAAAGTAATTAAAATTGCCACGAATGTATCTTGATATCGTGAAACATCTTGACGTCGAAATCTTTGAATGCCTGGTTGGAAACCTAATGAGCAAATAGAATTTCTGAGCCACTGTTTACGCCTTGTTGGTATAAATTACCAAAATGCCCGTGTTTGATAAAATGACCATAATACCATTGTAGGCTTAAATGGCTAAATCACTCATGATATGCCAAAACTCTTAAAGATCTTGATGTATCATCTCCTGAATATCTGGTTTGAACCGTTGTGCAAACCCCTCTTTTAATAGGGGTCTCGTTTAAAAAATCCGTTCAATTGTCAAAAGTTTAATGTGTCCCCTTCCGTAAATGCCAAGTATCCCCAAGAAATGATTCGTCTCACCTAGTGTGTTCCATGTGTGCTACACTCAATTGAATGTGTTATATGACTATTACATGTTAGTAAACAATCTAATGACTTAATTATGGACGATGATACGCTTGATGAAATGTTGAACTAGATAGATGATATCATACTCTGCCTACTCGTTGTATGTCCGCTTGATCTATATACATGATATGTAATTGTGCTATGTGGTTGCTTGATCTTTGATAATATCGTCTGTATGTCTGATATAATCAGTAGTGTAATCTATTACCTTGATCTATGATGGTATACTCTCTTTGTGTTGAGTGTGTAAAAGTTCTATTATTTACCCCATATTTAACCCATATTTCTGCTGCATTCAAGCATAATTCATTACATTTAGGCTAGATTACAGTTAGACATCCCAAGTATATTAAAAAGCACAGTTTCTACTGAAATTGGTTGCTTTTGCAGGTAGGTGCTGTAGCAGATGGAGAGGCAGACGCTAGGCAGTGAAGCAGAAGAGCTGGAATTGAAAGAGCAGTCAAGGAGGACGATGCTGCCACGGTTGCCGCCGTGATAGAAAGAGAAAATTAAGCCCGTCTGTCATGGAATATCACTATATTTTTCCAAGCCCTAGATCAGAATAAAGGCCAAGCCCAAAGTTCAAGAAGAGAAAATCCAAGCAAGAAGGAAGGACGAATTAAAGCTATATTCTCTGAAGATTTAGTCTTTATTAGAGTTGTACTTTAATTTAAACTTGTATTCTTGCTATATTAGAAAACTTGGACCCAAAGCCTATATAAAGGCATGTCATTCGACCTAGGGAGAACATCACCTATCTCTAGCCTTCTTCCCAAAACCCTAGTCGTTTACCCCTTCTCAACATGTTCTAAATTCTCCTTAGGGCCACGAGTTGATTTGTAAAGTAGTTGCAAGGGTTGCTTTTGTTTTAGGAATTTTCAGTTCAATAAAATAAACTTCAAGTTCTCTTATTCTGGTTATTAACATCTTGCAAAAGTATCGGGAGAGCATTGCGAGGTTATTTATTTACTTAATATTGGGAGAGTTAAGTATATGAAAGGAATAAGTGCGAGTTCTCTAGTTTATAGTTGAAGTATCTCGGACCTAGGGATAGGACGAGGTTAAGTGGCTAAAGAAGAATTTAACCCCCAGGTTAATAATCCTGCCAGAGATGGAGAGATTATTCCCCATGTCGGCGACCCTCCTGCCGCTGCCGCACGACGGTCCTGCCGAGACTACATGCCGAATGATCATGTAGAACTAGAAACCACGCTGCCGAATATAGATGTTGACAACATCGAGCTGAAACCTGTTATGTTCAGCATGATCAACAACGCCGGTCAATTTAGTGGTGCTGCTACAGAGGATGCTAGGGAGCATCTGAAAACGTTCCAGGAAATCTGTGGTTCGTTTAGACTACCAGGAGTTAATCCGGAGATACTGAGGCTTCGGTTATTTCCCCATTCATTGAGGGACAGAGCAAAGACTTGGTGGAATAAACTTACGTCGGGTTCAATTAGAACTTGAGCAGATTTGTCTCGTGAATTCTTATCCTGTTTTAATCCTTCACATTTATCTGAGAGATTACGTAACGAAATTGCTACTTTTCAACAGGAAGATGACGAGCCAACGCACGAGGCCTGGGACAGATTTACCACTCTTCTAAGGAACTGCCCAATGCATGGATTTTCCGTCTGGAACCAGGTAACCAAGTTTTATAATGCTGCCAATTTACAAACTCGTATTCGAATTGATTCAGCAGCAAACGGATTACTACTGGACAAAGACCCAGATGAGGCAATGCAAGTATTGAAAAATCTGGCTAAGAATGAGGAGCAGTTTCCGACAGCAAGAAGAGGGGGTTATCGGGTCCTAGCTGTTAAGGACCATGAGGCCGAGCACAATGAAATCACAGGTGGCATACCTCACTAAGCCAATGAAAAAGCTCTTGAACGATGATTCACAGCTTGTATTCGCTATTGAAGAGGTATGTGAAATTTGTGAAGGAAATCATAGTTCGGATGAATGTCCTATACATTTAGAAGAGGGAAAGTATGTTGGAAACTACAATAAGTAGAATTATAACTCCAACAACTACAATCCCAGTTGGAGAAAGGATCCCAAGTTCTCTTTGATTGCTGACTTTAAAATCAACAACTACAATAAGTAGAACTATAACTCCAACAACTACAATGCCCTGAATCCTCAAGCACACAATAATCAAAATTAGGGAGGACCTAGATTGCTGACTCGGCAGCAACCGCAGCAGCAGCAGTAACAGCCACCAGCTGCCACAAACAGTATACTGGAACAGACTCTGGCTACGTTTATGTCTCAGACAGGAACTTACATTGAGAACATAAATCAATTTGTAAAGAAGACGGAGACATTCATGGATAAAACAGAGATGCGGATGACAAATCATGAAGCTACTCTGAAATCGTTGGAGACACAGATGGGTCAGGTTTCCCAGCATATCAACCCAAGGCAGAATGGCGGATTTCCTAGCAATACTGAAAACGCTAGACAGGTGTCAAGCCATTACTACTAGAAGTGGGAAGAAACTACCAGGGCCAAAGAAGGAAGCTGAATCAGTTAAGAGACCGGCCTTGGATATACCTGTCGAGGAAGCTGCCCCGACAGGTAACAAACAGCCTGCTGCCGATGAGCCTGTCACGACAGCAGAAGTGACAGAGGAGAAAGATGATAAACCCAAACCTCCTCAGATCTGTATGCAGTGGGAAGGACGTATTGCTGATTATCATCCCCCACCTCCTTTTCTTAACGGTTACAGAAATTGAAACAAGAATCACAGCTTAAAAAGATTTATGATATTTTTAAGTAGGTTCACATCAACATTCCGATGTTAGATGTCGTTAGGGAGATGCCCGGATATGCCAAATTTCTCAAGGATGCCATGTCGAAGAAATCTAGACTTAGGGAATTTGAAACGATTAAGATGACAAAAGGATGCATGAGTATTCTGCACAAGCATCCACCCAGAAGAAGAAGGATCCTGGGAGCTTCATCATACCATGTGTAATCGGAGACAAATATGTGGGTAAGGCACTTTGTGATCTTGGTGCTAGTATAAATTTAATGCCCAAATATGTTTTTTAGAAACTAGGTATTGGAAAAGCTCGGCCCACAACAGTAATTTTGCAGCTGGCAGACCGCAATTACGTTCATCCAGAAGGAAAAATCGAAGATATTCTGGTAAGATTGGATAAGTTTATTTTTCCTGCTGACTTTCTTGTTTTAGATTGTGTATCAGATGAAAACGCACCAATCATCCTGGGGCGACCCTTCTTAGCCACGGGAAGATCACTGATTGATGTGGAAAAAGGAGAACTCGCCATGAGAGTAAACGATCAAGAAATAAAGTTGAATGTTCTCCAAGCTATGAAGTATGCTGATGCAGAAGAAGAATGCAAGGTTATCACTGAAGTTACCCTTGACCAACCCTGCATCAGGTCGGGCTGTCACGACATCAAAATTGGTCACTGCCTCGGCAGCCACTTAGAAGACTGTCACGACAGCATCGACGACAACAACTCCTTAGAATCTGATACACCTGATACTGAAGATCGGGAGTAGGTAAACTGGATAGGCAATCGTCCAGGTAAGTTATTCGAGCCTTTAAATTATACCTCGGATAACCATGAAATTCAAAAGCCATCAACTGTTGAGCCCCCTGTTTTAGATCTTAAACCCCTGCCAGGGCAGCTAAAATATGCTTTTCTTGGTTTAAATGATACGTTGCCCATAATCATCTCTTCCAAGTTGATGCAGGAACAGGAACAACAGTTAATAGGGATGCCGCAGCAGCACAAAAAGGCAATTGGATGGACGATAGCCAATATTCAAGGCATTAGTCCGACATTATGTATGCATAAAATACTTCTAGAGGATTATCATAAGCCAACTATTGATGCAAAAAGGCCGTTGAACCATGCGATGAAAGAGGTGGTGCGAAAAGAGATAATCAAATGGCTAGATGCTGGAATAATCTATGCCATCTCGGACAGCAAATGGGTGAGCCCGGTGCAATGTGTTCCCAAGAAAGAAGGAATGACCGTGGTGACCAACGAAAACAATAAGCTAATCCCAACCAGGACTGTGACCGGTTGGAGGGTTTGTATGGACTATCGAAAGCTTAACAAAGCTACCCGAAAAGACCATTTCCCTTTACCCTTTATTGATCAAATGCTTGATAGATTAGCGGGTAAACCTTACTATTGTTTTCTTGATGGTTATTCAGGTTACAATCAAATAGCTATCGCACCAGAAGATCAAGAAAAGGCGACATTCACATGCCCCTACGGAACTTACGCTTTAGGAGGATGCCTTTTGGACTCTGCAATGCACCAGCCACCTTTCAAAGGTGCATGATGGCAATATTCTCCGATATGGTGGAGGACTTCCTAGAGATCTTTATGGATGACTTTTCAGTCTTTGGAGACAACTTTGAAAGCTGCCTAGGCAACCTACAAAAGGTGCTCGAGAGATGTGAAAAAGCAAACTTAGTTTTGAACTGGGAAAAATGTCACTTCATGGTAGATGAAGGGATAGTCCTTGGCCATAAGATTAGCTGTCGTGGTAGAGAAGTCGACAGAGCTAAGATAGAAGTGATCGAAAAGTTGTCGCCGCCCACCACAGTCAAGGGCATCAGAAGTTTCTTAGGACATGCTGGTTTTTATCGGAGGTTCATTGCGAATTTTTCAAAAATCACCAAGCCCCTATGCCATCTTCTGGAGCAGAACTGACCCTTCTACTTTAACAATGAATGTACTGAGGCATTCAAGGTTCTGAAAGAAAAGCTGGTAACAGTCCCAATAGTACAGCCACCAGACTGGACACAACCGTTCGAGATCATGTGTGATGCTAGTGACTATGCTGTCGGGGCAGCACTTGGGCAGCGGAGAGACAAACTTTTTCATGTCATATACTATGCCAGCAAAACACTGAACGACGCCCAAGTGAACTACACCACCACAGAGAAGGAGTTATTAGCTGTGGTATTCTCCATTGACAAGTTTCGTTCTTATATACTTGGAACGAAGGTCATAGTGCACACAGACCACTCTGCATTGAAGTATCTGTTCGCGAAAAAGGATGCAAAGCCTCGACTGATACGTTGGATCCTGCTATTGCAAGAATTCGACCTTGAAATCAAGGACAAAAAGGGTACAAAGAATCAAGTGGCAGATCACTTGTCAAGGTTGGAGAAGGGAAAGAGTATACCGACAGATGAGACAAACATACTGGAGACCTTCCCAGATGAGCAACTATTTGCTGCCACAGTCTCTGCTGCAACAGCCGTGGCGGCAGGTAAGTCTTCAGAACTCCCCTGGTATGCTGATTTCGTGACTTTTTTAGTTAGCGAAATAATTCCTCCTGACCTTAATTATCAAGCCAGGAAGAGGTTCCAAAATGATGTTAAGCATTATTATTGGGGCGAACCTCTTCTTTTCAAAATTTGTGCAGATCAGGTTATAAGGAGATGCGTACCACAGGATGAACAGGAAGACATACTTCATCACTGTCATGCTTCACAGTATGGAGGACACTTAGGAGGCAACAAAACTGCTGCCAAGGTTCTGCAGTCAGGATTTTATTGGCCGTCATTGTATAAAGATGCCCAAATCTTCTACAAGAGCTGTGACAAGTGCCAACGGATAGGAAACATCTCAAGGAGACACGAGATGTCGCTGCAGAATATTCTTGAAGTTGAGATCTTCGACGTTTGGGGGATCGATTTTATTGGACCAATCCAATCTTCATGTGGGAATTTGTACATCCTCCTGGCAGTAGATTATGTGTCTAAGTGGGTTGAAGCAATCACCACGCAAAAGAATGATGCCGAGACGGTTCAAAGGTTTTTGCACAAAAATATCTTTTCCAGATTCGGCATCCCTAAGGCGATCATGAGTGATGAAGGGAGGCATTTCGACAACAGGGTTATAGATGATGCCCTGAAAAAGTGTGGTGTCAAGCATCGGATTGCAACAACATATCACCCTCAGACCAATGGACAAGCTGAAATATTCAACAGGGAAGTTAAGAACATTCTTGAAAAGATGGTTAAGCCAACTAAGAAAGATTGGTCTTTACACCTTAATGATGCGTTATGGGCCTATAGGACATCTTTCAAAACTCCATTGGGAATGTCTCCTTACCGACTGATTTACGGGAAAACATGTCATTTACCTGTCGAGATAGAGCACAGAGCATACTGGGCAATTAAGGCAGTTAATATGGACTTGGAAAAGGCAGGGCAGAAAAGGCTACTGGATCTGAACGAAATTGAAGAAATCCGGACAATGGCCTATGACAATGCAAGAATCTACAAGGATAAAACTAAGAAGTTGCATGACAAAAAGTTGCTGCCACGACAGTTCTGCTCAGGGCAGCTTGTGTTGCTTTTTAACTCTAGGTTGAAACTCTTCCCAGGGAAGCTGAAATCTAGATGGCCTGGCCCGTTCCAAGTTGTACATGTTTTTCCCCATGGTGCCATCAGGATTAGATCTTTAAAAGACGGGCACCAATTCAAAGTCAATGGACAACGCTTGAAGCATTATCAGGGGACTGAAGCCCCACGAATGCAGGAAGTGGTTACCTCAGGAGATGCCCCACCTGGCATCCCTAATTTAACCTAAATATTATTTTTAATTATTTTTATTATTTATTATTTATATATTAGGAAATTAGATTTATTTTATTTTTAAATAATGTTTTTATTTTTATTGTTTTCTAGGAAATAAAGGAGACAAGAAGAAAAGGAGAAGTGAATTCAGCCCACCATCCTTCCACCAGCCCAAAAAGCCAAATTGTGGAGCTTGTCGTTACAGCTGCCGCGACAGACACGGAAAATACAGGCTGTCGACACGCTGTCGCGACAGACACGGAAACGCGTAACAGACGCGCAGTAGACACGGAAACACGTGACAGACGCGTCAGACACGCAAACGCATAACAGCTGGCCCTGTTATTCGCGCCTGTCATTACAGCTCCAACGGGCAGCAAATTCTTCTCTATATAAACCCCATTTCATTTTTCATTTTCACTCACTTCTGCTCTTCTTACTTGCTTCCTCTAGATTTTTTTTTGCTTTCATTGTTATTTTCTCAACCCTTGCAACAATGTCTTCCAGAAATACCCGTAGGAGTGCTGCCTCCGGCTCCACCCCGACAGCATCCACGCCACGATCCTTCCAGATCAAAGACATGTGGGAGGAAAGGGGATTCATCTACACTTCAAAGGAGGGAAATTTTGGCCTAAAGCCGTTCATTGCTCGCAAAATAACGGCTCTATAGTGACAGATCTTTGCCGGACAACCTGAGGAGATGAACGTCTCTTTAGTTCGAGACTTCTACGCTGCCATCAACAGCAGAACTGTGACAGCAGTTACTGTACGAGGCAGGGAAGTGCCATTCGAAGCTGAATACATCAACACGTTGTATGAATTTTATGTGGGCAGCAACGACGATGGCCACCAACAGTTTCTGAACAGCCTTGACCCTGCTCCCTATGATGTTGTCATTGCAGAACTAACTGATGAAGGAACTCAGTGGAATACCAATCGTAAGAACCCAAGGACGGTGAAAAGAACTCAACTCTTGCCGGAAGCCAAATTATGGAACGCTTTTATCAAAAAGCGCATCATGTCGTCCTCACATAACACCACCGTCGACCAGCCCAGGTTAGCCTTAATTCACACTATTTTGCATGAGAGGCCTATTAACGTGGGCAACTTCATCCGCGAAAGCATATTGGAGTGCGCACACTGGCCGACGGGACCGCTCTACCTTCCTTACCTCATCACATCCCTCTGCCGCGGCCATGGGGTACCTGAAGGTGCCACCGATCTTAGAGTCCAAGGGAAGGGATGGACCAACAAAAACATACTCAGCTTAATGGAGCTGACTGCTGCCACCCCTATGTCCTCATTTTATCCCGCTGCCACGACAGCAGACACGACAGAGCTGACGGAAAATGAACATGCTGCCACGGAAGCCAGGCAGCAACCAGCAGCAGCAGCCCCGACCGACTCTTCCTCCCAAATTCTTGCTGTTATATAGAAGATGGAGGAACGACATCTTGGTCTTATAAGCTTCATCAGGGATTTCACCACATCTACGGTACATTTTATCCAAACTTCTTTAAATTTCCCTGATGTCGTATTTCCTACCTTCCATGCACATTATTTTGCTGTCCCAACCCCTGCCCACACCCCAACACCTACTTCCACACCACGGACACCTTCTGCAGCGTCCACACCAACCCCTGCCACGACAGCCACCGGCAGCAACCGTGCTGAGACTTCTGCCCGTGGAACAAAACGAAGAATGCCCTCGGAAGAGCTTGACGCCTTCATTGCCGGTTTCTCTTCATCCTCTATTTTGGAGGAGAGTGACAACGAACCCTCTATTAAGAGGAATCTCTCCAAAGATTTTACACCGGTAAAACGGCAGAAAAGAATGGCAGACAAAAACAAGCCGGATAGCGGCAGCGGCAGCAGCAGTGACGGCAGCAGTAGTAAGGACAACAGCAGCAGCTCAGAGGTCCAGGTTGTGGAGAAACCCCCTCACATCTCCCATACCAGAATTCAACCTCCGAGGGAGGCCAAAGCAAAGAACACATCTGCCTCCCCCATCCGCCAGCCAGTTCAAAAGGCCCGTGCCCGCCGCCAGCTCCGAGTCATTTGCATTGAGGGCAATGTAACCCTCGAGTTTCTTAACTTATTTTGCTGTCTACTTATATATTTTGTGATGTAATGTTTTTATTTTATCTTGTCATCTGCATTGAGGGCAATGTAACCCTCGAGTTTGGGGGTGGCATCCCTCCATTAATGGAGTCTAATTTAGTTTTATTTACTTAATTTATTTTCTCTAAAAAAATAAAAATAAATAAAATAAAATGAAAATTTTGGCTTAAGTCTTTGAACTGAACTTACCTGTCGTGACAACTCTGTCGTGGCAGTGCCTTTAGGGTAGCTTTAGGAGCAGTTTAGAGCCTTTCTATAGTTCTGAAACTTAAACACTATTTGTGACTGTTATACTGCCTAGAACTCTTCTAGTTAACAAGAATAGGAAGCTTAGCACTTGAATAGCCCCTATAGGTGCCTAACACTGGCTCTAGGAAAGAAGTTTAGCAAAAGAGACTCAATAGCCCTAGAGGTGCCCGAAACCGGCTCTAGGAAGTTAGCTAGAGGAGCCCGAAACCGGCTCTAGTGAAACTTTAGCTTAAAATAATAAAATCGAGTCAAAACAAAAAAAAATCAAAGGAGCATAAGAAGTGCCTTAAATAAGATAAACTTTGGCATTAAAATTCAAGTTAGAGCTGAAATATTCTAGTAAAACTAAGAGAGTCTTGGCATATAATTGTTCACAAGCATGCACACACTACACGAGGACTATAGTGAGATTCCGGACGAATCCTAAGTTATCCGACAAGGTGCTGCCGTCAACAGAGAATGAATGAAGGGTAAGGGAAAGTTCACTGTTTTAAGCCAAAACAAAAAAATTTTATTTTTCTTTAGGTCTGAATTGCTTGAGGGCAAGCAAAAACTTGAGTTTGGGGGTGTGTTGAGTGTGTAAAAGTTCTATTATTTACCCCTTATTTAACCCATATTTCTGCTGCATTCAAGCGTAATTCATTGCATTTAGGCTAGATTACAGTTAGACATCACAAGTATATTAAAAAGCACAGTTTCTACTGAAATTGGTTGCTTTTGCAGGTAGCTGCTGTAGCAGATGGAGAGGCAGGCGCTGGGCAGTGAAGCAGAAGAGCTGGAATTGGACGAGCAGTCAAGGAGGACGATGCTTCCATGGTTGTCGCCGTGAAAGCAGAGGACGACAGTAGTTTTGAGGAGAAGAAGCAAAGTGGACCTCGACAGAAAGAGAAAATTAAGCCCGTCTGTCGTGGAATATCACTATATTTTTCCAAGCCCTAGATCAGAATCAAGGCCAAGCCCAAAGTTCAAGAAGAGAAAATCCAAGCAAGAAGGAAGGAAGAATTAAAGCTATATTCTCTGAAGATTTAGTCTTTATTAGAGTTGTACTTTAATTTAAACTTGTATTCTTGCTATATTAGAAAACTTGGACCCAAAGCCTATATAAAGGCATGTAATTCGACTTAGGGAGAACATCACCTATCTCTAGCCTTCTTCCCAAAACCCTACCCGTTTTCCCCTTCTCAACATGTTCTAAATTCCCCTTAGGGCCACGGGTTGATTTGTAAAGTAGTTGCAAGGGTTGCTTTTGTTTTAGGAATTTTCAGTTCAATAAAATAAACTTCAAGTTCTCTTATTCTGGTTATTAACATCTTGCATGAGTATCGAGAGAGCATTGCGAGGTTATTTATTTACTTAATATCGGGAGAGTTAAGTATACGAAAGGAATAAGTGCGAGTTCTATAGTTTATAGTTGAACTATCTCGGACCTAGGGATAGGACGAGGTTAAGTGGCTAAAGAAGAATTCAACAACACCGGTGTTCATCCTTCGATTCACGCCGGGAGGTATCATCAAAGACGTGTTCATCGACAGACTTGGACCTAGGGATAGGCCAAGGCACAGCAGGGATTCTTGCCAAACTTGAAGTACAGAGTTGTGTGTTCGCTGCCGTGACAAGCAACAGACTGCCACCGCGACAGGTGTTGCCGCGACGAGGACGACGACAGAGCAGATTCTCCTAAACTTAGCAATACCTACAGTACTGAGCAAATCAATGCCAGCCCATTCTCTCTATCTTGATTTTTTTTATTATTCTCGTGACAACATCTTAAACTATTCTTTTTACTCTCTTGCAGTAATTCAAGGTGAAGCTATTAGCCAGTCCCTGTGGAGACGATATCTGATACTTCTGTATCACTTTACTACTTGCGTTGTGTACACTTGCACTACAATTGCGATAGACACTTTTACACGCAACAGTTTGCATGATGAATGATAATATTGTCTGCTCTACTCAATGGTATACCCATTTATCTGTAAAAAGCATTAATCTTCCATTTCTGATACTCTGAATAGAATATGTCAGTCATTTGTATTCGGTTACTCATGTCTGGAATCTGAACACCGATTACTATCTGGGGTATACTGTCGGGTTATGTTATGAAGTTTTTGCAGGTGCAGCTCTGATCCAGCTGGTAAATACTTATGGACTCAAGGTCTCCCCTTGGGTAGGTGCCGATGCTTTAGCACGGGTAAATCCTTATAGACCTAAGGCGGCCCCTTAGGTGGTACCTATGCCCATCGGGCCTTGGGTAAGTCCTTATAGATGTAGTTCTGGGGGACTGCATATTGGTGTAAGGTTGGAGGGTAGTTACTAGTAACCCTTGTATGTACTTGTAACCCCCTCGCCCCGGTCTGGTCGGGTGACCGGTTCGAGTAGGCTACACGAGGAAAACCGATGTGAAACCCGTTAAAGTCCCACCTCGGTTAGCAACCCTAGAAAATTTCTTTTAACTTTATCTTGTCTAGATGCAATTTTAAGTCCTATGTGGAACACGGCAGCGGAAACACAAGCAACAGATCAACGACCATCCAAAACAGCACTTCAAAGAATCCATTTTCCCTTTTTAAGCAGGCTGTATCGATACACCTATCAAGGGTATCGATACGCCTTGACCAAGGTCAACACCCTATGGTCAACACAAGAAGACCGTATCGATACAGCCCTTGAGCGTATCGATACGCCTTTCGCGGTCAACATCTTGTGGTCAATGAGATAACCCGTACCGATACTCTTGGAGCCCGTATCGATACGCCAAAGTCTCACCAAAATGTCAGATTTTCAGTGAGCTTTGAGCGTATCGATACACCCCCGTGTATCGATACACTAAGCCAAAAATTGAGTCCTTGAGGGCAAACTGTACCAATACGGCCCTAGGGCGTATCAAGATGCCCTGCACAGCAAGCCTCTAAATTTCAGCCAAACAACTTAGGACTCGACTCTAGATGCGATTTACAACTCCCCTAGCCACAAACAACATACAAACAACCTTTAACCACCAAGATCTAAGCATACGAGGCAACCAACACTAACAAGCATCATTCATCCAAGAGATTCATGCATTTACCAAAAGATGACTTACAACGCACTTAAAGGTTCATGCCTTAGAAACAAACATACAAGCATTCCTAATCATGCAACACAAACAAGGTTTGTAATTCAAACAAGGCATCCAAGAGCCAAACCAATTCCACATACAACAAGGCATTCAAATCAACAACACCTATCCCATTGCTTGACTATTACAATCTACAATTTAAAGATCATACTTGAGCTAACCAAAAGCAACACTTGGAGACCTTTCCTTGCCTTTGCCACCCACAAGCTATTGATCTGCATTGTCGAACAAAAAGAAGCGTAAGCATAAAAGCTTAGTAAGGGTAAGCTCATAAAACAAACCTTCGACAATGCAGGGTCCAAGCACGAGCAACTACCATGACGGAATGCATGATCTTACCTCCGATCTCAAGAGCCAAATATATACATGATGCATGAACATATAATCAACATTATGCCATGCTCAACAACTCATAAGCTCAACATAAAATGATACATAACTCAATGTATTAACCACATTATATGTCGATTCATAATGGGAGTCACATTTCATATCATATTGGCACATATATAATCTCATATTGGCACCCAGTTATGACTCGAATACGCGGATAACACGTTGGAACGTATTTCCAACACAACAATTACCTTCGGTGGGATTACACTCATCACCGGTTCTCGCGGAGGGGATTCCACTCATCCTCATGCCCTGTCGATGGGATTCCACTCATCACCGACTAATATAAAGATTTTCCGGGCGAACCTGTACTCCTCCTTGGTGCCTTAACGGCACCAAGGCCACGCGCGACTTTGACTCTCGTGTGCACACTAATCCTAATGATTGATCATTGTACCCAAGCATACTAGTGCCAATATTAAATAAAATCCACAACCTTTCACAACATCAATTCAAAATAACTTCCGTGCTTAGCACGTACTCACCATGATCCTCGAAATCATGCAACCACCTCATAACATCATTTCACATGTCAATACTACATGTATATCATTATCACAATTATCACATCATATTTCATACATATGTATATCTCCATCATGTTTATCACCAACATGCATATAACAATGCATTAAACCATGCCTCAACATACATGTATAACACTATATACATAGCCACTATAATCTCAATTAAACATGAGACACAACATCAAATAGAGTACAACCAAAGTCTCTAACTAAAGCTTAGGATTAGGCTACCACTCTAATCCCAACTCTAGGTGGGTCTACCAATCCCAACCTAGCCCACATGCTTGAACCAATTGCTCAAAACCATTTAAAACATTTTAATCACTCACCTTCACCTCCAAGCTCAACTACCAAGCAACCAAGGTCTTCAAGTTTCCGGATTCACTCCCGAAGCTTTACCATTGTCTTCTCTTGTTTCTAATCGTCTCAACACAAACAAAACAACCTCGGATCAGCTCATACAACAATGTAGCAACCCGGAACATCATTCAAGCAATAAACACAAGATTTCAAGCCAAGAACAACCCCAAAAACACCAAACCCAAGAAGCCCTCAAACCCCAACCAAAACTCATGATTTAAACCTTTTTGGCACACTCAAATGCTTCCATAACAGCCTCCAACTATTACCCTAACATCAACCCTCAAATTCCAACATAGAACACACCCAAAACGCAACTCAAAACCCTTCTAAAACCCCACCAAAACCCAAATTCGGGAATTCTTATAAAACACTTTAAAATTCATATATGGTGGACCTCGAGGTTCATAAACAACATATCTAACAATATTAAATCAAAACCTTAAGTTAAAAACAATAAAGATATCATTTTTATTCAAATCTTCCAAAAACCCAAATTCTAAAACTTGAACCGAAATGAAATCTAGTTGTACTTTTAAAGAGAGGGAGATGAGAGCAAGTCGGAAATGTAATTACCTCTCAAAAAGCTCCAAGAATGAAGAGGAAAGGAGATGGGAGAGTGAGATGAAGAGAAGCTCTCTTCTTGACGTTAGATTTGAAAATGGGGAGGAGGAAGAAGATGAGCACGTGTCTTCATCTTTTGTTTTATTTTTAATTCACCCAAAAATCATATTTACAACTATGCCATTAATGAATAGCCAAAACCCACATCTCCTAAAGTCCATGGATTTGGACTTAGAAGATAGACCCAACATAGTTTTTAATTATTTTGCAAACACGAAGCCCATAAAAATATATTATTATTTTAATTATGAAACCGAAACCCGAACTATTGTTTTATTATTATTTTCGTCTGGCCCCCAAACCCGGGTGTTACAACTCTCCCCCACTTAAGGAAATTTCGTCCCCGAAATTTATCGAACAGGAAGAGCCACGGAAACTTCTTCTCCACACTTCCCTTTTCTTCTCACCACAACATTCTAACCAACCGATAGACTTACCACGCAACAATAGATATCTGATGCTAAGATCTCAACGGCTCCTTCAAGGCATGTCAATATAAAACTCAACTCAATCTCTTCCAAACATAGCACGGGACAAATCTAACTCACACTTCCGAATCTTAGATACACAGAACACATCACAAACCTCTTTCTAACTCTGTTGGTAACCGCAACAATTAAACAACAGAACTAGCCCGATTCACAATCTCATACAGTACTGTTTGAATACTTGACCCATGACCTTTTTCTGACTAACCATCTGACTTCAACATGTAACCAAACACTATGCAGACGTCTTCAAAAATCTAGTTGGATCTCGAATCTCTATTACCCACTTTCATTAAGAACCTTCCACGAATGTAGCAAACTAGAAGAAAATTGATGCTCGGTCTCGACACGCTGGCAAATTACACACTTACTCTCATACTGAACAACATCATCCATCAACTCAATCCAGAAGTACCTATCTTCAACCCACAACACATCTTCATACTACTCAGATGCAATACAAATGAACTGTCGTGTGCTTCGGCCAAAACAATACGTCTCAGAACACAATGTCAATCGGCACAACTATTCTGCCTCTGAAATGCAAAACTCTCTCATCTCTGAAACTGTATTCTGAAGGTCTTTCTTTGGCTATGTCTTGCACGTGAGGTGCCAAGAACCTGTCTTGCAACTGTTTCTCTTCAAGTATCTGACTCAAAGTAGGTTTAACATGAAACTCGGCCACAAAACCACTATCATTTGACAAACTGAATTCGGCAAATACATCTCGCAACTCAACTACTAATCTAACAACAAATATAACTCAGAACATCGATTACTACGTTAGCTCTCTTCGGATGGTACTCAATCTTCAGATTATGGTCTTCAAGCAATTCTAACAACCTATGTTGTTCAAGTCTCAACCCTTCCTAAGTCTAATATTTCAAGTTCTGATGATAAATATATTGTGCATTTCTTACTGAACGTGCTTTGTCTCTAAGTCTTCGAAGCAATTACAACTGCAGTTAACTCTATGTCTCGTGTCGGATAATTCTTTTCTTGGTCTTTCAACTATCTCGACGAATAAGCCACAAATCTTCTATCTTGCATAAGCACATAACCTAACCCTACACGTAGCGCATCAGTATAGTTCACAAATTCTTTCTCTGACAATGGCTGGATCAAGGTCGAAGCTCTCTTCAAAGTTTCTTTCGGTTTCTCAAGGGCTCGTTGTCTCGCATCTGACCACACAAACTGACCATTCTTCTGTAGCAACCTGACAATGGAGCAACTATCCTTAAAAGATCATTTACAAACCTCCGATAGTAACAATACTAGATCTAGGAACTATAGATACCTATCACATTCTTCGGTTTCTTCCAACTCACATCTTCTTCTGCCTACTTAGGATTTACTCTAATACACTCGACTGATCTACATGTCCTAGGAGGACATCTTCCTTGACTCGGAGTTCACATTTTCTCAACTTGGTATACAACTTATTCTCTAATAGGATCTACAACACTAACTCTAAAGCTTGTCATGCTCTTCTTCGGTACTTGAATATACCTATGTATCATCTATGAGGACTACTACAAACTGATCAAGGAGTTCAGGAAATATTCTGCTCAACATCTCTATAAAAGAAACTAGCACACTAGTCAAATGAAACGACATAGCTCGGAACTCAAAGCGATCACATCTTGCCCCAAAAGATGTCTTCGGTACTTCAACTTCTCTCACTTTCAACAGGTAGTAATCGAATCTCAAATTAATCTTCGAAAAGACTGGAGCACACCCTAAACTGATCCACAAATCACTGACACTCGGAAACGGATACCGATTATTCACTGTCACTTGTTTCGACTGTCTGAAATCTAAACACATTCTCGTATTGTCTTCTCTCTTCTTCACAAATTCCACTATCAAACTCTTAGAGGATGTACTAGGCCTAATGAATCTAAGGTCTAACAAATCTCAAAGTTGATTCTTCAACACTCTTGATTCTTTCGGGAGCCATAAGATACGGAGAAATTAAAGCAGGAGCAAACTCGAAGGCGGTATCAAAAACAAACTCTTCTTCTCTGTCAGGAGACAAACCGTCAATTCTTCCAAACACTTTTAGGAAAAACACAAACTACTCTAACCTTCTGCGGTCTAATCTTCATTCAACAATCAAATCCATCACATTTGCTAGGCAAGCCTATCAACCAAACTCAATAAATCTTTGACCTCTAAAGCTGGATCAACATTCGACATGAAGTTCACATCCTCACCTACCACTACAGTCTCACAGAAATCTGCAACTTCAAGGCAACTCTATCTTTGTCTCAACGTATACCCTAGCTTTGTGCTCTACAAGCCAAACCATGTCAAAAAGGTACATCGAAACCGTAGAAAGACAATTACTTCACATCTACTAGAATCACATAACTCTGAGCCATTAACAAGCGTCTTCCGCACATCTTTTTGACCACCACTACCCTACCAAAAGGACTAGTCACATGCGTCCCTATGTCTAAGATCTCAACGGAGATATCTAGCTTCCTCACACGCTCACACAAAAGGACGAGTCCATAGAAATTGCAACTTCATATGAACACAACTGATATTTTTCGGTCCTCTTGTCTTCGAGCTGGCCCTATTACATAACCGAACTCTTCAAAACCGTTCTAAGAGCATCTCGAAACTTCAAATGCAGTTCTGATCACACACAAACAATAGTGCTGGAACTTGTTCTATAATATCAGTCCTGACGACTCAAGACATTCCACTACCAAACAATCTGGAGTCCAAGCTCAAGACTTCCTTCCCGGCTCAACTATATCGGAAGTGACTTCATCTCTCCTTCTTGCTGGAAGACAACTTAGACGCACACTGGCCCAATCATACAAATTGATTCCCACTCACGGATACTGACCGACTGTCTCGTATTAAAACCATAGGTCGAACCCCAACAATCACTAACTAACATTTCTGAGTTTCAGATTACTCACACGAGACCCTTACCTTGATCTCGTCTAAAGAACTAATGTACTCATGCCTACCTCTAACACTTCACCGGGCACCAACAAACTTTGCATGCTTACTAACAACATACGGAAGTACAGATTCAGGATCAACCGGAGGGAACAAACTCAGAATTGTACCAAGGCTTATCTACTATAACATCGATACCACTCTAAACCTCACTCAAAGGTCTTCACTTCTTTTTACCAACTAATACCAGAAACGATCACATCGTCCCTCACCAACAAGAATCAACCCACATTTCAAGAAACTACAACTTCTACTTACCGACTCACGGCCCATACCTTGGCCTCAAACTACTAAAAAGCAATAAATCAACAACAACAGAAAATTAACATACAAACTGGGTTAGCAAAGGAAAGGGTCCAAGTGGCTCAAGTATGATTCCCTCACTTAAAAAATCTCTTTTTCCGATGTAATAGAAGCAATGGGACTCTAAACAACATGCTTCAAACAAAACGACAAGCGTACTTGATAAATAAACATGACAAGCAAACATCGTGCATTCTCAACATAAAAACACAACTTACCTCACTTACCTGCCCAAGGTCTCGGAAACCTTAGGCTCTGATACCAACAAATGTAACCCCCTCGCCCCGGTCTGGTCGGCTGACCGGTTCGAGTAGGCTACACGGGGAAAACCGATGTGAAACCTATTAAGGTCCCACCTCGGTTAGCAACCCTAGAAAATTTCTATTAACTTTATCTTGTCTAGATGCAATTTTAAGTACTATGTGGAACACGACAGCGGAAACACAAGCAACAGATCAACGACCATCCAAAAAAGCACTTCAAACACTCAATTTTCCCTTTTTAAGCAGGCCGTATCGATACACCTATCAAGGGTATCGATACGCCTTGACCAAGGTCAACACCCTATGGTCAACACAAGAAGACCGTATCGATACAGCCCTTGAGCGTATCGATACGCCCTTCGCGGTCAACATCTCGTGGTCAACGAGATAACCCGTACCGATACTCTTGGAGCCCGTATCGATACGCCAGAGTCTCACCAAAATATCAGATTTCCGGCGAGCTTTGAGCGTATCGATACACCCTCGTGTATCGATACACTAAGCCAAAAATTGAGTCCTGGAGGGCAAACTGTATTGATACGGCCCTAGGGCGTTTCGATACGCCCTGCACAGCAAGCCTCCAAATTTCAGCCAAACAACTTAGGACTCGACTCTAGATGCGATTTACAACTCCCTTGGCCACAAACAACATACAAACAACCTTTAACCACCAAGATCTAAGCATACGAGGCAACCAACACTAACAAGCATCATTCATCCAAGAGATTCATGCATTTACCAAAAGATGACTTACAACGCACTTAAAGGTTCATGCCTTAGAAACAAACATACAAGCATTCCTAATCATGAAAAACAAACAAGGTTTGCAATTCAAACAAGGCATCCAAGAGCCAAACCAATTCCACATACAACAAGGCATTCAAATCAACAACATATATCCCATTGCTTGACTATTACATTCTACAATTTAAATATCATACTTGAGCTAACCAAAAGCAACACTTGGAGACCTTTCCTTGCCTTTGCCACCCACAAGCTATTGATCTGCATTGTCGAACAAAAAGAAGCGTAAGCATAAAAGCTTAGTGAGGGTAAGCTCATAAAACAAACCTTCGACAATGCAGGGTCCAAGCACGAGCAACTACCATGATGGAATGCATGATCTTACCTCCGATCTCAAGAGTCAAATATATACATGATGCATGAACATATAATCAACATTATGTCATGCTCAACAACTCATAAGCTCAACATAAAATGATACATAACTCAATGTATTAACCACATCATATGTCGATTCAAAATGGAAGTCACATTTCATATCATATTGGCACATATATAATCTCATATTGGCACCCAGTTATGACTCGAATACGCGGATAACACGTTGGAACGCATTTCCAACACAACCATTTCCTTCGGCAGGATTACACTCATCCCCGGTTCTCGCGGAGGGGACTCCACTCATCCTCACGCCCCGTCGATGGGATTCCACTCATCACCGACTAATATAAAGATTTTCTGGGCGAACTCGTACTCCTCCTTGGTGCCTTAATGCCACCAAGGCCACGCGCGACTTTGACTCTCGTGTGCACACTAATACTAATAATCGATCATTGTACCCAAGAATACTAGTGCCAATATTAAATAAAATCCACAACCTTTCACAACATCAATTCAAAATAACTTCCGTGCTTAGCACGTACTCACCATGATCCTCGAAATCATGCAACCACCTCATAACATCATTTCACATGTCAACACTACATGTATATCATTATCACAATTATCACATCATATTTCATACATATGTATATCTCCATCATGTTAACACCAACATGCATATAACAATGCATTAAACCATGCCTCAACATACATGTATAACAACATATACATAGCCACTATAATCTCAATTAAACATGAGACACAACATCAAATAGAGTACAACCAAAGTCTCTAACTAAAGCTTAGGATTAGGCTACCACTCTAATCCCAACTCTAGGTGGGTCTACCAATCCCAACCTAGTCCACATGCTTGAACCAATTGCTCAAAACCATTTAAAACATTTTAACCACTCACATTCACCTCCAAGCTCAACTACCAAGCAACCAAGGTCTTCAAGTTTCCGGATTCACTCCCGAAGCTTTACCATTGTCTTCTCTTGTTTCTAATCGTCTCAACACAAACAAAACAACCTCGGATCAGCTCATACAACAATGTAGCAACTCGGAACACCATTCAAGCAATAAACACAAGATTCCAAGCCAAGAACAACCCCCAAAACACCAAACCCGAGCAGCCCTCAAACCCTAACCAAAACTCATGATTTTAACCTTTTTAGCACACTCAAATGCTTCCAAAACAGCCCCCAACTATTACCCTAACATCAACCCTCAAATTCCAACATAGAACACACCCAAAACTCAACTCAAAACCCTCCTAAAACCCCACCAAAACCCAAACTCGGGAATTCTTATAAAACACTTTAAAATTCATATATGTTGAACCTCAAGGTTCATAAACAACATTTCTAACAAAATTAAATCAAAACCTTAAGTTAAAAACAATAAAGATATCATTTTTATTCAAATCTTCCAAAAACCCAAATTCTAAAACTTGAACCAAAATGAAATCTAGTTGTACTTTTAAAGAGAGGAAGATGAGAGCAAGTCGGAAATGTAATTACCTCTTAAAAAGCTCCAAGAATGAAGAAGAAAGGAGATGTGAGAGTGAGATGAAGAGAAGCTCTCTTCTTGACGTTAGATTTGAAAATGGGGAGGAGGAAGAAGATGAGCACATGTCTTCATCTTTTGTTTTATTTTTAATTCACCCAAAAATCATATTTACAACTATGCCATTAATGAATAGCCAAAACCCACATCTCCTAAAGTCCATGGATTTGGACTTAGAAGATAGACCCAACATAGTTTTTAATTATTTTGCAAATACGAAGCCCATAAAAAATATATTATTATTTTAATTATAAAATCGAAACCCGAACTATTATTTTATTATTATTTTCATCCGACCCCCAAACTCGAGTGTTACAGTACTTGAACTTTTGCATCGATTTGTTATGTGTTCTCATGATATGATTGGTATGCATTTATGCTTGTTTGATATGCACCTACTGGAACACACTAGACATTAAACTCGTTATTTCCATCTTCGTAATCTACCAGCTTGCATAATTCTTGTTTGTTACTCGATGATTGAATAAAGAACAAGTATCGTTATTCTCAAGTATAATGTTACCCTGAAATAACGAAAAGGAAAATAGGACTGTTACACCTTGGAACATTATGAAAATGTTATGCCTACCATATATTTGCATGAGCTTATAGAATCTTTTGGTAGTTTTGTATTACTGAGCTTTTCCAAGCTCACGTTGTTTTTACCATCGCAGGTTAAAAGATTATAGCATGGTATAATGTTTGACATTAATGTTCGGAGTTTCCCTCGGCGTTGCCTCTGGAGTACGGTACCGTATAGTTAGTGGGTATGTATGTCATTTATGATAGAGTATGTAAAGCACTTTCTGAAATTTCTATTAAGTGTTTAAATGACTTCTTGAAATGTTATTTTAAACAGAAGTTGATTTTACAGTTTAATAAATGTTTTGAGCAAAAAAATGTTTTTACATGTATTTTTACTGTGGGTCGCTCTTGTGACTCTAATGTGACTTCCTAGAATCTGTTGTAATGCATAGGCGGGTCTAGGGGGTTACATCCAGTAAATTACTTATTTTAAGCTGATGGGGCCTTGGAAAGTATCTATACTTTTTGAGCAAATTACTTATTTTGTTGATACTTTTGAGTAAATTACTTATTTTGTTGATACTTTCGAAAGTATCTATACTTTTTTAAAAGTATCGATACTTTTTTAAAAAAGCAATGTAACCGGTTGCAATGTGGCTCGAAAGTATCTATACTTTTATGCAACCGGTTATAATGTTTTTTAAAAAAGTATAGATACTTTCGAGCCACATTGCAACATGTTACATTGCTTTTTAAAAAAGTATCGATACTTTTAAAAAAATATATATAGATACTTTCGAGCCACATTGCAACCGGTTACATTGCTTTTTAAAAAAGTATCGATACTTTTAAAAAGGTTTAGATGCTTTCGAGCCATATTGCAACCGGTTACATTGCCTTTTAAAAAAGTATCGATACTTTTAAAAAAGTATAGATACTTTTGAAAGTATCAACAAAATAAGTAATTTACTCAAAAGTAACAACAAAAATAAGTAATTTACTCAAAAAGTATAGATAATTTCCAAGTCCCCATCAGTTTAAACTTTAATAACATAATAGGCGCTACTTAATATGTTGATACTCTTATCAACAAAATAAGTAATTTTACCTATTTTATTATCGTCTGATTTCCAAGGCCCCATCAGCTTAAACTTTAATAACATAATAGGCGCTACACAATATGTTGATACTCTTATCAACAAAATAAATAATTTTATCTATTTTGTTATCGTCGGATTTCCAAGGCCCCATCAGCTTAAACTTTAATAACATAATAGGCGCTACCTAATATGTTGTTACTCTTATCAACAAAATAAGTAATTTTACCTATTTTGTCATCGTCGGATTTCCAAGGCCCCATCAGCTTAAACTTTAATAACATAGTAGGCGCAACCTAATATGTTGATACTCTTATCAACAAAATAAGTAATTTTGTACTTATTTTTTTATGTTTGTATCGATAACTTAAGTTTGTCGATTACCAATTTTTTTAATATTTTTTCATGTTTTCTACCGGATACATTATATTATATCAACATATCCTGTAGCGCTTTACCTATTTTTTTATTTATCTTATAATGTTTCTGGTAACATCGTTACTTAGCCGTATATTAGTCCGCCTTTCCTTAGAATTTCCCCCTGCACAACCATATTCCTATGCTTACAAAAAGAAATGTAACTGACGATAGCACCAACTTTGATATTGATTGTAGATCATTGTTTTTTTTCTTCTTTGTCTATTGTTTAGTTTTTTACAAAAATAATTTTGCTTTTGTGGCACGTTTATTTGTTCTTATTGCACATTTATCTCCATCTTTTCAACACATTTTTTGTCTTCTTTCTCGACCATTTGACTGTTGTTTTTATTTTTTCTTCTCCGGGTTGGATTTGAAAATGCCACGACTAATCAAGATGACGCTTATTTGTAATCAAGTTGATCTTCCCTGCTTTGAACCCTCGGATTGAAGGATACGCGATTTGTGTTCGTGCATAGTTTCTCATGACGTTCGGCTTTGATTTGCGGTTCTCGGTGGTCTTTCAATTAGAGGTGGCAATCGAGTCGTTCGGTTCGGGTTCGGTTTGGGTCGTTTCGGTTCGAGTCGTTTCAGGTCTATCTAGAATCGGTTTAGATTCGGTTCAGGTTCTGGTCTAATTCGGGTCTATGATGAGTCGGATCCGGTTAGGATATTGGATCAGGTTAAAATCGGATCGGATGTTTTCGGGTCGGGTCAATATCGGATCAGTCGCTTTTGGTTCGGGTCAAAATCGAGTCGTTCGAGTCACTTTCAGTTCAGGTCGTTCAGGTCGATTTCGGGTCGGGTCAACATTTGAATTTTTGGGTCAATTCAGTTTGAGTTGGGTTTAGGGTTTGAGGTTTAGTATTTATGGTTTAGTTTAGAGTTATTAGTGTATGTGATTAATTCTGATTCAACTTGTTAATCTATGCATTTGAATTTGAATAAATATTTAAATCAAAGTTTCATGTATTCATATTAAATTTTTGTGTATAATTATATTAAATCAAAGTTTATTATATGTAGTAGTAGTAATAATAATAATAATAATGATAATAAATAAACACATAAAATAAATGGGTGATCGGCGAGAACATGATAGGCGAGAGTAGGTTAGGCATGGCGGAGGTCGGGTATGGACCCTTTTCATTTCGAATCTGCCGCCGCAATTGCATTCGCAAGGGGTGTGGCAGGTACTCGATAGGCATGGGATTGTGGTTGATGTTTTCATCCCTAAGAAAAAGGGGAGAGATGGAGCGAGGTTTGGGTTCGTCCGGATGGTGAATATTCAGGATGCAAATAGAGTAATTGAGAGACTAAATGGATTTCGTCTGTATAGATCGATGATCACGGTGATGTTCGCTAGAGATGGAGTGCGAGATTCTTTTTGGCGTAAGAAGAGATTGGGTGATCAAAAGCCTAAACCCTCGATGGGAAAAACTCTAAAATGGGACAAGAGAAAAATAGTGTCGATCGAGAGGAGATTGGGAAGGTAAATCCTGACACGATCCAAAGCCAGACGCGAAGAATACAAGGGAAAATTGATGGCGACAAATAGGAGATTTTAAAAAACTGCGTGGTAGGATGGACACACAATTCGATCTCAATTGCTAGGATGGCGAAGGAATTAAATGAGAGTAACGCGAGGGGCTTCTCAATTATGCATATGGCAGGGAGAATGGTCTTGCTAATGCCAAGTGATTCTTGCGACAGGGAGGAAATTATGTCGAGTGCAGGATTGGATAGATGGTTTGTGGATTTACGCCCATGGTCGCCAGAGATTCAAATGTCGACGAGAAGGGTGTGGCTAGCCATGAGCGGGATCCCTATTCATGCATGGGCAGTGGAAACGTTTGAGAATGTTGCCAAAATATGGGGCTCATTGTTAAGAGTGGATCACACGATGATATCGCCTTCATCATTTGAACGGAGTAGGATACTTATTGAAACTAATGTGATTGAAAGGATTGATGAGGTGCTTGAATTGGAGGTAGAAGGAATTTTCTATAACATACGGGTGCAGGAATGGGAACGCGAGGTGGTACAAGAGGACATGGACGAGGAGGAGAGTGAACTGGATGCAACCTAGGAAACTAATTCACACAAGATTGTCAAGACACCTAATGTTATCCGCACGTCGGAAGATAGCGAGGATCCAATATTGCAATCATTTGTCCAGGATAGTCTATTGGTTGAGGATAATAATTTGGATGCGAGTGATGGAAAACATATGGAGCAGCAGGAAATATACTCGAAAAGGGGTGATAGTTGTGAGCATAAAGGGTGGAATTTTGAAAAGCAACAAGATCTAAGAGTGGAATCTTTGAGTGGTGGGAATTCATGGATATCAGATGAGGCGGTTGCTTTACTAGATAGGGAGGGGGATGGCGATCGTGCTAGTCTAGACATTGCATAATTTGAATGTCATGCGGGGGAGAGTGCAAAGATGATTGAGGCAGTAGTGATGAGGGGTTTGGAGGGGGCTCTAGACGATACAACAGGGTGTGGGACAGCAGTGGGGAAGGTTGCGGTTGGGCCTCATCAAGAGAGGGCCTCGGATGCAAAAATTATTGAGTACAACGGAGCCTTTAGAAAGGTTAGAAGCTTATCGAATGTCATTCTAAGTGTTTTAAATCCAGAGGAGAGGTCTGAAGTAGAGAATAAATTATCAAAAAAATCAAGAGGGAGACCGAAGAAGAAGGTATTAGACGATACGGGGGTTGCTAACGGGTCCTTATCTGATTCGGATTTTCTAAATGGGAAGAAGGTGATATTAAGGGAGGCGAAAGAAACGCTTGACTTGGGAAAATTGATAGGGGCATCTACGGTGGGCAACGAAGAAGCTATCGTATAGGATATTGCGCGAATAATTGAGTCACGCATTGAAAGTAAATAGCAAATGGTGATGCGGGTGTTGTCGTGGAATATTTGCAGATTGGGTGCAGCCGTAAAGCGAAAAGCAGTGCGAGACAGGGTATGACAACACCGTTGTGAGATGGCTTTGCTTCAGGAAACGAAGATGGAGCAGCTGTCCGCGAATGTGGTAAGTAAAATGTGGTATTCGGATAATTTTGATTTCTTTCTTGCACCTTCTGTTGGGCGGTCAGGGGGTTAATATTAATATGGGATTGTGCTAAATTTCGGATGGTGAAAACACATGTGTATGGACATTTTATATTGATTAAGGGGGAGTGGTTGACGGAGTAATGGCCTTGTGGGATGGTCAATGTTTATGCACCATGTGCCATAGAAAATCAAGGGCGAGTCTAGGTTGAACTACGGGAGCTGTGTAACCTCCTTAGCCCGGCCTAGACGGTTTACCCGAACTACGAAGATTACACGGGGAAAACCAAAGTCAACCCGAAAGTCAACCTTGATTAACGGCCCTTTTTTTCTTTTTAAACTTGTCTAGATGCACATTAATCCTAGGTGTACTCTTGAGATAAGCATACTCAAAAATCACAGCAATCGGAAAACAATAAGGGACTCAATTGCACAACATACGAATTTAGGGACCAATTTGTAAATTCTGGAAATTAAGAGGAATTTACAAATTTTAATGATACCAATATGAAATTAGTCATATTACTTGCTTCCCTGTCAAATTTCACCTTAAACGGACCTCTCGAACTCAAGCAATTGCACATACAAAAATCAGGACTAAAATGTAAAGCTTGCAAACCTTAAAACCATTCAAATCAGTGCCCAACGGTCAAGTGTTTCGAAACGGGGATAGACCATTCAGAAAAGGGGCTTGGCAGTAGCCAAAGTGTTTCGAAATACCTCTACCCGTTTCGAAACACCCAGGCCAAATCAAGCACCTGTTTCGAAACAGGCAAGGGTGTTTCGAAACACCCTGCCCAGAAACAGCAGAAAAGCCTATTTTAACTCGTCTAAACACCATCGAAAATACTCTAAATCAATCCTCAACAAAACAACAACATGCCAAGCATCATAACTACCAAATTGCATTAAAATCTAGATACAAAACAACCCCTAGGTGCACCAACTCTTTCCACACATCCAACACTTAATCATGCTTTTAAAACAAGAAGCATAGCATAACGACTTATGAATAAGAAGATTCAAACGTCGCAAGCATTAAACCACAAAGTTCAAATCATAAACCAAACTTGTCCAACATACACAATCTCATTACACATCAATATAAAAGACTTTCCCCCATTGCCTTTATTATCTATAGCTATTAACCGAGACATACTTCTCAACTGGAGCTCTCCTTGAATCCATTGCTTCTTGCTTTCCCAACTTCAATTATCTGCATTGATGGACAAAAGGAGCGTAAGCACATAATGCTTAGTGAGGAATGCTCAAAACCAAAACACCATTAATGCAGCGAATCATAAAACCCTTTCTAAAAGTAGATATAAATCAATAAATCATAGCATTGGTTGAAAAACCTCTTTTGAAACATCAAGCTTTAAACCATGTCTTGCTCAACATGAAAACCAACCTTTAGCTTAGAAAAGCTAAACAATTTACCCCAAAACACATTCTTGCAAAAACCATTATTTAAACCTTTCCATGCATAAACACCACATGCAAGGTTAAACTCAAATTCCTTGGAAAACACTTCTACTTCACAACATACTTTCCATAAGCTTGATGGTCATTTCTGTAACACCCCAATTTTGGGCTTAGAGGTTTTGGGTTTGAATTGGACCGGTCGGATTGCGGTTCGAATATAAAAGGTGGTTTTAGGGAAAGCCTAGTTCGGGATGCATTAAAAATATGGAAAAATATCTAAAAATCCTCTTTTATTATATATAAGAGAGTGGTGAAATCAATTTTACAAAATGAGGTTTCGAAATGTGACATTTCAAGTTAGTGACTAAAATGTAATTTTTGAAAAGTTGGTGACTGTTTTAAAAGGATTGAAACTTTGAATCTTTAAGGAGCTAATTTACCCAAGAAGAGTTTTCTCCAGATTTTTCTTAATATTAAACATTTATTTAATGGTATTTAATAAAAGGAAAAAGAGGGAAATGGATATTTTGGTTTTCATAACTAACTTTTGTTAAAAAAATTTCCCACTTCATTTTCTCTCCATTTTCTCTCAGCCAAACACATTTCCCCAGCCATTTTTCCTCTGATTTTAACATCTAAAAATGAGATTTCAATCTCTAATTGATCTCTAATCATTCCTACACCAAATCCTTATCATTTGCTTATTGGATTTTCAAGAATCTTGGCTTTAAACAAGGAGAAACTCACATTTAGAGGTATGAACGTCCTTCTCCTCTAAATACTCAGTTCTTTACTGAAATTCCCAAGTTCTCAATCCTTGATTTGAGTTTTATTAAAGGTTTTAATGTTGTGTTCTTGATTTTGGCTTAAAATGCAAGATTTGGATTTAATTTTAATTAAATTCGTACTAAATGATTGGGCTGTGTTTTGAGATGTCTTTTTGATGTTTATTGGATGTATAAATGATATGTAATTGAGGTTTAGTCAATGCAACCCCGGATAGGTTGATTTTCCTAAGTTTTTGCTTGAGTTAATGGTGGTTTTTGAGGTGTTTTGATGCCCTGCTATAGCTGGAGGTATAAGGACGTGATTAGATCCTTTTTGGATGTTAATTGATGTATAAGTATGATTGGAATTAATGGATCTTGGCTGGGTAATGTTGTAGAGGTGTTTGGATGTGATTTCGGTTGTGTTTGGTAGCTGAAATGTGAGTGTTGATGAGAGCAGCGAGTTTAGGTGTCTTGGTTGAAGATATTAATGCATGATGATGCATTAATCCTCTACTTTGATGTGTTTAAAACATGGGAGGCATCTTCGAATCCTTGTGGTGTTGATCCGGAAGCTTGAGTGGTGTTTCGGCAAGCTTGCGAAACGGAATCGGTGAGTGAAGTTTGGTTTTCAGCTTTGAAACCAATGTTTGAAGGTTATGGGAGCTTAGTTTAAGTCTAAACAACTTAGCTAAGCTCAAGAGTAAGTTTTCGGAAGAACTCTCTTTTTGATGAACCATGAGATGGTTGAATGCAATGTGTTTTATTTGCATGTTTAAATTCTGTTTTGAAAGCATATTTTAGCATGATTGATGCTGGTTTTATAAGTCATGTGTTGAAGGATGCTCAAGGTAAGAGATCCTTGTTTTGAATATTGATAAATGTGGTTTGATGCATTGTAATGCATGACTATTTAATGGCTTTGTTAAATGCTTTAAAACAGTGGATTAATGATGGTAAATGATGTATATTGGCAAGTGATGTGTTGGTTTTAAAGTACTTGAATCGGATATAGTTAGCCGGCTATAGGATTGGGTGCACCGTGAATAAAGTAGCCTTGGATGTTGAGGGGTTGTGATTGTACCGTAAACTCCATCCAAGTACACTAACGAGATGGTTAAGATCACCATGGTGGTTAAAAGTCCATGAGTGGATCTTGTGTTAAGATCACAATGGTGGTTAAAAGTCCATGTGTGGATCTTGTGTTGTGTGTCCCGTGTTCTCGTTAGTGATGTTATACAACTACCAATGAGTGATGTTGAGGGGTTGTGATTGTACCGTATACTCCATCACGGGTGTTGAGGGGTTGTGATTGTACCATATACTCCACCTTGATATTGGTAGTGTGTATGAAGCGTATGGGACAGTGCTTGTAATCCGCGTATCCGATTGTGTTTTGAGTCGTAAAATAGTTATGGATTATCACTTGAAAGCCAATACGACATGTTGATGATTTGAAGCATGAGATGCTTGGTTTGTATGCATAATTGCATGATAAATGTTGTTTTGAAATTAAAGGCCTTGAAAAGGTGTTTTTGCAAATGCATTATTGTGATGTTTTAATTGAGCATTCCTCACTAAGCTATGTGCTTACGCTCTCTCTTTCTTAAACCAATAATGCAGGGCATTGAAGTGTTTAAAGGGCAGCAAGGAGGTCAAGGATCTAAGTGAAAGCTTGAGCTCATGTATGGTGACTATTTTCACAACACTTTTAGCTTTTGGCATTTGGCAATGGGAACCTAATTGTGTTTTTGGGAGATGTTTTGGACTCCCTAAGTTTGGTTAATGCCTTGATGATGTTGGAACATGTAAATGGCCTTTTGGTATTTGGTTTTGGTGAATTGATGGTTGCATGATTTTCAATATAGGATGCATGCCTATAGAATTGGGATTTTCCTTGAATGATGCCATGATTGAGATTAGATAGTGCTAATATGTTCCTTAAGTGTTTGATGACTTGTGTGTATGATATGGAGGTCATATGATTGTGTTTGGTGGGTCAAAAGTGTGTTAAACCAGCAAAATTCTGCATTTCTGGGCAGCCCGTATCGGAACGGGTGCTACTGTTTCGGAACAGGTGGCCTAAAATGGCCATGGCGTTTCGAAACAGGTAGAGCTGTTCCGAAACGGATTTGCCACTGTCAAGCCCTGTTCCACAACAAGTTTCGGAACGGTCCCGCGTTTCGGAACGGATCTTCCCCGTTTCAGAACACTCGACCGTTGGGCACTGAATCTGATGGTTAAATGTTTTGAAATTCTCACGTTTTGGTCCCAATCTTTGTATATGCGATTGGCTGAGTTTGTGATGTCCGTTTGAGATGGAATTTGACAGAGAAGCATGAATTATGATTAATTTCATGATGGTAACTTTACAACTGGTTAAGTCCTCTTAATTTTCAGAATTTGCAATTTGGTCCCTAAATTTGTATGATGTGCAATTGAGTCCCTAAATGTTATCCGATTGTTGTGATTTTTGAGTATGTTCTTTTCAAGAATACACCTAGGGTTATTATGCATTTAGACAAGATTAGACATAAAAAAAGGGTTGTTAATCAAGGTTGACTTTCGGGTTGACTTTGGTTTTCCCCGTGTAATCTTCATAGTTCGGGTCAAGCGTCTAGGCCGGGCTAAGGGGGTTACATTTGGTGGTATCAGAGCTGAGTTCTTGAGTAATTGGGAATGGTTAAGTGGGTGATATGTGTATGATTGCTTTGTATGCTTGTTGAGTGAAAGTATGATGTATGAATTGTAAGTATGTTACAATCGTGGTGTATGCTGTGGTGAAGCATGTTAGAGGAACCCATTGCCAAATCAAAGCTAATGAAATGGTTTGTTTTAATTGGAAACGAGCTTGAGTACTTGGATTGCTTACCTTGCTGAGCCTGACTTTGTTTATTGCATTTGTGGTTGCATTGTTTAGTGAATGGGACCTCGTAGAGAGACGAGGATTAATACGCGAGCTATGGCTCAAAATGAGAATGAGGAGAATGCTGAAAACGTGGTGGATTTACCTCCTCCACCTGGTGGTGGTGGTGATAGGGGTGAGGGAGCTGGTGTTGGTGCTGATGCTGGGGTCGCTGGACCTGAAGCTGGGCAGGGGCAAGCTGCTCCTGATATGACAGTGCTGATACAAGCTATTGCTGGAGCCTTTCGGGCGGCGGTAGCTGGAGCTCAAGGAGCTGGGCATCAGGGAGATGCTAATGTTAGGTTACCTCTGGAACGCTTGCGCAGTCTGGGAGGGACTGAGTTCAGGGGTTTGTCTGTTGAAGGTTCTGAGTCTTGGTGGGAAAGTACCAAGAGAATTTTGGGAAAAATGAACTGCAATGATGTGCAGAAGCTGGGTTGTGTGATATCATTGTTGCATGACGATGCGTATACTTGGTGGACAACCACTATCTCCGGATTGGAGGATGCTGATGTGACTTGGACGTTCTTTCTGAATGCGTTCAAGAGGAGGTATCTGGGTGTGCGATACCTGGATGAAAAGAAAAGGGAATTCATGTCTCTTACTCAAGGGAGCATGACAGTGGCTGAGTACGAGGTTCAGTTTGTCCGACTCAGTCAGTACGCACCTGAGCTTGTTCCTGATGAGCGGGAGAGGTGTGAACGTTTCCGTTATGGTTTGGTGACAGAGGTGAAGACTTATATGCTAGCTGCTGAGTATACTGACTTTGATGTGCTAGTTGGTAGAGCAAAGGACATCGAGTTGAATTTGAGTTTATCTTCTAGTGGTGCTGGTCCTAGTGTGGGCAAGCGAGCTGCTGAGTATAGTTCCGGTGGCGGACGGAACAAGAGAGGACGTGATCGGAAGTATCAGTCTTTGGCTAGGCGTGGTGGTGGAGGGCAAGGTGCGCCTGTTCAGGGAGACAGGGCGAGAGCTGATCCAAACACATGTTGGACATGTGGATCGCGTGGACACCTGAGGCGTGATTGTCCTCGAGTAGCGAGGGAGGTACAGGCTCCTGTTGTGGCGGCCGGTAACTCGTGCTGGAACTGTGGTTCGGCGGATCACATGAGGAGGGAGTGTCCTCTGTTGGCCGATGGTGGCCAGGGACGTGCTCCTGGAGTGGTTGCACCACAGAGAGGTCGTGGGCGCGGCCGTGGTAACTTCCAGCGCAGGGAGGATGGTGGAAGGAATGTGGCTCATGTGGTAGCTGTTCAGCCTGAGGGTGGTGGCCGGGCCAGAGTGTATGCTCAGAGAGAGGGGAGGAATGACACGGATGTGATCGCAGGTACTTTCACTTTGCAATCCTTGTCATTACTTTCCTTGATTGATTCTGGATCTATGCACTCATACATATTGCGTGAGCATGCTCAATTGCTTGGTTTGCCTGTTGAGTCTTTGGATGTTGCTATGCGTGTAACTAGTTCTTTTGGTGAGACTGTTGTGACGTGAAAGCTTTATAGAAGATGTCCCTTGGTTGTGCAAGATCATGTTTTTCATGATGATCTTATAGAATTGCCTTTCTATGGTTTTGATGTAATCCTTGGTATGGATTGGCTTGTTGAGCATCGAGCTGTTATGGATTTCGAGAATAAACGAGTTTCGTTGAAGCTTGCGGACGATTATGAGGTGGTGGTGGTTGGTGAGAATGTGAAGTTTCTTGCCAATGTGGTGTCTACACTGGAAGCGAGCCGGATGCTGAGGCAAGGTTGTGAAGCCTACCTAGCCTTTGTGATGAATCCCAGCTCTAAGGAGTTACGAGTGCAAGATATCAGGACTGTGCGAGAGTTTCCTGGTGTGTTTCCGGAGGAGTTGCCTGGATTGCCTCCTAATCGCGAAGTGGAGTTTGGAATTGAGCTGTATGAAAACACAACTCCAGTGTCCATTACTCCTTATCAAATGGCACCTAAAGAGTTGAAAGAGCTGAAGACGCAACTTCAGGAGTTGCTTGATCGTGGTTTCATTCGGCCGAGTGTGTCGCCTTGGGGTGCACCGGTCTTGTTTGTGAAGAAAAAGGATGGCACTATGAGAATGTGTATTGATTACCGTCAGCTTAACAAGTTGACTATCAAGAATCGGTATCCATTGCTGAGAATTGATGATCTTTTTGATCAATTTCGGGGAGCGGCTGTGTTCTTTAAAATTGACTTAAGGTCAGGGTATTATCAGCTGAAGGTGAAGGATGTAGATGTGCCAAAGACAGCCTTCAGAACGAGGTATGGGCATTATGAGTTCCTTGTGATGCCGTTTGGTTGGACGAATGCTCCTACAGCTTTCATGGACATGATGAATAGAGTATTCCATGAATATTTGGATAAGTTTGTCGTGGTGTTCATTGATGACATTCTCGTGTACTCTCGTACTGAGGAGGAGCATGAAGGGCATTTGAGAATTGTGTTACAAGCTTTGTTGGAGAATCAACTTTATGCCAAGCTGAGCAAGTGTGAGTTTTGTCTTAGAGAAGTGGTGTTTCTTGGTCATGTGGTTTCTGCTGATGGGATTCGAGTTGATCCTCAGAAGATTGAGGCAGTGATGAATTGGAAGCCTCCTAAGTCTGTTCATGAAGTTCGTAGTTTCCTTGGTTTGGCAGGATACTATCGAAGGTTCGTGGATGGGTTTTCCAAGATTGCTGCACCTTTGACGAAGTTGTTGCAGAAGGATGTTAAGTATGAGTGGACGGAAGCGAGACAGCAGGCTTTTGAGAAGCTTAAGGCGGCTTTGACGCAAGCTCATATCTTGGTCCAACCTGAATCAGTGAAAGAGTTTGTGGTGTATAGTGATGTGTCCTACGTTGGTTTGGGATGTGTATTGATGCAAGAGGGTAAGGTGGTGGCTTATGCATCACGGCAGTTGAAGGTGCATGAGTGCAATTATCCTGCGCATGACATTGAGTTAGCTGCGGTGGTTTTTGCTTTGAAAATTTGGAGACATTACCTGTATGGTGAGAAGTGTACGGTGTACACGGACCACAAGAGTTTGAAGTATCTGATGTCTCAGAAAGAGTTGAATCTTAGGCAACGACGTTGGGTGGAGTTGCTTAAGGATTACGATTTGACGATCGAGTACCATACGGGTAAAGCCAATGTTGTAGCGGATGCCTTGAGTAGGAAGGTAGCTGTTGAGTTGAGGGCTATGTTTGCCAGTTTGAGCATTTCGCGTGATGGTGGTCTTGTGGCTGAGTTGCAAGTGAAACCATCCTTGGTTCAGTTGATTAAGGAAAGGCAGTTGTTGGATGATTCTTTGGTGCCACATGTTCAGGATATTGCGGAGGGTAGGCCATCGGATTTCTGTTTTAATGATGATGGAGTTTTATGTTTTGGGAGTCGGATAGTAGTGCCCAATGATGTTGATTTGAGGCGAGCTATTCTGACCGAAGGTCATAGTAGTCCTTTTGCTATGCAGCCTGGTAGTACTAAGATGTACCGTGATCTTCGTGATGAGTACTATTGGGTGGGTTTAAAGAAAGATGTTGCTGATTTTGTAAGCAAGTGCATGGTTTGTCAGCGAGTTAAAGCTGAGCATCAGTTTCCTTCAGGGTTGTTGCAATCGTTGAGGATTCCTGAGTGGAAGTGGGAAAGGGTTACCATGGACTTTGTTTCTGGTTTGCCTTTGTCGCCATCGAAGAAGAATTCGGTGTGGGTGATCGTGGATCGCCTGACGAAGTGTGCGCATTTCTTGCCTGTGCATACTACGTACACTTTGGATAAGCTTGTGGAGCTGTACATTGCTGAGATTGTGCGGCTGCATGGTGTGCCAAAGTCGATTGTGTCGGATAGAGATCCGAGGTCTACATCGCGTTTCTGGCAGTGTTTGCATCAGGCTTTGGGTACACGGTTGAGTTTCAGTACTTCTTATCATCCACAGTCGGATGGACAGTCTGAGCGTGTTATCCAGGTGTTGGAGGATATGTTGCGGTGCTGTGTGATTGAGTTTCAGGGTTCTTGGGAGAAACATTTGCCTTTGGTGGAGTTTGCCTATAATAATAGTTATCAGGAAAGTATTCAAATGGCACCTTATGAAGCTTTGTATGGGAGGAAGTGTAGGACTCCTCTTTGTTGGGCTGAAACGGGTCAGAAGTTGGTTTCGATGCCAGCTTTGTTGAAAGGAACCACCGAGAAGGTGAAGCTCATTTGTGAGTGTTTGAAGGCAGCTTCTGATCGGCAAAAGTCTTACGCGGATTTGAAGCGTAAGGAGATTGAGTATGCGGTGGGTGACCGTGTGTTTTTGAAAGTTTCGCCTTGGAAAAAGGTGATGAGGTTTGGCCGAAAGGGTAAGTTGAGCCCTAGGTACATTGGACCATACGAGGTGATTGAGCGTGTGGGTCCTGTTGCGTACAAGTTGAGCCCTAGGTACATTGGACAATTTTGGGCTTAGAGGTTTTGGGTTTGAATCGGACCGATCGGATTGCGGTTCGAATATAAAAGGTGGTTTTAGGGAAAGCCTAGTTCGGGATGCATTAAAAATATGGAAAAATATCTAAAAATCTTCTTTTATTATATATAAGAGAGTGGTGAAATCAATTTTACAAAATGAGGTTTCGAAATGTGACATTTCAAGTTAGTGACTAAAATGTAATTTTTGAAAAGTTGGTGACTGTTTTAAAAGGATTGAAACTTTGAATCTTTAAGGAGCTAATTTACCCAAGAAGAGTTTTCTCCAGATTTTTCTTAATATTAAACATTTATTTAATGGTATTTAATAAAAGGAAAAAGAGGGAAATGGATATTTTGGTTTTCATAACTAACTTTTGTTAAAAAAAATTCCCACTTCATTTTCTCTCCATTTTCTCTCAGCCAAACACATTTCCCTAGCCATTTTCCTCTGATTTTAACATCTAAAAATGAGATTTCAATCTCTAATTGATCTCTAATCATTCCTACACCAAATCCTTATCATTTGCTTATTGGATTTTCAAGAATCTTGGCTTTAAACAAGGAGAAACTCACATTTAGAGGTATGAACGTCCTTCTCCTCTAAATACTCAGTTCTTTACTGAAATTCCCAAGTTCTCAATCCTTGATTTGAGTTTTATTAAAGGTTTTAATGTTGTGTTCTTGATTTTGGCTTAAAATGCAAGATTTGGATTTAATTTTAATTAAATTCGTACTAAATGATTGGGCTGTGTTTTGAGATGTCTTTTTGATGTTTATTGGATGTATAAATGATATGTAATTGAGGTTTAGTCAATGCAATCCCGGATAGGTTGATTTTCCTAAGTTTTTGCTTGAGTTAATGGTGGTTTTTGAGGTGTTTTGATGCCCTGCTATAGCTGGAGGTATAAGGACGTGATTAGATCCTTTTTGGATGTTAATTGATGTATAAGTATGATTGGAATTGATGGATCTTGGCTGCGTAATGTTGTAGAGGTGTTTGGATGTGATTTCGGTTGTGTTTGGTAGCTGAAATGTGAGTGTTGATGAGAGCAGCGAGTTTAGGTGTCTTGGTTGAAGATATTAATGCATGATGATGCATTAATCCTCTACTTTGATGTGTTTAAAACAGGGGAGGCATCTTCGGATCCTTGTGGTGTTGATCCGGAAGCTTGAGTGGTGTTTCGGCAAGCCTGCGAAACGGAATCGGTGAGTGAAGTTTGGTTTTCAGCTTTGAAACCAATGTTTGAAGGTTATGGGAGCTTAGTTTAAGTCTAAACAACTTAGCTAAGCTCAAGAGTAAGTTTTCGGAAGAACTCTCTTTTTGATGAACCATGAGATGGTTGAATGCAATGTGTTTTATTTGCATGTTTAAATTCTGTTTTGAAAGCATATTTTAGCATGATTGATGCTGGTTTTATAAGCCATGTGTTGAAGGATGCTCAAGGTAAGAGATCCTTGTTTTGAACATTGATAAATGTGGTTTGATGCATTGTAATGCATGACTATTTAATGGCTTTGTTAAATGCTTTAAAACAGTGGATTAATGATGGTAAATGATGTATATTGGCAAGTGATGTGTTGGTTTTAAAGTACTTGAATCGGATATAGTTAGACGGCTATAGGATTGGGTGCACCGTGAATAAAGTAGCCTTGGATGTTGAGGGGTTGTGATTGTACCGTAAACTCCATCCAAGTACACTAACGAGATGGTTAAGATCACCATGGTGGTTAAAAGTCCATGAGTGGATCTTGTGTTAAGATCACAATGGTGGTTAAAAGTCCATGTGTGGATCTTGTGTTGTGTGTCCCGTGTTCTCGTTAGTGATGTTATACAACTACCAATGAGTGATGTTGAGGGGTTGTGATTGTACCGTATACTCCATCACGGGTGTTGAGGGGTTGTGATTGTACCATATACTCCACCTTGATATTGGTAGTGTGTATGAAGCGTATGGGACAGCGCTTGTAATCCGCGTATCCGATTGTGTTTTGAGTCGTAAAATAATTATATATTATCACTTGAAAGCCAATATGACATGTTGATGATTTGAAGCATGAGATGCTTGGTTTGTATGCATAATTGCATGATAAATGTTGTTTTGAAATTAAAGGCCTTGAAAAGGTGTTTTTGCAAATGCATTATTGTGATGTTTTAATTGAGCATTCCTCACTAAGCTATGTGCTTACGCTCTCTTTCTTAAACCAATAATGCAGAGCATTGAAGTGTTTAAAGGGCAGCAAGGAGGTCAAGGATCTAAGTGAAAGCTTGAGCTCATGTATGGTGACTATTTTCACAACACTTTTAGCTTTTGGCATTTGGCAATGGGAACCTAATTGTGTTTTTGAGAGATGTTTTGGACTCCCTAAGTTTGGTTAATGCCTTGACGATGTTGGAACATGTAAATGGCCTTTTGGTATTTGGTTTTGGTGAATTGATGGTTGCATGATTTTCAATATAGGATGCATGCCTATAGAATTGGGATTTTCCTTGAATGATGCCATGATTGAGATTAGATGGTGCTAATATGTTCCTTAAGTGTTTAATGACTTGTGTGTATGATATGGAGGTCATATGATTGTGTTTGGTGGGTCAAAAGTGTGTTAAACCAGCAAAATTCTGCATTTCTGGGCAGCCCGTATCGGAACGGGTGCTACTGTTTCGGAACAGGTGGCCTGAAATGGCCATGGCGTTTCGAAACAGGTTGAGCTGTTCCGAAACGGATTTGCCACTGTCAAGCCCTGTTCCGCAACAAGTTTCGGAACGGTCTCGCGTTTCGGAACGGATCTTCCCCGTTTCAGAACACTCGACCGTTGGGCACTGAATCTGATGGTTAAATGTTTTGAAACTCTCACGTTTTGGTCCCAATCTTTGTATATGCGATTGGCTGAGTTTGTGATGTCCGTTTGAGATGGAATTTGACAGACAAGCATGAATTATGATTAATTTCATGATGGTAACTTTGTATGATGTGCAATTGAGTCCTAAATTTGTATATGCGACTGGTTAAGTCCTCTTAATTTTCAGAATTTGCAATTTGGTCCCTAAATTTGTATGATGTGCAATTGAGTCCCTAAATGTTATCCGATTGCTGTGATTTTTGAGTATGTTCTTTTCAAGAATACACCTAGGGTTATTATGCATTTAGACAAGATTAGAAATAAAAAAAGGGTCGTTAATCAAGGTTGACTTTCGGGTTGACTTTTGTTTTCCCCGTGTAATCTTCGTAGTTCGGGTCAAGCGTCTAGGTCGGGCTAAGGGGGTTACAATTTCAAAGCAAAACCTTTCGAAAACCATTGGTTCCTTCTAACTATCTCATGCATTCAACAAATGCAAAACACATGAACTACCAAAAACAACATTGCACTACATGCCTTTTAAAACAAGTCCTCACAAGACTTCAATGCACTAAAGAGATTCCCATGCACATATGCACAATTCCCAATATAAGATAAACACTTGTACAAGTTAACAAGTAATACATGCATTCTAGAACATCACACACTTCCCATGCAACCTTGCATCATTTCAAGCATCTCATGCTTCATTACATCCAAGAACATTATATTGGCTTCCAAGTGATAATTCACAAACCATCACAACACAAAACACAATCGGATACGCGGATTACAAGCGTTGTCCCACACGCTTCATACACACAACCGAACAACACAAGGTGGAGTTTACCGGTACAATCACAACCCCCTCAACACCCGTGATGGAGTTTACCGGTACAATCACAACCCCTCAACATCACTCATCGGAAGTTGTATAACACACTAGCGAGAGCCGGGACACATCACAAGGCTTACACATGGAAGCTACCACAACCATTGTAATCACCTTAACCAAGCTCACACACGGGAGCAACCCTCCACCGTTGTGACGCTTAACAAAGTCCACCCACGAGAGCCATCCTCCATCGTGGTGACATTTAACAAGCTTCACCCACGAGAGCCATCCTCCATCGTGGTGGCACTTAACCAAGCCCACACACGAGAGCCATCCTCCATCGCGGTGGCACTTAACAAACCCACCCACGAGAGCCATCCTCCATCGTGGTGACACCAATTTCCTCAATCGCTAGGATTCTCGGATGGAGTTTACGGTACAATTACAACCCCTTCGACATCCAAGGCGACTCAATTCACGGTGCACCCAATCCTATAGCCGGCTAACTATATCCGATTAAAGTAACCAACAACCACTTACATCACTTACCAATGCCATCAATTACCATCATCACTTCACTGTTTTAAGGCATTAAATAAAGCCATTAAACAACATGCAACACTATGCATCAATTCCACAATTCCAATGTACAAAACCAAGGATCTCTTACCTTGAGCATCCTTCAACACATGACTTTCAAAACCAGCATTAAACCATGCTAAAACATGCTTTCAAAACAGAATTTAAACATGCAAATCACATACATTGCATCCAACCATCACAAGTGCATTAAAAACCAATTCATAACACAAACCAAGAGAGAAATTCCATTTACTTACTCTTGAGCTTAGCTAAGTTGTTTAGACTTAAACTAAGCTCCCAAAACCTTCAAACATTGGTTTTAAAGCTGAAACCCCCAACTTCACTCACCGATACACAAAACTAGGCTAGCCAACAAGCCTTCCAAGCATCCGAAACCATCAACGCCACCTCTATTGCTCACGGATCATTCTCCCCTATTTCAAGCACATAACAACAGAGGATTAATGCATCATTATGCATTAAAAACACCAGCAACACACCTAAACTCGCTGCTCTTCATAAACCCAACATTTCGGCTACCAAACACAACCGAAATCACATCCAAACACTTCCAAAACTTAACCCAGCCAGGATCCATCACTTCTAACCATTTTTAGACATCAATTAACATCCAAAATGATCCCAAACTCGTCCTTATACCTCCAGCATTAACAAAACACCAAGATCACCCCAAAAACCACCATTTTCACAAGTAAAAACTTAGGAAAATCAACCTATTCGGGATTGCATTGATTAAACCTCAATTACACATCATTTAGACATCGAAAATAAATCAAAAAGACATCTCAAACAAAGCCCAATCATCCAATACGAATTTCTTCAAAATTAAATCCAAATCTTGCATTTTAAGCCAAAATCAAGATCACAACATTAAAACCTTTAATAAAACTCAATTTAAGGATTGAGAACTTGGGAATTTCAGTAAAGAACTGAGTATTTAGAGGAGAAGGACGTTCATACCTCTAAATGTAGATTTCTCCTTGTTTAGAGCCAAAATCCTTGAAAATTCATTAAGCAAGTGGTGAGGATTTGATGTAGAAAGGATTAGGAATCATTCAGGGATTGAAATCTCAACTTTAGGTGTGAAAATCAAAGGAAAAGTTGTTGTGGAAATGTGTTTGGCTGGGGGAATTTTGAGAGAAAATGAAATGGGAAAATTTTGGTAAAAGTTAGTTATGAAACTAAAAATATATTTTTCCCTCTTTCCTTTTTATTAATTAAACATTAAATGAGTCTTTAAAAATCAAGAAAAATCTGGAGAAATCCTCCCTTGGGTAAATTAGCTCCTTAAAGATTCAAAGTTTCAATCCTTTTAAAACAGTCACGAACTTTTCAAAATTACATTTTAGTCACTAACTCAAAATTTCATATTTCCAAACCTCATTTTGTAAAATTGATTTCACCACCCTCTTATATATATTAAAAGAGGATTTTTAGATATTTTTCCATATTTTTAATGCATCCCAAACTAGGCTTTCCTTAAAACCACCTTTTATATTCGAACCGAAAATCCGACCGGTCCGGTTCAAACCCAAAACTTCTAAGCCAAAAATTGGGGTGTTACAACTCTCCCCCTCTTAGGAAATTTCGTCCTCGAAATTTCAACTGGCGAAAATAACACAACCAAACTTCTCAAGGCAACCCATAAGGCAACACAAGAGACTTAACCACCACGGAACACTCTCCACACAAAACTCCACCAAACCAACTCCTCCACAAATCACTTACACTACAAACAAACCCAACACCACCACATACTATTCACAAATTCCAGAACACTAAGATGTTAACCATAGCTTAACCTTTCACACTTCCGAACTGCGCACAACCCCAACAGCGACCTGAAGAACCTCCAAACTTTTACAGCATACACCACCTCAGCTCATAACTCCCAAAACTCGCACACACGGTGACACCAACCCATCCAGTTCAGCCACCATGTGACCCACAACCTTCACTGCTTCTAAAACTCCTTGCAAAACTACCCAACCTCTTCCAAAGATTACCACAACAAGCAAAAATTCTTAAGCATCAACTGCTTACTCAAACTTCTCAACGTATTGATGACATTCCTTCACATCCGCCACTATCATTACCATAACGACTCACCAGGACTACTCACCCAACATCCGAAAATCACGTCACAAAACCCCAACCTTGACTCCGCCAGCCGTTCCACACACCACCAGCTGACTACAGAAGGGATTTACTTATACACGACTAGCCAACCACTTCTCACAAGAACTCGTCCAACCAACAATGGCCCTTGAACTTACATTGCCTTTCCACTTCAAGCTTTGACTACAACACTAGCCTTACCAAGACACCGCCCATTCTATACATACATATTAAGATTACAAAACTTCTATTCACCCCAAGCCAACCCTTTTCTACAGCCCTCAACACAACCTCTTCTCAACTCCTCAAAGGTTGCCACGAGCCATCACCTACATAAACACTCTCCTATTACCACATCAATGCCAAGTCACCTCAGCACTCTGGAAACACATCCACTAACCTGCAACATCACTTAACACCAAGAAACTACCACTTCTAATAGCTATACACAACCACTTTGACTGATTCTAACTTCAACCGTTAATCTCCTCACCACCACACCGCTAAACTCTTTAAGTGCCAAAACACTTTCCTTCTGCCAACATGCTATATCGCACTCACTATTACTGACAGCTCGCTTAATACCCTCCATTACTTCTAACATTCTCCTAGCACCAAAACAACTTTTAAAACCCATCATCCAACCTAATCCTATCACAACACTAACGGACCCAACTAGCTATTAGCAAGTGTGAACGTTCGTATGCATGGTCACCAATATGCCCTATCAATGCCTGTGTACATGTATGCAAAACCTTTAGTGTCATGTCGCATGTATGCATGTACCAACATATATAATATAGCATATAACAAATGATTTTAACTGTGCATGTATGTCGGTTCACACCCACCAATAACATCCTCAGAATCCGCCTAAGAACAACCTCCTATCTCACTTCCAACTTGACCAACTCTACCATTCTAACAATCCGCTAACTACAAAATACCCACTAATGCCCTCTTCACACTAAAGTTGTTTTCAAAACAACACCAACTACTACACCATACATGCTAGCTACGAGACCATACCCACTACGCAAGGAAAACCCAAACCGAAACCAAACTAAGATAACTAGGGCAAAGATTACTTAACAAGGTTACCTGTAAACACCTCACTGCCCCGGAGCTTCAACAGACGAGCTCTCTTCCTCGCAGAACCATCATCCTCCAGCCGCACCGCTGCAGCATCAGCTAACACATTAAGGTCATCACCATCTCCCTGCGGTAAAGAACCCTGGCTACCCCGAGCCAACTTCGAACAATTATGTCTCAAATGTCCAACAGACCCACAATTCCAACAAGATTCTTTCCCCAAGCCCCTCACACCTTTCCGTCCTTCCTGCCACCTTCGAACTTTGTCTCGGCCGCGCCCACGACCCTTCAGAGACCTTTTTGCTACCACTGAAGCTAATCTCACCACTTGAGGACAATTTCGCTTCACATGCTCCTTAGAACCACAGTTCCAACAAACTCTCGCGCCCCGACAACCTCCAACATGACACCTTCCACAACAGTCACACTTCGGCAACCGAGCTACCACTCATTGATCATACCGCACTTGACCTACGTCTGCACCACCACCAAGACCTCGATTCAAGCAAAACCTTCTATCACGTAGCCTCTTACGCTGACTGCTCCCGAGGTCAGTATCCACAGCTCTCTTGCTTAAACTTTTCTCACCTTCATAATCTGAAGCCACACCCCCACGCTGCTTAACCCTTGGAAATTTCTCTCCAAGGTACCTTTCATAAAAGGCAGACACAAAGAAGTCCCAATCTATATCGTGGATATGCGATGCCACCGCCACAGATGTCCACCAGGCACAGACGTCTTCCAACATCAATGAGACAACACTTCTAAGCTTACAGGCGTAGTCACACCCTTCCTGATCCAAAATCAGAATTACACTGGCTAACCAAGCCTGAAATACCCCCGGTGTCGAACCATGATACTCCACAACTCCCAAATCATATAAACGTTGTTTTGACAAACTCGCATGTCCCACAGTCGGCACCTTCTCAGGCCTCACTTTCACCACAGCCTGAGATGTTCCCAGCACCTCTTGAACTATAGGTGATGAACTCTTCATCACACAACCAACTTTCCCCTCCTGCCATACTACCTCAACTCCAGGCACTTCAGGCTGAAACGAAACACCTCCACTAAAAGGTGAATTCCACGCCTTAACAACTTGCTCTAAAGCAGCAACCATCTCACCCAACTGCCATTCTCTCATCGATTTCACCATGCTATTAACAACAAGCTATCATAACAAAACAAACAAAACGATCAGGCCAGCTTCAAGCAAGGATTCAAGACTCCAACTCCAACTTAACACAATAGCTATAATAACAAGGCAATGGGTATCCCAAATTATCCCCTTTTACACGACATAACAATCAATAAAAACATGGTTATCACAACATCGAGCATATCAATCAACATACTTTGATCATGCTCTCATCAAACAACATTCACCCGCAACAACATATCATCAACATATCATACCCAACACACTTTCATTATTCATAAAATCAGCTCACAACACCAGCATATCATCAGCACAAATCCACATTAGCTCAATGAAGATTCAAAACCAAAAAGCATGATTAAAACATCAACAATTCGCTCAAAGACACACATTTCAACCGACTTTTAACCACACATCAGAATAAACATTAAACACTTATTACAACAATTTACCATTTCCCCAAGCATTCGTAACTCAGCTCTGATACCACCAAATGTAACCCCCTTAGCCCGGCCTAGACGGTTGACCCGAACTACGAAGATTACACGGGGAAAACCAAAGTCAACCCCAAAGTCAACCTTGATTAACGACCCTTTTTTTCTTTTTAAACTTGTCTAGATGCACATTAATCCTAGGTGTACTCTTGAGATAAGCATACTCAAAAATCACAGCAATCGGAAAACAATAAGGGACTCAATTGCATAATATACGAATTCAGGGACCAATTTGTAAATTCTAGAAATTAAGAGGACTTTACAAATTTTAACGATACAAATATAAAATTAGTCATATTAATTGCTTCCCTGTCAAATTTCACCTTAAACGGGCCTCTCGAACTCAAGCAATTGCACATACAAAAATCAGGACTAAAATGTAAAGCTTGCAAACCTTAAAATCATTCAAATCAGTGCCCAACGGTCAAGTGTTTCGAAACGGGGATAGACCGTTCAGAAACGGGGCTTGGCAGTAGCCAAAGTGTTTCGAAACACCTCTACCCGTTTCGAAACACCCATGCCAAATCAAGCACCTGTTTCGAAACATGCAAGGGTGTTTCGAAACACCCTGCCCAGAAACAGCAGAAAAACATGTTTTAACTCGTCTAAACACCATCGAACATACTCTAAATCAATCCTCAACAAAACAACAACATGCCAAGCATCATAACTACCAAATTGCATTAAAATCTAGATACAGAACAACCCCTAGGTGCACCAACTCTTTCCACACATCCAACACTTAATCATGTTTTTAAAACAAGAAGCATAGCATAACGACTTATGAATAAGAAGATTCAAACGTCGCAAGCGTTAAACCACATAGTTCAAATCATAAACCAAACTTGTCCAACATACACAATCTCATTACACATCAATATAAAAGACTCTCCCCCATTGCCTTTATTATCTATAGCTATTAACCGAGACATACTTCTCAAGTGGAGCTCTCTTTGAATCCCTTGCTTCTTGCTGTCCCAACTTCAATTATCTGCATTGATGGACAAAAGGAGCTTAAGCACATAATGCTTAGTGAGGAATGCTCAAAACCAAAACACCATTAATGCAGCGAATCATAAAACCCTTTCTAAAAGTAGATATAAATCAATAAATCAAAGCATTGGTTGAAAAACCTCTTTTGAAACATCAAGCTTTAAACCATGTCTTGCTCAACATGAAAACCAACCTTTAGCTTAGAAAAGCTAAACAATTTACCCCAAAACACATTCTTGCAAGAACCATTATTTAAACATTTCCATGCATAAACACCACATGCAAGGTTAAACTCAAATTCCTTGGAAAACACTTCCACTTCACAACATACTTTCCATAAGCTTGATGGCCATTTCAAAGCAAAACCTTTCGAAAACCATTGGTTCCTTCTAACTATCTCATGCATTCAACAAATGCAAAACACATGAACTACCAAAAACAACATTGCACTACATGCCTTTTAAAACAAGTCCTCACAAGACTTCAATGCACTAAAGAGATTCCCATGCACATATGCACAATTCCCAATATAAGATAAACACTTGTACAAGTTAACAAGTAATACATGCATTCTAGAACATCACACACTTCCCATGCAACATTGCATCATTTCAAGCATCTCATGCTTCATTACATCCAAGAACATTATATTGGCTTCCAAGTGATAATTCACAAACCATCACAACACAAAACAAAATCGGATACGCGGATTACAAACGTTGTCCCACACGCTTCATACACACAGCCGACCAACACAAGGTGGAGTTTACCGGTACATTCACAACCCCCTCAACACCCGTGATAGAGTTTAACGGTACAATCACAACCCCTCAACATCACTCATCGGAAGTTGTATAACACACTAGCGAGAGCCGGGACACATCACAAGGCTTACACATGGAAGCTACCACAACCATTGTAATCACCTTAACCAAGCTCACACATGGGAGCAACCCTCCACCGTTGTGACGCTTAACAAAGTCCACCCACGAGAGCCATCCTCCACCGTGGTGACATTTAACAAGGTTCACCCACGAGAGCCATCCTCCATCGTGGTGGCACTTAACCAAGCCCACACACGAGAGCCATCCTCCATCGCGGTGGCACTTAACAAAGCCCACCCACGAGAGCCATCCTCCATCGTGGTGACACCAATTTCCTCAATCGCTAGGATTCTCGGATGGAGTTTACGGTATAATTACAACCCCCTCAACATCCAAGGCGACTCAATTCACGGTGCACCCAATCCTATAGCCGGCTAACTATATCCGATTAAAGTAACCAACAACCACTTACATCACTTACCAATGCCATCAATTACCATCATCACTTCACTGCTTTAAAGCATTAAACAAATCCATTAAACAACATGCAACACTTTGCATCAATTCCACAATTCCAATGTACAAAACCAAGGATCTCTTACCTTGAGCATCCTTCAACACATGACTTTCAAAACCAGCATTAAACCATGCTAAAACATGCTTTCAAAATAGAATTTAAACATGCAAATCACATACATTGCATCCAACCATCACAAGTGCATTAAAAACCAATTCATAACACAAACCAAGAGAGAAATTCCATTTACTTACTCTTGAGCTTAGCTAAGTTGTTTAGACTTAAACTAAGCTCCCAAAACCTTCAAACATTGGTTTTAAAGCTGAAACCCCCAACTTCACTCACCGATACACAAAACTAGGCTAGCCAACAAGCCTTCCAAGCATCCGAAACCATCAACGCCACCTCTATTGCTCACGGATCATTCTCCCCTGTTTCAAGCACATAACAACAGAGGATTAATGCATCATTATGCATTAAAAACACCAGCAACACACCTAAACTCGTTGCTCTTCATAAACCCAACATTTCGGCTACCAAACACAACCGAAATCACATCCAAACACTTCCAAAACTTAACCCAGCCAAGATCCATCACTTCTAACCATTTTTAGACATCAATTAACATCCAAAATGATCCCAAACTCGTCCTTATACCTCCAGAATTAACAAAACACCAAGATCACCCCAAAAACACCATTTTCACAAGTAAAAACTTAGGAAAATCAACCTATTCGGGATTGCATTGATTAAACCTGAATTACACATCATTTAGACATCCAAAATAAATCAAAAAGACATCTCAAACAAAGCCCAATCATCCAATACGAATTTCTTCAAAATTAAATCCAAATCTTGCATTGTAAGCCAAAATCAAGATCACAACATAAAAACCTTTAATAAAACTCAATTTAAGGATTGAGAACTTGGGAATTTCAGTAAAGAACTGAGTATTTAGAGGAGAAGGACGTTCATACCTCTAAATGTGGATTTCTCCTTGTTTAGAGCCAAAATCCTTGAAAATTCATTAAGCAAATGGTGAGGATTTGATGTAGAAATGATTAGGAATCATTTAGGGATTGAAATCTCAACTTTAGGTGTGAAAATCAAAGGAAAAGTTGTTGTGGAAATGTGTTTGGCTGAGGGAATTTTGAGAGAAAATGAAATGGGAAAATTTTGGTAAAAGTTAGTTATGAAACTAAAAATATCTTTTTCCCTCTTTCCTTTTTATTAATTAAACATTAAATGAGTCTTTAAAAATCAAGAAAAATCTGGAGAAATCCTCCCTTGGGTAAATTAGCTCCTTAAAGATTCAAAGTTTCAATCCTTTTAAAACAGTCACGAACTTTTCAAAAATTACATTTTAGTCCCTAACTCAAAATTTCATATTTCCAAACCTCATTTTGTAAAATTGATTTCACCACCCTCTTATATATATTAAAAGAGGATTTTTAGATATTTTTCCATATTTTTAATGCATCCCGAACTAGGCTTTCCTTAAAACCACCTTTTATATTCGAACCGAAAATCCGACCGGTCCGGTTCAAACCCAAAACTTCTAAGCCCAAAATTGGGGTGTTACAAGCTGATAGAGGTGTTGGATGGTCCGTGCTGTGTGGGAGGTGATTTTAATGCCGTGAGGGCGGTGGAGGAGAGATGTGGGTGTGTTGAAGCATCGAGGGGAATCGAGGAGTTCAATGGGTTTGTGGAGGATGTTGGTTTGCTGGATATTAAGGTAGTGGGGAAAAGATTTACGTGGTTTGGGTTGGGGAACAAGGCTAGTCGACTAGATAGGTTTCTGGTTTCGCGTGAGTGGATGGACCGCTTCTCGTTACTGTATCAATTGAATCTCCCGAGGGGGATTTCGGACATACGCCGATACGGCTCACTAGTGAGGATGGCGATTGGGGGCCTCGACCCTTCAGGTTCTTAAATGTATGGCTAGAGAGAAAGGAACATGTTGAATTAATGGTGAAGGAATGGGAGAGAATTTCAGTAGGGAATGAGGGGCAGTCGATACATGCTAAGTTGAGGGAGCTGAAGAAATTCTTGCGAGTGTGGAATAGAAAATGATTTGGGAATGTTGACACTGGAATTGGGGAGGTGACAGATCGTATTGACAAGTTGGATGAGGTTGTGGAGGAGGCGAGGGATGGTGTGCAACGAGCTGAAGAGATTAGTAGATTGAAGATTGATTTGTGGCGTTTGCATAAATGCCGGGAGTGGATTTGGAGGTAGAAGTCGAGAGCACTGTGGCTTAGAGAGGGGGACCGAAATACTTCATATTTCCATAGAACGGCGAAATTTTGGGCTGCAAAGAATCTGATAAATGGTTTGCGGATTAATGGTAAATGGGTGGAGGATCCGGCGCGGTTAAAACGTCATGTACAATTGGAATTTCAGAAACATTTTGCACGTAAGCCATGCAATGGGGCGTTGGATGCTGCTGTCCGGTTCAATAGGCTGGAGCAGGGATGTGGCGACATGCTTGAAGCGGGGTTTATGTTATCGTAAATAAAAGAGGCGATCATGAGCTGTGAGGGCGTGAAAGCTCTGGGACCTGACAGGTTCAGCTTTGCTTTCTTTAAGCAGGGGTGGGAGTTTATGCATGCAGATTTGATGCATTTGTTTGAGACTTTCCATGCAACGGGAACTTTGCCAAAGGGGGTTAACTCAACTTTTGTGGGGCTGATTCCGAAGAAGGATAACCCGCAAGTAATAAGCGATTTCAGGCCGATATGCTTGTTAAATTTCGAATACAAAATTGTGGCAAAAGTTTTAGCTGGTAGACTTCAGAAGGTCTTGCATTCGTTGATAAGTGAGGAACAATCAGCTTTTATTAAAGGGAGACAAATTGTCGATGGCATTTTATTAACTAATGAAGTAGTGCATTCCCTTCGAAAGTGACGTTTTAGTGAAGGGGGAGTGGTGTTGAAGATCGATTTCGCAAAGGCGTATGATTGCATAAAGTGGGAGTTCCTTGATGATGTAATGAGCCGGATGAATTTTGGGGTGGTATGGCGGAAATGGATAATGCATTGTGTGAGTACGGAACGCCTATCGGTTCTTGTGAATGGTAGTGCCACGAAGGAATTTGCAATGGAACGGGGATTGCGACAAGGGGATCCCTTGTCTCCGTTGCTGTTTGTTATTGTTGTTGAGGCGTTGCATCAATTTTTGGTGAATGCGGAAAAATTGGGTTTTATTCGAGGGGTGAGTGTTGCTGCGGATTGTCGCCTATCGCATTTACAGTTTGCAGATGATACTGTAATTTTCATCCAAGGAAGTGTGGAGATTGCACGAAATTTGAAGCGTGTGTTGACATGCTTCGAGTATGGATCGGGGCTGCAAATTAACTATTCAAAATCAGCATTATATGATGTGGGAGTAGACAATGAGGTGGCGGTGGAGATGGCACGAGAGTTGGGTTGTTTGAGGGCGGGTTTACCATTCAAGTACTTGGGGATTCCGATTGGAATCAACCCACGGAATGGCAAGGTTTGGGAACCAGTGATTCATAGGATGCGATTATGTTTAGCGGGATGGAAGAAGAACTCTTTGTCGTTTGCAGCGAGGGTGACACTAGTGAATTCGGTTTTAGCGACATTGCCTCTTTATTACATGAGTATTTTTAAGGTGCCGAAAATGGTGATTACTAAGATTGATAAGATTAGGAGGGCATTTCTTTGGGGCGATACGGAATTAAAAAGAAGGTTAAACCGGGTAGCATGGTCGAGGGTGTGTAGACCGAAGAAGCTGTGAGGTCTTGGGGTGGCGAACATCGAATTACGAAATTCGGCTTTGCTTGCAAAATGGTTGTGGCGGTATGCCGACACTCCTAATTCGTTGTGGAAGACTATAGTGGTGGCGAAATATGGAGTAGCCAGGAGTGGGAGATTGCCGAATAGGGCGGTACAGCAACATATGTCATTTGTATGGAGGCGAATTGTAGAGATTCAAGAGGGGGATGTCGCTTATAATTTTATGAGCGAAGAGTGTTTTATGTGGCAAATAGGGAATGGACAGCGGGTGCTGTTTTGGTTTGACCGTTGGTGTATTGAGGAGTCTTTGTGCGAGGTGTTCCCGCATATATTTCGGTGTGCTAGTAATAAGGCAGCACGTGTTTGTGATTATGTGATGCAGGGGAGTTTGAATCATGATAATTGGCTGCCGTTTTTCAGCCGTGGCCTGCGTTCATTTGAGCAGCAGCAGCTGGGGCAGATGCGGGCGATTGTGCGGGGGTTCAAGATCTGTGGAAGCTGGGCGGACGTGTTAGTATGGAAGCCAAGTGCGGATGGGCAATTTTCGGTTGGGAGTCTTATGAAGTTAATGTCATCGCTGGGCATATCCGATATAGGTATAGATGGGTTGAATATTTGGAAAATTGAGGTCCCCCTGAAAGTCCAATGCTTCCTATGGTTTGTGCAATTGTGTCGGTTGCCAACTTTGGCAATGTTGCGAGATAGGGGAATGCCATTGGCGGATACTCAGTGTGTGTGGTGTAGGGTGGGTATTGATGTGGAAGAACATATCTTTTTTGCGTGTCCGTTTGCGGATAAGTTGTGGGAGGCGTGCTTTCTGTGGTGGAAGCTATCATGGGTGAAGCCGCGATCTCTTGCGGATTTTTTAGTGCAGTTCAAGCATGGAGTTTTGTCAGGGTGGGGAAAGATTGGTGGATTGTTGGCTACGCCGCGGTGCTGTGGTACCTATGGCTTGCGCGGAATGACGTGATCTTTAATCAAAAACAGCTTGCAGTTGAGGAGCTCATGTTTCTTGTTAAATTGAGATCCTTTTATTGGATCAAATCTACAGCACGAGGAAAGGACATTACCGAAGCTGCTTGGTGGCATTGGTCGGTGACTTGTGTGCCGTCGTGTACGGTGGGACCTCGAGTTGGGATCCGTTGGTGTCCGCCGTTGGCAGGGGTTCTCAAGTTTAATGTGGATGGTTCGGCAAGAGGGAAAGCCGGGGATGGCGGGTTGCGGGGGTGTATTGCGGGATGAGAGGGGAGTGGTGCTGGCGGAGTTTTCGGGGCCTTTGGGTTGTATGGATTCGAATGAAGCTGAGGTATGGGCTATTTATCATGCGGTACGTTTACTAGCGGAGACGAGGTGGTGGGCGGAGTGGTCGTTTATCATTGAATCCGATTCGCAGATTGCGTTGTCATGTGTGATGCACAAGGAGAAGAGGCCTTGGCGTTATGGATGGTTGTTTAGCGAGATCGATAGTGCTTGTACGTAGTTGCGTTGTGTGTGCTTTAACCATGCTTCCCGTGAGGCGAACTTCTTTGCCGATGCCTTGGCAAAAGGGGGCGTGGATAGAGTGTCTTGGTTTCATATTCTTGCGGATCCTTGTATGGTGTCGTAACGAGTATTGTTATTAGGGTTGGTTGTTTTTTCTTACCATGATGCACTATTTTTCCTCCAATATAGGTTAGGGAGGTTTTTTAAGGAGACATATGGTAGGTTGTATGATTTTGGTGCTTTGAATAAAATCATACTGTTATTGATCAAATAATAATAATAATAATAATAATAATAATAATAATAATAATAATAACAATAATAATGTCTGAAATGAATTAATTTATTAAACTTAGGATCTAATTGAGTTAACTAAAATCTATAAGCATAAATCACGAACATAATTAAAATAATTATAAAACTAAATGTGAAATTTCGATTAAATTAATCTAAATTGAAACTCAATTAAATTAAGAAAAAGAGAAAGACAATTGGTAAAAATAGAGAGGGAAAAGACAAAATTTTGGAGGGAAATAAGCCACCAATTTTTTAAACTATATTGAAAAAAAAGAAAAAGAAAAAGACAATTGGTAAAAATAGAGAGGGAAAAGACAAAATTTTGGAGGGAAAAAGGCCACCAATTATTTAAGCTAGAGATTAATTACTTTTTAGGTCATGTTGCATTTAAAAAGTTACATTTTAGTACTAATATTCAACTTTAAGTTTTAGTTTAATTTAATTTAGTCGCAAGTATCCACACGGTTTAGACTTCGGATATAGAAATCCCCTCCCCGTAGTGATATTTAGTCTCTAAAAATTTACTTTTAGTCAAAATTAACTAATCTTTGTAATTTAGTCTATTAATTTAATATAGTGATTATTTTGTTCATTTTAATTTCTAAGATTTAATTTTTAGCCAAAATTGACCCCTATTTATTTATATGGTATAATTATGAAATTGGTCATTGGACTCTCAAATTTCTCTACTTCCAAATTGTCAATTTAGTCCATAATTTTAGTTTTATGCTATATTTTATGGTGAAATTATAAAATTGGTCACCAAGCTCTCAAATTTCTCCACTTCCAAATTGTCAAGATGGTCTCTAATTCTAGTTTTAGCTATATTTTATGGTAAGATTGTAAAAATTGTCTCTAATTTTAGTTTATGGTTTAGGCCTTAGTGTTAATGGTTTAGGGTTATTGATTTAGATTAATTTCTATGACTTAAAGGTTAACATTTTAGGTTTTTAAGGCTTAGTACATGATTTAGGGTTTATGGTTTAGTTTAAGGTTATTGGTTCATGAGATTAATTTCTATGGCTTAAGGTTTATTGTTTAGGATTTATGGCTTAAGATTAAATATTGAGAGAGAAAATAGTACATTAAAATTCTAAATTTAAAAATTAGTAGGGACAAAAGTCTTATTTAATTAATATTTAAACGTAAAATGACATAAAATGTTATTATACGACAACTTTGACAAGAGCAACGGTCTCTTCCATGGTATAATACAAAAAGAGAATAAAACATACTTCATTTTATTATTTATTATATTGTTAAAAATAGATAATATTAAAAATAAATTATTCATTTATTTTACCTTAATTTTCGGGTTAAAATCGGGTCGATATTCGGTTCAGCTTTCGGTTCGGGTCCATTTGGTTCGGGTCTATTCGGTTCATGTCCATTTCGGTTCAACAAAAAAATTTCGGTTCAGTTTATTTCAGGTCAACTTCGGATCATCATGTTCGAGTCAAAATCGGGTCTCGGTTCGGGTCTCGGGTCAAGTTTGTCAGGTCTACTTTCAATAGCTTAATCTCCTTTTGTGGTTTTGTTTGCCAATGCAGTCAGATTTATTCGTATTTATTTTTCGTTTCGAGTTTTTTTGGTTGGGTTTTTAACATTTCCCATGTACGGTCCTTTTATGATCTAAAGTGGCTAGTGTTAATATTATAAGAAAGTGTCCAAATTAAGTATTTAGTTTACGATGATAGTTGTAAACGTTATTGTAATCTTGGATAGTTTCTTTTTTTTAATGACATGCGGCTTCGATTCAAAAAAAAAAATCTAATATCCTATATTTAGATATAAATAAGTACTAATAATTATCTTATACATATATGAAATTTTAAGATATAATTATTATATTCACTTTTTAAAATTGTAGAGTTTAGAATCCAACAAGTGATCTCAGTAAAAAAGTTGTTGATGTTCATTCTAGAAGACATGATTCCAATCGCAATGTCTGTAAGATGTGTGTACATCGTCAAAGAATTAATAATATCTATGAACATATCCTACTTTGTAATCACCTTTAGACTATTCAAAAAATATTTTATTTTATATTTTTGCCAGAATATTTTATCTGACCATTTAATAATTGCACGTGACCATTTATATATATATATATATATATATATATATATATATATATATATATATATATATATAGAGAGAGAGAGAGAGAGAGAGAGAGAGAGAGGAGAAACTAAAATATTTTTTTTCATCATGTAATACTTCATATCAAGAACGGACGTAAGATTTTATGTAAGAGGGTATCAACTATTAAAAAATTATATTAGAAATGTAGGAGATGCGAAATTAGATTGTCAATAGAAAATACAAAAAAAATATTTAAATTATAGAGAAATTTCAATTTTTTAAGAGGTGCGACTAACCCTCAGCACCCCTCGGTCCATGTTTCAACTGAGCCAACTAACTCAAATTAATTAACTTTTTATGCAGCAGATCTGATCCATTAATTCAACACTCAATATGTTATCATATAAACCCATCCGAAATCAGTTAAAGGATTATAATTTGGACACACCCATGTATTAAGCACATCTCAACTTGTAATTTGAATATGTCGAAAAATATATGTATTTTATATAGATATATGAACATATACTCTCTTGTAAATACCTTAAAACTGTTAAAAAACTATTTATATATATAGTCATTTAACTTTAACAATGTTTTTATTTTGGTCATTCGAATTTAATTATTTTATTTTATCATTTAACTTTTAAATTTCTTTTATTAGATCACCCAACCATTACTTGTGTAACAACGGTAGCAGAACACTTCTTTTGAACAATTTTATTTATGAAATTAACCTAATATTTTATTCTTCTCCATGGTTCACATCCTTCTCCAACACCATTTGACCATCATCAACCATCGTTTGCAACGTAATTAATACAAAAACGTTTTTCTTTCTCTCTTGTTTCTTCTTCTCAATTTGGTTTTCTTCAAAATCCCCTTGAAAACGACAAAATTCAAAGCAAATCTTTGACATTATTTTAGTCCAATCTACAATCTCCATCGTCTAATCCGTATAAAATAAAGATATATTGTTTTGCTCTTCCTTCTCAATTTCTCCACCGTTCAGATTTGGAAAATGTACTTTGACGCCACTAAATTAAAAAGGTGTCTGAAAATTTAAGTTAAAGAGGAAAATTTAAGATGTGTCAATAAATGCTATTTGATTTTGGTTGTCCCAATGTATGAATTTTAAAAGCTCTCGTGTGATGTAAGTAAAATCCATTTTAAAATTACACATGACAAGCAAGAAATACCTGCTCCTTTACCCAAAATCTAAAACTAAATATTCAAATGATTTATTGACATGTTATTAGAATCTAATAACATATGTTTTGATATAAATAAATACTAATAGTTATGTTATAAAAAAAATATTTTGAGATGTAGGCCCTGTTTGGCAATTAGCGGATAGCATTAGCTGATAGCTGATAGCTTATTGCGTTAGCTGATTTGACTAGCGGATTGTATTAGCTTATTTAAAGTGTTTGGTAAAATTAGCTAATAGATGTTAGATTATTTAAACAAGCAAAATGACATATAAGGACATGATTATATTCAATATTTGTTTGAATAGTTTATTAGTTATCAATATTTTGTATCTAATTAATATTAATTAGATTTATAAAAATTATTTTTAATATAACTTTTCTAAACATAGTCGAATGATTTATATATTAATTTATTATTTATATAATTATTTTAATATAATTTAATTAATTAATAAATTCAAATACACATATAAATATGCTATAATAAAAAGGAAAAAATAAATAGGATAAGCTTATAAATAGGGTGAGAAAATATTTAACTTAGGATATTTTAAGATTTTTGGGAATTGGTAAGGGTAAAAGAGTCTTTACAACTTTAATATCAAACCTCTAATCTCAAAAAGCTCCTATTAAGAGCTTTTTCAAAATTAGCGGTTTCACCCCAATCCGCTCTTTCAATCCAATGTTCACCAAACAACAATATTAGCGGATTTGACTAGTCAAACCTCTAATTATGCCTAAAACCTCTAATTTTTACCCAAACCGCTCTGTACCAAACATGGCTATAGTTATTATATACACATTATAAAAATAATAAAGTAGGATTTTTTGATGCTCCAAAAGTTGAAAGTTTTAGTTTATAAGTTATGTATTGTTATAATATTTTATAATATTTAGTTTATTATATACACACTATACTAATGACCACCGAACTATGGGGTTGATGTCGATTTGACTACTATATTTTCAATTGTGTTAAATATATCACATAACTATTTAATTGGTTCCAATGTAGCCATATGCCGTTAAAAACGAAAAAGTTAACGGGACTATTAAAATAATTGGTATAATTACACATTTAGTCCCCTTTATTTATACAATAATTCAATTTAGTCCTAATTTTAATCTAATAAAATAAATTAACACAATTGAATAATTAATTTATTTTATTAGATTAAAATTAGGACTAAATTGAATGATTGTATAAATAAAGGGGACTAAATGTGTAATTATACCAATTATTTTAACAGTCTCATTAACTTTTTCGTTTTTTTAACGACATGTGGCTATATTGGATTGCAATTAAATAGTTATGTGGTATATTTAACACAATTGAAAATATAGTGGTCAAATCGACACCAACTCCATAGTTCGGTGGTCATTAGTATAGTTTACCCTAAAATTTAATTTTGAACGAGAATTTTTTATATATTAATGATTTTGTTTAATAACAAATCTTTGCTTAATATCAACAATAACCACTCAAATAAGTTTATAACTTTGATATCTATCAATTCTGCAACTATGTATTACATTTTTAGCATATGATTTCCTTAAACCGTAATCATTATTTTGATTATCATTGACTTTGAGACAAAGCTAATCGATTGATATACAATTATTTTTTGAAAAGTATTATCTAACAATATAACTATAAAGAATTCAATAAGTATTCTTAGTGAAAAAGATGATGATGTTCATTTTAAAAGACTCGGGTTTAAATCGCTTTGTCTGCAAAGTGTGTCTGCTTTGTCAAAGTGTGTGTGAACAAATACTACCTTGTAATCACCTTAAGACTATTTAAAAAATATATAATTGTAAAGTAATAATAAATACATAATATATTAAAATAAATTTGTTACTCTAAACTTTTAAATATTCTAATTTCATCCCAAAACTTTTAAACATTCTTATATCCTCACAAATAACAGATATTTCTCCCCTGAAAAAAGGATAAATGGAAATGTTAATCATTCTTCGTTTGATATTTCGTTCCTCACAAACAACAAATCAGAGATGAATAGTACCTTATGTTCATCAGAACATAGCTAGAAATGTATCGAGAAATACTGATATTAGCACGTATGATCGACTCTGGTGCTAATTCATACTCTGCACTAGGGGCATAATAATTATATATTTCACCACCACTAGTTTTGTAACCCCTCGCCCCGGTCTGGTCGGCTGACCGGTTCGAGTAGGCTACACGGGGAAAACCGACGCGAAACCCGTGAAGGTCCCACCTCGGTTAGCGACCCTAAGAAGCCAACACAACTTACACATACACTCTAGAGGCATACATCCTATGGCAAGACGCACTCAAAACTCACAAGGCATAAGATAGGGCATCCATTTAAGATATCATTCAAAGCATGCTCGAAGACTTAAAAGCCAAAGACACATGTCTCCCATATAAGGTTTACATGCTTACAAACACATGCACTCAACCAAAAGCATAGCATCTCAATACAAACATTTGACCAACACTTAACAAGCATCATTCATCCAAAAGATTTCATGCATTTACTAAAAGATGGCATACAAAGCACCCTAAGATTCTTGCCTTAACAACCAAAGCATATGAGCATTCAAGACATGTAACGTAAGCAAGATTTACAATTCAAATAAGGCATCCAAGAGCCACAACAATTCAAAAAACAACAAAGCATTCAATTCAACGACACCTATCCCATTGCTTGTCTATTACAATCCACAATTTAAACATCATACTTGAGCTAACCAAAAGCAACACTTGGAGACCTTTCCTTGCCCTTGCCACCCACAAGCTACTTATCTGCATTGTCGAACAAAAAGGAGCGTAAGCATAAAAGCTTAGTGAGGGTAAGCTCATAAAACAAACCTTCGACAATGCAGGGTCCAAACACGAGCAACTACCATAATGAAAGGCATGATCTTACCTCCGATCCACGAGAGCCAAATTAAACATGATGCATGAACATATAATCAACATTATGCCATGCTCAACAACTCATAAGCTCAACTTACAATAATACATATATCAAGGTATTATTAACAACATATCTCAATGCGTTTTGGAATCACATTTCCTATCTTATTGGCAACACATCTCAAATCATAAAGGCACATATAATCTCATATTGGCACCTAGCTATGACTTGAATACGCGGATAACATGTTGGAACGCATTTCCAACATAACCATTACCTGCGGTGGGATTACACTCATCACCGGTTCTCGCGGAAGGGATTCCACTCATCCTCACGCCCCGTCGATGGGATTCCACTCATCGTCGACTAATATATAAACATTTCCGGTGGAATATTACATCACCGTACTCCTCCTTGGTGCCTTTTCGCCACCAAGGCCACGCGCGACTTTGACTCTCGTGTGCACACTCATCCTAATGATCGATCATTGTACCCAAGCATACTAGTGCCAATATTAATCAAATTCCATAACCTTTCACAACATCAACTCAACATAACTTCCGTGCTTAGCACGTACTCACCATGATCACTATCATGCACGATTCATAAACCAAACTACATGCATATATCAACGCATCATAGCAAGCCTCAACAACATGCATAACACATTATACATAGCCAACACAAACACAATTAGACTTGAGGCATAATAAGCAATTAGGAGTTCAACCAAAGGTTTCTTAAGCTAAGTTTGAGATTAGGCTACCACTCTAATCTCAACTCTAGGTGGGTTTACCAAGCCCATCCTAGGTTCACATGCTTGAACCAATATTTGAAAGCCATTTAAAAATAGTAACCACTCACCGACCACTCCATTAGCACAAACCGACAAGCCAACCAAGCATCCAAGTTTCCGGATCCGAGCCCGAAGCTTCCCCATTGATTTCCCTTGCTTCTAACCATTCAAAAACAATATATTAACCTCAAAATCGGCCACAAACCCAAAGTTTAACACCAACACACAAATCCACTACAATTCTCACAATTCAAAGCCAAGTTCATTCTTCAATTTCTCATTTTCGTACTTCCACAAAGACCCATAAAAAATCAGCAATGTAGTCATCCAAAGCACTCTTAAATATGTTCAAAACACTACCCAAACCTAGTATAACCATCAGCCAATGATTTCCAACATCAAGAACCCCCAAAACCAACCTTTAAACCCTTCAAAAATCCCATTAAAACCCAAATTCGGGAATCAACATAAAACCATGTAAAAATCAACTATGTTGGACCTTATGGGTAGTAAACAACATATATAACTTCAACAAATCGAAAGCTCAAGTTAAAGACAATAAAGTTTGCATTTTTAATCTAAAAACTCAAAACCCCAAACTAAAAAATCTATGAGCTTTATGAAAACTAATGGTACCATCTTGAAGAGGAAGAGGAGGACAAGTTAAAAACGGTTTTACCTTTCAAAAATCACCAACAAAGAGCATGGGAGGTGATGGAATAAATATTTGGGGAGGGAGGGGGTTTTTGACGTGAAGAGAGAAAAAGGAGGAAGAAGAAGATGAAATAAAAGTTATCTTTTAAAATAAAAGAGGGGTTTTAATTTGAAAATTCACATATTTACAATCTTGCCATTAATGAGATGGCAATCTCATTTATCCTAAAATCCATGAGATTCGATTCCCAAAACAATTTTAGTCCAACATAAATTTTTGCTTCGAATATATGAAACCCAAAATAATATTTTATTATTTTAAATTTTAGAACTGAAACCCGAACCATTATCTAAATATTATTTTCATCCGACCCCCAAACCCGAGTGTTACAACTCTCTCCCACTTAAGGAAATTTCATCCCCAAAATTTATCGGACAGGAAGAGCCACGGAAACTGCCCCTCCACACTTCCCTTTTCTTCTCACCACAACATACTCACCAACTCGGTAGGCTTACCACACAACATTAGCTATTCGATGCCAAGATCTCAACGGGTTCTTCAATGCATGTCGACTTTAACTCAACTCGATCTCTTCTACAAACATAGCACCGAACAGATCTGACTCACATTCCCGAATCCAAGATACACAAAACACATTGCGAACCCCATCTCTAACTATGTTGGTAACCGCAACAAATAAACAACAGAACTAGCCCGATTCACAATCTCATACAACACTGTTTGAATACTTCAACAGGTAACCAAACGCTATGCAGACGTCTTCAAAAATCTAGTTGAAATCTCGAATCCCTGTCGGCCACTATCAAATTCAAGACACTGCATAAAATGAGTACTCTCGATGCAATTATCATTGTTTACTCAGCTAAACTCTCACGGAGGAAATCAAAGGCGAACCAGACACAAGATCCCTCACATCTATTACCCACTCTCATTAAGAATCTTCCACGGATGTAACAAACTAGAAGAAAACTGATGCTCGGTCTTGACACGCTGGCAAATTACACACTTACTCTCATACTGAACCACATCGTTCATCAAATCAATCTAGAAGTATTCATCTTCAACCCACGATACGTCTTCATACTACTCAGATGCAATACAAATGAACTGTCGTGTGCTTCGGCTAAAACAATACGTCTCAAAACACTATGTCATTTGGCACAACTATTCTGTCTCTAAAATGCAAAACTCTATCATCTCTGAAACTGTATTCTGAAGGTCTTCCTTCTACAATGTCTTGCACGTGAGGTGCCAAGAACATGTCTTGCAACTGTTCCTCTTCAAGTATCTGACTCAAAGTAGGTTTAACATGAAACTCGGCCACAAGAATACTATCATTTGGTAAACTGAATCCGGCAAATACATCTCGCTACTCAACTACTATCTAACAATAAAATACAACTCAAAGCATCGGTTACTACATAGACTCTCTTCAGATGATACTCAATCTTGAGATTACGGTCTTCAAACAATTCTAACAACTCATGTTGTTCAAGTTTCAACCCTTCCTAAGTCGTCTAATATTTTCAAGCTCTGGTGATATGTACATACACTGTGCATTTCTTACTATACAAACTCTGTCTCTAAATCTTCGAAGCAATTTCAACTATAATTAATTCTATGTCTCGTGTCGGATAATTCCTTTCATGTACTTTCTATTGTCTCGATGAATAGGCCACAAATCTTATGTCTTGCATAAGCATACAACCTAACCCTCCATGTAACACATCATTATGGTTCACAAATTCTCTCTCTGATATAGGCTGGATCAAGGTCGAAGTTCTCTTCAAAGTTTCTTTCGGTTTCTCAAGGGCTCGTTGTCTCGCACCTAACCACACAACTGAACATTCTTCTGTAGCAATCTGTCAAAGGAGCATCTGTCTTCGAAAGATCATCTACAAACCTCCGATAGTAACAATACTAGACATAGGAACTTTAGATACATGTCACTGTCTTCGGTTTCTTCCAACTCACGTCTTCTTCTGCCTACTTAGGATTTACTCTAATACACTCGGCTAATCTACATGTCCTAGGAGAACATCTTCCTTAACTCGAAGTTCACGTTTGCTCAACTTTGCATACAATTAATTCTCTAATAGGGTCTACAAAACTAACTCCAAAGCTTGTCATGGTCTTCTTCGGTACGCGAACATACCCATGTATCATCTATGAGAACTACTACAACTGATCAAGAAACTCGGGAATTATTCTGCTCAACATCTCTATACTAGTAACTAACACACTAGTCAAATGAAACGACATAGCTCGGAACTCAAAGCGATCACATCTTGCCCCGAAAGCTGTCTTCAGTACTTCAACTTCTCACACTCTCAACTGGTAGAAATCGGATCTCAAATTCATCTTCGAAAAGGCTGGAGCACACCCTAACTGATCCACAAATCACTGAAACTCGGAAACGGATACCGATTATTCACTGTCACTTGTTTCGACTGTCTGAAATTTAAACACATTCTCGTATTGTCACTCTTTCTTCTTCACAAATTACACTGTCGAACTCTAAGATGATGCACTAGGTCTAATGAATCTAAGGTCTAACAAATCTCGTAGTTGATTCTTCAACACTCTCAATTCTATCGGTAACCATAAGATACAGAGCAATCAAAGCAGAAGCAAGCTCAGGGACGGTCTCAATAACAAACTCTTCTTCTCTGTTAGGAGACAAACCGGGTAATTCCTGTAAACACTTCTAGGAAAACACAAACTCTTCTAACATTCTGCGGTCTAATCTTCATTCAAAAATCAAATCCATCACATTTGCTAGGCAAGCCTATCAACTAAGCTCAATCAATCTTTGACCTCTAAAGCTGGAACAACATTCGATAAGAAGCTCACATCCTCACCTACCACTACAGTCTCACAGAAATCTGCAACTTCAAGGCAAATCTCTCTCTCTGTCTCAAGGTATACCCTAGCTTCGTGTTCTACAAGCTAAACCAGGCCAAAAGGTACATCAAAACCGTAAAAAGATAATTACTTCACATCTACTAGAAACACGTAACCCTGAACCATCAACAGACATCTTCCGTACATATTTCTGACCACCAATATCTCACCAAAAGGTCTAGTCACATGTGCCCCTACGTCTAAGGTCTCAACAGGTATATCAAACTTCTTGCATGCTCACACAAAAGGACGAATCCGTAGAAATTGCAACTTCACAGGTACACAGCTGATAGTCTTCGTTTCTCTTGTTTTCAAGCTGGTCCTTCACACATAACCTAACTCTTCAAAACCGTTCTTAGAGCATCTCGAAACTTCAAAATTCAATTCTGATCACACACAAACAATCATGCTTGAACTTGTCCTATAACATCGGTCCTGACGACTCGAAACATCCCACTACTAAACAATCTAGAGTCAAAACTCAAGGCTTCTTTCTGGCTCAACTATATCGGAAGCGACTTCATCTCTCCTTCTTGCTGGAAGACAACTCAGACGCACACTGGCCCAATCACGCAATTCGATTCCCACTCACGGATATTGATCGGCTGTCTTGTACTAAAACCATAGGTCGAACCCCCAACGATCACTAACTAACATTTCTGAATTTCGGATTACTCACACGAGACCCCTACCTAGATCTCGCCAAAAGAACTAAGGTACTCATACCTACCTCTAACACTTCACCGGACACAATCAAACTTTGCATGCTTGCTAACAACATACAGAAGTACTGATTTAGAATCAACCGGGGGGAACAAACTCAAAATTGTACCAAGGGCTTATCTACTGTAACATCGATACTACTCTAACTCCCACTCATAGGTCTTCACTTCTTTTCACCAACTAATACCAGAATCGGTCTCATCGTCCTTCACCAACAAGAATCAACTCACATACACACGGACTCGAACAAACAAATTGTACCTCAACTCCGGTGTAACCATACTTCACTGACTGAAGCGATGAACTCCCTCAACATCATCCACATTTCAGAACCCACAACTTCTATTTACCGATTCACGGCCCACACCTTGGCCAAACCATTATCTAAATATTATTTTCATCCGACCCCCAAACCCGGGTGTTACAAGTTTATATTTCTTATTACTACCAACAAAGAACATGATTTTAACCAGAATAACCAATACCACTTCTCTCAGTTAACAAATTTCCAGCTGACTCATAAATCAGATCTAAAACAAGATAAAATGCCAGAGGCAAATGGATCAAGACATATATAATCAAGCAATAGAACTTACTATAATGTGTCAACAATTCGAACACGGTCCATAAGAAACTCGCGTAACTGCAGCAAAGCAATAACATAGAATACATAAGTCAAAACTATGAAACCAACTTTAAACTGTCAAGTCTCACATGTATTAGTACAGAGTAGACAGAAATTAATGTTACCTTGGAATTTAAATCTGCTTCCTGCCTTAGAATCTTGGACTCTTCGACCACCTTCACCATAATGGCTTCTTGTTCAGCAAGTGCATTACGAGCAGAATTTTCTTTTTCCAGCTTTTCCTGCTCTGCTGCTCTCATCAATTCTTGTGCCACAGATTGTCGAGCTTCTAGGGTTTGACGCATCTGTCAATAAATGTATACATGTACAAAATGAATGTATAACAAATTCAAAGCCTTTCATATAAATATCATGTTCTTTGTTAAATACACCATAAATTCCAAGGATGATCTAGCTAAGTCACTAATCAACTTATTTAGCCATGGTTAAGTTTCAAGCAATTGCTTATTTATCTCAAGATTGTTACACTCACTGAAATTCTGGTTTATGGCAAGATATAAGTTTGTTTTGTAAAAAGTTTTCAACTTCATTTTCCCACCACATGGTAAAAATATCGATCAATCAAGATTAACTGGATACGCAAATGAATCATACCGTAGCATATAGCATAACATATGAAGAGAAGATTTTATACTGAATATCTACTAGATGACAGATCCAATTTGTTCCAAGATTACCTCGTCAAGAACGGAAAGAGATTTATCTCTTTCATCTGACAAGCTGAGTAAGCGATTTTCAAGTTCCTTCACTTCAGTGACTAGGATTGCCTTCTCCCCATATACTTCTCCAGCATGCTGCAAAACAAAAGCAAATGGTTGAGCTTCCATACTCTTTAAAGAATCATTAAACTGGATTTATTATTGGTAACTAAAAGACCCAGTCATTAACAAGTGCACAACCATGTCATTTGCTTCCTTTGCATGTGGCAGCATCTGTTTAAGTTCCTCCACCTTGACAAGAATATTGATACCCCCCTTGCAGCTTCCTTCTTTGTTTGTTCTGCAGCTGCCTCTTGAAGTTCAAATTCTTTCATCAAGTTCATAATGGACTCCATGGTCTGAAACAAAATTGGAGGATTTATGTGCTGGGGAAGTTCATTGAGTTTTGGGGAAGATGGTGAAAAATGAAGTTTTGAAAATTTGGGGGTCAAATTAGAAATTATTATTTTTAATTAACGGAGGTTAACGGTCCAGTGACCAAAACAGAAACGGTTTCGAACGTAAGTGACCAGAATAGTCTTTTTTGAATTCGGGTGATCAAAATAGAACAAACACAAAACAAAAGTGACCACGAGTGAAGATTACCCTTGAACTTTTTGGGTAATTTCCAGCCAAATTCCGACATGTATGAGTGGGTTTGGGGATAAATATGATTTTGGGTTTGATAATCTCTTTATTTTTAGCAGAATCAGCACTGAAGGGCATCTCCGGCGATGATTTTTGACGATTGTCGGTAACCGTCCAGCGAATCGGTATCTGGGTAAGTATTTCGGTCCAACCTGGCCCAAACTAGTCAACCCGAATTGGCCCAGATCCAAGTTCGACCCAGTCCGAGGCCTTTAACCGAATTCGGTTTAAGCCCATTATAGCCAAAAGCCAAATAGTTGTTGAGCCCAGTCCGTTGAGCCTATTTAATGGCCCATACCCAACCCGAGTCTAGCCCAAACTCGATTGAGTCTGATCTGATCCGAACCCGTGCCCGAACCCGACCTGTTTCTATTTTACCCAACTCGACCCGTATCTGAGCCCAACCCGTCTACCGAGTCAACTCAGCCTGAGTCAGCTTAGTGAGTCAGCCCGAGTCTGCTCAGTGAGTCAGCCGAGTCAACTCAGTTGACCTCTGCCCGTTGACATGCTGACATCAGCGTTGACCTGTTGACGTCAGTGTTGACTCTGACCCCGTTGACCATTGATCTGTCGACGTCAACGTTGACCTGCTGACGTCAGGGTTGACTTTGACCGTTGACCAAAAAGTCAACTTTTTGCGAAAACTCCTATTTTATGTTTTTCGACGTCCTGAGTCTGTTTTTGAAGTATGTTTCGCAAAATTCTGACTCGAAAGCCTCCAAATCTGACCTTGAACCTGAACTCGTTTATGTAGTTAATTTTTCAGTTAAGAGCTCTATGAATAAGGAATAAAATGGAATATTGTGTGATTGAAGGTACTCTTAGCTCCTTGAATACGAATTGTTGATGGACATCGAATTCGAGTTCGAGTGCAATCGAATGGGTTTCATGAATCGACAGATATAGCTCGGAGCTAAGGTAATACAATACTACCCCTTGTATGCTTTAAGTACATGTTGATATCCGGTTAATGCATGCATGCTTATGATGTAGTGTTTTGTAAATCTTCTTAAGCCGAACCATATACGAGAAATAAGTATAGAAATTATTAAAACCAAAATATTCGAAAAGAATACTGGTAGACCAGAAGTATCGAAAGTTAATAGTAATAAATAATATAGTTAAATCCACAACTCGATCAATGATGTCTAAGATTCAATGCCCATAATATGGAGTAAAGGATATTGGACATGAGATTACAGAAATGCCCTTGAGGTATAAGAGTGACTAAATTGTCCCTAATAAAGGAAGTGACTCGAAATCTGCATTCAACTTGATTAAAAAAATTACCTTACCTAAGATGTATGTTCTATTGGAAAAGACTTCGGCATCATTATTCAAATACGTGTGATACTAAAAGAAACTTGGATTTCCCCCGAGCTCTGTATAACACATGAAGGTGAATTTACTGGAATTATCGTTGTATTATTGGGCTGATCCTTACGACAGTAATGGATGAATTAATTGGAATGATCGTAATGAACAAAAATACTGTAGTGCCTTCGAGCACCGAAATTATTAATTAATCACAATTATAATTTTACCCTTAAGTTCTAAAATGAGTAAACCGCCTGTAAGGGCTGAAGGGATCAGAACGACTTAATCTCTACCGAGTACGTAAACGATGGAGGTGCTAAATAGTAAAATTTGAAAAAATGGTGGATTTATCCCAATTTCCAAAATGACTGAAATGCCCTCTTGAGTTAAATAGGCAGTTATGCATATGATGAAATTCTGGGATTTCTAATAAGGCTTTAAGGGCTAAAGTGCCACTAAGTGTTAGGAAGCACACTCGTGTATGTTAATCACTCCTGATATTAATATAAGTTTGGAAGTTTTTCCGCACAAAATATAAGTTCGGCTACTCTGTGGCAAGTCCTGTAGTGAAATATGAAAGCAATCGTTCAGATATACGATTTACAGCTAGATGCATTAGAAGGGTTGGTTAGTACTGCAAGGTTGGGATATGTTAGTTCGAACGGTTTGGAGGCTCAAAAAACTTCTGGAAATATTGAATATTGTAAATCGTCATTTTATCATTTCTGGGCTAAATTACAAAATCACCCCTGATAGTTAAAAGACCAAAATGCCCCCGTTGGCCAAAGTAATTAAAATAGCCCTAAATATATATGATATCGTGAAAGATCTTGACATAGAAATCTCTAAATGCCTAATTGGAAGCCTGATGAGCAAATAGAATTTCCTGAGTGACTGTTTATGCCTCGTTGGTATGAATTACCAAAATGCCATATGTGATAAAATGACCACAGTGCCCTTGTAGGCTTAAATGACTAAATCACTCATGATGCGTCTAAACTCTCAAAGATCTTGATGTATCACCTCCTAAATATCTAGGTTAAATCGTTAGTACGAACCCCATTTTTATAGGGGCCTCGTTTCAGAAATCCGTTCAAATTGTCAAAAGTTTAATGTGTCCCCTTCCGTAAATGCCAAGTATCTCCAAGAAATGATTTGTCCCACCTAGTGTGTTCCATGTGTGCTACACGCAGTTGAATATGTTATATGACTTAATTATGAACGATGATATGCTTGATGAAATGATGAACTAGACATATGATAACATTTCTGCCTACTCGTTGTAAGTTCGCTTGATCTGTATACTAAGTATATGACTGTGCTTTGTGGTTACTTGATCTGCGATAATATTGTCTGTCTGCCTGATGTAAGTGATAATATAATCTGTTAGCTTGACCTATGATGGTACACTCTGTTTGCATGATGAATGATGATATCGTCTGCTGAATGGTATGCCCATATATGTGTCTAAAGAGCATGAACTTCTGTTTCTGATACTCTGAATAGAATATGCATGTCACATGTATTTTGTTACTCGTGTCTGGAATCTGAACACCGATTACTATCTAGGGTATATTGTTGGGTTATGTTATGAGTTTCTATAGGTGCAGCCCTGATCCAGCTGGTAAATCCTTATGGACTCAAGGTCTCCCCTTGAGTAGGTGCCGATGCTTTAGCACGGGTAAATCTTTATGGACCTAAGGCAACCCCTTAGGTGGCACCTATGCCCATCGAGCCTAGGGTAAGTCCTTATGGATGCAGTTCTGGGGGACTGCATATTGGTGTAAGGTTGGAGGGTAGTTACTAGTAAACCCTTGTATGTACTTGAACATTTGCATTGAACTGTTATGTGTTCTCATGATATGATTGGTATGCATTTATGCTTGTTTGATATGCACCTATTGGAACACACTAGACATTAAACTCGTTGTTTCCATCTCCGTAATCTATCAGCTTGTATAATTCCCGCTTGTTACTCGATGATTGAATAAAGAACAAGTATCGTTATCCTCAAGTATAACGTTACCCTAAAATATCGGAAAGGAAAAGAGGACTGTTTCTGCTTGGAACAGCATGAAAATGTTATGCCTACCCATATATCTGTATGAGCTTATAGCATCTTTTGGTAGTTTAGTATTACTGAGCTTTTTCCAAGCTCGCGTTGTTTTTACCATCGCAGGTTAAAAGAATATATCATGGTATAACGTGTGACATCAATGTTCGGAGTTCTCTCGGCGTTGCTTTTGGAGTACGGTGTTGTATAGTTAGTTGGCATGCATGTCATGTACGTCATGCATTGTTTTATGATAGAGTATGTAAAGCACTTTCTGAAATTTTTGTTATGTGTTTAAATGATTTCCTGAAATGGTATTTTAAACAGAAGTTGATTTTACAGTTTTATAAGTGTTTTGAGGAAATAAAAAAATTATGTGTATTTTTACTGTGGGTCGCTCTTGTGACCCTAATGTGACTTCCTAGGATCCGTTGTAACGCATAGGCGGGTCTAGGGGGTTACACTGATAATTTGTATATTAAATTATAATGTTCAGAAGTTCGAGGGATCAATTTAAAATGAGAGATAGTTTGTGGATGAAATTGGAACGTTCAAAAGTTTGGTGTCAATTTAAAATGAGAGTCATAATTTGAGGATGAATATGAAATGTTAAAAAAATCTAAAGATCAATTTAAAATGAGATTCATATTTTAGGAACTTGTGGTGCACTCAACTCTTAAAATAATACAGTTGAAAGATTTATTTTATAAGGTATCCATATTAATAATATTGCTTTTATAACAAGTCTTGATATCAGCAATAGCCAATAACAATTCAAAAAATGTTTACATCCTTGGTAATGTCAATTCTGCTTGTATGTATTTCGTTTTTATATTTAGCATATGATTCCATTGAACCATAAATTATTAATTTGATAATCATTTTGACTTTGAGGCTTAGGGTCTAATTAAAAAATAAAGGTTTTATTTTATATTTTCTTTTAATTAATTTTTTATTAAAAAAACTTAAATAAAAAACTCTAATTTTACTGAAATGTACCAAAAAAATCTCCAAATTTAAAAAATCTTAACCCAAATCTCAAACCAGCCATTGATATTGTCGTTTTCACGTCGTTATCGTCGAAATGAAGTTCTTCTTCTTATCGCACGATTTCTACATTGTTCATCTTCCTTTCGATGTCATTCTAACGAAGATTTCATGTTTGGCGTTTGATTGAGATGTTGTTCGTCGATTTTCAACGATGAAAGGATGAGATAAATGGTCATGGGGGTATTTCGATAAGAGTGTTGGGCGACGTGTGGCGATTGACAATTGTTGTGGCTGAATTTGGTGTTAAAACCAAATCATAACTAAATATGAAATTCTAACCCAGGATCTATCTTGTCAAATCATCAAGAACAATAAACTGAATGCGGAAGCGTACCTGAATTGATCGATAGATTAAAACCTTGAATCCTTTGATGAAGATCACCTAGAAGGTGGTTGTGATCTTCCAAGAAGATGGGTTAGCCCTTGTCGTAAAAACTCTCTGACGCGAACAAGAATAATACAAGTTAACCTATTTCTTGGGGACCACTACCTCTTTATATAGTTTATTATTAAATCAACTATTAGGTATTTATAACTCTGCCCCTCATTAAATTATAAATACATCTTATGGTATCTACTCTTTTTATTTCCATGACACTTTAATACCTATGACACGACTAACATAATTGGTCACTTAATTTTGTATCATACTTTCTAATGGCATCATACATTTTACATATGTGCCCACAATTGCAAATTTTAATCCAACAATCTCCCACTTGGGCAACATATATTCCTGATAAATGTACAACCATACGAGCTTAAAAATTTGCTATTATATAATAGGTATTCTATAACAATCTTGTCCACCAACTATATCCTTATAGTATCAAAGCAGCCTTTGCCATATCAATCATGACTAGACCCATCAATGGTCACATATACAAATATAGTCAAATGACAAAAATCAATCATGGATGCGTAGCATGGAAAATTACATGAAATGTGAACTGAACATGCATATTTCCAACTGGTCCTCCTATACCTTAGTGAGATCAACTTTAATGAATTCAGAGCGTGCATAAACAAAAAGAACTTTATTTTTAGAGAAATAATCTTAAAATATCCTTAAACTAAAGTAGCCGAAATTGTGGCTAAACCGAATGAGCATTTTTCAAAATTACAAACTTCCACTAAAACCGAATATCCTTAAATAACATTACACCCACATGAGTAGTGTGCTCATGAAAGACCCATGGTGATAATTTCTTAATAAGTGCACAATTATGGAGTTTGTACCAACATGCTCTATAGACACACAACCACTATGAATTTTCTTTAACAACTAGGAACTTAATATTTATGTGCTTCAAATTTGAAGTGTTCCTATTGTTTATAGAATAAATGAATGCATATTTATTGTCACAAAATAATTGAAGTGGTCTTTCTATTCAATCTACAATTAGTAGCCCATGTGACAAGATTCTTTTGCATCAATATTCTAATAGAATCGAATTCTGTAATTTGATGATCTCTAACTTACCAAAACTTCGATATGTGAGCATGTAATTTTTTTGTTCTCTAAATATATCTCATAACGCTATTGTCTGCTATCTAATAGTCGATACTAGATTTTCTTAAATATTTGTCTAACATTCCAACAATGTACGTAATATCTGAATGCATACATACTTGAGCATAAATTAGATTCTCAAAAGCTTATGAATATGGAATCTTTTGTATTTTTTTTTTCTAAATTTCAAGGTTACTTTTAGGCATTGAGTAAGACAAAATTTGTCTTCATTAGCAATATGAGTATAACTTGGTTTACTCCCACTAAACTTGTACTATATACAATTGTCAACCAAATTTATCTCAAAAACGAATGAGACAATCAATATTAAATTTATAATTTCATTAATAAGAGTCTTACTTAAGCTCATAGATGAATTTCTTTAATTTACATATCATTGATTTTGTATCATAAGATATAACTTTATGATTGTACCATATAAATAATTTCTTAAATGTTGCCAATGAAAAACACAAGCTTAACATCTATCTTATGTAGCTCAAGATTAAAATAAGCAATAAACATCATGATTATCCTGAAAGAGTCTTTCAATTAAACTGAATAGAAAGTCTCTAAAAATTAACGTATTCTTTTAGAGTGTATCTTTAAATACAAGACATGCCTTATACTTATCCACAATATCATTTGCATCCCTCTTGTTTTAAATATCTATTTACAACCAATTGGTTTGCACCTTTAAGTAATCACTACAGCAAAATTGATTATTTGTGGCATCTAAAAGATTGTCACAAAAACTTACATTTACGTCACTATTTGTATTTTGTGACGTAAAACTTGATGTCACAATGTTCGTGACGCTATTTGCGTCGCTAAATGTCTAGCATGACGATATAGCTATTTTTGTCACGTATTGTCAAGAATATGGTGACATTAATGTATAACGTCACCTTGTAATTTGTATTCAGTGTCGACTATTTACGTCATCCAATGATATAGAATTTCGTCATTAATCATTAGTATCGTCACCAATAATACAAATAACTCTTTGTATAAGTGACAATAAAATATTGTCACATTGTTAGTGACATAGTATATTGTCACCTAATACTAGTATGAATGACGATAATACATAACGTCACTTTATAATTTATATTCAATGACAACTAATTACGTCACTAAATTATATAATATTTTGTGATTGATGATTCTTATTGTAACACCCTTTGCCTGGGTTAGGAGCGAAGAGCGTTACGACGCGCATGGGATGTATAATTGAACATGTAGGTATTTAAACATTCGATTCACAGAAGTTAACAATCTTAAACTTAACAATAGGTGGGCTAGCAAAAATTTAAAGCCAATATACCATTCATGCATATCATAATCAAAGTAGCCATTTAAACATGCTTAAACAATCAAGCAACAATACAAGATTAAGTAGTTCTAAATTATCCCTAAACCATAATCGAAACCAAATATCATACATAAGTGCACTCAGATGTTTCAAGCAACTAGGATGCAAACATTCGATTCATTTCATTCGAACCAATCACTATCATTCTAGCCATTCATGTTTTTTACTTAAAATATCAAACAATTTATCCTAGCATACTATACTAATACATTCAAACCTTTCATAGTATGCACAATAAAGTCATGCATTGGAATTAAGCATACCATTTAGGGTCAATTTCGATTTCATTTCTTCTTATTAGAGTAGATAACATTTTACCATTCACCTAATCATCTTTGCACCATTTGAATCATAAATATATCAAGGTACATTCTAAATTTAATTTTAACTATCTATCTTGAATCATGTGCTACAATTCCAATCAAAACATACATATACACAAGAGACATGCTTTTAGTATATCTACATGCTTCTTAAGATCTCTTATATCATTTGAATTACAACAAGAATTCCATAGGTAGTCTAGATACATTGATCCTAATCAAGTCAAACATTCAAATCACTTTCATATTGTGCATATTCAATAACAACATAGTATTTTACCAAACTTCAAACATATATACAAATCAATCAATAGTCATTCATACTTCAAACGTACTTGGTTCAAACATTACATACCATAGATTCATAAGCATTATATACAAGTCAAAATGATCATATATCCATAGGTACCTATTTACATACCAAGTTCAATACAAGTCAATCCATACTTAAGTTTAAATACATCTTATATACATACATAAGATAAGCCAAATGCATACAACCTGGATGACTAGACACGACACTTAGCCACTGACCAGGAGTAATAACAAAATGAAACAAGGCATACTTGAGTCTTGGCTTGTGAATGCTTACAGATCAGATTTGGGACAACTTTTGAAAAAGTTATCATGTTGGTTTGGGAAGAAGGAAACGAGAGAGTGATAAGTACAATAAGTACTTAGTGAGGTAGTTCCTATAACTATTAATTCAATCTTTTAAATGTTTTATCTCATTTAACAAAGGTTACCTAGCTAGGCTTCAATTCATTTGAGCATCACCTAACTAGTTTCATGCAATGGCAAGTACCTCACTTAGCTAGTCTCATCTTTATCAATCATATAAACATGTACATACAGGCATATCAAAGATCAAACCAAATCATATGGATCATGTAATACTTCAAATAGCCAATTTGCTAATATCAACCACATAAAACAAGCAATAATCAAATATACAAACATTGTTCACATTTCAATCTTTTTATTCGAAATAGGGTCATTGCCCTAGCCATTCTTATACATATTAAACATATTAGATTGATCACTCAAACATCTTTAACATATGATCACATTTCCATATGAACTCATTCATATTACATATTACACATTCCATTTAACATATGACTTATTTGCTGATTTTCGAACCAATCAAATGGTTGATCCTTTCAAAAGAGTTTAGTTAGCGGTAAAGTGATCGTAGAGAAGCCTCTAACGAACCTTCGGTAATAACCGGCTAAACCGAGGAAATTGTGAACCTCACCAACATTCTTCGGAGGTTGCCAATCAAGGATAGCTTGAATCTTTTTAGAGTCGACTTTGATTCCTTCGGTAGAGATCACGTGACCCAGGAAAGCAACTTCCAATAGCCAAAACTCACATTTGGAGAATTTGGTGAACAATTGGCGTTCTCGAAGAGTTTGTAGTAGGATTTGGAGGTGTTTAGCATGTTCTTCCTTATTCCGAGAATAGACAAGAATGTCATCGATGAAGACAACAAAGAACTTATCGAGATAGGGATTGAACACTCTGTTCACGAGGTCCATAAATGCTGCAGGATCATTTGTTAACCCAAAAGGCATAACAAGAAATTCCAAGTGACCGTATCTATTATAGAAAGCGGTTTTAGGGACGTTTTCATCCTTCACTTTCATCTAAAAGTAGCCCGATCGAAGATCGATCTTAGAGAAAACTGTGCTTCTTAGAGTTTATCAAAAAGATCTTCAATCTTCGGCAAGGGATAATTATTTTTTATAGTCACCCGATTCAACTTACGATAGTCGATGCAAAGCTGTATCGAGCCATTTTTATTCTTCACAAACAAAACCGGAGCACCCAGGGAGATGTGGTCTGTCATATGTAACCCTTGTCTTGTAATTTCTCAAGTTGTTTCTTTAGCTCCTTCAACTCCACTTGTGCCATTCGGTATGGTGTAATGGACACTGGGTTGGTTCCAGGTTGAACGTCAAATTTGAACTCCACTTCACGAGTCGGAGGAAGACTAGGGAGTTCCTCGGGAAAGACGTCTATAAATTCGGAAACAATAAGAACAAAAGGTAAGCTGAAATCATATTCATCTTGTAGCACCATAGAAGCAAAAATTGAAGTCGGTTTTTGATCTATAAGAAGTATGGATTCTTTTCCTAAACCCCGAATGTACAATCTCCTATTTTGACAATCGATTCAGGCTTGATGTTTACTCATTCAATCTAAGCCTAATACTAAGTCAAATTCACAATTGGGCAAGACATAAATATCAATAGGAAAAGATATGTTTTGAATAGCTATAGGACAAGTTCTACAGAGCAAATTGATTAGCAAGTTTCCCCCTATAGGGTTTGATACTACAAGGCTCGTTTTAACAACTTCGGGTTTTATATTTAACTTATCAAGCAAGGAAGAGCATATGAATGAATGGGTTGATCCCGAATCTATTAAAGCATAAACAAGTTTAAGGTTCAGTTCAACTGTACCCGCAATGATGTCGGAAGATTCCTCGTCTTCTTTACCACATACGTGATAAACACGAGCCGGGGCTCGGGATTTTTGATGTGTTGTGGCTTTTGAATGAGAGCCTCTTCCCCTCCCTTGGTTTCCGGACTGAGTTTGCCTCAGTTTCTTGTTTCGGTTAGAAGGTGCAAGGCTCGGATTAGCAGAATACTGAGTAGGAGCCTTGTCGAATTTTCTTGGGCAATCCCTAATGTATTGATCATCTCCACCACAAGTAAAACAAAGGTTGGATTGAAGCCGACATTGGCCGAAGTGTTTCTTCTGACAGTGCTTGCAGGTCGGAGCTTTCTTAGAATTTCCCGTGTTGTTAACGAAAACAATAGGGACAACCAACTTGTTCACCGATTGGGGTCTCGGTGTGTAGTTGCTTATTAGAGTAGGTGTGTAAGTAGAAGACCCTTCTTTCTGATTTTTGGCCTTCTTTGTCAAATGTGTCAATGTGGTGTCTCAACTTTCTAGATGTTTAATGTACCCCATCTGGTTTCCTTCCGTTTTTCGAAACGCCCCATGTTCAACGTTGTTAACTGATGACACGGCAAGACACGTGGCACATTCTTATGATGCCACGTGGAATTTTCGATCAGAAAAAGTAAGAAAATCTAATTCAAGGACATCTAAGCAATTTTACCATTTTAGTTTATAAAATTAATAACAAATAAAAATTAAAAACGAGAAAAAGGAACGGTTCATCTTTTCTTCTTGGTTTATCTTCCCCCCCTCTCTTTTTTTTACTTCAGTTAATGGCGTTAATTTCGGAGGCATTTCGAAAGATGAAATGTAACTATAAAAGGTATATTGAACGTTTAGAAAGTTTAAACATCGCATTAACAGATTTCACAAAGTATAGGAGAAATTCATGGCATTATCCCCCAAAAACTATTATATCTGCATCGCCACCGTCATAATCAAATATCGTCGACACAAAGTTCATCACAATAGAAACAAAGAAGTAAAGTTAAACCATTATTCTACCTGCAAATCAAAACAAAAAATGGCATTAGCAACACAAGAAAAATTCTAATTTTTTGGTTTAACATATATATATATATATTATTTGTGGTAAATTGTTACATAATCTCAAATTTTTTTAGTGGTTAAGTTTTAATTTTTGATTTTGAAGGATTTTGGTTTAAACCTCATCAAGTGCATGTTTTTGTTATTTTTACACCAACAAAACTACGCTATTTTGGGTCATTTTAGGCATTAAAACAACCGCACCAAAATGACGTCGTTTTAGTGCATCCTCTATGTGGGCTGTCATTAGCCACGTCACTGTCATGTTAAAGAGTTAACGACGGAGTGACATAAATTAGTCAAAAAGTAAAGTTCAATGTTAAATTCGTTTTAAAGTTAATTGATAAAAATAAGTCAACAATAATAAATTTATAATATCTGGTGTAATTTATAATATTTTTCAAGTGCATGTGGTGCTAAGATATTGAAAAAGATGAATTGAAATCGAGATTGCATATAAATATTAGTCTATTACATCATCACTCACGATTTTTTTGAACAAAATCACCCTCAATCTTTTATCCCAACTAAGATAATATTTATTTCTCCAGATTTGAAATATCGAAGTGGAAATGTATTGATTAAGATTTGGCCACATATGTAACCCCCTAGACCCGCCTACGCGTTATAGCAGATCCTAGGAAGTCACATTAGGGTCACAAGAGCAACCCACAATAAAAATACACATGAAAAACATTTTTTCCCTCAAACACTTATTAAACTGTAAAATCAACTTCTGTTTAAAATACCATTTCAGGAAGTCATTTAAACACATAACAAAAATTTCAAAAAGTGTTTTGCAGACACTATCATAAAACAATACATGACATACATGGCCAGTAACTATACAACACCGTATTCCAAAAGCAATGACGAGAGAACTCCGAACACTGATGTCTAACATTATACCATGATATATTCTCTTAACAGGCGATGGTAAAAACAACGTGAGCTTGGAAAAGCTCAGAAATACAGAACTACCAAAAGATAATATAAGCTCATGCAGCTATATGGTAGGCATAACATTTTCATGATGTTCCAAGTAGTAACAGTCTTCATTTCCTTTCCGCTATTTTAGGGTAACGTTATACTTGAGAATAACGATACTTGTTCTTTATCCAGTCATCGAGTAACAAACGGAAATTTACACAAGCTGATAGATTACGAAGATGGAAACAAAGAGTATAGTGTCTAGTGTGTTCCAATAAGTGCAGATTAAACAGGCATAAATACATACTAATCATATCATAAGAACACATAACAATTCAATGCAAATTTTCTAATACATACAAGGGTTTACTAGTAACTACCCTCCAACCTTACTCCAAATATGTAGTCCCCAGAACTGCATCCATAAGGACGTACCCTAGGACCGATGAGCATAGGTGCCACCTAAGGGGCTGCCTTAGGTCCATAAGGATTTACCCGTGCTAAAGCATCAGAACCCACCCAAGGGGAGACCTTGAGTCCATAAGAATTTACCATCTGGATTAGGGATGTACCAACAAAGACTTTATAACATAACCCAACAGTATACCCCAAATAACAATCGATATTTAGATTTTAGACATGAGTAACATAATACATATGGCAAACATATTACATTCGAGGCATCAGAAATAGAAGTTCATACTCTTTATACACATATATGGGCATACCATTGAGCAGGCGATATCATCATTCATCATGCAAATAGAGTGTACCATCATAGGTCAAGCTAACGGATTATACTATTACTTACATCAGGCAGACATACAATATTATCACAGATCAGATAACCACATAGCACAATCATATACTAAGTATACAGATCAATCGGACTTACAATGAGTAGGCAGAAAATGTTATCATATGTCCAGTTCATCATTTCATCAAGCATATCATCGTTCATAATTAAGTCATTAGATTGTTTACTAATATGTAATAATCATACAACACATTCAACTGAATGTAGCACACATGGAACACACTAGGTGGAATGGTTTTTACATGGAGATACTTGGCATTTATGGAAGGGAACACATTAAACTTTTGACAATTTGAACGAATTTCATAAATGTGGTCCCTATTAAAAGGGGGTTCGTACCAACGGTTTAAACCAGATATTTAGGAATTGATACCTCAAGATCTTTGAGAGTTTAGATATATTATGAGCAATTTAGTCATTTAAGCCTACAAGGGCAATATGGTCATTTTATCATACAAGGGTGTTTTGGTAATTTATACCAACGAGGCATAAACAGTCGCTCAAGAAATTACATTTGCTCATCAAGTTTCCAACTAGGCATTTAGAGATTTCTATGTCAATATCTTTCACGATATCAGATACGTTCAGGGCTATTTTGATTACTTTGGCCAACGAGGCATTTTGGTCATTTAACTATCAGGGGTGATTTTGTAATTTAGCCCAATAATGATAAAATGGCGATTTACAATATTTAAGATTTCTAGAAGTTTTTCGAGCCTCCAAACCATTCGAACTAACATATCCCAACCTTGCAGTACTAACCAACCCTTCTAATGCTTCCCACTGTATCATATATCTGAACGGTTGCTTTCACATTTCACCACAGGACTCGCCACATAGTAGTCGAACTTATATTCTGTGCGAAAAAACTTCCAAACTTATATCAATATCAGGAGTCATTGACGTACGTGAGTCATGCTTCAGCCCATAGGGGCATTTCAGTCATTTTTAGCTTTATTGGCATTTCAAGAATTTTATCAGAGGCAATTTATTTATTCCAGTCAATGGGGTATTTCAGTCATTTTAAAGTTCGAGATATCCATCATTCATGTCAATTGAACCATATATAGTAAATCAATCATTTAAGTACTCGTGGGTGTTTTAGCCATTCACGAAATTTCGGTACCTGCAACCACTTCATTCAATTTCAGAACTCAAAGTTTTATCCAGCGTTCCAGTTAAGTTGCAAATCTCGGTGTCTGAGGATACTTAAGCCCCTTTTGGTCAATACGATCCTTCTGATTAATTTAACCATAATAGTACTTCCAATACTTTTAGTCGTTTCCCATAAATCTATATTCAGAGATTCATTCCAAAAATCAAGGAAACCTAACACCTTTCAATCTCGAAGGTTTAAATCTTGTTACCATAACTTTCCAAGTAGTTCGAGGTTTTCAGATGAATCAGGTTGTTTTACCATACCTAGTGTAGATTTCTATATCGCTTCAAATTCCAAGGGTATTTTACTCATTCCCAAACCTTAAGGGCATTTTCATAATTTCATATCCAATTTTTTTTTCACATTTAATCATTTGACACTGATAGTCGGATTTGGAGATTAGTTGCCTTATTAATTACTTATTGAGCTCCAGATCCTTCTGGTTTATTAATCTTCTCATTCGAGCATTGCAATCTTATCTAGATTATCATACTCATTTTTATATTCGGTTTGACTTGAGCAGAGTTAACAACACTCATCATCATTTTTTTGCATGCATTAACAAATACCAACATGCTCATAAAGCATACAAGAGGTAGTAATGTATTACCTTAACTCCGAGCTATTTCAGTCGATTCTTGATACGACATTCGAACACCCTCGAACACAAATTCGACATTCCTCAACATCGTATTCTAGAAACCGAGAATACCTTCAATAAAACAATACCCTTAATCAGTCCTCAATTAAATTGCTCTTATACTAAATATTTAACTCATGCACTCTCTGGTTCAAAGTAAGATTTGGAGGCTTTCGGGTCAGAATTTTGCGAAACGGAATTCAAAAACGAATTATGGACGTCGAAAAATATAAAATAGGAGTTTTCGGAAAATTTGACATTTTGGTCAACGGTCAAAGTCAACGCTGACGTTAGCAGATCAACACTGACATCAGCAGGTCAACGATCAATGGGGTCAGAGTCAACGCTGACGTCAGCAGTCAACGAACAGAGGTCAACTAAGTTGACTCGACTGACTCACTGAGCTAACTCGGGCTGAGTTGGCTCGACTGACTCAGACGAGTTGACTCGAGTTGACCGGTTCAGGTTCGGGTTGACCGAGCTGACGGGTCGGGCTTAGTAAGACGGGTCGAGTCGGACTCTTGCGGGTCGGATCAGACACCAAACTGGGCTTGGTTTGGTTGGGCTCAGACCGCGTTTGACATATTGGGCCGACATGTTTGGGTATCACGGGCTCGGGCCTGAACCATACTAGTTTTGGGTCGGTTTAAATGAACGGGCTCGGTCCAAGGTGGCTGGTCTGGGCCGGTTCAGACCACTTACCAAAGTTCACCGGCGGTACACCAGATTCATCACCGACGACCCTAAATGTTCCATTTCCTACCGGAAAACCAAACCCATGAGTTACACAACTCGATCAAGCCTGAAAACATCATTTAAGTCGGAAATCTTACCGGAAATTACCTAGAGAGTTAAATCTCGGCCGCAAAAGACGAAGCTCCAATGAAGCCCTTGCTAGCGTCAGATGAGTGGTCGGGCAGTTGGGTTTTGCTCGCCACTTCATCATGAGCTCGGATCTGATGGTTGCGTCGCGAACGAACGGTGGACGGGGCCAGAAAATGCAGGAAATAGAGGCGCGTAATTTGGGGGTTTTGGCCGAAACTTCAAGCAAGTTTTGCTGGCGAAATATAGCTCCGTTATGCGTGTGGCGGCCATGAGTTTGGTCGGGTTGAAGCGACACTTCTGATGGCTGGGGCGGTGGCAGCCACAGACGGGTGGTGCGGCAGATCGGAGCCAGACGGTGGGGGGAGAAGGTGAGGGGTCGAGAGAGGGAAAAAGGGATCTGGGTATTTTTGGGGTGTTAAATAACACGTGTGGGTTTTTTTGTTCAGACTTTTATTTAATTTCTCTATAATCAAAACAATTAACTTAAAAGTAAATCGAGTTAGAATATAATCAGAAATTACCTTAGATCAAATGGTTAAGTCACATGTTCTCTATTCAAGGGGTTATGAACCCATGGCAACCATTTTCCTCATTTTCCACTTTTCTTCTTCTTCCCTTTTTTTTCCATCTTTAGCTTTAAATGATTAAGAACAAAACTTAGGGTGTTACAACATACATGTAATAAGCACCCCTCAACTTTTTATTTTTTGAAAATGAATACGTCAATTTTATTCATAAAGGATAAAATCAAGATGGAAGTTTACAATTTGACCCAGACAAATTCCTATAACGAAAATTAACGTCTCTAGATCATAAATAGGATCAAAGAAAAAGGGTAAAAATCTAATTTAAAGACTCGAAACAAAATAGATTCAAAACATCACCAAAGCTCGATGATGAAGGTAAAAACATCAACAACAATATTAAAAAATCCGTATTGCAGAATTGGAGTACGTTGACAACACGTTTATTACCACAACTCAATCACGAACAAGAGCGATGACTAACTTGCATATAGATCTAGTTCGAGGGTCTAAAGCAGAGAGATCAACAGGATAACCAAAAGAGCGCTATCTTGATCACTCGTAGCGACATCTAATCCACCCTTGAAGCAAAACAAAAAAACGTGCCAAGAGGCAGAAAATATGTACCAAATGGTAAAGGAAAGCGTGTCATAAAGACAAATTTATTGAAAAAAAAATTGAAATCAAAAGAACGAATCAAAAAATAAAAGAGAGTGGCCAACGATCAACAACCAGTTTTAACGTTGGTGCCACCGTCGACCTTACAACGTAGGTGAAGCGGCTAGGTTAAAAGAAGCCAAAGCAGTTAGAGAAAAAAAGCGGCTAAGCACCCCACAACTTGTAAGTTGACCATGTTAAGAAAACGAATGTAGTTCATATGGTAATTTAATAAATCAAGATTAAAAAAATAATAGTAATTCAAGATTAAAGTATAATTATTTAAATAATTTACTTCCCAAAACTTTAATTAGTATTATTAATTACACACATATATATTTATATTATAGTTGACCAAATTTAAGTCTTATATTATATTTGACAACAAGTGGTCTGAGTGAAAAAGCGGATGATGTTCATCTTAGGAGACCTAAGTTCAATCGCTTTGTTTGCTGGCCCTTTGGGGATTCTCGATTCCAATGAAGCTGAAATTCATGCGATTTGTTATGCTATTGAGGCATTTAGCGGTTCGCATTGGAGGGGGAGGCCTTGTGTGTTTGAATCGGATTCGTTAGTAGCCCTTTCTTGGGTGATAAATAGGGAGAGTAGACCTTGGAAGCACTATTGGTTGTTTCAGAGGATTGATAGCGCATGTCGTGGTGTGAATTGCACCTTTCAACATGCCAATCGTGAAGCGAATGGCGTAGCGGATATGCTTGCCAAGGGGGGTGTTGATCGGAGGGATTGGATGCGTGTGGGGTTTGATTGATCGATTGAGGGATAGGCCGTGCGGTTGGCAATGGGACATGGAGATTGTTGGTGCCGTGCGGGATTGGGAGCTGGGTGCGTGGTAGCACCAGGGGGTGCGTTGTTTGATAGCAGCAGGGGGTGTAGGGTGAGCTACGGTGGGGCTGCTAGGGTGGGGTGCTTATGTATGGTATTTTTGGTCCGAGGGAGGGGTTTTGTTCCTTGATATCGTGTGTAACTCCGGGTCCAACTCGGGTACTCTTTTCCTCCATTTAGGTTTAGGGAGGTTTTTAATGAGGCCCGAGTCTGGATTTTTTTGTATGATTTATTCTTAATAAAATCATACGATTGAGCGAAAAAAAATATATATATATATATATATATATAAACAAATACTACCTTGTAATCACCTTTATAATATTGAAAAAAAATATTTGACAACATATTTTTATATATTTTAATTAAATTCAACACTTAATATAATTTAAGTTTAATAAATCAAAATATTTGAATTTCATTTTTTAACCAAATCGTGACACGTGTTGTGATCTGGTTTTAGGAAGATAATTTTAAAATAAATTAAATATTTAAAAATATTTCAAATTATAAATAGGATCAAATTCAAAGAATGTGTAAAATAATGAACTGTTAAATCTATTGATTTTTTTTAATCTGAACTAAATTGATTGAATGTGTAAATATGGATGACTAAATGTGATATTATACAAATTTTCATATCTACCACGTCACCCACTTAACGATAGTTAACGCCTCAGTGAACATTTTATAACCAAATATTAAGTTTAATGTCCATTATGAAACTTTTAAAAGTTTGGTGACCATTTTGTATTTTTTCAGATAGTTTAGTGACCTTTTGTATACTTTACCCTAAATATATACAACAATTTAACCTATATTATATATAATTACCTTGATTATGTTAGTGTCATGAGTCAATTCATCCCTAATTTGATTTATATACAACGAAAAAAAAAACAATCAATTTGGTGGTTATAGTATAGTAGTACTACATCCAAAATTTCAGTTTAGTCCTTGTACTATAAAACAGAATATTTTACTCCATGTACTATAACTAAAAGTACATTTTAGTCCCTCTTAGTTTTGAACTTGGATAAATAAGTCTCTTACAAAATATTTTTTTGTGAAATTTTACAAAAAAAAATTTTAACACTTATGAAATCTAAATGCAAAATCAATTCATATTTTAACTTAGAACTTATTTTGTTTCCACTTTCAATAATATTATAATTACAAATCAAAACATAAAAAATATTTATAATGTTTAATTGGAAAAATCACATTGATTTTTCTTAGAATTTTCAGATTTGTAGTAAGAGTAAGGGTTCGATTGAAAAAGATGATACAAAATCGTAAAAAGAAATTAAAATGTCATTAAAATTTTCAAAAGAAAATCAAGATTATTAATTTTATAATCATTTCTACTTTGAGGCTTAGGTTCTAATTAAAAAAATGGTTTTAATTTATATTTTCTTTTTATTAATTTTTTGTTAAAAAATATAATTTTACCAAAATTTACAAAAAAAAATCCAAATTTAAAAAATCTTAACCCAAATCTCAAACCAGCCATTGATATTGTTGTCGTAACATCGTTATCGTCGAAATGAAGTTCCTCTTCTTATCGCACGATTTCTACACTGTTCATCGTCCTTTCGACGTCATTCTAATGGAGATTTCACGTTTTGCGTTTGATTGAGATGTTGTTCGTCGATTTTCAACGATGAAAGCATGTGATAAATGGTCGTGGGGGTATTTCAACAAGAGTGGTGGGTGGCGTGTGGCGGTCGACGATGGTAGTGACTGGATTTGGGATTTGGGTTTTTGGATGTTGGGTTTTTTGTGAATTTCAGGAAATTTAGTACTTTTAAATTAATTTAAATATATATATAATAAAAATCAAAGTCACGTGTCAAGTAATGATTGGGTGTTGAGTTCTTTTAACTTATTGACTTTAAAATGTTAACGGGATAAAATGTTAGACACATAAAATAATAATAATGTAAATGTTAAACACCTATTCTAACCAAAAAATTTAGACACTTAAAGTTAAAAAAAAGTATAATTTAGATATTTATTTTTGGCTTAAGGGCTACTTAAAGTACGTGAATTGCATGTGGTTCTAAGATATTGAAAAAGATGAATTGAAATCGAAATTGCATATAAAATATTAGTCTATTACATCACCACTCACGATTTTTTTTTAACAAAATCACCCACAATCTTTTATCCCAACTAAGATGAGGAGAGTCACATTTTGGGGGTGTTTTCCGGGCCGTTGGGACGGATGGATTCCAATGAGGCTGAAGTGCGAGCTATAGAGCTGGCGGTAAGGTTGATCGCGGAAGGAAATTGGCGCGAGCGTTTTGTGGTTATTGAGTCGGACTCTCAGGTTGCGTTGAGTTGGGTTACGAGATCGGCGAAACGACCCTAGCGTTTGTGGGAGATATTTACTGCGATTGATCAGGCTTGTCAAGTCATTTATGAGATTCATTTTCCTTATGTGCCTCGTGAGGCGAATGGTTTCGCTGATGTATTAGCTAAGGAAGGTGTCAATAGATGTTCGTTATTTCTGGCTTGTATGTAGGTGTTGTTTTGGGTGTTGGCGGGCCATTTCGTACTCTTTTCCTCCACTAGGGAGGTTTTTAACGAGGCATATGGTTCCGTTGCGTTGTATGTATGTTTTTTCTTTCCGAATAAAATTCATACAGTTGCCGAAAAAAAACACTCCAAAATCTGTGACAGGAATGCTGATTTTTTTATTAATAAGATCTGATCTATTCATATAATCATCAGTATGTTGTCATATTTATTTCTCAAGATTTGAAATATTGAAGTGGAAATGCATTGATTAGGATTTGGACACATACATGTAATAAGCACCCCTCAATTTTTTTTTAAAATGAGTACGTCAGTTTTATTTCTAAAACGAAAACTAAAGTCTCTAGATCATAAACATGACTAAAAAAAGGTAAAAACCTAATTCAAAGACTTAAAACAAAATAGATACAAAACATCACCAAAGCTCGACGATGAAGGTAAAAAAACATCAACAACAACATTAAAAGACGCGTATTGCAGAATTGGGGTACGTTGACAACACGGTTATTACCACAGCTCAATCCCGAACAAGAGCGGTTACTAACTTGCATCTAGTTCCAGTTTGAGGGTCCAAAGCAGGGAGATCAACAAGATAACTAAAAGAGCGCCATCTTAATCAGTCGTGGCGATGTCTAATCAACCCTAGAAGCAAAACAAAAAAAAACATACCAATAGGCAGAAAAGCGTGCTAAGAGGCAAAAAATACGTACCAAATGGTAGAGGAAAGCGTGTCATAAAGACATATTTATTAAAAAACTAAAATAAAAAAAACAAAACAAAAAAAATAAAAGAGAGTGACCGGCGGTCGACAACTAGTTTTAAGGCTGGTGCTACTGTCAGCTTTACAACATAGATGAAGTGGCTAGGATAAGAAAAGCCAAAGCGGTTAGAGAGAAAACAATAACAAGAAGAGACTAAGCACCCGTCAACTTGTATGTTGACCATGTTGAGAAAACGAATGTAGTTCATATGGTAATTTAATAATTCAAGATTAAAGTATAATTATTTAAAAACTTTATTTTCCAAAACTTTAATTAGTATTATTAATTACATATACATATATTTATATTATATTTGACCAAATTTAAATCTAATATTATATTTGACAACAAGTGGTCCCAGTGAAAAATCGGATGATGTTTATCTTAGAAGACCTGAGTTCAATCACTTTGTCTACAATGTGTGTGTATTGTCAAAAGGTTACGAATATATATGAACAAATACTACTTTGTAATCACCTTTAGAATATTGAAAAAAAATATATATTTGACAACATATTTTTATATATTTTAATTAAATTCAACACTTAATATAATTTAAGTTTAATAAATTAAAATATTTGAATTTCATTTTCTTTTAACCAAATCGTGTTGTGATATGGTTTTAGGAAGATAAATTAAATTTTTAGCAATGTTTCTAATTAAAAATAAGATCAAATTCAAAGAATGTGTAAAATAATGAATTGTTAAATCTTTTGAACTTTTCAATCAGAACTAAATTGATTGAATGTGTAAATATGCATAACTAATTGTGATATTATACAAATTTTCGTAACTACCACGTCACCCACTTAACGATATTTAACGCCTCAATGAACATTTTGTAACCAAAATTAAAGTTTAATGCCCATTATGTAACTTTTAAAAGTTCAGTGTCCATTTTGTATTTTTAAGATAATTTAGTGACCTTTTGTGTATTTTACCCTAAATATATACAACAGTTTAACCTACATTATATATTATTCCCTTGATTACGTTAGTCATGAGTCAATTCATCACTAATTTGATTTATATACGTTGAAAAAAAAAGCAATCAATTTGTTGGTCATAGTATAGTACCACATCTAAAATTTCAGTTTAGTCCTTCTACTATAAAACATAACATTTTACTCCATGTACTATAACTAAAAGTACATTTCAGTCCCTTTTATTTTTGAACTTGGATAAATTAATCTCTTACAAAATATTTTTTTGTGTGAAATTTTACATAAAATTTTTAAACACTTATGAAATCTAAATGCAAAATCAATTCATATTTTTACTCCTAACTTTTTCTCTGTCCACTTTCAATAATATTATAATTACAATTCAAAACATAAAAAATATTTAAAATGTTGAATTGGAAAAATACACATTGAATTTTCTTAGAATTTTCAGATTTGTAGGAAGAGTAAGGGTTCAATTGAAAAATATGATACAAAATCATAAAAAGAAATTAAAATTTCATTAAAATTTTCAAAAAGAAAATCAAGATTATTACTTTTTACAAAATAAAATATATTTTTTGCTTTATATAATTTAATTTAATTTGCAATCATAATTGTTCATGTGTACTGGAGGAAAATATCACACTCTCATAGATTGATCTTATCTACTCATTTTTAAAATGTCCATTGAATAAATTACTCCCCTTTTCAAGATGAATCAATTTGATTAATTTCAAAATTGAAAAGGACATAAAGGGTGTTTAAACAAAAATATTTAAGCCATATAACTTTAAAATTTTAGACCCAAATGTTCACTTTTCAAATGTAGAAGGACAAAAATGTCTATTTTTACAATAAATGAACTAAAATGTTCTTTTTTATAGCAGAATGATTAAAATGAACTTTTAGCATAGTGCAAGGACTTATGGTAGACTTTAACCCAATTTGGTTGTTTGTTAATTACTCCCTCCCTTCTGGTTAAACTGTCACATATTGACTTTTCACAGAGTTTTAGAAAGTAAAAGTTTTGGTAAGAGATGTGATGTAAAAAATTCAAATGACATATTTATCCTTGAAAGATTAACTTTTTCTTTTTGGGAAACTAAAACAAAGGGTAAAAAAGGAAATATGAGTTTAAATAGTTGTTGATTTTTTCAAGGTGACAATTTAGGTGAGACAACTTTAAAACACAAAAGTGACAACTTTATTGGGACAGAAGGAGTATATAATAACAATATTTTTTATCCAAAGTCGTAGAAACTTGTAATATTAAAGAATGTTTCAATAATGGCTTTGGTTTCGATTGTCCTGATGTACATCCTCGTGAATTTTAAATCTCTCATGTGATATAAGTAAAATCTATACAAGATGAAAAACTGGTTAGGGTTCGAATCTCTGATCTTACTTAATGAATTTAATGTTTCATTTCACTATACCATATGGTTGTTGGTTTAAATAAAATTCATTTTAAAACTACACGTGACAAGCAAGAAATACCTACTCCCAATTTACCCAAATTCTTTTTTTGTTGACAAATTTGAAATATAATCTTAATCCTACCTAGAGGGGAGGGAAAATGAGGACTCTAGGGGGAAGAAAGTGTTCATAGCTTGGCCAACCAGCCGAATGAGCTTGTTCAATTTACCCAAAATCTAAAATTAATTAATCAAATGACTTACTCATAATTTAGTATGTTACTACGATCTAATATCTTATCTTTACATATAAAATAAATACTAATAATTGTGTTATAAATAAATAAAATACTTGAAACCCTAATGAACTCTCCCGATACCTCTTCCGCAAACCCTAATGACAAGCAAGCAATGACGACCGTGGTTGACACTAGTGATATTGTAACACCCGGGTTTGGGGGTCGGGTGAATTAAAATAATAAAATAATATTTTGGGCCTCGGGTTTTCAAAACAAATATTTTATGTTGGACTTAATTTGATTTAAAGCCCAATCCCATGGATTTTAAGATTTTTTGAGATAGCCACCTCATTTGTAACACCCTGAGTTTTGTCAAAAAAAGAAAAAGGGAAATGAAGGTGGGGGTGTGGAGGCTCGAACCCGAGACCTCATCCCTCACCATCCAACATGTTAACCGTCTGAGCCAAGGCTCATTTCTGAGTTTACTTCCCCTTTTTTATCCTTAAGATTAACGTAAAATTGTTTTGCATCTGCATTTAATTGAAGACGCGTCTCTTCACCTACCAATTTTTACTCTGTCTGTTGTCTATTCGAATCCCCAAAAGAAACCATGTCCCTCTCCCCGATCTCCGTCCATCTCCAGCACCGTCGCTCCGTGCGAGTCACCGTCACCACCGGTGAGTGCATCGTCTCTCCCTGAATCCCTAGCTGCCAAGCACGCGCATTTTTGCACCGTCATCTGCCGCATAAGAACATCTAAAGTTCGACGTGTGGTGCAACCTTCCTCCGCCGCTCCCGGCCGTCCTCGACGCCCAGTCGCGTGGCAGTCACTAGATCTGGACTCCCCTCGTCGTATCGTGCAAAACCCCTATCCTTTCGCGCCCAACCGACACCGGCGAAGCCCCTATCGGAGTTACGTAAGTGCCGGCACTCTTTTGTTTTCCCGCGAGGATTTCGGTGATTTTTCCGGCAATTTCAAGCTTGTGTGGATTGGGTTTGTTGTATAATCGAATGTGCCATTCTTTTTCAGGTGAAATCGAGCAATTTCGAGCCTCCGGCGACGTTCCGGTCACCGTCCGACGGTTGTCTCCGTTTAGGTAAGTGAGTTGGGCTGGACCGGTTGGCCCATCAACCAAACCCAGTTGGCCCAAAACCCAAACCCAGTTAAGCCTAACCCGAACCGGTCAGACCCGACCCGTCTCTAACCCGTGTCCGAGTCAACTCGTTGAGTCAACTCAGTGAGTCAACTCGCCCGAGTTGACTCTATAAGTTAACTCACCGAGTCAACTCAGTTGACCCCTATTGATTGTTGACGTCATGCTGACGTCAGCATTGACTTTGACCAGTGACTATGACCCCGTTGTCTGTTGACCTGCTGACGTCAGCGTTGACTTTGACCGTTGACCAAAAAGTCAAATTTTCCGAAAACTCCTATTTTTATGTTTTTCGACGTCCTGAATCCGTTTTTAAAGCCCGTTTTGCAAAATTCTAACCCGAAAGCCTCCAAATTGGACCTTGAACTCGAGTCCACTTATGTATTTTAAAAATCAATTATGAGCAATGTGAATAAGGACTGAAATTGGATTTTGTGCGATTGGAGGTATTCGAAGTTTCTTGTATTCGGGATGTTGAGGACATCACATTCGGGTTCGAGAGTGATCGAACGGAGTTTCATGAATCGACTGATATAGCTCGGAGTTAAGGTAATACATTACTACCCCTTGTATGCTGTATGTACATGTTGATATCCGGTTAACGCATGCATGCTTATGATAAAGTGTTTTGTAAACTCTGCTTAAACCAAATTAGATTCGAGAAATAAGTATGAAAATTACTAAAACCAAAGTATTCGAATAAGAATACTAATAGACCAGAAGTATCGAAAGTTAAAAGTAATAAATAATACAGTAAACCTGTAACTCGATCAATGGAGTCTAAGATTTAATGCCCATAATATGGAGTAAATGATATTGGATATGAGATTTCAGAAATGCCCTTGAGGTATAAGAATGACGTTATACCCTCAAGTTCTGTAATGAATGAATCGTCTGTAAAGGGCCGGAGAGTTAGGACGACTTAATCTCGTTTGAGTACGTGAATGATGGAGATACCAAATGGTAATTCAGAAAGAATGGTAGATTTATCTTAGTCTAAAATAACTGAAATACCGTCCTGAGTTAATCGGTAACTTTGTATTTGACGAAATTCTGGATTTGTTAATAAAACTTAAATAGCTAAGGTTCCCTTGAGTGTTGAGAAATACGACACGTGTATGCCCATCGCTCACCATATCAATGTAAGGTAGGAAGATCCGCATAAATTGTATGTTCGATTGCTCAAAGTTTAACCGTATAGTAAAGTATGAGGGCGACTGATCAGACATACAATACAGTCAGTGTTAAGTTCTGGTGCACGCAAATTACTCACATCTGAACGTTGGTAAGTATTGTCAAGTTGGGTTATGCCGCCTTAAACAAATTCTGGAGGTATGATAAATTGTTAGAGCCCCTGAGAATTATAATTTTCGTTCTGATATGATTGTGCCATAGTATAAAATTTGTCATGACAGTCAAATAACTAAAAGGCCATGATAGCCTGAATAATCGAAACATCACTGAAAATATCTGATAACATAAAAGATTTTAATTTAGAAATTCTTGAATGTCCGGTTAGAAAACTAATGAGCAAATAGGATACTCGAGTTCTGTGAACCATTGCTCTCAATGTTGGTATAATTACCAGAATGTCTATGAACGTCGAAATGACCATAATGCCCTTGTATGCTTAAAAGACTAAAGTACCCATAATATATCTGAACTTTCTAAGATCTTGATGTATCGCCTCCTGAATATCTGGGTTAAACCGTTAGTATGAACCCCCTTTTTAATAGGGGCCACGTTTCAGAAATCCGTTCAAGTTGTCAAGAGTTCAATATGTCCCATTCCGTAAATGCCAAATATCTCCAAGAAATAATCTGTCCCACATAGTGTGTTCCATGTGTGATATATTCTGTTGAATGGATTGTATAATTATTTAATCATGAATAATATTATGTTTGATGAACATTTCAATTGTTATTGAGATTGCATCACTATGTTAGAAAATGAGATAAAATGATGAACTTGATATATGATGACATTCTCTGCCTACTTGATATATGTCTGCTCAATTTGTATACTTGGTATGTGATCGTTTGATCTGTGATGGTATTGTCTGACTGTTTGATGAATTTGCTAGCATGATCTGTATTTTGACATATGATGGGATAATCTGTTTGCATGATGAATGCTGAAAATGTCTGCTCTGCTCAATAGTATGCTCATTTATCTGTCAAAAGCATGAACTTTTGTTTCTGATACTCTGAATAGAATATGCATGTTACATGTATTATGTTACTCATGTCTGGAATCTGAACACCGATTACTGTCTAGGGTATATTGTTGGGTTATGTTATGAAGTGTCTGCAGGTACAGCCCTGATCCAGCTGGTAAACCCTTCTGTTAAGCTCCTACGCCCACGGGCCTAGGGTAAGTCTTTCTGGACCTAAGGCATTCCCTTAGGTAGGCTCCTACGCCTCAAGCCTAGGGTAAGACCTTCTGTGTGCAGTTCTGGGGACTGCATATTGGTGTAAGGTTGGAGGGTAGTTCTTGTAAACTTCTGTATGAACATTGAACATTTGCAGTTAATTTGTTATGCGCTCATATGATAGGATGTTAAGTACTTATGTATGTTTGATTTGCAACTTATTAAAACACACTAGGCTTCGTGGTTTAACTTCGCCAACCCGCCACTCTGTTGATTCTCTGAACAATAAGCTCTCTTTTAGTACTCAGTAACATAGAAAGAACAAACTTTGTTGTCCTTAAGAATAGTGCTTCACTAAATTAGCGAAACATAAATGGAGACAAGTATTGCTTGGAACATCATAAAAATGTTATTTCCTACCCTATGTCTGCATGAGCTTATAGCATCTTTTGGTAGTTCTGTATTACTGAGCTTTTCCAAGCTCACGTTATTTTTACTATCGCAGGTTAAAAGAATATAGCATGACAAAATGTTGACATCAGTGTTTGGAGTTCCCTCGGCATTGCCTCTGGAGTACGGTACTGTATAGTTAGGGGGCATGTAGGTCATGTATGGTTTCATGTCAGTGTCTGTAAAATACTTTTCTGAAATTTTTGTTATGTGTTTAAATGATTTCCTGAAATTGTATTTTAAACAAAAGTTGATTTTACAGTTTAATAAGTGTTTTGGAGAAAGAAAAAAATGTTTTCATGTGTATTTTCACTGTGGGTCGCTCTTGTGACCCTAATGTGACTTCCTAGGATTCGTTGTAACGCATAGGCGGGTCTAGGGGGTTACATCATTAATGTGATACTTGTAAATAAAGGGACTTGTGGAATTAAAAACCCATTTTATTTTAAAAGGGCTATTCATCATTTCTTCCCTCTTCCTTTCTCCATTTCAACGACAAAAACCCCTCTACCTCAAAGGTTACTATTCCATCATCTCCCTTGCTCTTTGTTAGAGATTTTTCAAAGGTAAAACCATTTTTAACTTGTCCTCCCTTCCCTCTACAAGTTGGTACCATTATTTTTCATAAAGCTCATGGTTTTTGTATTTTAAAGTTTTGAGTTTTTAGATTAAAAATGTCATCTTTATTGTCTTTAACTTAAGTTTTTGATTTGTTGAGGTTATATAAGTTATTTGTCATCTAAAAGGTCACACATACTTGATTTTTACATGGTTTTATGGTGATTCCCGAAATTGGGTTTTAGAGAGGTTTTTGAAGGGTTTTAGGTTGAGTTTTGGGGGTGTTTAATGTGGGAATTTGTTGGCTGGTGGTTAGGCTATGTATAAGGGTTGTTTTGGAAGCTATTGGGAGTAGTTTAAGTGTTGGAATCATTGGTTTTGGACTGTGCTTTAGGGCTGCTCGGGAATGAAGGATTTGGGGTTTTCTTTAGCTTGAAAACATGTGTTTTGTGCTTGATTAGTGTTCCGGGTTTGCTACATAGAATTGTGAACTGATTTGAGGTTATTTTGATTGTGTTGGGATGTTTAGAAGCAAGGATTTGTGTTGGTGAAGCCTCGGGAACGAATTCGGAACCGTTGGGAGCTTGATCGGCTAGTGTGGTTGAGCTTGGATTAGTCGGTGAGTGATTAAATGTTTTAAATTGATTTTCAAGGTTGGTTCAAGCATGTGGACTAGGTTGGGCTTGGTAGACCCACCTAGAGTTGGGATTAGAGTGGTATCCTAATCCCAAGCTTTAGTTAGAGACTATGATTGATCTTTAAATGTTATGTATGCCTCATGTTTAATTGAGATTGTGGTGGTTATGTATATTGTGTTATACATGTATGTTGAGGCATGGTTTTGATGCATTGATATATGCAAGTGGTTTGTGCATGACGGTGAGTCATGGTGAGTACATGCTAAGCACGTAAGTTGATATGAAATGATGTTGTGAAAGGTTATGAAATGTTTTAGTATTGGCACTAGTATGCTTGGGTACAATGATCGATCATTAGGATGTTTAGTGTGCACACGTGAGTCAAAATGTGTGTGTGGTCTTGGTGATGGTAGTCATCAAGATGGAGTACGGGTTCGCCCATAAATTCTTCTTATATATGTTAGTTGGTGAGTGTAATCCCATCGACGGAGCGTGAGGATAAGTGGAATCCCCTCCGCGTGAACGGTGATGAGTGTAATCCCACCGTAAGGTAATGGTTGTTGTTTGATGTGAGTTCCAACGGTTATCCACGTATTCGAGTCATAGCTAGGTGCCAATATGGATTAATATATGTATTTCCACATGTTATGTTTATGACTTGATGAGCATGGCATAATATTGAGTTTATGTTCATGCATCACATATATTTTGCCTCATGTGGTTCGAAGGTAAGATCATGCATTCTACCTAGGTTGTGCTCGTGCTTGGACCCTACATTGTCGAGGTTTGTTTTATGAGCTTACCTTCACTAAGCTTTATGCTTACGCTCTCTTTTGTTCGACAATGCAGATCCATAGTTCGTGGGTTGCTAGTGCAAGAAGAGAGCCTCCAAGTGTGCTAGTTTGGCTTTTGAGTTCATCAAGTATGGATTCTTATGTTATGAGAATGTAATAGTCAAGCAATGAGATTTGAGCTTTTGATGTATGTTGATGTTATGCGCTAGGACCATGTTTAGACTCCATGTTATGTGGATGATATGTTTAAGGTTGCTTGCCTAGCATGTTGGCCTTGTGCCCTTTATGGATGCTTAAGTGTATGCTCTTATGTATGGCCCTATGAATGGTTGTCTAAAGCATGAACCTTAAATGCTATGAATGAATCTTATGTTGAATGTTGACCCTTTGAATGTATGGCTTTTACATGTTTGTTGAGTGCTAAGCATGTTTGTATAGGGTGCCTTGCATCTAGAATTGTTGTATGTTGGTTGTGGAAGGTTTTCGGTTGTGTTTGAGGCAGCCTTGTGCCACAAACCAGCAAAAACCTGTCTGTTCGCAGCAGGTGTATCGAAACGGTTGGTCCCGTTTCGATACGGCCTCTTGTTCTAGGCCAGGCGTTTCGGTACGCAATGGGGTCGTTTCGATACGTTTTTGCTACCGGAAATCTGAGATTTTGACGATAAATTGAAGTATCGAAACGGGTCCTGGCATTTCGAAACGGGCTTCGTATCATTGACCATGAGATGTTGACCGCTGAGGGCATTTCAGAACGGTTGACCAGCGTTTCGATACGGGCTTCGTATCCTTGGGTGTTTCGAAATGGCCTATAGTTTATGATAAAAATGGGCCGTTTTGTTGGGCTGTTTGGTTGTTTGCCACGCCTGTTTTCGTCCTCTGTTACCTTTCTCACATAGGACATAATAATGTACCTAGATAAGATAATAATAAATGAAAAGTTTTCTCGGATTGTTAACCGAAGTGGAGCCTTAACGGGTTTCGCCTCGGTTATCCCCGTGTAGCCCACTCGGATCGGTCAAGCGTCCAGACCGGGACGAGGGGGTTACACTTGTTGGTATCAGAGCTTGAGGTTTCCGAGACCTTGGGTAGGTAAGTGAGGTAAGTTAATTTCTTGTATTGCAATTGCACGGTGTTTGCTTGTCATGTAAGCATGTTGCTTGTTTATCAAGTATGCTTTGATGTATGCTTGTTTGATCGTGTATGTATGTTGTTTGAAGCATGTTGTGTAGAGTCCCATTGTTTCTATTACATCGGAAAAAGGATTTTTAAGTGAGGGAACATACTTGAGCCGCTTGGACCCTTTCCCTTGCTAACCCAATCTTTGTATGTTGTTGTTGTTGTAGTTGTATCTGTGAGTGCGTGTGTCGAGGCCTAGAGGTAGAACGAGGTTGGTTCATCAGGAACCACGTGTTGCGGCTCCTGTTAATGAGCCGGTGGCAGGAGTTGAGGCTCTTATGGGAGAGCCTGCTGTTGGATTCGGAGCTCCTCCACCACCACCACTACCTCAGCCTGAAGTGGGAGGCGAGGCTGGAGCTGAGGGAGCGGGACCTCATGTTGGTCAGGATGGCCAAGGTCCTGCGGGAATAGATATGGCTCCGCTAGTTCAAGCCATAGCGGGAGCGTTTCAGGCCGCAGTTGCCGGAGCTCAAGCTGTAGCTCAGGCTGCAGCTCAGCCGAGAGGTGATGATGCTAGCTTACCGTTAGAGAGGCTCCGTAGCCTAGGGGCAGAAGAGTTCAGAGGATCTACACCGGAGAGATCTGAGTTGTGTCTAGAGAAGACAGCCCATATCTTAGCTCAAATGGGATGTGTTGGAGCTCGTAAGTTGGGCTGTGTGGTTTCGTTGCTTCAGGGTGATGCCTACACCTGGTGTGTCACCATTACTACTGGTGTGCCTGAGGCTGAGATTGGTTTTGACTTCTTTGAGACTATTTTCCGGAAAAGGTATTTTGGGCCGAGATATATGGATGAGAAGAAGCGGGAGATCATGGTCTTGTTCAGGGAGATGCTTCAGTGACAGATTATGAGATCCGCTTTGTTCGACTAAGTCAGTATGCTCTAGAGTTTGTTTCTACTGAGATGGACCGTTGTAATCGGTTCAGATATGGACTTCATGAGGAAGTCAAGAGGTACACCTTAGCTTCAGATTATTTTGATTTTAATGTCTTGGTCGCTAGGGCCAAGGACATTGAGCATATCTTGGGGCTGACCAAGCGATCGGGAGGATCTACTTCTGGAAAGAGGCATAACAACTTTGATCGTGGTGATGCCAAGAGGCATCAGGGCGGTAGACATCAGTTTGACCATAGGCATGGCGGTCGCCACCATGGTAAAGGCCACCAGGGCCATAGAGTTGGAGGGCGTTTGCCCGAGTGCACTTGTTGTGGGAGACAACATTCAGGAGAGTGTTGGGGTAACTTCCATGCTTGTTGGAATTGTGGTTCAAGAGACAACTTCAGGAGAGAGTGTCTGCATCAGGCGGCACAAGCACTGAACCTAGCACGGGCTCCTGCGAGAGCGATTGACTATCAGAGAGGCTGTGGGCGGTCGTGGTTACTTCCAGCCGAGGGCTGATGCGCCTAGGATAGAGGCACCGAGGAATCTTGCTCATGTGGTGGCAGTATAGCCAGAGGCCAGTGGACCAGGTAGAGTCTACACACAGAGAGAGGCAGGGAATGACACAGATATGATAGCAGGTAATTTTGAGTTATAGTCCATGTCTTTGCTTTCCTTAGTTGATTCGGGTTCTACGCATTCTTACATTTTGAGTGAGCATGCAAAGAAGTTAGACATACCTGTTGAGATCTTAGATGTAGGTATGCATGTGACTAGTTCTTTCGGTGAGACAGTTGTAGTTAGACGGATGTATAGGAGGTGTCTGCTGAAGATTCAGGGTTATGTGTTTCCGGTTGATATGATGGAACTTCCATTCTATGGTTTTGATATTATTTTGGGTATGGATTGGTTGGTTGAACACAGAGCTAGTGTAGATTTTGAGACAAAGAGAATTTCGTTGAAGCTTTCTGATGACTACGAGGTAGTGGTAGTAGGCGAGAACGTTAAGTTTTTGTCGAATGTTGTGTCAGCTTTAGAGGCTCATAGGTTGATGGATTCCGGTTGTGGGGCTTATTTAGCTTATGTGATGAATCCGAATATGAACGAGGTTAGACTGAAAGACATCAGAACAATTTTTGATTTTTCCAGATGTGTTTCCATAAGAGCTACCGGGTTTGCCTCCTGACAGAGATGTAGAGTTTGTGATTGATACTGTTTCAGGGTCTACTCCAGTTTCTATTGCACCGTATCGTATGGCTCCGAAAGAGTTGAAAGAGTTGAAGAGTCAGCTTCAGGAGTTGTTAGACCGTGGTTTTATTAGGCCTAGTAGTTTGCCTTGGGGTGCTCCCGTATTGTTTGTAAAGAAGAAAGATGGTAGTATGAGAATGTGTATTGACTACAAGCAGTTGAACCAGTTGACAGTAAAGAACAAGTATATGTTGCCTCGTATAGATGATTTGTTTGATCAGTTGAGGGGTGCTTTAGTGTTTTCGAAGATAGACTTGAGATCAGGGTACTATCAGTTGAAAGTGAAAGAGTGTGATGTTCCGAAGACAGCTTTTAGGACTAGATATGATCACTATGAGTTCCTTGTGATGTCGTTTGGGCTCATGAATTCACCAACAACTTTCATGGATATGATGAACAGAGTTTTCAGAGACTATCTAGACCGATTTGTAGTTGTTTTCATAGATGACATCCTTGTGTACTCGAAATCAGAAGAAGAGTATGATGAGCATTTGAGACTTGTTTTGCAAAGATTGATGAGCAATCAGTTGTATGCTAAGCTTAGTGAATGTGAGTTCTGGATTCGAGATGTTGTGTTTCTTGGCCATGTAGTATCTGCCGAAGGTATCCGTGTTGATCCGACGAAGATTGAAGCTATTGTTGAGTGGAAACAACCTAAGTCAGTGACAGAGATTAGGAGTTTCCTAGGATTAGACGGTTACTATAGGAGATTTGTTGATGATTTCTCTAGAGTAGCTGCTCCGTTGACTAAATTATTGCAAAAAGGGAGTGAAGTTTGAGTGGTCAAATGCGAGACAAAAGGCTTTTGAGAAATTAAAATAAGCTTTGATGAATGATCCAATGTTGGTACAATCAGTTTCAGGGAAAGAGTTTGTGATTTATAGTGGTGCTTCCTACGTAGGTTTAGGTGGTGTCCCAATTCAAGAAAGAAGAGTTGTTGCCTATGCTTCGAGACAGTTGAAGGTGCATGAGAAGAATTACCCTACTCACGATATTGAGTTAGCACCAGTTGTGTTTGCGTTGAAGATTTGGCGTCACTACTTGTATGGTTAGAAGTGCACGGTTTACACTGATCATAAGAGCTTGAAGTATTTGATGACTCAGAGAGAGCTGAACTTGAGACAGCAAAGATGGCTTGAACTGTTCAAAGACTATGATTTGACTATTGAGTACCATTCGGGTAAGGCAAATGTAGTAGCCGATGCGTTGAGCAGGAAAGTTGCAGTTAGTTGCGAGCTATGTTTGCTAAGTTGAGTGTATCCGGGGATGGTGGTTTGATCACAGAGTTGCAAGTGAAGCATTCTTTGATTCAGATGATTAGAGAGAAACAGTTGCAAGATGTGTCTTTAGTTCCGCATGTTCAGGACATAGCGAAAGGTAGACCGATCAAGTATAGTTTCAGTAGTGAGAATGTGTTGTGTTTCAGAGACAGAGTTGTAGTACCTGAAGATGTTGAGTTGAGACGTCTGATTCTGAGTGAAGCACATTCGAGTCTTTTTTCTATGCATCCGGGTAGTACCAAGATGTACCGAGATTTGAAGAATGGTTATTTCTGGGTTGGTTTGAAGAAGGATATAGTCGAGTATGTGAGCCGTTGTATGGTTTGTCAGAGAGTGAAGGCAGAACATCAGGTTCCTTCAGGTTTGTTACAGCCTTTGAAGATTTCAGAATGGAAATGGGAGAGAATCACTATGGACTTTTTGTCGGGGTTACCGTTGTCTCCTTCGAAGAAGAATTCTGTTTGGGTAATTGATGATAGATTTACTAAGTGTGCTCATTTCTTAGCAGTGAACACTACACATTCTTTAGACAAGTTGGCGAATTTTTACATTCGTGAGATTGTGAGACTTCATGGAGTTCCGAAGTCTATTGTATCAGACAGAGATCCGAGATTCACTTCGAGGTTCTGGAGTTGTTTGCATAGTGCCCTAGGTAGCCGTTTGTATTTCAGTACTTCTTATCATCCGCAGTCCGATGGACAATTAGAGCGAGTGATACAGATTTTAGAGGATATGCTTCGTTGTTGTGTGATTGACTTCCAGGGTTCTTGGGAGAAGCATTTACCCTTAGTTGAGTTTGCTTACAACAACAGTTACCAGGCTAGTATACAGATGGCTCCTTATGAGGCGTTGTATGGTAGACAATGTAGGACTCCGATCTATTGGGCTAAAACGGGTCAGAAGTTGTTACCTATGACATATTTGCTCAAGGGGACTACTGAAAAAGTGAAGTTGATTTGTGACCGTTTGAAAAAAAGCTTCCGATCGTCAGAAATCTTATGCAGATTCGAAGAGAAAAGAGATGGTGTTCTCAGTGGGTGAGAAAGTGTTTCTGAAAGTATCTCTGTGGAAGAAGGTAATGCGATTTGGCCGGAATGGCAAGTTGAGTCTGAGGTTTATTGGCCCGTATGAGATAGTTGAGCGGATTGGGCCAGTAGCTTACCGTTTGAGTTTTCCTTCGGAGTTAGAGAAGATCCAAGATGTCTTTCATGTGTAGATGCTTAGGAGATATAGATCAGATCCGTCTCATGTTATGCCCATTGAGGAGATAGAGTAATCCGGATTTGTCTTACAATGAAGAGCCAGTTGAGATACTTGCTTCTGATAGCAAGGTGTTGCGTGGCAAGACCATATAGTTAGTCAAGGTTTTGTGGAGACATAGAGGTGTGGAAGAGGCCACGTGGGAAAGGAAAGCTGATATGCTTGAGCAGTTTCCGTATCTGTTTCCGTCAAGTAATTTTAGGGACAAAATTCCTTAAGTGGGGGAGAGTTGTAACACCCGGGTTTGGGGGTCAGGTGAATTAAAATAATAAAATAATATTTTAGGCCTCGGGTTTTCAAAACAAATATTTTATGTTGGACTTAATTTGATTTAAAGCCTAATCCCATGGATTTTAAGATTTTTTGAGATAACCATCTCATTAATGACATGCTTGTAAATAAAGGGACACGTGGAATTAAAAACCAATTTTATTTTAAAATGGATATTCATCATCTTCTTCCATCTTCCTTTCTCCATTTCAACGACAAAAACCCCTCTACCTCAAAGGTTACTATTCCATCATCTCCCTTGCTCTTTGTTAGAGATTTTTCAAAGGTAAAACCATTTTTGACTTGTCCTCCCTTCCCTCTACAAGTTGGTACCATTATTTTTCATAAAGCTCATGGTTTTTGTATTTTGAAGTTTTGAGTTTTTAGATTAAAAATGTCATCTTTATTGTCTTTAACTTAAGTTTTTGATTTGTTGAGGTTATATAAGTTATTTGTCATCTAAAAGGTCACACATACTTGATTTTTACATGGTTTTATGGTGATTCCTGAAATTGGGTTTTAGAGAGGTTTTTGAAGGGTTTTAGGTTGAGTTTTGGGGGTGTTTAATGTGGGAATTTGTTGGCTGGTGGTTAGGCTATGTATAAGGGTTGTTTTGGAAGCTTTTGGGAGTAGTTTAAGTGTTGGAATCATTGGTTTTGGACTGTGCTTTAGGGCTTCTCGGGAATGAAGGATTTGGGGTTTTCTTTAGCTTAAAAACATGTGTTTTGTGCTTGATTAGTGTTCCGAGTTTGCTACATTGAATTGTGAACTGATTTGAGGTTATTTTGATTGTGTTGGGATGTTTAGAAGCAAGGATTTGTGTTGGTGAAGCCTCGGGAACGAATTTGGAACCGTTGGGCGCTTGATCGGCTAGTGTGGTTGAGCTTGGATTAGTCGGTGAGTGGTTAAATGTTTTAAATTGATTTTCAAGGTTGGTTCAAGCATGTGGACTAGGTTGGGCTTGGTAGACCCATCTAGAGTTGGGATTTGAGTGGTAGCCTAATCCCAAGCTTTAGTTAGAGACTATGGTTGATCTTTAAATGTTGTGTATGCCTCATGTTTAATTGTGATTGTGGTGGTTATGTATATTGTGTTATACATGTATGTTGATGCATGGTTTTGATGCATTGATATATGCAAGTGGTTTGTGCATGACGGTAAGTCATGGTGAGTACGTGCTAAGCACAGAAGTTGATATGAAATGATGTTGTGAAAGGTTATGAAATGTTTTAGTATTGGCACTAGTATGCTTGGGTACAATGATCGATCATTAGGATGTTTAGTGTGCACACGTTAGTCAAAATGCGCGCGTGATCTTGGTGATGGTATTCATCAAGATAGAGTACGGGTTCGCCCGAAAATTCTTCTTATATATGTTAGTCAGTGATGAGTCTAATCCCATCGACGGGGCGTGAGGATGAGTGGAATCCCCTCCGCGTGAACGATTATGAGTGTAATCCCACCGTAAGGTAATGGTTGTTGTTGGATGTGAGTTCCAATAGTTATCCATGTATTTGAGTCATAGCTAGGTGCCAATATGGATTGATATATGTATTTCCACATGTTATGTTTATGACTTGATGAGCATGGCATAATATTGAGTTTATGTTCATGCATCACATATATTTTGGCTCATGTGGTTTGAAGGTAAGATCATGCATTCTACCTTGGTTGTGCTCGTGCTTAGACCCTGCATTGTCGAGGTTTGTTTTATGAGCTTACCCTCACTAAGATTTATGCTTACGCTCTCTTTTGTTCGACAATGCTGATCCGTAGTTCGTGGGTTGCTAGTGCAAGAGAGGGCCTCCAAGTGTGCTAGTTTTGCTTTTGAGTTCATCAAGTATGGATTCTTATGTTATGAGAATGTAATAAGCAATGGGATTTGAGCTTTTGATGTATGTTGATGTTATGTGCTATGAGCATGTTTAGACTCCTTGTTATGTGGATGATATGTTTAAGATTGCTTGCCTAGAATGTTGGCCTTGTGCCCTTTATGGATGCTTAAGTGTATGCTCTTATGTATGCCCCTATGAATGGTTGTCTAAAGCAGGAACCTTAAATGCTATGAATGAATCTTATATTGAATATTGACCCTTTGAATGTATGGCTTTTACATGTTTGTTGAGTGCTAAGCATGTTTTGTATAGGGTGCCTTGCATCTAGAATTGTTGTATGTTGGTTGTGGAAGGTTTTCGGTTATATTTGAGGCAGCCTTGTGCCACAAACCAGCAAAAACATGTCTATTTGCAGCAGGTGTATCGAAACGGTTGGTCCCGTTTCGATATGACCTCTTGTTCCAGGCCAGGCGTTTCGGTACGCAAGGGGTCGTTTCGATACGTTTTTGGTACTGGAAATTTGAGATTTTGACGATAAGTTGAAGTATCGAAACGGGTCCTGGCGTTTCGAAACGGGCTTCGTATCGTTGACCACGAGAAGTTGACCGCTGAGGGCGTTTCGAAACGGTTGACCAGCGTTTCGATACGGTCTTCTCGTGTTGACTTTGGCCAGTTGACCTAGTCAAGGCGTTTCGATACACTCCTTGGGTGTTTCGAAACGACATGTAGTTTAAGATAAAAATGGGCTTTTTTGTTGGGATGTTTGGTTGTTTGCCTCGCTTAGTTTCTTCCGCTGTTACCTTTGTCACATAGGACATAATAATGCATCTAGATAAGATAATAATAAATGAAAAGGTTTCTCGGGTTGTTAACCGAAGTGGAGCCTTAACAGATTTTGCCTCGGTTATCCCCGTATAGCCCACTCGGATCGGTCAAGTGTCCGGACCGGGACGAGGGAGTTACAGATATGGCAACGATGGCTCACTTTAGTGGAGTAGTCTGCTTTGGGTTTTTGCCCTTGTTGGAAAGACTTGGATCTCATGTTGCCTCGGAGGACCAACGTGCGACAAAGAAGGTAAAAAATAAAGATGGGGAAGTCTGCATGGACATGGGAAAATGGTCATATCCATACTGCATTGGCTGGTCATGGCGCGGGGAATCCGTCGGATATGATGGATATGGATGACCAGCAAGTCTTAAACGCTACTGATGTGAGTGGCTCCGATGCTCCTCCTGCTTATACGCCTTCCTATGCTAATGTAGTTAAAGGAAGTGTAACCCCTTTTTCAAGAGGACACTACACCCGACTTGATATATAGCGGCGCTTTTCGTGGCGTTTCTAGAACAAACGCCGCGATTGTTTTACATTTTATGGCATTTAAAGGCCAAATGCCACAAAATGGCAAAATTAGCGGCGTTTGGTTTCACAAACGTCGTAATAGGTCTAATTTTAGCGGCGTTTGTTAAAAAGCGTCGCAATAAGTTCAGTGTTATAAACGCCGCAATAAGTTTAGTTTTAGCAGCATTTGTTAAAATCGCCGCAATAGATCAGCCCATATCAATTTTATATTTTGTTTATAATATCAAGAAAGCCCTAAAACCCTTCCGAGCTTTCAATCGATCCCACCCCTCTTCAGTCTACCAAATTTCCCTTCTTTGTTTGTAGATCTGATTTGTTCAACAATCGATCCCACCCCTCTTCAACCATCGGTTAATGTGCTTTTGCCCAATTTCAGGTTCCTCTTTTCTTTTTCAAATTTCGAATTCTCCAGTAAAATGTAATTACATTTTAAAAAAAAATTGGAGAGTCGCAAAGGTGAAAAAATGGATTCAATAGAAGACTGGGATTTTCTGGATTATAGTTTCATTGACGAAAATACATCTCCAGATATACTTTTTCCCAATTTCAGGTTCCTCTTTTCTTTTTCAAATTTTGAATTAATCCAGGTTTTGTTTTTCTTTTAACTAGAATTAATTGTGGCATTTTTTCTTGAGATTTAATTTGGATTCATTGTTTGATGCTATTATTGTTTCAGTAGTGGTAAAGAGATTGAATTCCCATCTGAAAATGTTGTGCTTCAAGAAAAGGAAGCCGTCGATGGAGATTTCTCTAGGAAGAGGTATTGTTTCAATTCATATTTCTCTATTTTCTTAGCAGTTTTTGGGTTATTAGTTGTTGAATATAATACAGAGAGCATTAATCTAAATCACATTGTTTCTTTGGATTGGTAACTGGTTCTAAGTGTTAGAACAAAAAAAACTCCATTTTTTTCGCTTTTTTTCTTTACTTGTTATTGAATTTGAGATCCATTGCAATACAAAATTAGGGTTTTTCTTTTCAAGCTTTTATACGATTTTGTTTGCTTTATTGTTACAAGTCTTAAATTGATTGCATTTTTAGGGGTCACAGTGGATCATGCAGTAGGCCAGGGACCAAAGCTTGCCGTGAGAAATTAAGGCGGGAGAAATTGAATGAAAGGCATGAATTTTCTTCCATTATATTCTTCAAGAAATTGTTCTAACCTTTTATATTATCGCGTTATGTTTTCTAAGCAGGTATTGATTTTGTTTAATGTTTATTCTTTTCATTCTTCAAGAATTAATTTCCAGGTATTGTTCCTCTTTCCATTAATATTCTTTTCATTGCCTGCATACTCTAATTCCTTTTAAAAAAAGTTGAGAACATTGGTGAGTGTGTGTTTAAAGAAAGTTTTTTGGAATTGAGCGGCAGACCCATATTTTTTAATGTTGGCATGTAATATAATTGCTGTACAAATATGATTAAAATGTAGACTGGAGTATTATTTTGCTATATTTACTTTGATGCTGACTGTCATTATTGTTGTCTCGAATTCTTTTAGGAGAAATATAAGAACAAACCTTGGTTATTGGAGGATGAAACAGGTCAGGCTCAGTATCAAGGTCAACGTGAAGGTTCACAATCTGCAACTTATTACCTGCGTAATTATGATGCAAGGAAAGGAATTTGTAGCTATTCCTGCTGGTTCTTGGTACGAGTGGCCTATATTATTGTTTGTTTTGACAGCTCATCATTGTTTCCACCACTCATTGCACTGTTGTGTTCTGTTATTTGTAGTAAAAATATTGGTATATTTTAATGTTGCTAGAGGTTTTTTTTTTAATATTGGTATATTTTAATGAAGAATAGGAGGACTGCAGATGGATACGAGAGATGGATGATGAAAGCTGCAAATAATGGTGCTGCTGCATTTGGTGAAGTGGAGAAGGTTGAGTGCTTCTCTTGCTGTCTTATAAAAACTCCAAACCATCATATATATTTCTAAGCCACAACCAACAGCCTGCAATCCTTCTTCATCCAATTTCGTTGGAAGCTTCTCTTCCAAAGGTATGTCACTTTACACACTTATTTCAGTTTCTTTCTTTTTAGAACTTGGAAGTATTTAGAATTTCAAAGTTTTGTTTCCTTGTGAAATATAACCAGATATTTTGATAGTTACCATAATTTGCTAGCATCTATTAGGTTTGTAACGATGAAGTCCCTGTTAGCCTTAAAATTTTAAGAAGAAAGCTTGACTCCACTATAATACATAAGGGAATGAGATTAGAGATTGATTTATTATATGTGATTTTGTTTTCAATGTTGAAGTTTAAATTTCGAAAAGTAGTGGAAATTCAAGTTGAATAATGTTTGCAAATGTTGGTTAATGTTTGCAAGGTGACTCTTTAACCTTTTGACTTATATCTGATACAAAATTTGTGTTTGCAGCAACTATGACATCATTTTAACCATAAATTGCCTAGCTTACTCCAAAGTGAAGCCTGTTGTAAACCAGATCGAGACACATCTGTACTTCCAACGAGATTGTCTCGTAAAATGTTTCTAGAAGCATGGAATTTGTGTTACCGTCCACACTCTGTTCGGTGGTGCTACAGCTAACACCGAATGGTTTGGAGCAGCTTTGGCACTATTCTTCTCGGTCTAGATAGTGGGAAGCACGTCCTTCACATTTCAATTTCTTTTCTATAAATTAACTTGGTGCAACATTTGTAAACAGATTAAAGTAAGCTGCCATGGTTGATTGATTATTATATATCTTTGAATTTTTTTGGAAGCATGTTGCTATTCGCGACGTTTGTAAAAGAAAACGCCACTAAAGAATTGTTTTTTTTTGCGGCATTTGTAAAAACAAACGCCACTAAAGAACAATTTTCCGCGGCGTTTTTAAATACAAACGCTGCTAAAGGTCATGCTCTTTTTGCGGCGTTTACTGTTAAGAAACACCGCGAACTGTTGCGGCCCTGGTTTAAGCGGCACTTCTCGCGGCGCTTTTCTAAGCGCCATGAATGTTTTTTGCGGCACTAAAAAACACCGCTATAGGACTAAAAAACACCACTAAAAACCTGTTTTGATGTAGTGAGCCCTACCATGGTCCTTGAGGAGGAGATCGTGGTTAATGAAAAGGATTTCAAGATTGACCACTCAAGCCCGGTACCTTCTATTTTTTTGATAGGATCCATGCTCTAATTGATACTAAGATGAGAACTACTGTCGTGGTTTGGCTTCTCGGCAAAACTATTGGGTATAGGGCACTCTATGCCAGTATCGCGTCACTATGGTCCCCTATGGGAAACTTTCAACTGATAGACCTAGACAATGACTATTTCTTGGTCAAATTTGCACAGGAAGAGGACTATAACAAGGTGTTAACGGGGGACCATGAACTATTTTTGGAATTTATTTGACGGTCCAGCCTTGGAGTAGGTCCTTCTCAACATCGGAGAAACATCCGTCTCAGGTTATGGCACGGGTACGTCTCTCGGGGCTGTCGTTCCGTTATTATACTATGGTGTTTTTCCGATGGATTGGGAATTTGATTGGAAAAGTAGTCAAGGTGGATTATAATACAAAGGCTGGTGAACAAGGTTGTTTTGCTAGGCTGGCAGTGATTATCGACCTGAACAAACCCTTGTTGCCGATTTTGGACATTGATGGTTTCAATTAAAAGCTAGAATATGAAGGTTTGAACTTGATTTGCTATAAGTGTGGGGTCTATGGACATGTGAAAGAGTTGTGTGGTGTGTCTGATGTTCTAAAAGAAGTGAGTGAGGCATCTAAGAATGTTGACCTCCAAAAGGTCGAGTCAGAGTTATATGGTCCGTGGATGATGGCCACCTATAAGAACCGGTGACCGCGAAAGGAATCAATGTTGAAAAATCCTGGGGTAAAGAGCTCAGGGCCTAATAATGCTTAGCATTTTCAAGTACTTCAAGAAGTTGAGAATGAGCAAGTTACGGAGGAGAGGGTGGTTAAATCCAAGAATGCGGGTGAGGTTGACGGGAAAGGCAGGGAACATCAAGAATAATTGGATTAGGCCGGACGATGACGGAAGGGTGGTGGAAGAGGTAGCAACCCGTTCAGGTATTAAGGGTGGTAATCACACGACAACTGTAATTGCAGAGGAAGGACAAGAAGTAGTTGGTAAAAGTGAAGGCCTAAAGCAATGACGAAAAAAAGGAATAGTCAAGGTTTAAGTGTTCAGAAGAAATCTGAATTTGAAGTCCCTCTCCAGCACTAGCAGATGTAAGTGTAAGTTTGGGTGGACCTGTACCCACCCTGAACTTTTTAAAGTCCACACAATTGACTTTAATTTTTTAAAATTTTATGAATTAGTTCTTAATTTTTTTTTAATTTTTATGACTTGTGCCCACCCTAAAATTTTGAAAATTTTATGATTTGGCCAACCCTCAAAAATATTTTGACTTGTGCCCATATTGAAAATAATTTTGGATCCGCCATTGCTCTCAAGCCTTCCATATCAGAATGGATGAATACGACAATTCTTAAGAATGGAAAAAGGATCGTGGCAAAGGATACAGGGAAGAGCCAATAAACTCACATGGCCACGGGTGAAAAATATTCGAGTGTCATGGAGCACTAGTCGAGTGCCATGGATGTGAGGCTGCCAGAGATGGACAAAAGATTTGCATCCTAGCCGGGGGATCATGCTTTGTCCCAGGAGATGGATTTGCAGGTTGAAGGATCGAATGCTGCTTTGACGGTAAATGGTTATTAACTGTGCAAAAGTCCTATATTTATGCCTTAGTTTAGCTCAATTATTGTTGTTTTTAAGTATAGTTTAGTTGCATTTATTTGGAAAACATACACAAAACTGCATAGAGTAGATATTCTGCCTTATTTGATCAACTTAATTGTTTTTACATAAAAGATATTGCTCAGGTGTGTTTTCTCCATGTGCACATGTACCCACCTAGGCAGATGCCGCCGAGGCAGCAGAAAGGGTAGAAGAGGAGAAGCTGAAAATTGATGGAGGAAGCTATTGGACCATCTGAAGAGATGATCGAGAACTAACGAAGAGGAGAGGCCCAGAATGAAGAGCTGTGCCAACCCCTGCACACCAACCCATACCTCTACCGAGGCAGACAACAATATTTCGCCGAGGCAGCAACTCGAGGAAGGCTGGAAATATGCAAAGTCGTATGCGACTGAAAGAGCTCATCAAGACCAATTTTTGGAGACCACTTGCATGTGCATTGGAGCCCATCAGAAAAAGAAAAGTCATGGTCAAAGTCAAGGTGGAAAAAGTCAAACAGGAATCTAGGGAGATTTAATGTTAGATTTGTTCTTTTAATGAGTTGTAATTAGATTCTAACTAGGATTCCTACTCTAAACCTACTTAGACCTAGGCTCCTCCCTTATAAATGTAAACCGACTTGAAGGACAAAAACACAATTGAGATTAGAGAGAAAAATCCTTCTTGTCGAAAACCTTGTGCCGACATCTCCATTATGTTCTAAACCTTCCCTAGGGCTAAGGGTTGGTTGCCTAGTAGTTGTGAGAGTTTTGCTTGTATTTGTTTAGGTTTTTAGTTTTTGCAATAAAATTCATGGTTTGTTTACTCTTGGTTCTTCATTGTGTGCAATCTTTATCGGGAGAGAAGAGAGCATCAATCTATTTGTTCAATATTGGGAGAGTTGGACTCACGAAACGAGTAAACACGGTTTTATCCAACCATAGGGTAAAGCTACTTCGGCTTAGAGATAAGTTAGAAGTTTAGCGGCTAAGAGAGGCTTCATAATCGGTTGGTGTTCATCCTTAGATTCACACTGGGAGGTATTATCCAAGATGTGTTCCCCAATAACACTTCAAGCTTAGGGATAAGAGGAAGTCATTGAAAGGAGCCTTGCCGAACCTTGAATCATCGCTTAACTGCCCAGGCAGTCACATTGGTCTCTGCCAAGGCGGGCTTCTACCGCGGCTACCGAAAGTTGTTAAGTTGATATACAAAACTGTATTGAGACAATGCATCCAATCTTCACACTACGAAGCATTCTAATACCGGCCCATTCTCTCACTCTAATTTCTCAATTTATTTTATTTGCTTTAGTTTTAGTTTCACTTAAATCCAAACAATCCATGTGGAGACGATATCTTAAATACTGGCAGAAAAGTGAATTCTGAAGGTTGTCACAATCCCTGTGGAGACGATATCTTAAATACCGGCCCATTCTCTCACTCTAATTTATTTTATTTGCTACTTAAATTCTCTCACTACGAAGCATTCCAATACCGGCAGAAAAGTGAATTCTGAAGGTTGTCACAATCCCTGTGGAGACGAAGCATCACTTTTGCACACAACAAGTTTTTGGCGCTGTTGCCGAGGATTGGCGTACAACTTTTTGTTTTTATTTTTTCTGTTTAACCCCCTGGTTTTCTTTGATTTATGACAAGAGCGAACCAGAAATCAACTTTGCGAGACTACGATCTAGAGCTTGAACGTACTGCGCGCAGACTTAGACAAGCAAGCGGAGAAGCCATGGGTGACGAAGCAAACATCCAGGATCAGAATCTACCACTGCCCAGAATGGACAATGCCATGGCGGGCAATGGTAGGCAACCTTCTGCCGCTCGGCGGCTAGTTCGTGACTACTTGGAGGAGGATCTTAGAAGGCTGAACTCTGGCGTGATTATCCAAAAATAGAAGCAGACCACTTCGAACTCAAACCAGTCATGTTTAACATGCTAAATACACTTGGACAGTTTGAAGGATCCGCCGCTGAAGATGCCCTCCAGCACATGAAATCCTTCCTGGATATCTGCAAATCTTTCAAAATCCATGGAGTCCACCCTGACATGCTTCGAATCAGATTATTTCCCTATTCACTGAGGGATAGGGCTAAAACTTGGTTCAATAGTCTACTATCAGATTCCATTGAATCCTGGACGGAACTATGCCGAGATTTCTTAGCTCATTTTAATCCTGTCAATTTGACTAATAAATTGCGTACTAACATTACTACTTTTCGATAGGCAGATGATGAGCCGATGTACGAAGCATGAGAGAGATATTGCGAGTTGCTGAGTAAATGCCCCTCCCATGGATTTCCAGAGTGGACACAAGTATCCATATTCTACAATGGTGTAAACAAACCAACGAGGATGATGCTGGATTCCTCTACCAATGGTACATTACTCGATAAGGAGCTGGTCGGATCAATTCAAATCTTGAACGTGATGGCCAAAAACGACTACAAGTTCCCTAATTCCTGTCGTGGCGGAATAAGGAGGCAGGCCACAACAAACGAGCTCTGAGCATCAGATGCATTCGTAACACAAGTCGCTCAGTTGACAAGGATGGTAGAAGCTATGCAAAGGCAGAACAATACCAGTAGGTTAAAGCCGTTGATTCCTTTTGCGACCAATGTGGGGGAGACCATGACTCGTCCGAGTGCCAACAGGGAACCGAAACCAGCTGCTTTGTAGGGAAGTTTAACAGAAACGACAACTCTACATCGAACACCTACAATCCAGGCCAGAAGAGGCACCATAATTTTTTATGGAGTAACCCCAACAACGCTCTGAATCCTACTAACCAGACAAACCAAATGCAAGGATTCCAGCAAACTATGCCGCGGCAGCAGCCGCTGCAACAACACCCAGTGGTTTAGAGCAAATCTTAAATGCCTTCATGACTCAAACAAGTACCTAGATGTCCAACATGGATTTATTTGTTAAGAAAACTGAAGCTTTCATTGACATGATGAAGATGAGAATGCAAAATCACGAGGCAACTTTAAAGTTACTGGAAACTCAAGTGGGACAATTTGCTCAAGTCCTGAACACCAGACCTATGGAAGGATTGCCCAGCGACACTAAAGTCGCAAGGAAATCCACTTACGAGCAATGCAAGGCCATCAATACCACAAGCGATAAGTAGCCAATCAAATCAGTTGCCCAGACAAAAATATGCAAACCCGCCTTGGCAGAACATGGACCTTATGCAGCGGTAGATGTATTGCATTTGAGTGTTCTCCATTTATGAGCACAAGTGCACACTCTTGTCAAGTTATAGTATAAAAGATATCGTCTCCCACAGGGATTGGAGCAGCTCCTACGAATGGTTTCCCGCACAAAGATTTAGTAAATGCGCAATTAAATCTCACGATGTGAAAATATAAAAACACAAGTAAAAATAAAGATAGTGATGAGAGGAATGATAGGGAGAGATTTGGGCGATAGATTGAGTAAGACTAATGTAGCTCAATAGCCTCAGCTGGTATGGCGGGCGGCAAACTACGACCCTGTCACGCGGCCGCAGCAGGTCACTACCACTGCAAGAGTGCACTGTCTCGGCAAATCTGGCAGACATTCCAAGTTCGACAGGATAGTCGACAGTGATCGCTCCTATTTCTAGATTAGGATGCTCAAACACTCACGTGATGTAGGCAATACCTAGCAATCTCAGCGTCAACCTAACTCAGGCAAGTCAATTCGATTGGTGATCCCTCTTTGCCGCTGAAACTTGTGGACTTGTGTGGAACCAAGTTACTCACGCCCCAACAGGTTGTGACCGTGCTTAACCCTTTTGTGAGCCTTGCACTTTCATGCCCGACAAATGAATTTTCTCTCAACTGACTGGTGTAGACTAATTGAAAGAACAAAAATCATAGATTAAGCAAACTTTGAAATTTTATTGAAAACAACTCAAAACTATTACAACCGTTTCCCTCAACCTACTTTACATACACGCGCCTAAACCCTAGGAGACTTGGGCCGCGACCCCCAACAACTCCAACCTATCTAGCTACATCTCCGTTGTGCGGCTGCTCAGGCTCGCATCCCCTCACCCTCGTCATGACCCTATACCCTTACATACATTCGGTATATATAGGGCTCATGGCCTAAGTTTGAGTCCTCCTTGAAGTAGGAGTTCTAAAAGTAAATTACATTAAATACAGACTCCTTTATTACTTAAATATGGACTCTTTGGACGTTTCCTTCTTCCGCAAGTAAGGATAAGTGCTCCTACTTATCAGTCTTGGATCAGCTCTACCGGCCGCTACATGCTTCAGAAAATTGCCAGACTGGGCTTATCGGGCTTAGGAAATTGCCCTCTTTCAATCGCGACCCATCTTGGCTAAGTCGGTGTAACTCCTGCCCGGGTTGCACTTGGCGGCAATGCAGCTTCGGCAGCATCCTTGACGGCATCTGGAACTACTTCAGTACATCTCCTTTTGTTCCAGCTTTCGTGTCCTCCCCTCTCCTAGCTATAGCACCTGAAAATATAAACTAAACTAAAACATTAACTTTTCTCAATCAAACATAAAATATTCAATAAAAAGACATGGTAAAAGAGAAGATACTGTTATAATGCATGTAATGCACCTAAATATGCCTAAATGTACTTAAAAACATCAATAATAAGGGCATGAATGTGTACAAAATATAGAACTCATGGACACTCTATAGTAGACCCTATTGATGCTGTCGAAAAACGTGAGGTACGTGCACACCCACCTGTTCCATAATAGCTGAAACACCATAAGTAGGACCATCAGTTCAAAAAGTTTCTGGATATTCTTAAGCAAGTGCATATCAACATACCCTTAGTAGAAGCCATACAACAAATGCCGAAATATGCCAAATTTCTGAAAGACATGGTTTCCAAACGGAGAAAAATTGTGGAGTTTGAAAATATCGCCATGACGGAAGAATGCATGGACATGCTGCACAATAAAATGCCGCCCAAGCTAAGAGACCCAGGCAACTTCCTCATTCCATGCGCTATTGGGAACCATTACGAAGGGAAAGCCTTATGTGACCTTGGGGCAAGCATCAATGTAATGCCCAAGTGGGTGTTCGAAAAACTGAGAATTGGGAAAGCTAGACCCATTACCGTCATGCTCCAATTAGCCGACCACTATTACGTGCATCCGGGAGGAAAAATTTAAGATGTCCTAGTAAGAGTAGGTAATTTTGTTTTTCATATTGATTTCCTAATTTTGGACTGTGAGACAGACGATAAAACACCCATCATTCCTAGCCACGGGCAGAACTTTGATAGACGTGGAGAATGGGGAGCTCACTATGAGGGTGGATGACCAGAAAATTAAGATGAATGTCTTGCAACCCTTGAAAAAAGCTAACGACCGAGAAGAATGTCAGGATACTAATGCCTTGGCAGATACCAAACCCATCACAGTAATAGAACACTCCAGCCACAACTGCCAGGGTGGGCGATCTAACAATGACACTTATCCAAAGAAACACAAGGACCCGCCCGGGCAGAGGGTAAAACAGATGTTGCAGCAAACCTGGAAGTGGTTATGTTGGGAAATGCATCTGGATGCATTCCAACATAACTTAAACTATTTTTCTTTTATTTTCATGTTTTAGGATTTATATTTTAATTTCTTGCATTTTTATTCAGTTCTTAGGAAGTAGATTTAATTTCAGCATTTATTTATTCACTAATATTTTTTATTTCAGTTATTTTAGGAGAAACAATAAGCCCAAGAGAAGAGAGAAGAAGCAAGCCCAAATCCATCACCCATTCCAGCCCCCCCGCCAAGTCTGCCGCGACAGACAGACGTTGCGTCCCGCCAAAACTAACTGTTGCGGACTAGCCGTTCCTAGACGTCCATTTCATTCCAACGACTCTCTGCTCGAGCAACGGCTGCCTCGGTAGATGAAATGGCAGCCTCTTCATTCCTATTTAAACCCCCTCATTTTTTTACTATTCACTCTTCTTACTCTCTCTTTTGCATATTGTTTCGCATATCCTCTTTTGCTTTCAGATTTCTTTTTTCTACAGATTCTCAACTCTCACAACTCTTCTCGAATCAAAACCCTAAAGCCCAAAATCAAGAATGGCAAGAACCCCATGTCGTCGCGCTTCCCAGGCAGAATTCGAGGAATCTTTCCAATGCTTTGCTACACCAGAAGTCAAAGCTCGACATAACAAGAAATTTAAAGAGAGACCAGTGTGGGAGGAACAAAGTTTTTTCTATGAGACGGGGAAGAGGAACTTCGGGCTCGAGCACTTCATATACTCAAAGACCGCACACCAAAAATGGCAGATCTTTGCCCAGCAACCAAAGCTAGCAAATCAGACAATGGTGCATGAATCTTATGCCCATTAGCCGATAGTAGAAGTGCCGACGGTGAATGTCCGCGGGCGGCCAGTGTTGATCGATGAAGACAAGATCAACCTCTTCTATGGTCTTCACATCCAAGAGGATCAATACAAGGAGTTCCTCGCCTCCCTCGCGGCAGAAAGCTATGAAGCAATGAAGGAAGACGACAGCTTGGCAGCACAGTTGGACAGAATGGAAAGACGACAGCTGACCTTCATGGCCTACATCCAGGACTTCAACAACGCAATCACCACCACCATCAAGGAGAAGTTCCCAATGGCCCAATTTCTAGAATTCCCTGCCGAGATCTTTGCCCCGGCCGCACCAGACACGTCTTCCATGCCCTCTGCCTCGGCAACCCATCCAGCCGCCTCCGTAACTCCAACTACCCCAATCTCAACAGAGCCTCAAGCTTCTTTAGCATCCAGAGCCACCGAAGTCCTCTATATCTTCGATGAACATGGTGTTACAGCGGTCGCCCCAATCAGAGAAAAAGGGCAAACATCATGGGTAGTAGCCGACGCACTAGCACCATCCGATTCAGCCTACCTCAACTCCTTATCATCAGACTTGGTATGCAAAAACACGGTCCGGCCCGTCACAAGGAAACATGAGTGTCGTTCTCCCCAGGTATAAAAAGAACACACTCTGCCACCGAAGTCTGTCCAGATAGCGAAGACGACATCGAACGGGAAGTCATGCAAAAAGAAAAACTGTGTCCACCTTCTCGCCAACAGCCGCCGAAGTCAGCAAGGCGCTTCAAAGTCAAAGCTCGAAAGAGGATGATTATAGACGACGATGAAACCTCCTCCGAGACACCATCAATCTAAGCCTCTCTCTCCTTCTTCTATTTTATTTTTGTCTAATCTATGCTAAATTTTGTGTATATATGCATGCATTGAGGACAATGCTCCTCTCGAGTTTGGGGGGGGGGAATTAGTCCTCTATTTTTCTTTTAATTTTTTCTGTTTTTCATTTATTTTCTATTTTTTCTGTTTTGTTTTTTAGTTGCATTTAGGTTCCAATGTAACATGCCTTTATTTAAATTTAATGAATTCTTAGTTTGAAAAAAATTCTTGAGTAGTTTTTACCCGCTGCGACAGATTACCCGCCTGGGCGACAACCTTAGTATGACTCTGGATTTACTTAGAATCTTACTATGATCTGAACTTAAAAAAACACCCTTTGTGACTAGTTTGATGTTAGGACTTCTAGGAAACTTAGGTATTTCACCTAGTAAATTTGGGTTGAATTTGATGTTTAAAAAATATGTCCTAGAGGTGCCCGAAATTGGCTATAGGATAAGCTAGAGGTGCCCGAAACCAGCTCTAGCCAAAAAAAAAATGCTAAATGAATCATTAGAGGGAAACCCAAGGGAATTAAGGTGCTTATCTGAGTTTACTTAGAAGCCGAAGAATCATTCTTATCATAAGGATTGCACACACTCACGAGATACATAGTTCGGTTCCGGGTAAGTCCATTGTGATTAGAAATGTTGCTATTAGGCGTGAACTTACACGGTATGTAAAGGTTGCTCAAGGTGCTCTCTCGAATAAGTTTAGATACGATTTTAAGTTTTGGCATGTTATTCTTAGATTGCATTGCTTGAGAACAAGCAATAGTTCGAGTTTGGGGGTGTATTAAGTGTGCAAAAGTCCTATATTTATGCCCTAGTTTAGCTCAATTATTGTTGTTCTTAAGTATAGTTTAGTTGCATTTATTAGGAAAACATACACAAAATTGCATAGATTAGATATCTTGCCTGATTGGATGAACTTAATTGTTTTTACATAAAAGATACTGCTTAGGTGTGTTTTCTCTCTGTGCGCAGGTACCCGCCCAGGCAGATGCTACCGAGGCAGCAGAAAGGGCAGAAGAGGAGAAGCTAGAAATTGATGGAGGAAGCTATTGGACTATCTGGAGAGCTGATCGAGAGATGACAAAGAGAATAGGCCCAAAATGAAGAGTTGTGTCAACCCCTACACACTAATCTAGACCTCTGCCGAGGCAACAACTCCAGAAAGGATGGAAATATACAAAGTGGTATACGACTGAAAGAGCTCATTAAGACCGATTTTTGGAGACCACTTGCACGTGCATTAGAGCCCAACAGACAAAGAAAGGCCATGGTCAAAGTCAAGGTGGAAAAAGTCAAACGGGAATCTTGGCAGATTTAATGTTAGATTTGTTATTTTAATGAGTTGTAATTAGATTCCAACTAGGACTCATGCCCTAAACCGACTTAGACCTATGCTCCTCCCTTATAAAAGTAAACCGACTTGAAGGAGAAAAACACAATTGAGATTAGAGAGAAAAATCCTTCTTGTCGAAAACCTTGTGCCGCCATCTCCATTATGTTCTAAACCTTTCTTAGGGCTAAGGGTAGATTGCCTAGTAGTTGTGAGAGTTTTGCTTGTATTTGTTTAGGTTTTTAGTTTTTACAATAAAATTCATGGTTTGTTTACTCTTGGTTCTTCATTATGTGCAATCTTTATCGGGAGAGAAGAGAGCATCAATCTATTTGTTCAATATCGAGAGAGTTGGACTCACGAAACGAGTAAACACGGTTTTATCCAACCATAGTGTAAAGCTACTTTGGCTTAAGGATAAGTTAGAAGTTCAGCGGCTAAGAGAGACTTCATAATCGGGTAGTGTTCATCCTTAGATTCACGTTGGGAGGTAATATCCAAGACGTGTTCGCCAATAGCACTTCAAGCTTAGGGATAAGAGGAAGTCATTGACGGGAGCCTTGCCGAACCTTGAATCATCGCTTAACTACCCAGGTAGTCACTTTGGTCCCTGCCAAGGCCAGCTTTTTCCACGACATACTCGTGGGCGGCTACCGTAAGTTGTTAATTTGATCTACAAAACTGTACCGAGACAGTGCATCCAATCTCCACACTACGAAGAATTCCAATACCGGCTTATTCTCTCACCCTGATTTCTCAATTTATTTTATTTGCCTTAGTTTTAGTTTCACTTAAATCCAAACAACTTTTACTACTTGTGTTTTTATTTTTACCTATGTAGAAAAGTGAATTCTGAAGGTTGTCACAATCCTTGTGGAGATGATATCTTAAATACTATAACTTGGCACCGTGTAGACTTGCACGCAATTTGCGCATCACTTTTGCACGCAACAATGGTGCAGCTAGTCTGTAATAAGGTACTCTTTTTATTGATTATTTTGTCAATGATTAATATTCTTTGTTGGAATGCTCAGGGTGTTGCGAGCCCTGCTTTCAAAAGACATTTCAGGAATTTTTTAAGGAATAGTGACCCTCAAGCCTCGGTTTTGGTAGAACCCTGGGTTAGCGGTCAGAGGGCAGATAGGATACTGACTCGGCTTGGTTTCCAAAATTCTTTTCGTGTTGAAGCACATGGATTCATTTGGGGAATATTGCTCCTCTGGAATGATTTTGTGTCCATCAAAGTTGAACGTATTTCTAACCAGTTTATTCACTACCGTATTTCCATATTAGGCTCTTTGGATTATTTCTACTCTACGGCAGTTTATGCAAGTCCTGCGGTTAGTGTTCATAAGCACTTGTGGCCTTATCTGGAAAATCTTAATCTAGGAGATGATGTGGCATGGATCCTTGGTGGGGATTTTAATACGAACTTAATCTGAGATGATAGTAATGGTGGGGATACAATTGGTTTGATTGTGAATGGCCTTTTATCGGATTTTATTTTCAATATGGGTCTTGTGGATGTGGGTTTTTCAGGTTCTCAGTTCACTTGGCATTGGGGTAACTTATGCAAAAGTCTTGATAGGTTTCTGGTTAATGATGCATGGTGCTCAAAGGTGCAAGATTTCAGGGTTGTACATCTAGACCTTTTAGGCTCAGACCATCGACCGATTTTCATGAAACCAGCCCTGCGGATTCCTCCCATCCAGCCGCACCCATTTCGGTTTCTTGCAAGTTGGCAAGAGCATCTGGACTTTAAGGAGTTCCTCAATTCGTGTTGGGATGAGAACCGAAGTATTGATGAGAATATTGATGAATTTATTTTGGATGTTGGGGAGTGGAATAAAATTGTCTTTGGCCATTTTGAGCATAAGAAGAAACGACTCATGGCGCGCATAAAAGGAATTGGCCGAAAGCTTGAAATCTGTAGCTTGCGTTCTTTGTGCAAGTTGCGTGAAACTCTTGTGGTAAAGTTGGATGTGGTGCTAGAACAAAAACAATTGTTATGGTTTCAGTGTGCGGGTTCATGGTGGCTCACTCAGGGAGATCGAAATACCAAATTTTTTCATGCTTACACGATGAACATGCGGAGGCGGAATTTGGTTTCTAATATGAGGTTGCCTAACGGTTTTTGGAGCATAGATCAGACTGAACTATGTGATTTAGCGATAAACTTCTTTCGCAATCTCTTCACTTCTCCGGTTAATAACCTACCTCGCTTCCCTATGTGTGGTCAGTTTTAGCGTCTATCGCAGTCAGAGTTGCAATGGCTTTCTCAGCCATTATCAGATACAGAGATTCAATCAGTGACTTTGTCTATGAGCCCTCTTAAAGCCCAGGAGTTGATGGACTCCATGCTATATTTTACCAGAAAAATTGGAACCTTGTGAGGGATGGGGTGTGCACGAAAGTTAAGCAAATTTTTACTTCTGGTATTATGGATGCTTCATTAAATAGAACACTTTTGGTTATAATTCCAAAGTTGGTTTCTCCAGATTTCATCTCTCAGTTTAGGTAGACCAGTCTCTGTAATCTCTTGTATAAAATGGTAACTAAGGTTATTGTTAATCAATTGAAGCCCTTCTTACCTTAGTGGATATTTGAGAACCAAACAAGTTTTGTACCAGGAAGATTAATTATAGACAATATCATCATCGCTCAAGAGGCGATTCACTCGATGCGTCGGAAGCGAGGCAAGCGGGGTTGGTTGGCCTTAAAAATTGATCTTGAGAAGGCCTACGACAGGTTGGAGTGAAGCTTTATCGATGATACGCTAGCGGATATTGGACTTCCGAATAGGCTGCGTGATTTAATAATGAGTTGTGTTTCTACAATTCAATTCAAGTTCTACGGTTTCTATGGGTCTACATCATACACTTTTAGGCCATCTCAGGGAATTCGACAAGGTGACCCACTGTCCCCTTATCTTTATTATGTCTTGTACATGGAAGGGTTGGCACATGACATTCAGTCTGAAATTGAGGTGGGTAATTGGAATCTAATTCGCCTATCCTAGAATGGGCCCGAATTATCCCACCTCTTCTTTGCGGATGACCTTGTTATTTTTGCAGAAGCATTGATGAACCAAGTTTCGATGATTTAGAAAGTTCTTGATGGCTTTTGTGCTAGCTCTGGCCATAAGGTTGGCACTTCTAAATCTCATATTTTCTTCTCATATAACGTGTCGTCTACTAATAGATCTATTGTTTGTCAAGCCCTTGGGTTTGAGGAGGTATGCGACTTGGGCATGTACCTTGGGGTACTCATCATTCATAAGCGAGTAATGAAGGAAACACACATATACATTGTACAAAAAATCTGTAGTAATATATCAGGATGGAAAGCTAAGAACCATTCCTTCGCGGGCCACATCAAGCTGGTTAAGTCAATGTTATCAACTATTTCAGCCTATACTATGCAAACGATTCTCCTCTCTAAAGGGATTTGCGCGGAAGTTGAAGGCCTAATTCAGAGATTCCTTTGAGGCGGATCTAAAGAAAAATGATGTATCCCATTGGTTAAATGGGTTGTTGTTTGTCAACTGTAACACCCAGATTTTGGGTATAGAAGTTAGCTGGTCTGTTTAGACGGTTCGGGCGAATCGGGTTAGGTAGTCAGTCTAGTTTTTGAAATTTAATCAGATTAAATGATTTTCGTGCGAAATAAAAATGTGGAAAATGTTCTAAAATATTAGAATAATATTTGAAAGGTTTTGATGGACTCAATTTGGCAAAAACAAATTGGGTTAATTGACATTTTTAAAGTGGTGACTAAATTGTAAAGTTTATAATGTTATTTTGGTGACTAAATCGAAAAGGAGTCAAAACTTACAATCTTTAAGGAGCTATTACACCAAATTGTTTTATCAGCTTTTCCCTTATTTTTGGTTATTTTATAATGATTTTAAAAGGTTTTATTAATTATAATAAAAAGGATTTAATAAAAAGTTTTCTTAAAAAGTCAAATTATTTTCTTATGTAACTTCTCTTTTTCTCTCATATTTTCTTTCTACTTTCCCATGTATCAAACTAAATTTCTGCAATAAAAGTGATGAGGAATCAATTGATTTGATTTCTTAAAGTGATCTTTGATTTTTTTACAACAAATCTCATTGGATTTATTGAAGCTTTCAAGCCAATCAAGGGAAAAGCAACTTGTTAGATGTGGTCTAATTAATTCTCCTCTAATCAAAGGTTTTTTATTGAAATTCTCAAGTTCTTGACTCTTTTGTTTGGGTTTCTAATTTGATTTGATTAATAAATGTTGATATTTTGATTTAATTAAGCTTTGATGATGGTTTAATTGATGAAATTAATTGAAAATTGAATTGGACTGATTTTGCTGGGTTTTAGATTGATTTTAATCATAATCTTGATGTTTAATGAGGTTGATAATTGGGTTTTATCAATGGAATCCCGAAACTAGGTGAATTGCTATATTTTTGTAGAGTTTTGGGTTGTTTTGTGGTTAATTGGATGTTGGTGCTATAAGGTTGTTTAGAGGATGATTTTAGATGTGAAATAATGTTGATTTAATGCTAAATTCTCTGGGTTAAGGCTGGTAGATGTTTAGATGAGTTTTGGCGATGTTTTCGTTTGTTGTAAAGGGGAGATTGTTGGTCTATTGATAAAAGAAGTTAGGAATGGTGTTGTTGGGATTTTAGATGCCTAAAAGTGCATTAATCCTCTATTATATTGTGGATAAAACATGAGAATTGGATCAGGTATCGTTAGAGGATGATTCGATAGCACTGGATGCTTGAGATCGCTTCGGCAAAGCAAGCTAAGCATCGTTGGTGTGTCGAAATGGTTTTAAAAGCTTTTCAAAGTTATGAGAACACTTTTTGGCGGGTTTAGATTGATCTTGAAACGCCAATCTAAGCTCGGAAGTAAGTGTGGAAGATTTCGCTCTCTATACATGTTTTGGAGGTGAGAAATGTTGCATATGTTTATATTTTGATAATACAGGTGTTTAGAAGGTGGCATGCAACATGTTTGAAAAAATGCTTTAAATACATGATTTAATGCATTTGAGATACTTTGATAGAAATTGGTTTGAATGGTGCATATGAAAAACAGTGATGTAACATGGTTTTAAAGTGTATATTGGCAAGTGATGAGAATTAATTGTTGTAATATATAATTGGTCGATCATAGGATTAAGTGCACTATAATATATACAAAATTCGTACGTCAGACAAAATTCATACGCGAGACAAATTCTTCGATTACACAATAGAGGTAAACCTATTGTGGTGTGATAAAGGTGAGCCTATCACAACGAGTTAGGGGTGAGCCTATTCCTAGCCGAAGTGAGAATTCGGTGGAGGTGAGCCCACCATGAGAAATTCGTGTATTCGATGTGTTGTTAACATTCTAATAAAATGTGAGGATAAGGGTGAGCCTATCCTTGGATAGAGGTGAGTCTATCCGGGTCGCTTGTTAAGCCAATATATGAGATTACATATATCATGGTTTAAAATGGTTTTGTATAATGAGATTTATACATGAGATTCTATTTTGAGATGTGTTTTATGATGTTCAAGCATGAGAAGCTTGCATTGAGATTTTCCTTGTGATTAAAGCATGAGATTTATGATACATGTGTTTTAAAAGATATTTGACTTTGATTTGGAAGATATTTAAAGCATGAGAATTATTTGAGCATGATGAGAAATGATTTATATTTGAGAAATGGTTTTAAAATGCATTGTTGTGGTTTTTAATCGAGCAACCCTCACTAGGCATTTATGCTTACGCTCTCTTTTTTCAACAATGCAGAGAAATAGCTTTCCAAAGGCAGCGAGGAGGCAAGAGAAAGAGTTCCAAGAAGTGTATTTTCTCAAGTATGATTTCCGTAATTAGACTAATACGTAATAAGGGCAATGAGGGTTTAATAACGATTTGGGAATATGTCTTTTGAACTTCCTAGTTTGTTGCAAGTTTATGCTGCTTTATAAGACTCGTAAATGGCCTTTGATGTTTGGATTATGCTTGATTTGGGGGTTGTTGGGAATTACAAGCATGTTGGGTAGAAATCATGCCTATAGGTTTTACCTTTGTTTCCAAAATGCTTACGCTTTTATATTGAGGTGGTTTTTGGTTGATATGTTGATGTTTGGGATCGATTGATTCGAATATGTTTAGCAAGGTATTGTGGCGTTCCAAATAAGAAGATTTTGCGAAACTATAGACATGTTTCGAAACCAAACAGTAGGTTTTGAAACTATGGGTCGTTTTGCTCCAGGCAAGTTTCGAAACTAGGCCCTCGGTTTCAAAACCAGGTGGCCAAATTTGGCTACTGGAGCCTAGGTTTAGAAACCACTTTGAATGGTTTTGATACCTATCATGGGGACTTGTCTGTAGTGTTTAAAAATAGTTTCTAAAGTTATGTTTTGGTCCCTGTTGTTATATGTGCAATTGAATGAGTTTGGATGATCTTTTTAAGCTGAAATTTGAAATGTATGCATGGACCGGATTAATTGAAGATTGGTAAATCTAATTTTAATTAAGTACTTACAGTTTTGTAGTTTTACGTTTTGGTCCCTGAATATTCGCAATGCTTAATTGATGTGGCAATTGAACTTGGTTTGAGAAATATTTTTACATGTATGTTTTAAATAGACTTAATTACAGTTTGGTAAAGTCAATTTGTGAAACCGATAAATTGATTTTGATATAACTAAAGAATTTAAGGACTAAATTGAAAATGAGAAACGAATTTTTAAGTCCTCAAACCTCTCTATATGTTTAAAGGAAAATGCCTAAGTTAAAAACTTATATTGTCAAAATTTTTCTAAGTGTTCTTGAAGCCAAAATAGTGTTTTTCGGGTCACCGTTTCGGAACGGCCTAAGGCGTTTCAAAACACTTTTGAAACTATGAACTCATGTTTCAGAACGGGTATCGAAATGATTTTGATACTGTGAACCCTTTTTTCGAAACGAATTTTGAAACAGATTAAGAACATCAAGACACCGTATCGAAACGACATATGACGTTTTGAAACGGTATTCAAATCAGATTTAAAAAATATAACAGTTGAAAGTTTTAAACTGATTTTACACAAGTCATTAAGGCGTATCGAAAAGATTTCAAGTCGTTTCGGTACAGGCCTTGACAGTAGCTAAAATGTTTCGAAAGGAGTTTTGTAACGGCTCTTAGCGTATCAAAACAAGCTTAACCGTTTCGATACGGGCTCTTTAATGCACCCCAATGGCTCTTTCTATTTTGGTTTGTTTTGAAACAGGGTCTGGCGTTTCGAAACGGTTGGTTGCATACTGCATTTATGGAGGGAAGATAACATCCCCAACGGCTCTATTGATGAATGCAACAACCACAACGGCTAGAATTCAATGAGAAGGTATAAAAGGGACCTCTAAAAGCTTCAGCAACAACTATTGATCCAAAAGCAAACATCCAAATATTAAATCCAAGCATTTGTGCCTAAATTCCATTATTTTCTTGTAACCCTAATTGTATTTTTCATTCTTATCATTTCAATTGGGTTGAGTGCTTGTAATTGGGCTACATTGTGTATTGAGAGATACTTGCTTTAGCCAACAACTTCTTTGTTTCTATTGTGTGAGGATTGGGTCAAATTTTGGGTAGAAAATTTGACCGAAATTGTAACGGTTACCTCCTTAGCCTAGAAAAGGGGAAGAGCAATTAGTGGAATTGTTGAAAATCATTAGTGAAGCTAAGGTAGTGAATGTAGAGTTCGATTGGAACTTGAACCACTCTAAAATTCCTTGTCTACCAATTTTTATTTGTCAATTCCACTCCAAAAAGTTTAAAAACCCAATTCACCCCCCTCTTGGTTTATATCGATCATTCGATCCACTCAACAATTGGTATTAGAGCCTACCTCTTTGAAGGATTAACAACCACAAGAGGAGTTCCTAGGGAGAGTGTGATCATCAAAAAATCAAGATATGACATCTACCTCCGGATCTAGCATGTATGAGTCTCAATCCACTATAAAACTGCCTTTCTTCAATGGTGACAACTATCCGTTTTAGAAGAATCGTATGTGCCTCTTCATCAAGTCCAACGATTACTTGGTTTGGGATGTCATTGAAGATGGTCCCTACATTCCATTGAAGCAAGATAATGAAGAAATGATGGTTCTTAAGAAAAAGATGGAGATGAGGGAAGAAGAGAGGAAGAAGATCCAAATAAATGACAAAGCTCTTCACATGCTCTTTTGTTCTTTCGGTCTCGACATCTACTCCAAAGTCTCCTCCATTGAGAGTGCCAAGGAAGTGTGGGATACTCTAGAGACCACCTATGAAGGAACCAATGATGTGAAAGAGACCAAGATTGGAATTCTCAATCTTAGTTATGATAATTTCAAAATAGAGCCCGAAGAAACGGTGTCAAAGATGTTTGATCGCTTCTCAACCATCGTCAACGGGCTTAAAGGCTTTGGAGAGACTATTCCGGAAGACAAGCTTGTCCAAAAGCTACTCTACTCACTTCCCGAATCTTGGGATGGGAAGAGAACCGCCATCATCGAGGCCAAAAACTTGAAGACCTTAAAACTTGATGAGCTAGTGGGTTCTCTTCTTACTCATGAGATTATGAAGCAAGGAAGGGAAGAAGAAAAGAAGAAGTGAGGGACCAAATCATTTGCTTCGAGTGCAATAAGCCCGACCACATTCGTTCGGAGTGCCCTCAACTCAAGAAGAAGGGCTTTGAGAAGAAGAAGAAGTTCAAAGCCAAGCTTGCTACTTAGAGTGATGAGGAGTCATCCGAGGATGACGAACAAGAAGTGGCCAACCTTTGCCTCATAGCACTTGAGGAGGATTCCTCCATGGTAACCTCTAAGTCATCATCTTTTGATTTTACATTTGATGAATTAAATGATGCATATGATGAGTTGCAAGAGGTTTATGATGAGTTAGTTGAGAAATATAAGGAGTCGGTCATTAGGAATAAGAAAATTGTTTTAGAATTAAATAATAAGAATGACTCACTCTCTCAAGCTAACTTAAAATTTGAGAAAAAGATTTTGTGTTTGAAAGATGAACTTAAATTCTTCCATGATGAAAATGTTGACCTAAATAATCTTCTTTCTCAATGCAATAGTGAACACCAAAAGGTGTTAGATGAGCTTAATAAGCTCAAAGAGTCTTTTAAATATGTTGGTAGTGTGAAGCATGAAAAAGGTGAATCATCTAAAACAAACCAACCTAGGAGAAAGACTAATAACTACAAACAAAGTAGCTCACCTAGACATAGTAGAACTAAAAAGATTAGAAGTGTATGGGTTCCTAAGGAACTTGTAAAATCTAATAATATTGTTGCTATGTCACCTTGGATTCCTAAGGGAACCAAGCTATTGGGAGCTAACACTCGTGGACCCAAAATGATTTGGGTACCAAAAACAAAAGTTTAATATCTTTGTTTGTAGGGGGCATTGCTACAAGGCCAAAGCACAAAGTCAAAATTCTTGGTACCTTGATAGTGGATGCTCGAGGCATATGACCGGAGACAAGAGTAGATTCATGAATTTAAAGCCAAAAAGTGGAGGAGTGGTGACATTTGGTGGCAACTCCAAAGGCCACATTCAAGGTATTGGCTCCATAGGTAATCACTCTACCATTCTTATTGAAAATGTCTTGTATGTCGATGGTCTTAAACATAATTTGTTGAGCATAAGTCAATTATGTGATAAAGGATTTAATGTATTATTTGACAAAAATGGGTGCAAAATTGTTGACATTAAATCTAATAATATTATGCTCATAGGTCATCGCATAGGTAACATTTACATGGTGCATTTAGATGACAAACATACATCTCATGCATGTTTAGTAGCTCAAAATGAAAATGATGCATGGCTATGGCATAGGAAACTAGGACATGCTAGCATTAGTGTTTTAGAAAAATTAGTTTCCCTTGATCTAGTTAGAGGTTGACCCAAGATTAAGTTCTCAAACGATAAAATTTGTGATGCATGCTCAAAGGGTAAACAACATAAGTCATCCTTTAAATCCATTAATGATGTTTCTACAAGTAGGTGTTTACAACTTATCCATATGAATTTATTGGACCTATTAGGACTATGAGCTTGAGTGGTAAATCTTATGCATTTGTTCTTGTAGATGATTTTTCTAGATTTACTTGGGTTCTATTTTTAAGTACTAAAGATGAGGCTTTAGAAAAATTCATAACATTTTCAAAATTAACCCAAAATGATCTTGAACTTAGAATTTCCCATATTAGAAGTGATCATGGAACCGAATTTCAAAATCTAGGGTTTGAAGAATTTTTAAATGAAAATGATATTAGCCACAATTTTTCGGCTCCTCAAACTCCTCAATAAAATGGGGTAGTTGAGAGGAAAAATAGAACTTTACAAGAAATGGCTAGAACCATGCTTTGTGAAAACAATTTACCTAAATATTTTTGGGTGGAAGCCACAAACACCGCTTGCTACATTGTAAATCGAGTAATGATTAGGCCAATTTTAAAGAAAACACCATATGATATTTTAAAATCTAAAAAGCCTAACATTAGCTATTTTCATCCATTTGGCTGCAAGTGTTTTGTTTTAAATAATGGAAAAGACAACTTAGGTAAATTTGATGCAAAAAGTGATGAAGCTATTTTCATAGGATATTCTTTAACCTCTAAAGCCTATTGTGTATTTAACAAGAGAACTTTAGTAGTAGAAGAATCTATACATGTTGTATTCGATGATAACCTCCTTCCAAGGAAGGATTCTTGTGATGATGATGATGTAGGAAACATTAATGCCTTTGATGGAGGACAAACTTCAAAGGAGAATGAGATTCCAACAAAAGAAGAGGATAGACAAGATCCACCTCTTGAATCCTTGAAGGACTTGGCTCTTGAGGAAAAGAAAGTGAGCTACCCAAGGGAATTCAACTATGTCAAATATGGTGAAATCTTGGGTGATCCATCCAAGGGGGTAACCACTAGATCTTCTCTTAAACTTATGAACCATGTTGCATTTATCTCATGCATAGAGCCTAAGAATATAAAAGAAGCATTGAAAGATTGTTTTTGGATTATGGTTATGTAAGAAGAGTTAAATCAATTTGAGAGAAGTAATGTTTGGACATTAGTTGATATGCCTAATAATCAATCTACTATAGGAACTAAATGGGTCTTTAGGAACAAACTAGATGAGAGTGATAACATTGTGAAAAATAAACCAAGACTAGTAGCACAAGGTTACACTCAAGAAGAGGGAATTGATTTTGATGAAACCTATGCTCCCGTAGCTAGATGGAAGCCATTAGGATGTTTCTTGTATATGCATGTTATTATGATTTCAAGCTTTTTCAAATGGATGTTAAAAGCGCATTTTTAAATGGTTTTATAGATGAGGAAGTGTATGTGGAACAACCACCAGGTTTTGAAGACTCAAAATTTCCAAATCATGTTTTCAAACTTACTAAAGCACTTTATGGTTTAAAACAAGCTCCTAGAGCTTGATATGAAAGACTTTCAAACTTTTTGATTGAAAAAGGTATAAAAATGACATCTTAGCAGTACAAATTTATGTTGATGATATTATTTTTGGTTCTACTAACGAATGTCATTGCAAAGAGTTTGCTAAGCTAATGCAAGGTGAATTCGAGATGAGCATGATGGGGGAGATCTCATTCTTTTTGGGACTCAAATCAAGAAAAGAAAGGTGTAACACCCAAAATTTGGGCCTAGGTGTTTAGAGTCTGAACTGGATCAGTCTGGAAAACGGTTTGAATCTAAAAGGGAGTTTTAGGGAACAACTAGTTCGGGATACTTTAAAAATATCTAAAAATCCTCATTTAATATATAAAAGAGAATGTTGAAATCAATTTTACAAAATAAGGTTTGGAAATACTACATTTCGGTGTAGTGACCAAATCGCAATTTTTGCAAAGTTAAATAGTGACTGTTTTGTAAAGGATTGAAACTTTGAATCTTTAAGAAGTAATTTTACAAAAATGTTTTCATCAGATTTTTCCTTAATTTGGGTGATTTAATTAACATTTTTATTAAAGAAAATGAAGGTGATTAAATGAGAAAACCACCTTTGACTTTTCATAACTACTTTTCGCAAATTTTCCTTCATTTTATTTTCTCTCAAATTCCTTTCAACCAAACACTTTCTCTCCAGCAAATTTACTTTGATTTTCAATTCATTTGATGAGATTTCAATCTCTCTTTGATTCTTAATCAATTCCTCATCAAATCAAGGAGAAATCATCCATTAGAGGTAAGCTTCGTCCTTCTCCTCTAATGATCAGTTCTTTACTGAAATTCCCAAGTTATCAATCCTTTATTAATGATTTTTAAGTGGTTTTAATATTAGAAACAAGAAATTGGCTTAAAACCCAAGATTTTGGAAGATATCTTGATGAATTTCGTGGATCTTGGTTAGGCTCTGTTTTGAGGTTGTTTTCTAATGTATTTTGGGTGTTAATTGATGTTACAAATGAGGTTTTATCAATCAAATCCATAATAGGTTTGTTTTCCTAAGTTTTTCTTGCTAGAATGGTGGTTTTTGGGGTGGTTTTGGTGATCTGTTGTTGTTGGATGTATAAGGTCATGTTTATGTTGCTTTTTTATGTTAATTGATGTTTATGAAAGGTTAGAATTGATAGATCTTGGCTGGGCTTTATTTTGGGAGAGTTTGGAGGCGATTTCGGTTGTTTTTAGTAGCCGAAATGAGGTGTTTGAGTAGAGCAGCGAGTTGGGTTATAAGGCTGGTGATTTTAATGCATGATGGTGCATTAATCCTCTGCTCTTATGTGTTAAAAACAAGAGAGAGTGATCCGAAAGCGATTGAGGTAGCGTTGGAGGTTTCAGACGCTTGGGAGGCTTGTCGGCTAGCATAGTGTTGTGTATCGGTTAGTGAGATCGTGTTTTCCAGCTTTGGAATGATTTTGAAAAGAGGTTTGGGAACTTAAATTTAGGCTTGAAACGCCGGTTTAAGTTCGGAAGTAAGTAAAGTGGAATTCTCTCTCAATTGTGCTATTATTGTTTTAAAAACTTTCAAAATGGGTTTTAGTGTGATTGATTTGACAATGTGGTTTAATTTGTTGTTTGAGCATGGTTTTAAAGCATGTGAGTTGGTTGTCAAACTTGGTTTGAAGAAGGATGCATGAAATTAATATTCCTTGAGAGTATGTGTTGTTAGTTTGCGACTTAAGGCAATGTTCGACATTTTGGCCTTGAAGGTGTTGCATGCTTTAAAAACAATGAGTGTGTTGATGATTTTAACATGATATATTGGCATAGATGATGTAAAGATTACCAGATATATTGATCGATCAATAGGATGTAGAGTGCACTATAAACTAAAATTCGTACGTGCTCTTGGGATTCATCCCAAAGAGAGATACCAATGATGGGCATTCCATTGGAGTAGGACTTGGTGAAACATCCAAGCTTTTTGGCAACAAGAGTTATTTCCATGAGACCGATGATGGGCATTCCATCGGAGTAGGACTTGGTGAAACATCCAAGCTTTTTGGCAACAAGAGTTATTGCCATGAGACCGATGAGGGGCATACCATCGGGGTAGGACTTGTTGAAATACTCAAGCTTTCGGCGAAAGTAGAATCGCCATGAGAGTACGGTGTGGTGGAAGCCACCGGAAGATTATGTTCGAGACGGGTGAGTACGGTGATTGTTGATGCCACCAGAAGTGTCTAGTGAATTGTCCGCATATCCGTGTACAATAGAGTATGTAAATGCCAATATATGAGAATGTGTGTCACATGTACCAATGCTTGAAATGTTTTATGCTATGAGGTTTGCGTATGAGATAACAAAATTGTGAAAGCTTTTGTGTAAACAAGCATGGGTGGCTTTGCCATGAGTTTTGCATAGGTTGTATGCATGATATAGCTAGATGGTACATGTGGTTTTCAAATGGAGATTTGCTTATGCAAAAGAGTATTGAGTTTATGAGATGCTTTTGAGTAACAAGCGTTTGTGGCCTTGCCATGGGCTTTGTATCTGTAGAATGCTTAAGATAAATATTTGATACATGAGATTTCAAATGGTGTTTGCTTTGAAATGGTTTTCATGTATGAGAAAGGAAGAGTGTGGATTGGAAATGGTTTCCAAGGAATTTGGTTTAAACTTTGCACGAAGCACTATTGCATGAAATGGTTTAAGTGGAAGTTATTGCAAGAATGTTGTTTGGGGTTAAGTTGCTTAATGCATTTGAGTTTAATGTTGATCTTATGTTAAGTAATGCTTAATTATAAGGTGTTGATGTTTTATATGAGGGTTTCAAACAATACTTGGTTTATAAAGGTGTGATTGCTTTTGAAAAGGGTTTTAAGGTTTGCTACATTGATGGTGTTTTGGTTTTGAGCATTCCTCACTAAGCATTATGTGCTTACGCTCCTTTTTGTCCATCAATGCAGATAAATGAATTTGGGACAGCAAGAAGCAAGGGATTCAAGAAGAGCTCCCCTTGAGAAGTATGTTTTGGTTTATAGCTATAGATAATAAAGGCAATGGGGGGAGAGTCTTTTACGTTGATGTGTAATGAGATTGTTTATCTTGAGCAAGTTCGATTTTTGGTTTGATACTTGTTGATGATCATTTTGCGATATTTAGATCTTCTTCTCCGTATTTTGATATAGCTATGTTCTTTGTTTAAAAGTAAGATCATGTGTTGAATGTGATAAATGAGTAGGTGTGCTTAATGCTTGTAATGTATCTAGCCTTCGATGCAATATGATGGTTTTAATACTTAGCATGTTGCTGATATGTTGTGGAATGATTTTAAGTATGTTTGATGGTGTTTTGAAGTGAAAAACTAGAAGTTCCTACTGTTTATGGGCAGAGTGTATCGAAACACCCTTAGCTATTTCGAAATGAGTGCCTGAAATGGCCTGGGCGTTTCAGAACGACTAGAAGTGTTTCGAAACACTTTGGCTATTGGAAGTGTCTGTTTCGGAACTGGTTTCGGAACATAACCGCGTACCGAAACGGTCAACACTATTTCGATATGGGCGTTCGACACGGGTGTTTCGGTACGGTTGTCAGTGTTTCGAAACGGGTGACCGTTGGACACAAATTTGAATTGCTTTGAAGTTTGCATGCTTTACATTTTAGTCCTGAAAGTTGTAATTGCAATTGCTTGAACTTGAGATGTGCTCTTAAGATGAAATTTTGCAGAGAGGCTTGTAATATGAGTAATTAAGGTTCGGTAAAACTAAAATATACAAAGTCCTTATGTTTTCCAAAATTTACATTTTGGTCCCTAAATGTGTATTTCTTGCAATTGAGTCCTTAAACGTTTTTCGATCGCTGTGCTTTTCTCTTCCGAGGTTCTTGAGCATTCACATGGGCTTAATTCACATCTAGACAAGATTAAAATGAAAAAAAGGGTCGTTAATCAAGGTTGACTTTCGGGTTGACTTTGGTTTTCCCCGTGTAATCTTCGTAGTTCGGGTCAATCGTCTAGGCCGGGCTAAGGGGGTTACAGAAGGATGACACCTTCATCAATCAAGCATAGTACATCAAGGATATGCTCAAGAAGTTTGGCTTGGAGAATGCAAAGCCTCAAGCCACACCTATGAGCTCATCTACAAAGCTTGACAAGGATGAAGAATGTAAGTGTGTTGACTCTAAGCTTTACCGTTCTATGATTGGATCATTGCTTTACCTTACCGCAAGTAGACCGAATATCTTGTTTAGTGTTTGCTTGTGTGCTAGGTTCCAAGCTAGTCCCAGAGAGTCTCACCTTATAGCCGTTAAGAGAATCTTTAGGTACCTTAGAGATACCCCTTGTCTAGGTCTTTGGTACCCTAAAGACTCAACCTTCAACCTTCATGCTTATTCGGATGCGGATTATGGGGGTGTAAAATTGATAGGAAGAGTACTTCGGGAACTTGTCAATTCCTAGGTAGTATGCTCATATGTTGGTTCTATAAGAAACAAAATAGTGTAGCCTTATCTACCACCGAAGCCGAGTACATATCCTTAGGGAGTTGTTGTGCTCAAGTCCTTTGGATGAAGCAACAACTCTTAGATTATGGTATTAAAGTTGAAACCATACCCCTTAAGTGTGATAACACTAGTGCCATATGTTTAACAAAAAAATCCCATCCAACACTCTAGAACCAAACATATAGAAATAAGGCATCATTTCACTAGTTTTGATACGTGTCCAACTGTTTCGATACGGGTGCCTTACAATTCCATCTGAGAGAAGGGTGTTTCAAAACGCCTTCAAAGGGTTTCGATACGTTTTAGCTACTGCCAAGGGGTGTATCAAAACATGTTTTGATACGAGTCAACGTGGGATTCGATACGGTCAAAGTCGTATCGAAACGGTCAGCTGGACTTGAAAAGTCAGTCAACTCTCGGTGCCTGCGTTTCGGAACGGTCGAACCCTGTTCCGAAACGGGTTAGCGGACAGCTTTAAAGAGGGCATTTAATGATAAAGTTTCACTTTAATTAAAATTCTCTCAAACCCTAAAAACCCTAAATTGATTTTCCCTATAAAAACCCTCTAAACCTCATTGTTTTTCACCAAATCTTGAGGGCTTTTACTCTTAAACACAAGTCTAAGCAAGCATCAACAATTTTGTGCAAGGATTTCCATCTATTCATCCAAAATCCCAATTTAAGGTATATTTTCATCTTTTTTTTCCCTTAAATTTGTATTTGAATCCTAGGTTAGAATATTTTAATTTTTTATAGGTTATGTGTTTTGATACTTTGGTTTTTCAAATCTTGTGAAATTTTTTCAAAATCTTAAATTTTTTTATTCGAATATATGATTTTTTATTCGTATTTTTTACTGTTTTTTTAATTGTTCTCTTAAAAAAATTTGTTGTTTGTTCGTTCTTAAAATTTGTTTTAAACCTAAGTGGGATTTACCATTGGATTGAATTAAGGACTTTCATGAATACACTTCAATTTTAGTTACAGATTGCTTGCTTTATGTTTTTAGGATTTTTTTCAATGGATCCCGCTAACAAGAAACGTAAGGCACCTCAATCGAGTGAAGGTTCAAACCAAGCTGCGATTCATCCCAACCTTACTCAACTTTTTCTTAAGAGTCTCAAAGCTACCGCGATGAGGGAGCGTTTCACATATGTCAAGGAAATTGTCGTTCATCGTGAGTGCGTTGTTGACATGTCGTTTCTTGACTCCGAGCTCTTTCTCTTCCGTTATCTCCATCGTTTACAAGAATGGAGCTTCTTCGGTTTCTTGAGTATTCCGAATATTTGCTACAAGCACATGGTTCTTATCTTCTACTCGAATGCCCAACTCTTCAACAATGAAGACAACTCCGAAGTTGTTCGCATTGAGTCTCTTATCTTAGGAAAGAAGATTGTCATTGACATACATTTCTTAGAGACTTCCTTTGGTCTTAAGAACGAAGGAATCGAGAATGAGACTCATTTTGGTTCTCACACCGGTTCAGTGCTTGCCTTGGATGCTCACGATAGGTTCCTCCACTTGATGGTCTCGTGGTTTATTCGCCCCTCCGTAGGTAAATTCTCTCACGTTCGTCAAGTAGATTATTTTGGCTTGAATGTTTTCGTCGTGGAGAGCGCCCTAATCTTGTCAAGATCATGTTTGCCAAGATGGTGAATAATGTCAAGCTCCATGAAACTGATGCGCTCAAGTCTTTTATTTATGTGACTGTTTTAAGTTATATCTTTGGAGAGCTTAATCTTGATTGCACCTATGACTCACCGGAACCCCGCAAGAAAAATCTTGGTGAATCTTCTCTCCGCAAGTCCGGATTTCATTACATCAACAATGGCCAATGGGAACGTGTTGATAGGGAAGCACCTCCACCTCAAGTTGAACCTCAACCACAAGCTTCGGTTGCCAACAATGAAGCTCTCACAGCTTTTCTTACCGAGCGGTTCAACAGTATGGAGGCGAGTCTTGGTACCATAAATACTCGTTTGCAATACATGGAGAATCGACTCACATCCCTTGAGAACCAACATCAATCTATGGACATGTCCTTCTCCACCTTTGATGGCCAATGGATGGATTTTCGTCGCTCTCAAGCTAAGGACGATGATGAATCCATGGATGATGATGGTGACAGTAACGAGGCTTAGGATTCTCATGTCATCTCATATTAGCTATTCATAGTAGGACTAAGATTGCATCTTTATTTCCTTTATATTTTATGAACCTATGCTTTGAGTACTTTGTTTGGGATTAAGCTTTGAACTTATTGTTTAAGATTTATGTTTTGGATATTTGAATTCTTTGAATTTATATTATGTTGCTTATTCCTTATTGATTATTGTTTTTAACCTTATCTCTTCTCTTTGAGCCTTGTTCATTATTTTTGATCTAACAAAAAGGGGGAGAAGTAATCTAAGAGCCAAAATTCGTTTTTAAGTGTTTTTAAGTTTTAAAACTTGAATTTAAATCCTTTTAAAACTTTAAAACCCATCTTAAATTGAAGGGGAGTAAGAATGTATTCAAAATTTTCAAAACTCTTAAAAATTCTAACTTTGGTTTTGTTATATAAAAAATGGGGAGATTGTGAAACCGATAAATTGGTTTTGATATAACTAAAAAATTTAACGACTAAATTGAAAATTAGAAAATGAATTTTTAAGTCCTCAAACCTCTCTATATGTTTAAAGGAAAATGCCTAAGTTAAAAACTTATATTGTCAAAAAAATTCTAAGTGTTCTTGAAGCCAAAACAGTGTTTTTCGAGTCACAATTTCGGAACGGCCTAAGGCGTTTCGAAACACTTTTGAAACTGTGAACTCATGTTTCGGAACGGGTATCAAAACGATTTTGATACTGTGAAGCCTTGTTTCGAAACGAGTTTCGAAACGGCTTAAGAACATCGAGACACCGTATCGAAACGACATCCAACGTTTCGAAATGGTATTCAAATCAGATTTAAAAAATATAACCGTTGAATGTTTTTAACTAATTTTACACAAGTCGTTAAGGCGTATCGAAACGATTTCAAGCCGTTTCGGTACAGGCCTTGACAGTAGCTAAAATGTTTCAAAACGAGTTTCGAAACGACTCTTAGCGTATCGAAACAAGCTTAACCGTTTCGATACGGGCTCTTTAATGCACCCCAACAACTCTTTCTATTTTGGTCTGTTTTGAAACAGGGTCAGGCATTTCGAAACGGTTGGTTGCAGACTGCATTTATGGAGGGAAGATAACACCCCCAACGGCTCTATTGATGAATGCAACAACCACAACGGCTAGAATTCAATGAGAAGGTATAAAAGGGGCCTCTAAAAGCTTCAGCGACAACTATTGATCCAAAAACAAACATCCAAACATCAAATCCAAGCATTTGTGCCTAAATCCCATTATTGTCTTGTAACCCCAATTGTAATTTTCATTCTTATCATTTCAATTGGGTTGAGTGCTTGTAATTAGGCTACATTGTGTATTGAGAGATACTTGTTTTAGCCAACAACTTCTTTGTTTCTATTGTGTGAGGATTGGGTCAAATTTTGGGTAGAAAATTTGACCGAAATTGTAATGGTTACCTCCTTAGCCTAGAAAAGGGGAAGAGCAATTAGTGGAATTGTTGAAAATCCTTAGTGAAGCTAAGGTAGTGGATGTAGAGTTCGATTGGAACTTGAACCACTCTAAAATTCATTGTCTACCAATTTTTATTTTTCAATTCCACTCCAAAAAGTTTAAAAACCCAATTCACCCCCTCTTGGTTTATATCGATCATTCGATCCACTCAACACAATTGTGAAGTTGGGTTGTATTTGAAGAAAATTTACAAAATGGTCCCTAATCCCAATTATCGAGTTTTCATTAATTGAATCGAAGTTGAATTTCGTTGTATCTTCTTCAGTTGTATGTATGATCACCTTAGGTAATATTAAATTCATCTAGATAAGTTAAAAAGAAAAAAGGTCGGTTATTAGGGGAAATATTCATGGGTTTTCTTCGATAATCCCTGTGTAACTCGATCGAGTCGATAAATCGATTAGACTGGGTCAAGGGGTTTACATCAACCGTTGAGTATTGGTGGTCTAGACATTTCCCCTTTTTATGTCAAAATGAAACCTTCCTCATGAAGGTTGCTTTTGGTGTTTTGACTCGTCCATATCAACTCTGGGTGCATACTTTACGCTCTAAATATAATTAGCCAGATGATGTTCCTTCGTCAATTAATCAACGTGGTTGCTCTTAATTATGGCTCGGTTTATCTAAAATTTTGGAGGAGGTGCGCGATGGAGTTAAATGGAATTTAGGAAACGAATCAAATGCCCTCTTTTGGCTTGATCCATGGGTGAGTACATTTGGTCCCTTGACTGACCATGTTGTGGACCCTAATACTATGAGCAATGTTTCCGCTGCCACATCGGATATGGATACGACTCATGGAGAATGGAATTGGTCTGCTTTTGATTCTTTTCTCTCGACAAATATCTTGCTTCATATCACGACGATAAAGCCGTCATTGCTATCATTTGACGTGGGGGTTCTGGGAGGGAAGTGGGATCCTTTACGCGTATTTTCTATTCGATTGGCCTATGTAGCTAAGCCGGCTAATATATTGCCGAATGAGGATAAGGGTTGTTCTATAATCTCAAAATTCAAGTGCTCGCCTCAGGTAAAATACTTCCTTTGGTAATGCACCGGCAACGTTTCAACGTTGTATGATGTCTATTTTTCTTATTTGATTGAGCACAACATGGAAGTACTTATGGACGATTTCTCAGTGTTTGGCAACACATTTGGGGAATGCATTATGAGTTTGGAGCAAGTTTTGTGGAGATGCATTGAGACTAATCTAGTCCTGAACTGGGAAAAATGCCACTTCATGGTGAAGGGGGCATTGTTCTCGGGGACGGGGTGACCAAGAATGGACTAGAGGTTGATCCAGCAAAAGTCGAAGTAATCAAGCAATTACCACCCCCACAAGTGTTAAAGGTGTAAGAATTTTTTAGGACATCGACGATTCATAAGTACTTTTCTAACATTTCTAAACCTTTATGCTTGTTATTAGGAAAGGATGCCGCTTTTTCATTTGATGATTCTTGTTTGAGAGCATTTCAGGTCCTTAAAGAGAAGTTGGTTAATGCCCTCATAGTCGTGGCACCAGACTGGAATGAGCCTTTCGAGCTCATGTGCGATGCCATCGACTATGACATTGGAGCAACACTTGGACAGCGACATGGCAGGATTTTTCATGCCATATACTATGCCAACATAACACTTAATGAAGCACAAGTTAATTACACCCCAACTGAGAAAGAATTTCTTACAGTTGTATTTGCTTTTGATAAATTTAGACCTTATTTGATAGGTAATAAAGTTGTTGTTTTTAAAGACCACTCAGCATTGAAATACCTTTTAGCAAAAAAGGATGCAAAGTCGAGGTTGATCCGATGGATGCTCCTACTACATGAATTTGATCTCGAGATCCGGGATAAGAAGGGAAGGTAAAACTTAGTAGCTGACCACCTATCAAGACTAGAGCATCATCGTGAGGATGAAAAGATTAAAGCTATCAGAGATGAGTTCTTGGATCAGTATTTACTCGCAGTGGATGTCGTGTCATGGTATACCGACATTGTCAATTATTTGGTAAGCAATATCATGCCACCAGATTTGGACTACAATGTCAAGAAGAGTTTTTTGCGTTATGTTCGGCAGTACTATTGGGATGAGCCTTTCCTATTTAAGCAATGATTTGATTAATTGATTCGTCGTTGTGTGCCAGAAGATGAGCAACATGCTATTTTGCAAGCATGTCATGCCGCGCCATATGCTGGACACTTTGCTGGACTAAAAACTGCTGCCAAGGTGCTGCAGTCAGGTTTTTATTGGCCTACACTATATAAGGATGCTCATGACTACACTAAGGCATGTGATCCATGCCAATGGACTGGGAATATCTCTGGTAGACATCAACTTCAGTTTCAGAACATCATGCCGATGGACTTGTTTGATGTTTGGGGGATAGATTTTATGGTCATATCAACCTCATAAACTCTATCTCATTGTCGTTTATGGTCATAACATTTTGTTGCAGATTTATAAAGTCATCCCAGTATTGTGCTAAATACTTCGACCCAACATAACGTCTCGGAATGCTTGCCTGAAATAATCCCAAGAGATCTGACTAGCTGAAACAACATTTTCCTCGGCCTCCCACCAATTTTGGGCTTCACCCTACAATAGTGATACATCAGCCCTAAGCTTCCTATCGGCGGAACAATCCATCTCAACAAAAAAACGTTGAAGCTTCTTCAGCCAGTACTCTGAGTCGGCCGGATTTGTAATCGTCTTCACATCAAACATAGTCATCCCAACATGCAAAAACTTGGTAGATGTGGGTCTCCTGACACACTCGGATTGACGAAGATAACAAAGCAACTCTCTATGCATTGTAGCAGCATCCATGCCCACAATCTCACTATCATCGGAATCATATGGAACATCACTCTGAGTCTGCTGTACAGGTGGAACCCCACCACTAACCTGATGTACCCTAATCTACTGAGCTCTTATGTGATCTTCAAGCTGCTCCTCGACATCAGTATCATGAGTATCATCCTAATTCTGTGGCAGATCCACAAGGGGAGTAACGACACTCTCTTCAACAACGGTACGACCTCAACCTCGACCATGACGAGTTGCTACTCTAGAACTCCTACGGGGTGGCATAATAGTCTATCTACAAAATGAAAGAATCATAAGATTAGAGTCGGTACTTGGAGTTTATATATTAATTCCTTTAAAATAATAAATTTTCCAAAAATTCCCATTTTGCACGAAACATTTAATATGCATGCAAAAATCATTTTCGATTTAAAATTAAATTTGAGCATCATAGTCCTAGTGTTGAACCTAGGCTCTGATACCACTAAATGTAACCCCCTAAACCCGACCCTGAAGAAATGGGCCGAATCTAGAAAGTCGCATTTGAAAACTTGTCCCTCAAGAAACTTTATTAGGTTTAGAAACATAATATCCATATTAATTATTAAAATCTGATTAAACACAACAATATTCCACTTGTATAGAACGCTGTCGTATAACAGTATTATGAAAAGTTGATGAAATATTAAGAAATAGTCTCATATGCATGCTAAAAATAGTAAACCCCCAAATAAAAATTTCTGAGTCCAAATTACATATAAATCCAAAAGATAAAATATAATCCATAAATTTGAAATAGTCCATACTGATAATATGTAATAAGTTTGATAAAACGAGGTCCTCCAAATACCGTAAGCCTATGTATGAGTATCAGAAACATGAACTAAGGGGGAGTCAACTATAAGCTTAGTGTGTCTCTAAAGTGCACACAAAATATACATCTAGATAATCGATCAACATGCTCAAACTCAAAAACAAATATTTCAATATAAAAATATGTATAATATTGTTGCACATGATAAAATGTCATGCACCCAACTACATCATTGTCCAAAGAGTAAGGTTCCCCGGAACCGATCTCTACATCATCACCATGTCCGAAGTGGAATTCGGCCCAAAGGGTGAAACCACTCATCTTCCCCGTACAATTTCCCAACACATATGTTATGACATGTTACTCCGATTTCTGAATCTGAATGCATTCTTGTTTAATAAATGAAGATGCATGTACAAAAAGTCTGATATGAATTGTTCTGATTCTAAGATATGATACATGGCATGTCATCATACAAATCATAACCACAAGTCAGATAGATCATGTCATAAATCACAAATCACTTAATTCATGTCATATAACACATGTCATACAAATCAAATCATAAAGTCACAAATCATAACAACATACTCTCTCTCTCACACACACATTAAGCACCAATATAAGTAGCACGAGAAGTGAACACGCCTTAGGCATCTAATAGCTCAACGTCGAGAGTGACGTCTCCCACGCTCAGCCCTAGCACTAGGTCGGACAGAGTCAGCACCTACGAGGATAAACACTACATAAGATCTACTACTATGCCAAAACTAATATATTAATACTCAGAAATACCAAACTAAACTCACGAGAAGATCATGAAGATTGTGCAACCGGAGTTCCCCCAGATGAAGGAGGAGGAAGGATCTCGGTATCCGAATCAATGTCACCTGAACATAAGAATAATTCGAATCAGATTCCAATATACTAAATTCTTAAAATACTAAGTAAAAATAAATGTAAATAGTAAGATAGTCTTTCGGGTACGAATTTGGGAAAACGGGTTACGGATTTGGAATCAGGACGTCAAAAAATGTAGAGTTAACTTTGACTAAAAAAGTCAACATTGAAGAGTCAACAATCAAAGTCAATAACAGCGGTCAACGACGGTGGTCAACGATCAATGGTTAACGACGACGTCATCAAGGTTAATGCTGACATTATGCACCATGTTAACGTTGACATCATCAGGTTTGGGTCAAATGGTTCAGTTCAATGTTCACTAATTCGGGTTCACAATTACACTGATTCGGTCTAAACAAGTCCGGTCCGGTTCAGGCTCTCTCTCTCGACCCACCTCACTGGTTTGGGTTCAACCCAAATTCACACTCAAGGCCCGATTACACCCCTATTTGCAATCTGGAAACTAAGGTTTAAAACCCTCTAACGGCGTTGGTTGCTGGTTATGAATTCCGGTGACCACAAATGGACATTCACAGCCAAAACATAATCGAAAAAAAGTTAAACGCAAAACAACTCAAGTAAATGAACAAAGACGAATCAAATAGCTTACCCAAAAAGCTTAAACAACCGAAGGGAATGACGACGCTAGAGTTTTCGAGTGGATTTTCAATCATTCCTTGCAATCGAAGATCGACGAGAGCAAACCAAGGTGTGAGTTTTGTTCGGATGGCAAAGGGGACGTACTAGTGGTTTTGTAATAATGAAAGACGGACAATAGGCGCTTGATCGGAGCACAATTGGAAAAGATGGGGGTTTGGTGGTTAAACTCAAAAGAGGGAAAGAAAGGGAGAGTGGAGCGGCCGGAACAAAGAAATGGAAGCTGAAAAGCCTTTATGGTAAAACGAATGAATATATATCCAAATGAAATGGCTAAATGACAAAATAAGGGTCCCTAAAGTAGCCTGCTTTTCAGAGTGGTCACTGAAGTTCTAAATTATCTAAATTTAGTCATTAAATCAAATTAGGTTTAATGATCAAATCCCTAAAATAATTAGGATTCCGAATTACGGATTTACACAATTAGAATTTTTAATGTGGGGAAAAATTGGGGTGTTACATGGATAATCAAAAAGCTTCTCAACATCTAAGATAAGCTACCATTATTTTCCCTATAGGTACTAACCTGGATATGATTAAAACTAATTGTATTTGGGGACCGAATTCGAGATAGGAAAGACAAGGTTTGCTGGCATAAAGTTAATTGGCATTCATCCCACTTCCCCCAAACATTCATTTATTTCATGGACGACCGTCTTAGATAGATTCCCTACACTTGAATGACTTAGAAGATTTGGAATGGTTGAAGAAGATGGCTACTTGCTATGCCAAGAAGGTGTTAACTCAAGAGATCATTTGTTTTTTCGCTGCCGATTTTCGAAGAAAGTCTAGAATAGTATACTTAGTCTCTGCCATCTAAGTCGAGACCCTATGGAGTGGGAAGATGACTTGAATGGGCAATCGCCTATTTGCGTGGTCGGTCCTTGCTGCTCCACATTCTTAAAATTGCTTGGTGTGCCTTCATTTAAACTATTTAGGAAGAAAGAAACCATAGAAGTTTTCGAGGGACTGCTCAAACTACCACAGAGCTGATCAATTGCATTAAAGAAATAGTGAGAATTAAAGTACAAGGAAAAAATATAGACTGTATAGATAGGGTGAATATTATACTTTGTACATAATGATGAATCATTGCATAGACTATTTTGATTGTTGGTAGCTTTGCTACACTTTGGATGAAATACATCACACATTTTATCCAAAAAAAACTACATCTATATTATAATCAAATCAATTTTTTTATATAATATTGTTATGTTATAGATTTTTGCCATGCTTATAGTATTAAGGGTAAACTACCTAGATCATCACTCAACTTTGTCTTGGGACCTATTTTGGTCACTCAACTTTAAAAAAGTTCAATTTTATCACTGAACTTTAAATATTGGCCTATTTTGGTCACTCCACCGTTAATTCTCTAACTCTGTTATGACGTGGAATTAAAAAATAATTAAAAAATATTTTTAATAATATTTTAATATATTTAATTAAATAAAAACCATTTTCCCTAACCTCAACTTCACCGACAACCCCAACCCACCCCCACTATTTCTCACATTCACTAGCAACTCCCTAATGCCGTTCCGGTGAGTTTTCCAGCAAACTAAAACCACCAGCAAAATTTTCTTTTTCTCCTCTTTCCTTCTACTGGTTTGCTTTTCTGAAAATCACCCTCAAATAACCAAAAACAAGTTCAAACCCTTGCATCTTGGGAGTACGATTAACCGCCATCCACCGTCGAATCGACCTGAAACTAAGGTATGTTGATCTCCTCATCAAAGCACCTCGAATGACCGTTGGGATTCACCAATTGATGCTCCGATCGCCAGAACCAAAATAGAAAGGTAAAACTTTCCCCTCTTTTAAATTTTAGTTGGATATTCTCTTTTCTTTTTGGCTTTGATTTGTTCTGATTTCTTCTTTTTTTCTTTGGATTTTTGGTTGTCAATTTGTGATTGAGTGGTGAAGGGTGATGGTGGTTTGAGTTAACAGCAGTGGAGGGTTACAATTTTTCCTTTTCGAATAATTAAATTCTTCCCTTTGTTCCTGTATGTTGAGTTATTTTTCTAAACTTTTTTGGTTTTTAAATTGTTTCTTTCCTTTATTTTTAAAGGGAACCAGTTTATGGTGGTTGGAAGTGATGAAAGATGAAGGGTGGTGAAGGATAAAGCTTGATTAAGGTTGGTTTTGGGAATGGAAGACCTCGATTTAAGGGGTATTGAATTGGGACGATGAAATTGAGTGATGGTGAAGGGTAAGCAGCTTGATGATGAAGAAAATGGGGTGAGAATTTGGTTGTCGATGAAGGTGAGAAAGGGGTGGGGTTGGGGGTGAAGGTGAGGCAAATTTTGATTTTTTTAATTTAAATATTTTATTTAATGACGTGTATTATAAAAAATATATTATTATTATTATTATTATTATTATTATTTATTTTCACGTCATAAAAGAGTTAGAGAATTGACGGAGGAGTGATCAAAATAGGTCAAAATTTAAAGTTCAATGATAAAATTGAGCATTTTGAAAGTTGAGTGACCAAAATAGGTCCCAGGACAAAGTTGAGTGATGATCTAGGTGATTTACCCTAGTATTAATTATCATTTTTTAATATCTATAAATTATTTCGTTAAAATAAAATTTTAAATAAGTTAAAATACATTTAGAAAACTAATTATTATATTTTCATAATATGATATGTTTAACTATAATTTTAATATAAATTAATTATTATATATAATAATCTTGTGCATCATATGGGTGAAGAATATATTTTAATTTAGTATTATGGTAAATAACAAATATTAAGAGACCATGGTTTCCCAAATATATATTTTGACACAGTATTTTTTCTAAGACCTCTTGAAGATCACATTATTAATATTAAAAGAATATTGAGGTGTTTTGAGGTGTGTTCTGGTTTGAGTATCAACTTCAAAAAAGCTTGTCTGGTTGGGATAAATGTGGAGGAAAGTAATTTGAAGATTCTGGCAAAATCTGTGTGGATGCAATATAAAATCTTTTCCTTTTAATTACTTAGGCATCCCGTTAGGAGCTGATCCAAGAAGAATTTCCACTTGGGATCCGAAAATCGAAAAAATCAGAGCAAAATTGTCAGGTTGTAAATGCAACTCACTTTCTTTTGCTGGGAGAATTGTGTTAATAAACTTTGTCCTTTCGGCATTGCCTTTGTATTACTTGTTAATTTTTGAAGTCCCAAAACAAGTGTTATTAAAGATAGACAAGATCAGGAGGAATTTTCTATGGGGAAACTGGTCAGGCAACAAAAAGCTCATTCGTGTAAACTGGGGAAAAATTATTCTCCAAAAATCAAGGGGGAGCTAGTGTAGTAAATATAAAAGCTAAAAACATGGCGTTGCTAGCTAAGTGGGGTTGGAGGTTCTTCACAGAGAGAGATGCATTGTGGAGAAAAAATTATTACTGCAAAATATGGTGATTCTAAGTCTAGTTGGATTTTGATTAGCAGTAATACTCGAAAAGCCTCTATTGTTTGGAAAGGGATAGTACACAACTTGTATGATGAAAAGGTGAGTAGATGGTTAGCACCAAAGGAAGTTCATTGGAAGCTGGGAAATGGGGAATCAATTTTGTTCCGGGAAAACTGTTGGTGTAGAGATAGTTCGTTTCGAGAATCTTTTCCTAGACTGTATAGATTAGCAATGCCGAAGGGAGTTACAATGGCTTCAGTTGCAGAGAATGGGGACTTAAGTGAGATTGATCTACAAAATTTGTTTTCAAGACCATTACTAAATAGAGAATTGGTGATTCTTTCTTCTCTTAAAGATAGACAGATGGGACAAAGTTTAAATAAGGAGATCCATGATAAAATCTATTGGATTCACGATCAAGCTGGGAATTTTTCGGTGAGTAAACTCACAGACTTGATGGTAAATGCTGACTTGGAAGAACCAGAATTCATCTTCGACCTAATATGGAAAATTAAAGTCCCTCCAAAAGTTAAAAACTTTCTCTGGATGTTGAAAATCATGAGAATCCCAACTAAAGAATTTCTTTTGAAAAAATGTTTGATGTTGGAAGAAGTTGAGTAAGGTTGTTCATGGTGTGGGGTAGAAGTGGAGAGTGTTTCTCAGCTTTTTGTGGCTTGCATATTTGCTAGGAATTTTTGAAGAATTTTCTGCGAGTGGTGGTCGATTCACTGGACCAATATAACGACTATTGATGAATTCTTCTCGTTTTGCTTTTCTTCTTCCTGGACAGGTTTTATCTAAAATTGTTTGGTTTATAACAATTGCGGCTGCAATTTGGAGCTTTTGGCTAGCACGAAACGAGAAGGTCTTTAGGGGTGAATCCATCTCCCACAAAGACCTTTTGTTCTATTCGAAGATGAGGGCATTGATTTGGATAAAAGCGGTGAACGCATATTTGACTTAAACGATAAGGACTGGTGGTCTAATCCATGTTGCTTCCTTGTCTCGACTTTGAAAAAAGATTTTGTCGATTGGATCCCCCTGAAGCTGGATCAGTAAAATTCAATGTGGATGGTTCATTTCATAATAATGCAGCAGGATGCAGGGGTGCCTTAAGATCGAGTGTATGTGATGTGAGAGCTTTGTTCTCTGGTCCAGTGGATAACTTAGGACCTGTTTTCGCAGAATTAATGGCGATTAGGACTGCCCTTTTGGTGTTTATTGATGTAGGTTGGATCGGAAAGGCTAAATTGATAATCGAATCAGACTCTCAAGTCGTCTTAAACTGGATTGCGAATCCCCTTCTCAGGCCTTGGCGTTGGTGGAGGTATTTTGATGAAATAGATGATTTGGTAAAGAAAATTATCTTGGTTATATTCGAATATGTTCCAAGATCAAGGAATGGACTAGCAGATAATCTGGCAAAATAGGTGTTGGCAGAAGAGTTCTTTTTAAAAGCATGGTGGTGATATGTCTTTTCTTTCGATTATGGTTCAAGGTGTATTTTGTGAGAAATTGTCTAGTCTTGTAAGCCATGTTGGGGTGTACTCTTTTACTCCATTAGGTTTAGGGAGGTTTTTAACGAGGCTCCCAACTATGACAAAAAAATTCGATAAATAAAATATCTTGGTTAGCAAAAAAAAATAATTATAAAAATTTTATTTAAATTAGGCATAAGAGAGATTAAAAAGGTTGATGGATGATTTGATTCAATATTATTTTCCAAAATGGGACTTTAATTCTGAAAGTCTTTACACTTAACTTCTGTAATATTAAAAACATAATTATTGATGGTCTTTGATCCATCGGTTGTGTAAGTTTATAGTTTTTTAATGGAAAATATATTTTAAATAACTAGACCTGTGCATATGAGATAAAGAATTATATTTTTGTAACCCCTTCGGCCCGGCCTAGCCACCAGACCGACCCAAGGTGGTCACACGGGGCTACCCGATGAAAAACCTGAAGGTTTTCCTCGGGTTAGCAACCCTAAAAGAGAAAACACCATTTTCCTTTTTTTTTCTTTTTTAGATGCTCATTTATAACTTAGGTGTGAACACTCGCAGCGGTTAAATACACGAACAACGAGCATCGAACGATCAACCGAGCAGGCAGGGACCAAAATGCGATTCTAGCATAAAAGGGCCTAATATGAAATTAAGGTTACTACTTTGAGATTAAGTCAATTTCATGCTCACATGATGAAATGCAGCTCAAAACAAAAACCCGAACACTTCTGATTGATAACACATCAACCGAGGACATAAACGCAAGAAAAACAAACTTAGAAGATGCTTTTAACCGAAAATAATGACTACCATTTCGAAACCAAAGAGCTTGTTTCGGAACGGGTCTTCACCAGGATTTTCTAGAGAGTAAACGTTTCGGAACAGGGAATCTCGTTTCGCAACGCCAAGGTAAAAAGCATGGGAGTTCCGAAACTCTGGTGCCCGTTTCAAAACACTTGCCTACAGATTAGTTCTAAAACACCTTTTAGGCACCTCCAAGCTTGCTAAACTCGACTCAACAACATACATACAACAAAGGACCAACATAACATGCATTTTGCAGGCAAAAGAGCTTAACAACGTCAAACAAGAGCATATCAAATCTGATATTAAACAAGAACGAAACATATGATGATCCACATTTGCATAAGAGGTCAAACCACAAGATAAGCATTAAAACAGCGAAACCAAACTTCACACAACATCATAGGGTCATAACAAACTTGTCTCAAACCATACATCCTCAAAACATCAAGTCTCCAAACATAAAACATAGCATCCACATTGCTAGTAGTATTATTACAAACTTAAAACTCATACTTGAGCCCAAATGGAAAATTGGCCTCACTACCCTTGCTTGCTTGCTACCCGAAACTCTAACGATCTGCATTGTTGGAAAAGAGAGCGTAAGCATTTAAGCTTAGTGAGCGGAGCTCAAAACCAAACAACAACAATGCAGTTTTAAAACAAATTAGAGCTTTGAAAACCAAAACCTTTACCAAACAAAAATGTGCATACATCATCTTACAACAACATACTATCCAACAAGATCATCTTACCATACAACCATTCTTACAAAAGCACAACTTACTCTTACAAGGCCTTACCAAACCTTAACCCAACTTACCATAATATAACAAAGTCTTACAAAAGAGAAGAGTATAATATTGGCATAATCAATAACAATACTCGGATATACAGATTTCTTACAATCTTACAAGTCTTACAGGACGTCATTGAGAGTAAACTCAATCACCACGCCCAAGCTAATCTTACACGTACGAATTTTTGTGTGACACATCCGAATTTTCTTACACGTACAAACTTTGTCTTGCACGCATGCGAGTTTTGTCTTACATGTCTTACATGTGCACATTAATCCTAGTTGATCGATCAACTATATCCGGTAACGATTCTAACTTATGCCAATATTCTAACAAGGGTCAAATTTACCAAATCTTATATGGCTATCAAGCACACCTTACCACATCTTATTCTTACCAACATTTCCATACCAAACATGTCTTTGCCAACACACATATCTTACAATCTTACAACAACAATATAAGCATGCTCACCACATAACATAGGAAATAAAGGGTAGAAAAAACAGTAGGCAAATCAATCACAAGTCTTACCACAATTTTATAGCACATCGTATAATATCAAAACATGGTGAAGTGTAAAACCACTTACTCTTGAGTTTAGATTGGCTTATCAAGCCCAATCTAACCCCCGAAATCATCTTTGAACATTTCCAAACACTTTAAAACAATTCCACTCACCGATAAACTCGTTCCAAAAAGCCGAAACCTACAATTAGCTAACGGTCTCCCAGATTTTCTCCCAAACTAGAATCCCCTATTTCTAAACAAGTTTAAACAGAGTATTAACACCTAAATAAGCTTCCAAACTTGCAGCAACACTAAAATCTAACAAATATTCTTAAATACCCAACAATCCAATACCGAAAATCATCAAAATCACTTCCAAAACGTCCAAAACACAAACCCAACCATTACCTATCATTTCAACCATCAAAAAATTATCTATTAACATCAAAATCAACAACATAAACATGCTAAGTTCATTGATGCCATTAAAAACCCGAAATCAAGCTTAAGCTCAAAATTTTCATACCAAACTCCACTCAAACTTCAAGTTTCAACTTCCTTATGAACCTACCTTCATTTAAGCATCATTTAAACACCAAAACACCATTTAAAAACATTCTAAAACTCAACCTAAGTCATTTGAACGAAAATCTTTCAAACACCCATTTTATTTCAAGCTTTGAACCTTTAAATCAAAAGAGGTAACCCATTTGATTTTGATAAAAGACTAATAAAAAGAAGTTTAATTAAAGAAAGGCAAGGTGAAATCAAGTTTACCTCCAAAACCTTGATGGATAAACCCTTGGATTGAAAAAGGCTACAATAGTGGCTTGGTTTTAGGAAACTAACGTGAAATTGAATGTGGGGCTGATTCAAAAGTCTTTCTTTTTGTTTTAAAACCCTATTAAAATAAGTTTGGGTTTAATTAAAAAGTAGAACCACATTCTTGGCTGATTTTACAAAATGGCCACCAACTTTTGAAAACTTGCGATTTGGTCACTAGACCGAAATCTCAACCTTCTAGAATTGATTTTCCAAAATTGTTTTCGCAAAACTCTTATACATAATAAATAGTAATTTTATAAATTATTCCCAACTTTTTAGGAGTGCTCGAAGAGGGTTTTCCCTGGTCTAACCCCAAAATGTCAAACTAGCTCCTCGAATATCAAAATCCACATCCGCAACATCTAGCCCCAAAATTGGGGTGTTACAATTTTAGTTGGGTAAACCAAATTCGGAAAAAATAACGCTTTGGTCACTGGTCAATAAAGGCTGTTAGTTTAATGAAGTGACATGCTAGTAAAATTAGTTAAATTTTAATTTGACCCGTGAATTTTAGATTGAATACTATTTTGACCCCTGGACTTTAGATGAAATATGATTTTGATCCTTATATTTAATTGTAAACATTTATCATGTTATGGTACTAATTGGTTCCAGTTTAAACATACGCTATACATATATATTTCTTCATATGTGATATATGTATATAAGTTAGAGTTGAGAGCTTTAACTCGAACTAAAAAATTGATCCACTAATTACTAAAAATTTTGAGTGAGTCGCAGTTTTATTTTAAAACTCAAATTTTATTTGATATTTTTTCGAGCCGGGTCCAATTTTGTTCACTCATATCTACAAATGTCTATCTGATTTTTATTGCTTGTAAATAACCAAGTTGGATAAACTAAAATTATTTTTATTTGTTCCTTCGATAATAATTCATATCAAGCCAACTCAAATTTTATTTCTTATGAGAGATCTAATCAGATTTGAATAAACTTAAATTTTTAATTAGAGGTCCATTTTTTCAATAGTAGTTATAGAGGCCTAATTTATTTTTTCTAATATTGGTTACTAGAGACTTAATTGTTTTCTAATACATGTTATTAGGATATACTCTTAAAATTTAATATTAGGGGTCTAGTTTTTTCACAACATTTGTTATTATGTGTCTACTCCTAAAATTTATTTTTTAAATACTTTTTATTAAGGGTCCAATTTAGATTTTAATACTTGTTATTAGAGCATAATTTTTTCCTAATATTTATTATTACGGACCATGCTCTTGAATTTTGTTTTTTTTTCAATATTTATTATTAGAGAGTTTTTTTTTTCTAGTACTTGTTATTAGGGGCTACTTTTAAATTTTAAAATTTCCAATACTTATTAATAAGGTCCTGATTTTTAGATTCGCCGTAAGGCCACCAAAATCTCATGAACGGGCTAGTCATTACTTAAGGGAATATGAGGAAACAAAGATGAGCAGCTTGGCTGACCAACCTAATAAGGGATCTCGTATAAAAACTATTTAATTTTATAATCTAAGCACCGATTTATACAAAAAAAAAAATAACGAACTCATATAAATATCATTGATCACTCGGTCAATTAAAATCTTATATAAAAACTTATTGAAAAAAAAAAACAGACAAGGACAAATCTTTTAATCCAGTCAGAAAATCTTTTAGCATCTTAAGAAGCTATCCCAATCTTTTAATCATGTGCCGCATGGAATTTCGAGTAAAATATTAGGGGTATAATAACAATAATTAATAACTTTATTTCGAGTAAAAACAAGTATTTCCGCTCATATTGGATCCTACAATTAGAGTAAGCATTCGATCAAGTTGATTAAAAAAAATCGAGTTAGTCAAGTTGACGAATCATATATTTCATAATTTAAACTTTATTTAAAATGTTTTCGGTTTGAGTCAATTCGAGTCATTCAAGTTTCTATTAAAATTTAATTGTAAACGTTTATCATGTTATGGTAATAATTGGTTCCAGTTTAAACGTTTATCATATTTCATACTTTCATACTTGTTCATATGTGATACATACACATCAGGCAGAATACAGAGATTCGACTCGAACTGAAAAACTGATCAACTAATTACTAAAATTCAAAATTGTATTTATAACTCAAATTTTATTTATATTTTTTTCGACTCAATTCAAAAAAAAAAAATTCGAGTCGAACGAGTTTTATTTACTTCTACCTGCAATGACTATATGCTTTTGATTGCCCGCATTTAACCAAGTTGGATAAACTGAAATTATTTGTATTTGTATTTGTCAGATAATAATTCATATCAAGCCAAATTATTATATCTTATGACAGATCTGATCCAATTTGAATAAACTGATTAATGTGCAAAGAAACCAAAAAAAAAAAAATTAAGTGGATATATGTATATAATACAAATCCTACGGTTATCTTAAAAAATTACCCCGAAACTTCACCTCTAAGCGCTCCTTACCAAATGTAGTATTAATACCTAATTTATCAGGTCAGGATTGGTCAAAATAATAAGTAACTCGATATTATTTAAATAAGTTTCAAATTTGAAATTTTGTGTATGCAAAAAAATTTCGTTGTGAGATTAACCCATCAAAACCAAGTGTGCGATGCAGGTCAATGCAGATTAATCAAGACAAAGTCTTGAGAAACCGAAAAGTCAACCCAAAAAATACCCAATTAATGGAACGATCAATGCAGATAAACGGACACATGCTCCAATCTAACATCAAGCAAGCACAATGGTAACCCATTAAGCTCGAATCAACTACTAACATCAAGCAAGCACAGTGGTAACCCATTAATCTCACATTCAGTTCCACTTCTCTAACTTTGTTAACCTAATTGAACGTGCTAAGTAAAGTTAGAACACTTGGTTAACCTAATTGCATATTTTTCCCTATAAATAGCAAACGTGATGTTGCAGTCGAGATATCCCTCAAAATTGAAGGCTCTTGGATTTCTCTGCAATCATGACATATTTCCTTTCCTTCTGCGCAGTTTTTTGCATTCTTTTGGTAAGCTTGTTTGATTTATTTATTTCTCTTTTTAAAAAGCATTTTTCCTTGAACAAGTTCATTAATAATATTGCCTGTTTTTTTAACAAAATTGGGTTTCCATTTACTAATTTAACCAGAAAAGACCCACGAAACTAATAACTGTTTTTCTCCATCTTTGTAGTCTGCTGAGACTATTGCAGCAAGAAAAGCACCAGACAGACAATGGACTGTTGAAACGGAGGAGCAGCCCATGGGGGAAGCAATTAAACCAGTAGAACGTGAATCTTTCGCTAAGGATTTCGACCCAAACCGTCCTCAATTTCCACTGATCTACTACTCCAAAAAAGATAGCCAGTCTCATGATATTATAGAAACTGATAAATCTTTTGTCAAGGATTTTGACCCAAACCGTCCTCAATTTCTCTTAATTTATTACTAAAAAAAGACGGTTAGTCTTGGAAACCTGCAGAAAATGATAAGTCTTTTGTTAAGGATTTCGACCCAAATCGTCCTCAATTTCTCTTAATCTATTACTTCAAAAAAGACGGCCAATATCAGGAACATGCAGAAAATGATAAGTCTTTCGTCAAGGATTTCGACCCAAACCGTCCTTAATTTCCTTTGATTTACTACTCCAAAAAAGATAGTCAGTCTCAGGAACCTATAGAAAATGATAAGTCTTTTGCAAAGATTTTGACCCAATCCGTCCTCGATTTCTGTTAATCTATTACTCGAAAAAAGACGGCCAGTCTCAGAAACCCACAAAAAATGATAAGTCTTTCGTGAAGGATTTTGATCCAAACCGTCCTCAATTTCCTCTGATTTACTACTCCAAAAAAGATAGTCATTCTCATGATCTTGTAGAAACCTATAAATATTTTGTTAAGGATTTCGACCCAAATCGTCCTCAATTTCCCTTGATCTATTACTCGAAAAAAGACAGTCAGTCTCAAGAACCTGCATAAAATAGTAAGTCTTTTGTTAAGGATTTCGACCTAAGTCGTCCTCAATTTCCCTAGATATATTACTCCAAAAAAGACGGTTAGTCTCAGGAACCTGCAGAAAATGATAAGTCTTTTGTCAAGGATTTCCCTTAATCTCAGGAACCTATGGAAAATGATAAGTCTTTTGTCAAGGATTTTGACCCAGACCGTCCTCAATTTCCCTTAATCTATTACTCGAAAAAAGACGGCCAGTCTCAAGAACCAGCACAAAATGACAAGACTTTTGTCAAGGATTTCGACCCAAACCGTCCTCAATTTCCCTTGATCTATTACTAAAAAAAAGACGGCCAGTCTCAGGAACCTGCAGAAAACGACAAGTCTTTGGTCAAAGATTTCGACCAAACCGTCCTCAATTTCCCTTGATCTATTACTCAAAGAAAGAAAGTCGGTCTCAGGAACCTGCAGAAACTGATAAATCATTTGTCAAGGATTTCGACCCAAACCGTCCTCAATTTCCTCTAATTTATTACTCGAAGAAAGATAGCCAGTCTCAAAAAGCTGCCAAAATGATAAATCTTTTGTTAATGATTTTGAATCGAAGCTGTCTGAAGTTGAAAAAGCTTTTGTCAAGGTTGTTAACATATAAATTGAGCAAGGTGCCGAAGAAGTATGAAAGAAAATGGACTCAAATGGTATGGAAAACTTGTGTGTAAAATTTGTGTTTTGGCTGTTTGTTTGCACCTGTAATAAGTGAAGAAAACTGTCATAATCAAATGGTCCCTTGTTAAATTGCCTTTAGACTTATTTAAAGATTCAGTTCACTTTGAAACATTTGATAAGCTCTTTTTAATAACCAAAGATGAATCTCATTGACATATGACAAGGTCGAGCAAGACAACACACAGTAACCATCAAGCAACAATAAACGAATTAGAAATGACTGGTGACGTGATTTGCTGAACTAGAATTAGGGTTGTGCATGGGTCGGGCGGGTTTTTGGCCGACCCAAACCGAAAATTATATACCTCAACCTAAACTCGACCCAACTTGACCTATAAAAAAATCAACGTTAGAGACCTAATTGTAAAAAATAACTTTAGAGACCTAATTGTAAAAAAAAAAATTTAGGACGTAATTATAAAAGGGTAAATTATGTAAATCATCATTGAACTTTAGTAACAGACTTATTTTGCGACTGAAGTTTCAAAATGTTTAAAATACTTGTTTTGGTCATTTCATAATGATATGAATTTTTTTATTATGACATGTCAATTTTGTTAATATTAAATGTTAAATACGATTTAAAATTAAAAATAAAAAACACAATCATACCCCAAACACCTAAAACACCCGAAACCCCAAGCCAAACCCATCTTCTTCACTTGAAAATCACCTGAAACTCTCTAAGCCATGATTTGTTGATGGTTGCCGAACAGAATGAAGCCAACAACATTTGCCTCTACAAAATGTCAGGTTTATTTTGTTGAACTTGTTGAACGGATTTTGTGGAGATTTCCAATTGAATTTGAGGATAAATAATACACAATTTCTTCCTTTTTTTCTTTCATTTTGCTTAATTTCAAGATAGGAGTAAGTTTAATTTTTCTTGAATTTTTCGTTTTATTGTTAATGGTGGAATAAATCAGAGGAGCATGATGGTGTTTATGAGATTATCTTTTTTGGTGTTTATGGTGAATCAAAGAAGAATTGAGCATGAAAAAGTTTTTTTATGGGATAAACATTAACACTTAGGGTTTAGAAGAACAGGGTTCACTGGACATTTAGGAAGATAAGTTTGAAATTGCTTTGGGTTTAACTGGTGTTGAGATTTGGGGGTGAGACCGCCGATTAGCTATCGTTCACCGGTGTGAGGGTGAGGCCGTCGAGGGTGAGGGTGGAGAGGAGGGTTATGATTTGGGATCTAAGGTTTGAGGTACGATTTTGAGTTTAGGGTTTTGGTTTAAGGGTATGATTTGAGTTTTTATTTTTTATTTTAAATCATATTTGACATTTAATATTAAAAAATTGATATGTCATAGTAAAAATAATAGTAAAATAATCAATGTTATCAGAGAGTTGCCAAAATAAGAACAATTTAAAGGTGAGTGAGTAAATTAGACGTTTTAAAACCTCAGTGACCAAAATAGGTCTGAGAGTAAAGTTCAGTGACCAAAATAGGTCTGAAAATAGTTTCATTTATTTAATTTTTTTATGTTTGATTCGCATTCAACCGTTGAGAATTGTAAATTGTGTTGGAATTTCCAGAAATACCAATTCCAGAAATCTTAGACAAATCATATGGGACTGGTTGAATCATTGGGTTCTCAAGACGAAGAAGAATGAATAATAAAGTTTAGGTATATTTAAAAAATTGTAATTTATCGACAATATTATTGACCATAACGTACATCTTGAAACTTTAGTTACTAAAGAAAATATTACTCAAATTTTAGTGATCATGAGTGTAATTTAGTCATATTATATATACACACAACAATTTAATCTATTTACTATATAAAGGCGAGTGAGTAAATTAGACGTTTTAAAACCTCAGTGACCAAAATAGGTCTGAGAGTAAAGTTCAGTGACCAAAATAGGTCTGAAAATAGTTTCATTTATTTAATTTTTTTTATGTTTGATTCGCATTCAACCGTTGAGAATTGTAAATTGTGTTGGAATTTCCAGAAATACCAATTTCAGAAATCTTAGACAAATCATATGGGACTGGTTGAATCATTGGGTTCTCAAGACGAAGAAGAATGAATAATAAAGTTTAGGTATATTTAAAAAATTGTAATTTATCGACAATATTATTGACCATAACGTACATCTTGAAACTTTAGTTACTAAAGAAAATATTACTCAAATTTTAGTGATCATGAGTGTAATTTAGTCATATTATATATACACACAACAATTTAATCTATTTACTATATAAAAATTCTCTGATTAAGTTTATTTTTTTCTAAGCTGATTTTATTTTATGAATAACTTTAAAAAGCCCTACTGCAAGGGATACAAAAATAATAGTTATAAAAATGAGTTCAGATCAGTTTTTGTGGACAATAAAGTCGGGTCAGGTTTGAGTTTGTAGTGAAATTTTTTTGAACTAGAATAATAGTATAAATTTATCCATATATATTTAAAGATAATTGCTATAATGCGTCTTTCTTTCTCTATATTTTTAGTTCTCTCAATTTTTCTTGATAAAATACATTTTTTTGCCAGGTAGGGTCGAGCAAATTTTTATCTCAAAATTTAAGTTGAATTCATATTAGGTGAAACATTTCCAAATATTGAGCCGGATCGAACTCAAATAAAAGCTTTCAGTTTTTGATCAAGTTAAGTCAAGAAAACCAACACACCATAAATCTTCAATCGAATAATTTGCAAATGCAAATCTATTCCGATTAAATTGGTATCACATATCGACTTATTAAAACAACATTAAAAGGAGATGACCTTTGCCAAGGTATATCCTGACAATGGACTTTCTTAAGTATTTTCTTAAAGTGACTTAAAAGATTTAAGATTTTATGCAATTTGTTAAAATAAGTCCTGTAATTTATATTTCAAAAGAGATTTAAGGACCCTTAATTTTGGAATAAAAAACAAAAAAAAATAGATACATCAATATTTTTACTTTCTCAATGAATAAAAAAAGAGTAATACAATTTAAACCCATAAAATACATTCTTTTTATCCAAAGTCGTAAAAACTTTTAACATTAAAGAATGTATCAATAAACTTTTAACAATAAAGAACGCGTCAATAATTGCTATTTGATTTTGATTGTCCTAATGTATGTGATTCCTCATGAATTTTAAAAACTCATTTTTTTAATAGGAATTATAAAACTCTTATGTGATGCAAGTAAAATCCATTTTAATATTACACGTGACAAGTAAGAAATACCTAATCAAAATTATCCAAAATTTAAAATTAATTGTTCAAATGATTGTTCAAGTTATGGCGATTTGATCTTACATTGTAAGACTCTTATTAATTAAGTTTTTATCACAGATCTGATCCATTAATATAAAAAAATATGTTATTATATCTTACCGATCTCAAATCCATTAAAATACTAGGAGGATACCATCATATTTCCCCCCTCAGATTTGATTTATTGAAGTGGAAATGTATTGAATAAGATTTGGACACATACATCACACATGTAATAAGCATGTCTCAGCTTGTACGTGTTTTTTTTCCTGCTTGGCAGATCATATGATTTATTGACGAATAATCATACAAAGCCACCACTAACAAAAATCTCAGAAAAGAATACTTATGATAATGTCAAATGAAACATATACTCAGTCCCCGGTTTATGTAAGACTGTAAGTCTATCATTAGAGAGTTGGTTGTGCTTAGCTGGAAGAACCGTTTGGCAAGTCAGTTAGTGTAACTGATTAGTTGTAACAGTTTGGGCTTATGTATTGGGCTATAAAGTCCGGGTCAGAATCCAGTAAAGGGTTAACCCCATTTTGTATTCTAAGTGATGAAAAGATAATTCTTTGAATATCATCTATCATCGTCTTCATCTGTTATCTTCTTCATCTCACATTCATTCTATGTATTAGTAACTTGAATTCAAAACATGGAGATAATTTGACATGGTATTTGAGGCCAAAGATCTTGACATTGTTTTTCGCTGATGTCATTCGAATCTCACGAATCTTTCCCATTACGCTTTCTCAGTCGCGAGTTTCATTTGCGCCGCCATTTGCTTCTCTAGAGATTCTCTATTTCTCTTTCACAATCCTACTATCGACGATTAAGCTCAGCAAGTGTCAGTGAAGTTCAATCGGTGTTTCCTTCATGCTTGGTGGCGATTTAGTTTGCTTCTTCAAATTCTTTGTGGAGTCTGTTGATTGGATATCGGCTTAGCAATTCTCGATTCGGTTTTGGTGAGATCTTTCCTTTGTCTTGTTCGTGTCTGTTAGAATATTTGTTTTGATATAATAATTGAAAATTAGTTTTGGATTGAATTGAAAAGATTTCAAAAAAAGATTTTAAGTCCAAACAACATGAAAATATATTTGATGGGTTTTATAAGGCTTTGGAAAGGCTTAAACAGGTTTTCAAATAGCTAAACCTGAGTTTTCTTCAGTACTGTATCGATACGGTGTATACTGTATCGATACCCTTTAGGGTTTCAGCTATAGTAATTTTCCAGTAGCCAAAACTCGTACCGGTACAAGCATGTCGTATCGATACAGAAAGTGTCGTACCTATACGCTTATACGTGTACCGATCCCTGCTTTTCAAATCCCCAACGACTAGTTTCAAAACCCTAACGGTTAGTTCCCTGCAACGTACCAATCCCCTGTACAGAAATGGATTGTGGCGTACCGATCCCAAGTACCGATACGCGCCACAACATATTGATACGAGAAGGCTGCTTGAAGCTCAATGGCTAGTTTTTGAAGAACCGATATCGATACAGGTACTCATGTATCGATACCGACTGCTCCAAAACTGCATTTATTCCGAGAAATAAAGCAACCAACAGTCTTCAACGGCTAGAAACTCATTTGGGAGTATTTAAGGCCTCAAGAAGTATCTGAAGAAACTAATGATCCTCAAGTCAACATTCATTTGATTAAAAATATGTCTTAGTGCTTAAATTCATATTCTTTTATAGACTAAACTTGTTGAGCTCAAATGTCAATGTATGCTCAAGTGTATTAGGGTTTGAGTGATTGCTTTAGAGTGCAAACATCTACCTAAAAGAGGGATTTTAGTTTTCTATTAATTCTCTTGTTATAGAGGTTTCCCAAAGCTTGGTTTGTAAGCTTTGGATGCTAGGCTTGGTGAGTGAGTCTAGGTTGTAAAGGGTTTCCTCCTTAGCCTTGAAAAAGGGAAGAATTCTTAGTGAATTGTTTGAAATCCTTAGTGGGGAAGCTAATATAGTGGATGTAGGCTTTGGTTAGAAAGTCGAACCACTGTAAATCATTGTCTTATTTTTCTATCTTTTTGCTTCCACCACCATCACCCAAAATTGAACTTCTCCACCACTTGGCAAGGTATTTCGATTGAAGATCAATTGGTATCAGAGCGAGGCTCAATCGAGAGGATTAACATCATATTGAGGCAATCCCGGCAAGCTCGATCAACCTTTCAATCAACCGATGTTCATAGCGCAATCAATAGACAAACCACCATTCTTCAACGGTGAACATTATGCCTATTGGAAAAATAGGATGATGTACTTCATCAAGGCCAAAGATTACCGACTTTGGGATCTTGTGGAAGATGGACCATTCGCACCAGAAAGAAGCAATGTGGAATGGAATGCAAATGACAAGAAGATGATGGAGCTAAACTCGAAGGCTTTGCACATTTTATTTTGTGCATTGGGACCGGAGGAGTATGCCAAAGTCTCTTCTTGTAAAAGTGTCAAGGAGGTTTGGGACAAGCTTGAAGTGATCCATGAAGGTACAAATGAGGTGAAGGAGACAAAGATTGGTCTACTCAACCTCAACTACAAAAACTTCAAGATAAGCCCGAATGAAGACATAAAGAATATGTTCGACCGTTTCTCCATGATCGTCAACGAGCTAAAAGGATTTGGAGAGGATATTTTGGAGGACAAACTCGTTCAGAAGTTGATTTATTCACTTCCTGAATCATGGGAGAGAAAGAAGACAACAATTATAGTGCAAAGAACTTGAAAGAGCTTAAGCTTGATGAGCTCATCGGGTCTGTACTTACCCATGAGTTGATGTCTCAACCTTTGGAAAGGGAGAAGGAGAAAAAAAATCAAAGAGTAAGGAATCAAAGATCTAAACATTTTTGCTCTTAAATCCTCCAAAAAGCCATCTAGAAGATTCAAGTGAGGAGGAAAGTGAAGAAGAAGAAGAAGAGATGGTCTATCTCTTCAAGAAGTTCGTCCAATTCATGAAGAGCGAAATGGAAGAATGATAGCATGAATTGAAGAAGAAGATGAAGGATTCCCTAAAGAGCTATGATTGCAAGAAGCAAGGGAACACAAAATATGATTGAACTCGCTTCAACAAAAAAGGATCATCTTCAAAGAAGGCATATATGGAAACATGGAGTGATGAAGAAGATTCCATCGACAATGAAGTTTGAAGCAAGGCAAAACCGAAAATGATTTGCTTTTAAAAATCAATTTGGAGTTCGAAGCAAAAATTAAGGATTTTGAACTTAAAGTATTAAATTTACAAAATTTGCTTCAAAGTGTAGAAAAAGATCATCAAAAAGAGGTGGGTGATCTTAAGAAGGAAAAAAGATTTGATTTCTAAGGAACTTGAAAAGAAAAACAATTTTGGAAAATCAAACTTTTATCAAAGACAGTCTTGTGCCCCTAGATTTTTAAATGGAAAATGTAGAAGTATTTGGGTTCCAAAAGGACTAATTACTTCTAATAAAAATGATGAAATGGTAAAATTGATTCCTAAGGGGACTAAAGTTTGTGCTACTAGTGTCTATGGATCCAAAACAATTTGGATACCAAAAATTACTTGATTGTCTTGTTCTAGGTGTGATGGAGCATGATCAACAAATGATAAAATTAAGGGGGAGCTCTATACACACAAGAAAGATCAGTTGAAGAAGATAGACTTCACATCTTACCTTTGGTTCAAGTGGTAAAATTTAGTTGAATTTATTTGTTTTTAAATTGATTTATTTTTTTAAAAAAATTCAACTAGTTAATCATATATTTGTTGGACTAACATTCATGTATTGCTTGAGTAAGGGGAGCCTATTTTAAACAAAATTCTTACTTTTGTCAAAATTTATTATCAAAACTTTCCATCATTATGGATTTAAAAGTTTTCAAACTTTGGTTTGAACCATTTTTTATATAACAAAAAGGGGGAGAATTAGTTGAAAAATTGAATTTTCAAATGAATAAGGGGAGCTTTAACTATTTTTTAAATTTTAAACTCTTATTTAAAATTTATTTTTACAAGGGGGAGAATCTCAAAAACAAATTTTCAAGTTAGTTTTATTATATCAAAAAGGCGAGATTGTTAGGATATTTGTTTTGATATAATAATTAAAATTAGTTTTGGACTAAATTGAAAAGATTTAGAAAAATATTTTAAGTCCAAACAACTTAAAAATATGTTTGATGGGTTTTATAAGGCTTTGGAAGGGCTTAAACACGTTTTCAAATAACAAAACCTGAGTTTTCTTCAACACTGTACCGATACGGTGTATATCGTATCGATACCCTTTAGGGTTTCAGCTACAGTAATTTTCCAGTAGCCAAAACCCGTACCGGTACAGGATGTGTCGTACCAATACGGAGAGGGTCGTACCGATACACTTATACGTGTACCGACCCCTGTTTTTCAAATCCCTAACGGCTATTTTCAAAACCTCAACGGCTAGTTCCCTAGAGTGTAACGATGTAACGCCCTGATTTTGGGCCTAGGAGTTAGCCGGATAGTTAGACGGTTCGGGCAAACCGAATTAGGCGGTTCAGTCTAGTTTCGGGAATTAAATCAAACTAAATGATTTTTGGGCGAAATAAAATATGGAAAATAGTCTAAAATACTTTTTCTTACGTACCAAATCGCAACCAGAGTGACTAAATTGAAAAGGTGTCAAAACCTAGAATCTTACGTACCAAATCGCAACCAGAGTGACTAAGTGTTTTATCAGCTTTCACTTTATTTTTAGTTATTTTAAAAGGTTTTATTAATTATAATTAAAGAGATTTAATAAAAAAATTCTTTAAAAGCCAAATCATTTTCTTACGTAACTTCTCTTTTTCTCTCATCTTTCACAAAAATGATGGGGAATCAATTGATTTGATTTCGCTTTTGAGTTTCTACATTGATCATTGGTTTTCTACAACAAATATCATTGGGTTTCTTGAAGATTTCAATCAAACTATGCAAAACAAGGGAAAATAACTTGTTCGAAGTGATCTTCTTAATTCTCCTCTAATCAAAGGTTCTTTATTAAAATTCCCAAGTTCTTGGCTCTTTTGTTTTGATTTCAAACTTGTTTTAACGATTACTTGGTAATATCTTGATTTAAATGGGTTTTATTAAGGAGAATTACTTATCTTGCTAATAGATTTTAATTGCTGGGATTTTTATTGATTAAAATCATGGGTAAAGTGTGTTAAGAAAAAAGATTTGTAAATTGAATCCCAGAATTAGGTGAATTGCTATATTTTTAGGTTGGAAATAGTTGAGTTTTGGGCTGTTTTTGTTGTTAATTGAGTGATGGTGTTATAAGGTTGTTTGGAGGATGACTTTAGATGTAAAATGATGATGATTAGATGTTTAATTTCTTGGGTAAAGGCCGGTATATGTTTAGATGGGGTTTGACGATGTTTTCGGTTGTTGTAGAGGGACGATTGTTGGATTTATGATAGAAGAAGTTGAGGAGTTTTGTTGCTGGGATTTTAGATGCATAAAAGTGCATTAATCCTTTGTTATATTGTGGATAAAATAGGCGAGGTGGATCCGACATCGTTAGAAGAAGATTCGATAGCATTGGATGCTTGAGATCGCTTCGACAAAGCAAGCGAAGCATTGTCGAAGAGTTGAAATGGCTTTTAAAAGCTTTTCAAAGGTTTGAGAACACTATTTGGGGGTTTAGATTGAGCTTGAAATGCTAATCTAAACTCGGAAGTAAGTATGGAGGATTTTGCTCTCGATTTTCGGTTTCCATTGTTTTACTAAATTCATGCTCACGCTTTGAAGATATATTTGTTTTACCTACTGTTATATGTATGTTTTAGAATGGGAAATGCTGCATATGTTTATATTTTGATAACACACGTGTTTAGAAAATAGTATGCAACATGTTTGAGAAAATGCCTAAATACATGGGTTGATGTATTTAAGATGCTTTGATGAAAATTGGTTTGAATGATGCACATGAAAAACAATGAGGTATCTTGTTATAAATGAATATATTGACAAGTGGCAAATGCTTTAATTGTTTTCGGATATAATTGGTCGACCATAGGATTAAAGTGGACTGTGAAATGTAAAATCGATCATGAGAAAATTCTTCGGTTACACAATAGGGGTAGTTCTATTGTGAAGTGATAGAGGTAGTGCTATCACATACGGGATAGGGGAGATTCTATTCCCGGCCGAAGTGAGACTATAGTTGGGGTAGTTCCACCATGAGACTTGATGGAGGTAGTGCTATAAAGGGAATCCATGTATCCGAACATGTATAGATAAGGGTAGTGCTATCAAAGGATGGAGGTAGTTCCATCCAGGTCACTTTAATTGCCAATATATGGGAATATTTGAGATAAATAAGATTTATAGATTGGTTTGATGTATATGGTAATTATGCATGATTTGTTTTGGAAAACAAATGAAGAAATGCTTGGGTAGTTAAGCATGATTTATAAATGAGAAAATGCTCGGGTAGTTAAGCATGATTTATAAATAAGGAAATGCTTGGCTAGTTAAGCATGATTTGAGAACAAAATGGTTTATGGTTTTCAAAGGTCACTTTTAATGCCAATATATGAGATTTAAAGGTACCGTGGTTTGTAAATAGATTTTGTATAATGTGCTTTATACATGAGACTTCTCTTTAAGCTTTGCTATTTGATAAGTAAGCATGAAAGGCTTAAATCGAGGTTTAACATTGAGGTAAATGCATGAGATTCGTGATACATGTTTTAGAGACAATTTATCAAACTTGTTTTGGAAGTGAAGTAAAGCATGAGATGATTTGAGCATGATGTTAGAAGACTGGTTTTAAACAAATAGTTTTTAAATGCATTGTTGATTGTTTTATTTGAGCGACCCTCACTAGGCATTTATGCTTACGCTCTCCCTTTTCAATAATGCAGAGAAATAGCTTTTCAAATGCGTCGATTAGGCAAGAGAAAAAGTTCCAAGACGCATGTTTGCTCAAGTATGGTTTCCTAAATTAGACTAATACGTAATAAGGGCAATGATGATTTAATAATGGTTTGGGAGTATATCTTTTGAACTTCCCAGATTGATGCATGATTATGTTAATTTATAATACTTGTAAATGGCTTTCGATGATAGTCTATGCATGATTTGGGGGTTGTTGGGAAATACAAGCATGTTGGGTAGAAATCATGCCTGTAAGTTTTCCTTGTTACCGCAATGCTTACGCTTTTATATTGACGTGGCCGTTGGTTGATATGACATTGTATGACTGTTGTGGTATTGATGTTTGAGTCTTAAATGATGTTTAGGGTTTGTTTGGATTTGTCTAGGAGGGTTTCGTAGTGTTTCGAACGTGCAGATTTTGGAAACCTACAGACAGGTTTTGGCACCAGTCAGCGGGTTTCGAAAGTAGGGGCATTTTGCTTCAGGCAGGTTTCGAAACCAGACCCTAGGTTTTGGAACCAACTAGCATGTTTTAGCTACCAGAAGGTAGGTTTCGAAACCACCTTGAATGGTTTTGATACCTATCGTGTAACACCCGGGTTTGGGGTCGGGTGAAAATAATATTAAAATAATGTTTCGGGCTTCAGTGTCATAATTAAAATAATAAAATATTTCAATAGGCTTTGTGTTTGCAAAATAATTAAAAACTATGTTGGGCCTATCTTCTAAGTCCAATTCCATGGATTTTAGGAGATGATGATTTTAGCCATTTCATTAATGGCATTATAGTAAATAAGAGGGCTTGCAAAAAAATAAAATCCCATCTATTTTAAAATAGCTTTTTGTCATCTTCTTCCCCCTCTCTTCCAATCCATTTTCATGACAATGGAGCTCCCCTTCTCCATCTTACTATTCCATCACCATTCTTCTTCATCTTGGGTGATTCTTGAAAGGTAAACCCATATTTGACTTGTCCTTACCTTCCTCTTCATGTTGGTACCATTAGTTTTCATTATTGTTCATGATTTTGAAATTTGAAGTTTTGGGGTTTTGTTTAAAAATGGGAACTTTATTATCTTTAACCTAAGCTTTTGATTATTTAAGGTTAGATAAATTGTTTACAACCTAAAAGGTTCAATATACGTGAATTTTAAAGAGTTTTACAATGATTCCCGAATTTGGGTTTTAATGGGGTTTTTGAAGGGTTTAAAGGTTAGTTTTGGGTGTGTTTAATGTTGGAAATTGAGAGCTATTGGTTGTATGTTGGTTAGGGATCGTTTTGGAAGCATTTAAGTGTGTTAAAGAGGTTGAAATCTTGAGTTTTGGACTAGTTTTCATGGCTGCTCGGGTTTGGAGTTTTGGGGTTGTTCTTGGCTTGAAAATCATGTGTTTTATGCTTGATTAGTGTTCCGGGTTTGCTACATTGATGTGTGAACTGATTTGAGGTTGTTTTGATTGTGTTGAGTTGATTAGAAGCAAGATTTTGTGTTGGTGAAGCCTCGAGAACAAATCCAGAACCGTGGGGAGCTTGATCGGCTAGTGTGGTTGAGCTTGGGATAGTCGGTGAGTGGTTATCATTTTTAAATGGCTTTTAAATATTGGTTCAAGCATGTGGACCTAGGTTGGGCTTGCTAAACCCACCTAGAGTTGAGATTAGAGTGGTAGCCTAATCTCAAGCTTAGTTTAGGAAACTTTTGGTTGAACTCCTAATTGCTTGGTTATGCCTCTTGTTTATTTGTGTTTATGGTAGTTATGTATATTGTGTTATACATGTTGTTGAAGCATGGTTTGATGCATTGTTATGCATGTGGTTTGGATTGTGATTTGTGCATGATGGTGATCATGGTGAGTACGTGCTAAGCACGGAAGTTGATATGAAATGATGTTGTGAAAGGTTATGAATTGTGTTTAATATTGGCACTAGTATGCTTGGGTACAATGATCGATCATTATGATGTTTACTGTGCACACGAGAGTCAAATGCGCGCGTGGTCTTGATGACGGTGGTCATCAAGATGGAGTACGGGTTCACCCGGAAATCTTCATATATATATATATATATATATTAGTCGGTGATGAGTGGAATCCCATCGATGGGGCGTGAGGATGAGTTGAATCCCCTCTGCGAGAAACGATAATGGGTGTAATCCCACCGTAAGGTAATGGTTGTGGTTGGATGTAAGTTCCAACGGTTATCCGCGTATTCGAGTCATAGCTAGGTGCCAATATGGATTGATATATGTGGTTGTTAATACATTGGTATATGTATCTTCATGTATTGGGCTTATGAGTTGTTGGTCATGGCATAATGTTGATTATATGTTCATGCATCATGTATAATTTGGCTCTTGTGGATCGGAGGTAAGATCATGCATTCTATCTTGGTTGTTGCTCGTGCTTGGACCATGCATTGTCGAGGTTTGTTTTATGAGCTTACCCTCACTAAGCTTTTATGCTTATGCTCTCTTTTGTTCGACAATGCAGATTAGTAGCTTGCGGGTAGCAAGGGCAAGGAAGGGCCTCCAAGTGTCGCTTTTGGTTAGCTCAAGTATGAACTTTAAATTGAAAGATTGTAATAGTCAAGCAATGGGATAGGTGTTGTTGATTTGAGCTTTGATGTATGTTGATGTTTGTTTGGCTTTTGGATGCGTTGTTTGAATTGTAAACCTTGTTTATGTTGCATGTCATGAATGCTTATATGTTCTGGTTTCTAAGGCATGAATCTTGAATGCAAAGTATGTTCTCTTTATGGTACATGTATGAATCCTTTAGATGCATGATCCTTGTTCGTTTTGAATGTCTTGTATGTTGATATCTTGGTTGTTAAAGGTTGTACATATGTTGTTTGTGGCTAGGGGAGTTGTAAATCGCATCTAGAGTCGAGTCTTAAGTCGTTTTGCTACAAATTTGGGTATTGTAGTGCAGGGCGTATCGATACGCCTAAGGGCCGTATCGATACGGTCCTACACTTTGGGACTCAGATTTGGCTTAGGGTACCGATACTCGGGGGCGTATCGATACACCAAATATTTTCTGGAATTCTGAGATTTTAACGAGTTTTTGGCGTATCGGTACGGACTCTAGGTGTATCGGTACGGTCTAATATCGTTGACCGCGAGATGTTGACCGAGGAAGGCGTATCGGTACGCCCAAGGGCTGTATCGATACGGTCTCACTATTTTGTCTTGGGGCCGTTGACTTGGTCAAGGGGTATCGATACCCTCTGCAAGTGTATCGATACGGCCTGCTTTAAAAGAAAAAAAATGGGCTGTTTTAAAGTGTTGTTTTGGATGGTTATTTTTATATTGTTGTGTTTCCGCTGTCGGGTTTCACATAGGACATAATAATGCATTTAGACAAGATATAAATAAAAGAAATTTTCTAGGGTTGCTAACCGAGGTGGGACCTTAACGGGTTTCACATCGGTTTTCCCCGTGTAGCCTGCTCGGACGGGTCAAACGTCCAAACCGGGATGAGGGGGTTGCATTTGTTGGTATCAGAGCCTAAGGTTTCCGAGACCTTGGGCAGGTAAGTGAGGTAAGTTTAATTTTCTTTATGTAATTGCACGGTGTTTGCTTGCCATGTAAGCATGTTTGCTTGTTTATCAAGTATGCTTGGTGTATGTTGTTTGATCGTGCGTGTATGTTGCTTGAAGCATGTTGAGTAGAGTCTCATTGCTTCTATTACATCGGAAAAATAGATTTTTAAGTGAGGGAATCATACTTGAGCCACTTGGACCCTTTCCTTTGCTAACTCAGTTTGTATGTAAATTTGTTGTTGTTGTTGATTTATTGCTTTTTGGTAAGTTTGAGGCCAAGGCGTGGGCCGTGAATCAGTAAGTGGAAGTTGTGGAGTCTGAAAATGTGGATGATGTTGAGGGAGTTCATCGCTATAGTAAGGAAGTATGGTTGTACCGAAGCTGAGGTACAATTTGTTTGTTTGAGTCAGTGTGTATGTGGGTTGATTCCTGTTGATGAGGGACGATGTGATCGATTCTGGTATTAGTTGGTAAAAAGAAGTGAAGACATATGAGTGGGATTCAGAGTGGTATCGATGTTATAGTAGATAAGCCCTTGGTACAGTTTTGAGTTTGTTCCGTTCGGTTGATTCTGAATCTGTACTTCTGTATATTGTTAGCAAGCATGCAAAGTTTGGATGTGCCCGGTGAAGTGTTAGAGGTAGGTATGAGTACCTTAGTTCTTTTGGCGAGATCAAGGTAAGGGTCTCGTGTGAGTAATCTAAAACTCAGAAATGTTAGTTGGTGATCGTTGGAGTTCGGCCTATGGTTTTAATATGAGACAACGGGTCAGTATCCGTTAGTGGGAATCAATTTGTGTGAATGGGCCATTGTGTGTCTGAGTTGTCTTCCAGCAAGAAGGAGAGATGAAGTCGCTTCCGATATAGTTAAGCCGAGAAGGAAGTCTTGAGCTCTAACTCTAGATTGTTTGGTATTGGGATGTTTTGAGTCGTCATGACCGATGTTATAGAACAAGTTCAAGCATGATTGTTTGTGTGTGATCAAAACTGAATTTTGAGGTTTCGAGATGCTCTAAGAATGGTTTTGAAGAGTTAGGTTATGCTTGAAGGGCCAGCCTGAAAACAAGAGAACCGGAAACTATCAGCTGTGTACATGTGAAGTTTCAATTTCTGCGGATTCATCCTTTTGTGTGAGCATGCAAAGAAATTTGATATACCTGTTGAGACCTTAGACGTGGGGACGCATGAGACTAGTCCTTTTTGGTGAGGTAGTGGCGGTCAGAAAGATGTACGGAAGATGTTTGTTGATGGTTCAGGGTTACGTGTTTCCAGTAGATGTGAAGTAATTGTCTTTTTACGGTTTTGATATAACATTTGGCATGGTTTGGCTTGTAAAACACAAAGCTAGGGTATACGTTGAGACAAAGAGAGAATTGCCTTGAAGTTGCAGATTTCTGTGAGACTGTAGTGGTAGGTGAGGATATGAACTTCTTATAGAATGTTGATCCAGCTTTAGAGGTCAAAGATTGATTGAGTTTGGTTAACAGGCTTGCCTAGCAAATGTGATGGATTTGATTTTTGAATTAGGATTAGACCGCAGAATGTTAGAATAGTTTTTGTTTTTCCTAAAAGTGTTTGGAAGAATTGCCCGGTTTGTCTCTTGATAGGGAAGAAGAGTTTGTTATTGATACCATCTTCGAGTTTGCTCCTTCTTTGATTTCTCTGTATCTTATGGTTCCCGAAAGAATTGAGAGTGTTGAAGAATCAACTACGAGATTTGTTAGACCGTAGACTCATTAGGCCTAGTACCTCATCTAAGAGTACGACAGTGCAATTTGTGAAGAAGAGAGATGACAATACGAGAATGTGTTTAGATTAAAGGTAGTTGAAACAATTGACAATGAATAAGTAGTATCCATTTTCGAGCGTCAGTGATTTGTTGATCAGTTAGGGTGTGCTCCATTCTTTTCGAAGAATAATTTGAGATCCGATTACTACCAGTTGAAAGTGAGAGAGGTAGATGTACCGAAGACAGCTTTCGGGGAAAGATATGATCACTTTGAGTTTCAGGTTATGTCGTTTTGTTTGACTAGTGTGTCAGCCACTTTTATAGAGATGTCGAGCAGAATAATTCCTGAGCTCCTTGATTAGTTGTAGCAGTCCTCATAGATAATACATGGGTATATTCACGTGCCGAGGAAGATCATGACAAGATTTGGAGTTAGTGTTGTAGATCCTATTAGAGAATCAATTGTATGCCAAGTTGAGCAAACGTGAACTTCGAGTCAAGAAAGATGTTCTCCTAGGACATGTAGATCAGCCGAGTGTATTAGAGTAAATCCTATGTAGGCAGAAGAAGATGTGAGTTGGAAGAAACTGAAGACTGTGATAGGTATCTATAGTTCCTAGGTCTAGCATTGTTACTTTCGGGGAATTGTAAATAGTCTTTCGAAGATAGCTGCTCCATGGACAGATTGCTACAGAAGAAAGTTCAGTTGTGTGGTCAGATGCGAGACAACGAGCCCTTGAGAAACTGAAAGAAACCTTGATGAAAGCTTCGACCTTGATCCATCCGATATCAGAGAAAGAATTTGTGAACCATAGTGATGTGTTACATGTAGGGTTAGGTTGTGTGCTTATGCAAGACATAAGATTTGCTGCTTATTCGTCGAGGCAGTAGGAAGTACATGAAAAGAATGACCCGACACGAGACATAGAGTTAATTACAGTTGAATTTGCTACGAAGATTTAGAGACAAAGCATGTATAGTAAGAAATGCACAGTATATACATATCATCAGAACTTGAAATATTTGACGACTTAGGAAGGATTTAAACTTGAACAACATAAATTATTAGAGCTACTTGAAGACCATGATCTCAAGATTGAGTACCATCCGGAGAGAGTCAACGTAGTAACCGATGCTTCGAGTTGTTTTTGCTGAGCTATATTTGAGTTGCGAGCTATATTTGCCGGATTTAGTTTATCAAATGATAGTGGTTCTGTGGCAGAGTTTCGGGTTAAGCCTACATTGAGTCAGAATACTTAAAGAGAAACAGTTGCAAGACAGGTTCTTAGCACCTCATGTGCAAGGCATAGCAGAAGGAAGACCTTCAGAGTACAGTTTCAGAGATGATAGAGTTTTGCATTTCAGAGACAAAATAGTTGTGCCGATTAACATAGTGTTCTAAGACGTATTGTTTTGGCCGAAGCACATGGTAGTTCATTGTATTGCATCTGAGTAGTATGAAGACGTATTGTGGGTTGAAGATGAGTACTTCTGGATTGAGTTGATGGATGATGTGGTTCAGTATGAGAGTAAGTGTGTAATTCGCCAGCGTGTCAAGGCCGAGCATCAGTTTTCTTCTAGTTTGTTATAGCCGTAGAAGATTCGTAATGAAAGTGGGTAGTAGATTCGAGGGACTTTGTGCCTGGTTCGCCTTTGATTTCCTCCGTGAGAACTTAGCTGAGTAAACAATGATAATTGCACTGAGTGTACTCATTTTATGCATGTCCATGTTACTTGTACTTTGTATACGATGGTGGAGTCGTGCTTTAGCAAGAGTGTGAGTTGCACAGTGTCTTGAAATCGATAGTGGCCAACAGGGATTCGAGATTTCAACTAGATTTTTGAGGACGTCTGCATAGTGCTTGGATACCTATTGAAGTCAGATGGTCAGTCAGAGAAAGTTATCGGTCAAGTATTTAAACGGTATCGTATGAGGTTGTGAATTGGGCTAGTTCTGTTGTTTATCTGTTGCGGTTACCACTAGAGTTGGAAAGGGGTTTGTGATGTGTTCTGTGTATCTATGATTCGAAAGTGTGAGTCAGATCTGTCCCGTGCTATGTAGTTGAAGAGATTGAGTTGAGTTTAAATTTGACATGCAATGGAGAACCAGTTGAGATCTTAGCATTAGATAGCTAATGTTGTGTGGTAAGTCTACTGAGTTGGTGAGTATGTTGTGGTGAGAAGGAAAGTGTGGAGGAACAGTTTCTATGTCTCTTCATGTTCGATAAATTTCGGGGACGAAATTTTCTTAAGTGGGGGAGAGTTGTAACACTCGGGTTTGGGGGTCGGTAAAAATAATATTAAAATGATGTTTCGGGCTTCAGTGTCATAATTAAAATAATAAAATATTTCAATGGGCTTCGTGTTTGTAAAATAATTAAAAACTATGTTGGGCCTATCTTCTAAGTCCAATTCCATGGATTTTAGGAGATGATTATTTTAGCCATATCATTAATGGCATTATGGTAAATAAGAGGGCTTGCAAAAAAATAAAATCCCATCCATTTTAAATTAGCTTTTTGTCATCTTCTTCCCCCTCTCTTCCAATCCATTTTCACGACAATGGAGCTCCCCTTCTCCATCTTACTATTCCATCACCATTCTTCTTCATCTTGGGTGATTCTTGAAAGGTAAAACCATATTTGACTTGTCCTTACCTTCCCCTTCATGTTGGTACCATTAGTTTTCATTATTGTTCATGATTTTGAAATTTGAAGTTTTGGGGTTTTGTTTAAAAATGGGAACTTTATTTTCTTTAACCTAAGCTTTTGATTATTTAAGGTTAGATAAATTGTTTACAACCTAAAAGGTTCAATATACGTGAATTTTAAAGAGTTTTACAATGATTCACGAATTTGGGTTTTAATAGGGTTTTTGAAGGGTTTAAAGGTTAGTTTTGGGTGTGTTTAATGTTGGAAATTGAGGGCTATTGGTTGTATGTTGGCTAGGTATCGTTTTGGAAGCATTTAAGTGTGTTAAAGAGGTTGAAATCTTGAGTTTTGGACTAGGTTTCATGGATGCTCGGGTTTGGAGTTTTGGGGTTGTTCTTAGCTTGAAAATCATGTGTTTTATGCTTGATTAGTGTTCCGGGTTTGCTACATTGATGTGTGAACTGATTTGAGGTTGTTTTGTTTGTGTTGGTGAAGCCTCAAGAACAAATCCGGAACTGTGGGGAGCTTGATCGGCTAGTGTGGTTGAGCTTGGGATAGTCGGTGAGTGGTTAACGTTTTTAAATGGTTTTTAAATATTGGTTCAAGCATGTGGACCTAGGTTGGGCTTGGTAAACCCACTTAGAGTTGAGATTAGAGTGGTAGCCTAATCTCAAGCTTAGTTTAGGAAACTTTTGGTTGAACTCCTAATTGCTTTGTTATGCCTCTTGTTTATTTGTGTTTATGGTAGTTATGTATATTGTGTTATACATGTTGTTGAGGCATGGTTTGATGCATTGTTATGCATGTGGTTTGGATTGTGATTTGTGCGTGATGGTGATCATGGTGAGTACGTGCTAAGCACGGAAGTTGATATGAAATGATGTTGTGAAAGGTTATGAATTGTGTTTAATATTGGCACTAGTATGCTTGGGTACAATGATCGATCATTAGGATGTTTAGTGTGACACGAGAGTCAAATGTGCGCGTGGTCTTGGTGACGGTGGTCATCAAGATGGAGTACGGGTTCGCCCGGAAATCTTCATATATATATATATATATATATATTAGTCGGTGATGAGTGGAATCCCATCGACAGGGCGTGAGGATGAGTGGAATCCCCTTCGCGAGAAACGGTGATTAGTGTAATCCCACCGTAAGGTAATTGTTGTGGTTGGATGTAAGTTCCAACGGTTATCCGCGTATTCGAGTCATAGCTAGGTGCCAATATGGATTGATATATGTGGTTTTTAATACATTGGTATATGTATCTTCATGTATTGGGCTTATGAGTTGTTGATCATGGCATAGTGTTGATTATATGTTCATGCATCATGCATAATTTGGCTCTTGTGGATCGGAGGTAAGACCATGCATTCTATCTTGGTTGTTGCTCGTGCTTGTACCATGCATTGTCGAGGTTTGTTTTATGAGCTTACCCTCACTAAGCTTTTATGCTTACGCTCCCTTTTGTTCGACAATGTAGATCAGTAGCTTGCGGGTAGCAAGGGCAAGGAAGGGCCTCCAAGTGTCGCTTTTGGTTAGCTCAAGTATGAACTTTAAATTGAAAGATTGTAATAGTCAAGCAATGGGATAGGTGTTGTTGATTTGAGCTTTGAGGTATGTTGATGTTGGTTTGGCTTTTGGATGCTTTGTTTGAATTGTAAACCTTGTTTATGTTGCATGTCATGAATGCTTATATGTTCTGGTTTCTAAGGCATGAATCTTGAATGCAAAGTATGTCCTCTTTATGGTACATGTATGAATCCTTTAGATGCATAATCCTTGTTCGTTTTGAATGTCTTGTATGTTGATATCTTGGTTGTTAAAGGTTGTACGTATGTTGTTTGTGGCTAGGGGAGTCGTAAATCGCATCTAGAGTCGAGTCTTAAGTCGTTTTGCTGCAAATTTGGGTATTGTAGTGCAGGGCGTATCGATACGCCTAAGGGCCGTATCGATACGGTCCTACACTTTGGGACTCAGATTTGGCTTAGGGTACCGATACTCGGGGGCGTATCGATACGCCAAATCTTTTCTGGAATTCTGAGATTTTAACGAGTTTTTGGCATATCGGTACGGACTCTAGGTGTATCGGTACGGTCTAATATCGTTGACCGTGAGATGTTGACCGAGGAGGGCGTATCGGTACGCCCAAGGGCTGTATCGATACGGTCTCACTATTTTGTCTTGGAGCAGTTGACTTGGTCAAGGCGTATCGATACCCTCTGCAGGTGTATCGATACGGCCTGCTTTAAAAGAAAAAAAAATGGGTTGTTTTAAAGTGTTGTTTTGGATGGTTGTTTTTATATTGTTGTGTTTCCGCTGTCGGGTTTCACATAGGACATAATAATGCATTTAGACAAGATATAAATAAAAGAAATTTTCTAGGGTTGCTAGCCGAGGTGGGAGCTTAACGGGTTTCACATCGGTTTTCCCCGTATAGCTTACTCGGACCGGTCAAACGTCCGGACCGAGACGAGCGGGTTACATATCGCGGGAATCATCTGTAGTGTTGAAAAATAGTTTCTAAAGTTATATTTTTGTCCTTGGTTGTTATGTATGCAATTGAATGAGTTTGGATGTTCTTTTTAAGCTAAAATTTGACATATATGCATGAAACCTGACTAATTGAAGATTTTTAAATCTAATTTTAAGTAAGTTCTTACAGTTTTGCAGTTTAACGTTTTGGACCCTAAATATTGACAACGCTTAATTGATGATGCAAATGAGCTTGGTTTGAGACGAAATCTCACATGTTTTAAATGAACTTAATTAAATATTGGCCAGGTTAATTGTGATGTTGGATTATAATTTTAGAAAATTTGCAAAATGGTCCCTAATCCTACTTATCGTGATTTCGTGAATCGAATCGAAGTTGGTTTTCGTCGTATCTTCTTTCGTTGTATGTATGATCACCTTAGGTGATATTAAATGCCTCTAGGTAAGATAAAAGAAAAAAGGGTCGGTTATTGAGGGAAACCTTCACATGTTTTCTTCGTTAATCCCCGTGTAACTCACTCGAGTCGGTAGATCGGTTAAACCGGGTCAATGGGGATACAACCGATCCCTTATACAAATCGCTAGTACCAAAACGGACTGTGGAGTACCAATCCAAGGTACTGATACATGCCACGACGTATCGATACGAGAAGGCTACATCAAGTTCAACGGCTAGTTTTTAAAGAACCGGTACCGATATGGCTACCCACATACCGATATCGATTGCTCCAAAACTGCATTTATTGTGAGAAATAAAGCTACCAAAGGCTCTAATTCAATCCCAACAGTCTCCAACGGCTAGAAACTCATTTGAAAGTATTTAAGGCCTCAAAAAGCATCTAAAGAAACTAATGGTCCTTAATTCAACGTTCATTTGATTAAAAATATATCTTAGTGCGTAAATTCATATTCTTGTATAGACTATGCTTGTTGAGCTCAAATATCAATGTATGTTCAAGCGTAATAGTGTTTGGGTGAGTGCTTTAGAGTGTAAACATCTACCTAAAAGAGGGATTTCGGTTTGCTATTAATTCTCTTGTTAGAGAGGTTTCCCAAAGCTTGGTTTGTAAGCTTTGGATTCTAAACGTGGCGAGTGAGTCTAGGTTGTAAAGGATTGCCTCCTTAGCCTTGAAAAGGGGAACACTTCTTAGTGAATTGTTTGAAATCCTTAGTGGGGAAGCTAAGGTAGTGGATATAGGGTTTGGTTAGAAAGCCGAACCACTCTAAATCATTGTCTTTTGAAGCAGAGTGTGAAATGGTTCATTGTTCTAACAAAGATATTTCTTAGGAAGCTAGTGTAGATTTGGCTAATGGTAACATTAAGGCTGGTGTTCTGGACCGGGATTGTTTGGAGGAGCAGCCGTTGTTCTTTCCTGAGCTGCAATATCATCATTTCAGGAGAAAATTTATCTCGTTAGCTGAAATGCAAGATAAGTACCTCTCTGCTAAGGAAAAAAAAGAGGGATATGGTCTTTAAAATGTAAGAAGCCATGTCAAGCTGTTGCTGATAGGGTGCCAGGCATACATGTCCCTACGGATTCAGATTAAGCGAGAAACCAAATTATTACAAAATCAGTAAAAGAAAATCTTGAGCGGAGGAAATCCGATAATAAGTTGCCTAATGAGGAGATGTATTTTGAGGTGAGGGAAGCTCTTAAATTAGGAAAAAGATTGGGGGTGCAGATAGTTGGTAATGAAGATGAAGTGGTGGAAGAAATGGTTAGGCTTAAGCTGATTAAACATTAAGTGTATTGAGGTAGTTTTGTGAATTGTTTGTGTGGCTAATTAGCTGCTTTTTTGACCTTTTTGTTTTTCAGCTTGTTATTTGGGGGTTTGGGTGCTCATGGAGTAGCTCTTAATTTTTTTTGGTGTGCTTTTCTCGTTGGATCGAGTTTCATTTTTGTTAGTTGTGTAGCTTCTTGGTGAGTGTCGTGTGAACATGCATTTTCAACTTTTTTTTTTGGTTTTTGATGGTGTTAAGGGGAGTGGTTCTTTGGTGCTTCGAGATGATTTGTTGACATTATTTCAGCTAGTTTTCCTTGGTGATTGATTTGGTGTTGTATGGCTATTTGGTGATTGTGGGTTGTTGTGTTGTGGGAGTAAGTTTTGTTCCCGGTTAGTTGGTGATCAAGGTTGTTGGTGATTCGTTGGACTGCATTGATTGGTTATGATTCTCTCATTTTGATGTGTGCTCTGGGGTAGTTAGTGCTTTGGCGTTTTTTAGGGCTTCGTCATTGTGTAGGGCTTCTAGGTGTGAGGAGTTTTGTTAGTTGTAGTATGTTGTTTGTCAGAGCTTTTGTTTTGTATTATTAGGGAGAAGTGTTGGAGAATTGAGGGGTGACAAGTGTGATTTTGTGTTTGTATTTTCTGGACAAGAGGATGTGTTGTACCTAGGTTAGTGGTGTTGTTTTGGTTGTGCTTAATACCTTGTTTGTGTGCACTATTTTCCTCCTTTTAAATTTAGGGAGGTTTTTAATGAGGCACATTACGTAGGTTATGGTTTTCTTTATACTTTAATAAAATATCATTTGCTGAGCAAAAGAAATCATTTTATTATTTTTCTATCTTTTTGCTTCCACCACCATCACCCAAAATTGAACTTCTTCACCACTTGGCAAGCATTTCAGTTAAAGATATCGGGCTCCACAGTGTCTCTAAGTTGTTCTGATGATCTAGGGTTTTCTGTTTGGCATTTCTGAAAGGCTCGATGTCTTCAACTCAAATTAGTGTCGATAAAGGGTGTAGATGTTTCTTTTGAAATTGGGAAAACAAAAATCGAAAAAAGAATGACAATTTGACACAATTTATTTTAGAGTGGTTCGACCTTCTAACCAAATTCTACATCCACTACATTATCATCAACTAGAACCTATCCCTCAACAATGAGGTATTGATATTGTAAACAATTTACCTCTCTAGGTAGGTGTTTACACAATTTAGCTTACTAGGATTGGACTAAAGAATTTACAAGAGATTACAAAATAAACAATGAAAAACACAACTCTCTTGATCTTTAAGCTTGGATGTTCATCCTCTTCTTCTTGAAGTGTCTTTGGCTTGTATTTATAGTGTGGAATGAAAAACTAGCCGTTAAAATATTAGTCGTTGGAAAAACTAGTCGTCTGGGACTTAAATTCTAACCATAAATGCATTTTTGCAACATTGGGTATCAGTACTCGAAAGTTGGTATCAGTACCTAACAAAACAAGAAAGAGTCGTTGCACATAAATGCAGAGCATACCGATACATGATACTTCCATATCTGTATGGTACTTCGGGTATCAGTTCGAATGCTTCCTTATCGGTACGCGAAGTGCTCTCTAGAAATCAAAATGCTTTTGCGTATTGGTACAAGGAAAGACCGTACCTGTACGAGTAGTCAATTTTCGACTTTTAAGACATTTTAAAAATTTGTTCGAGTCAAAAATCTTTTCAAAAACCTTTCAAATGTATTTTTCAAGTTAAATGGACCTTGAATTAATTTTGCAATATTTGTTCAAGTCCCAAAACATTTTCATTGAGTTATATCAAAATAAATATCTCAACAATCTCCCCATTTTTGATATAATGAAACTACTTGTAAAATTGTTTTTGAAAATGCTCCCCCTTAGAAAAATAATTTTAGAAAAATAGAACATTTTTCAAAAATAACTAAAGCTCTCATTTTTCTTTTTGAAATTAAAAATTTTCAAACTTATCTCTCCCCATTTTTGTTATATAAAAAATAATTTCAATCTTTAAAGTTTAAAAATAACAATAGAGAGTAAGTTGATTCTTTTGAAAACAAAAGCTCCCCCTTAATAAGTGCATTCTATTTTAAATTTTAGCTCAAAATACATTAACACTTAAGAAAATCATTGAATTTCAATAAAAATGATCAAGTTTTAAAATCCATGAAATTCAATGTATCCAAGACTTTTTAGAAAACTTAATGCATTAGAAATGAATAAAACATATTTAGAACTCATATGCACAAAGCCTCAAAGAATGTTATGCACTAAAATGATTTTTAACACTCAAAATTGCATAAACATTCAAAAATCATTAAAAATAAGTAACCAAATTATATAATCAAATAGATTAAGTTTAAAGGTTACGTATCTTTAATGTGTGAGAATGCCACCATTGCAATTGAGAGGAGGATTGATGGTTCATATTTGAATCCTTGAGCTTGATACCGCAAAATATAGCTCTTCAAGGTCTCTTGAATGTAGAGATGGATAGAGCACTCCTAGGATCTCCTCAAAGGTTGTTAGAATGTCGATTTGAGTCCCGCTCTGATACTAATAGAAAGGCTCAATGTCTTCAACCGAAATTAGTGCCAATGAAGGGTGTAAAGGTTTCTTTTGAAATTGAGAAAAAAATCGAAAAAGGAATGACAATTTGACACAATTGATTTTATAGTAGTTCGACCTTCTAACCAAGGTTTGCATCTACTACCTTAGCATCCACACTAAGGATTTCACAATTCACTAACAATGAATTTTTTCCTTTTTACGGGTTCAAGGGGTAACCTTACATCTCTATCTTTTCATGGGCTAAGATAGAACCCTCTCCCTAGTTTTTATAAGGATCAACTAGAACATATCTCTCAACAATGAGATCTTGACATTGTAAAGAATTTACCTCTCTAGGTAGGTATTTACACAATTTAGTTCACTAGGATTGAACTAAAAAATTTACAAGAGATTACAAAAAAACAATGAAAAACACAACTCTCTTGATCATTAAGCTTGGATGTCCATCCTCTTCTTCTTCAAGTGTCTTTGGCTTGTATTTATATCGTGGAATGAAAAACTAGCCGTTGGAAAACTAGCCATTAAAAACTAGCATTTGAAATACTAGTTTTTAGGGACTTTAATTCCAGCCATAAATGCATTTATGCAACCTTGGGTGTTGGTACTCGAAAGTGGGTATCGGTACCTACCAAAACAAGAAAGAGTCGTTGCACATAAATGCAGTGTGTACTGGTACACGATACATCTGTACCGGTACGGTACTTCGGGTATTAGTAAGGAGGCTTCCGTATCGGTACGTGAAATGTTCTCAAGAAATCAAAATGCTTTTGCCTATCGGCACGAGTAAAGACCCTATCGGTACGAGTAGTCAGTTTTTGACGTTTAAGACATTTTGAAAATTTGTTCGAGTCAAAAATCTTTTCAAAAACCTTTCAAATGTATTTTTCAAGTCAAATGGACCTTAAATTAATTTTGCAATATGTGTTCAAGTCCAATAACATTTTTCATTGAGTTATATCAAAATAAATACCTCAAAAGTTTTTTTTTGTTAATATCTAGTATGCTGTGATGCGTCCTTCTTGTCTCTGCAATTGAGATTGATTTACCTCTGATTGTGTTGTGATTCTTGTCGATTGCGCCTATGTTGTTTGTCTTGTGATTTTGCAAATAAGTTATGTGTTGCCTTTGATTGGGTTAGGATTGTGTTCAATTGAGTGTTTATTTCTCATCTCAGTGTGGTTGAAAATATTAGTAATGTGTCACGAGAAGTGCCTGATTCAAATACTGGTGTTAACAGTGCTAATAACTCAGTTCATTCATCTGCGAATAGGATTTTCTCCACAAAAAAGAGAAATGTCACTTTGACAGATAGTGTTACTCTTTATTAAAACACATAGGCTTTTGAAGTTTATAGACAACAATGTTACATGGCCTAAGCAATATGTGTCTAAGGATGGAACTCTAACCCCTAGACCCGACCTAGAAGAAATAGACCGAATTTAGGAAGGCACGTTTGAAAACTTAACCCTCAAGAAAAACCAATTTGAAAATTATACTTTAATTTAAATTAAAATAATATATAACAATAATTTATTAAAACACTTGAAATAAATAAAACACAAATGTCATAATTAAAATTCAAATATTTAATAAAGATCTCTGAATAAAAACCACCATAAATGAATGCTAAAAACAATCCCAAAACATAAATAGTCTCAAAGTATGAAATTACATCAATGTCTGAAAATAATAAATAATAATATGAATAACAAACATTAGTTTCATACTGAATAATAATATAACCGGATAGAAGGTGAGATCCTCCAAGTACCACGTCACATAAAGTCCAAAGATATCTGTAAGAGGAAACTATGGAGGAGTAAGCTAAAGAGCTTAGTGTGTCTCTAAAGTGCAAGAAAACCATAGTAGTAAAATACAGTAATAATTTCTTAAAATTCTTTAAAACATAAAACCAATGGCACAATAGCGCAAGCGTAATGCAATGCACCCAACTACGTCCGCCAAATATGACGAAGGTTCCCATAACCTCCTCGCTACGTCCGCCATCCGAAGTGTAATTCAGCCCAAAAGGTGAAACCACTGAACTTCCCCGTACAAATCCCAACTCATGCTCATACATAAACGATGTTTAAAACTCAAATTTTGTAAACAAAGTTCCATAAATCTAACATTCCATAAACATACTTCATAAATCATAGTACATAAATCCATAAGTTATGGTTCCATAAATTCGATGTTTCATAAATCATATATTTCTTAAGTCGTAAATAAAACAAATTCTGAAATCGTATGCATGAGATGTCAACCATACAAGCCATAATGCATATAAATAATCACATAAGGTGTAAAACATATGCAGCAAAGTAAGAAGCACACCTCAAGCAGCAATAACTTTAATGTCGAGAAGAACGCATCTCACGTTCAGGTCTAGCATTGGTCCTAGCTGAATCGGAACCTACGATATAAAAATCTACATAAAAAATCTATCACTATGCCACTAAACTAAACATCACAATCACTAATCCTAATCAAGAAGAATACTCACGTGTAGTCCTCGTGGTACATGCACGGTCAGACCGAACATGCGAAGTAGGTGGTAATTCGTCTTCCTCAAAATCGATATCGTCTAAAACACATATATAAACTAAATCAAATCTCATATCCAAATCCCTCAAAAAGTATTAAGTACAAAATATTTTACTATTAGTAAAACTAGATGATGGGGTTTACCCACGAAGGGAAAAAATAACGATTATAATTGTGCGGTGCCAGAGACTCGACATAGTTCGATCGAAATAAAAAGCATAAAAAAGGAGATGGATATACTTGTCGAGCGATGGACAGGGTAATGTGTAGGTGCAGCTGCCAATCTTGAATGAAATATAAAAAAAAGTGTTTTAGGGCATATAAAGGTGTTTAAATACCCTACCCAAGGGTAAATCACACAATAGGCCATCCAACTTTACCCGATTTACAAAATGGCCCCAAAAATTCTAAATTAAGCCATACACTTTTGAATTAACTCAATTTAACCCTTTAGAAAAAATTAGATTCCCAAATTCAAATTTCCAAAATTAATTTAGGGTTTTTAACCTAAATTCTCAAAATCTAGGGTTTTAAAATTTGGAAATTTTTGGGGTGTTACAACTCTCCCACCTTAAAAGAAATTTCGACCTCAAAATTTCAGACTTAGCAATAGATCCCTAAAAATTAACTAACATAACTTAAAATTGTTTGTTCTTAATTCCTCATCCTTCAACATAAAAGTAAAAACTAAAAAGATCAAAATGTACATGTTATGTCCTCTGGCTCATCATCATAACTCTCATGAGCTTTAGGTGCATAAACCAATCATGGTAGTCTAGCATTTGATCTATTACTTTGTGCAGGTTTACCTCTACTAGCATTACTAGTAGTAACATGCCTATTCTAGCCACTACATCTAGATGGTGCTTGTACTGATCTTTGAGATTGTGTAGGAGCCTGGTTAGCACCTTTGGCGAGGGGACAATCACTTCGAAAATGCTCTAAAGAACCACATAAGAAACATGCTCCCAACTTTTTTCGACACTCACCATTATGTTGTTTATTGCAGCAAGAACATATAGGAAAAGGATGGGAACATGTTGAACCACCTACACTGTAACCCTTTGTACCTGCCTATGCGTTACACCTAAGTTACAGAGAGATCAAGATAATAATAGGTAAAAACACATCTATAACACATATATGCAAACTTTCATGAAAAACCAAACATGTCTCAAGATGTAACTCGAGTAGAAAACCTGTTGGGAAAATATATTATCCAGTTGAAAGTATATAATGGCATAACTCGCTATAGAGAGATCAAGATAATAATAGGTAAAAACATATCCATTCTAAAGTCTCGTAACAATGATACACACAATTCAAGGTCTAGGGTCCCTTTGGTAATGAAGAGAGGATAAGGGAACTAATAAATCATGATTGCAAATTAGCACAAGCAAATAATGTCCCAATTAAGTATCATAAAGTCAAAGATGGAATAAAATCAAACGCCCTTACAAAAGATTCACTCAATATCGCTCAAAATGTTTAAGGGACAACAACACTCAAGTCAAAGCATGAAAAGATACTTACCATAGGCTTGCAAATATATCACATCTCCACCACTAGTTGGGTCGAATTACAAGGTCAAAAGGTCTTTGAATTTGGTTGTAATAGGGCTTAGGACAAGGTATGATGAGAAAGACTTTTAGGCTTTTTGAATCGAAGAACTTCACACTCTTTTTTCTATTTTGTATCAATCTTTTTGTACAAATTTAATTTTAGGAGAAACAAGGATTCAATGTTTTTCACATTTTTTGTCTTTTCTTTTCTTTTGTTTTTTCCTTATAAACAAAACAATTTCTTTTTGATTATTTTTCTTGTTTTCAAGATTTTCTCCTTTTCCTTTTTCTTTTGCTTGATTTTTCTATATTTTTAAGTAAGGAAAGTGTGTAGTTCTCCAATTTTGGGTGCAAGTTGGTGAAATCAACAAAAAGGAATTAGGCTTGTAATGCTGATTAATTTCCAAACAAAAGGCTTAGGCTCAAATTTGGTTCTCTAATGGTCAGATTTACCAAGGGAGGCTTTTTGGTTCAAGGTTCATACCTAAGTGCCTTAATCATCTCAAGTAATTTGATCCTATGTGGTCTCAAGATGTGTAACATTGCAAGTTGTAGAAGAAATCTAATCATACTTGACAATCACTCAATGAAGAAAAATATAAAGCAAAAGATATATGCTTGTTAAGGTTCAAATCTTTTTTTTGTGATCGGCAAATGTATGAATTTATTAATGGAAAATCATACATATCAGCACAACCAACCAACCTCATTAAAACCCCCCCAATCCTAGACGGGGGAAAAGAGTACCGACTAGTGTGGCATCGAACACTACTAACGCTACAAAACGTTCAACAAGCTCGCTCTCAAATCCACGTCATCTTATCTACACCACCCTTAGCAAGTGTATCAGCTACATGATTAGCTTCGCAGAAAACATTCGAAAAGCACACCCGCGGCAAAGCCTCACAAGCCTCATCGATCTGATAAAACCAACGCCAAAGTTTCCAAGGCCTTCGCTCCATTCCCTGAACCCACGCCACCGCCACCGTCGAATCCGACTCTATCACCACCGATTGCACCCCTTTCCACGACATCTCCTGTAGCATCCGCAAGGCAAAAGCAATTGCCTGCAGCTCAGCCTCATTCGAGTTAGCCACCCCAATCGATCCTGAAAATAGCGCCACAATCCGACTATTCCAGTCCCTTAACACACCCCCACAACCCGCCAAGCCCGGTTTACCTCGGGCAGCGCCATCCACATTAAATTTCCACACCCCTAACGACGGAGGTGCCACGCCACCCCGCTTCTCTACGTTGTCTTCACCACCGACGCTATACCACACTTAAGCGGGCAGTCCCACCATGCCATCTCAGTCAAATCGATAAAATCATACCTGGTCCGAGTCTAATGAAATGATCATAATTGTACCAAGAAAAATATCCCCGTATTCGTGTGACGTTTATTCTAAAACATAAGCTCATTTCGTGCCAACCACAACGACCATAAGACACTCGCACATCCGATAATCCACCATTGGCGTATATAGCCACTAAAGAAACTGTGATAACACTGTCTAATAAACTCCCCAATCCGCCAAGGCCTCGCAACCAACACCCCCACCACAAAAAGAAAGAGTTTCAAACACTCCGCGCCAGCTCACATTGCCACAATATATGATCTACATTATCCTTCCCCACCCCACAGTCGCGGCAAAGAAATGAAGTGTCCAACAACAGCAAGCCACGATCAAAGAGCATTCACAACGTAGGCAAGCGACCAACCATGATGAACCATATAAAGCACTGAATCTTCGGCAACAACGGTATATTCCAAAACCAACTCACACCGAAAGCATCCGATAGGCTAAACGACGACATCATCTTGTGCAAAGCACCAACCGAAAACTTCCCCGTCGCCTCATGGACCCAAACGAGTCTATCCCCAACACCGTGTCGCAAGGAATAACATACCACACATGATTATAACTCTCGGACCAAGCCTACCTCAAACGATTGAAGCTCACATCGAAAACAGCCCCCCCACTCTACAAACGGCACACTTAAAATATCACACACCCTCGCCATCTTATCGCACGCCAAACCAAATAATCTTGGAAACACTACTTTCAAAGGATCCGAAACACACCAACAATCATGCAAAAAAAGAATGCACTCGCTATCTCCCAAAATCCATGTGAATTGAGCAACATTTAAAAATCTCGTCACACACTCATCATGTTGCACTTCCACTATTTGTTTCCACATGGCCGACATATTCATCTTACCCCTACCATGTATCCACCAAGATAAGGTCTTCGTCCCATATTTAGCGTCGATTATTGCCCTCCATAAAGAGCCCTTCGCTTGGGCATATCGCCACGCCCATTTCGCAAGCAATGCCAAATTCCGAGAATGCAAATTCACCACCCCTAAACCCCCTAACCGTTTCGGCCTGCAAGCCACTTCCCAACTCACACGACTAAGTTTTGATCGCTCTTCCTTACAACCCCAAAGGAAATTCCTGCGAATGCGATCAATTTTCAAGATTATCTGCCTCGGAACTAGAAAAACTCCCATGTAGTACACAGGTAGAGCTGATAGTACTGAGTTCACCAAAAGTAGTCATCCTGCAAACGATAGCGAGTCACGCTTCCATCCTGCTAGTCTTTTACGAAATCGCTGCACCAATGGGTCCCAAATCTCTATACCCCGAGGTTGTACACCCAATGGAATCCCCAAATATCGTATAGGTAATGAACCCCTCGGACAACCCATAACACCCGCAAGTTGTTCCATCACCGACTCCTCAATGCCAACGCCGAAGATACAAGATTTCTCGTAGTTAATCTGTAACCCGGAAACATACTCAAAACATGTGAGCACCCTTTTCAAGTTGCGCGTACCATCTACATCCCTTTGAATGAACAACACCGTATCATCCGTAAACTGAAGATGCGACATAAAAACATCCCCCACCACACGAACACCCTTAATAAAACCCAACTTCTCGACATTCAATAAAAAATGGTGAAGAATCTCAGCTACCATCACAAACAAGAGAGGCGAGAGCAGATCTCCTTGTCGAAGCCCCCTCCTCATAGGAAATTCCTTTGTCAGACTACAATTAATAAGCACCGACAACCGAGTTGTCTCCACACACTATCTAATCCAACTACACCACCTCTCGCCAAAACCCATCCGCACCAAAACATGAGCCAAACATTTCCAGTTGATACAATCGTAAGCCTTAGCAAAGTCGAGCTTTAATATTAATCCACCCTTCGCACATCGGTTCTTCTTCATTGAGTGTATAACCTCATTCGCCAAAAGAATTCCATCTAGAATCTGTCGACCACTGATAAACGCTGCTTGTACATCACTTATAAGCATAGGCAACACCAATTGATGTCTCATCGCCAAGAACTTCGCCAAAATTTTGTATAGCGAGTTCAACATGCAAATTGGGCGATAATCCCCTAAGACCCGCGGATTATCTTTTTTCGCAATTAACACCACAAAAGCTGAATTAGCCCCTTTAGGCAGCCTACCCGTTGCATAGAATCCCTCCACAAAACACATAATGTCATCTTTAAGAAAATGCCACCCTTTCTTAAAGAATTCAAACGTAAAGCCGTCCGGTCCCGGAGCCTTTGTGCCCTCGCTACTCCATAGTGCCTCATTCACCTCTACCACGGAAAAACACTTTTCAAGCATCACTCGTTGATCATTTGTTAATCGACAGAAATCTACCTCTGGCAGGAGATCCCCTACATTCATGTGTCGATCAAAATGCTTTATAAATTCCCTACAAACCAACACCTTAATCTCTCCGGCAAAGTTACCGACACACCTTCTACTTTCAACCCCGTTATCGTGTTATGCATCTGTCTAATCTTCGCTGCCTTGTGGAAGTAGCTAGTGTTGCAATCACCCTCGGCCAACCACATTGCCCTTGATTTTTGGCGCCACAGCGACTCTCTCAACTGATCCATTTTCCACAGTTTCAAATACAACTCCCTACGCTCCAATTCATCGGTCGTTGACAAATCACCAACCCCAACTTGCTCATCTAATCTATCAATGCGGTGAGACAAATCAGCAAATTGCTTATCAACATCCCCAAACTGTTCACGATTCCACCCCTTCAACACGTCTTTTAGGCCCTTCAATTTGAGGCTAATCGAATTGCCTCTCTCCCCCACCGATAGGCGCTGTCATTCGTGCTTTAGTAACGGCAAATTAGAAAGCCATGCATTGACGAATCGAAACGGTTTTGGACCACTATCCCACACATCACTCTCCAAAACAATTGGCGAATGATCTGATAATTCCTTTGGAAGATTCACCACCACAAGTGAAGCGAATCGATGAATCCAACCATTCGTCACTAAGAATCTATCTAACCGACTACCTTTCCCACCCGGTCCAAACCAAGTGTATCGTTTCCCTCTCATTGGAACATCCAATAAAGCAGCACGTTCAATAAATTCACAAAAATTAGTCGTACCTCTACTCAAATGCACGTATCCTCATCTTTCCTCTTAACACTTTACCATTTTGAAGTCGCCACCAATGCACCATTCAATCTCACGCGATAACAAGACATCAAAAATGCCATCCCAATAACCAGCATGTTCCGCTAACACACAAGGGGCATAAACTCCTATTATTCCACACGCCCAATCCTCCCTAATCCATCGGCCTTCAATCACCACCATATTTTTTCTAACTTTAGTCAAATTAGCTTTAAAACACGTTGAGTCCCAAATAGCCAACACCCCACATGATCTACCGTCGGAAGGTGCAAAAAAATTCAAATACATCCGAATACCATAATTGACTCACTAACCTTTCTGAAATACATTCCGTCTTGGTCTCTTGAAGTAGAGCCAACACGCACCTCTGTTGTCGCAGAACCCTCCAGATCGACCTTCGTTTTGAAGCCGCTCCTAGCCCCCTTACGTTCCACGACAACAACCTCATTCTTCGCTATGCCTTGTGCTCGCGCGCCTCTATTAAGCGCACAATATCCTGTACCACTTCTTCCTCCCTTCCCTTAGTAACAACACCAATCAAATTCTCCAAACGTATAGTCTCCTTCGCCTCTCTCAAAATTGCCTGCTTACGACACATAAAATCCGAATCGGAAAGGGAACCATTTGCAATCTCGATCGGTCCTGTTTTCTCCTCCGTCTTGTTCTTCCGCGGATGACCACGACCCTGTTTTGGAGCCTTGTTAGTCAATTTAGTATCTCATGTCGTTGTGCCAAAGGAATTGATTTCCGATAGCTCCCTTACTCTTCTATGTTCTCCATTCAATTCTACTAGACTTGCCTTATTAGCCCTAGGTTGTTCATCACGTGGCCCAACTGCAACCGGGCTCGATTCAAATCCCTTGTCTATCACAATCGTGTCCTGCACCTCTGTGCACCGGTTATCACACTCCTGTTCAAACTCATCTACACTACACATAACGTCGCAGCTCGTTCGGTTCTCCACCTCTCTATTCACCATCCCTAATGCTTCCTCCTCCATCCAACTCGCCGTCTCCTTCACCCTCCAATCCTTCCGCTTATTATCCTCCCAAATTCTCTCAAGGTAGCTTTTCTCCACCACTACATTGCCCAACGACACACGTGGTTCCTCATGAATAAAAAAAATTTGGCACAATTGTCTCATCGGATGCTTCATCCCGCTCAACAAAAACCAAATTTGATTTCCATTCCACCACTTTTTCACCTAATTTCTCCTCATCATCCGAGCATGATCCCAATTCACAACAACAATCACAGTTCGGCCCTATCGCTTCCTCAAATTCCGTGACTCGAATGAAGAAAGTCGATTCCCCCACCTTCAATTCCACCGTCTCATCAATGTGAAAATTCCAATCCGTCTCCATTTGGAAACGTGCTCTCTCAAATGACGATGGCGCTAACGTCTCCATATCAATGCGGACCAACTCACCCCAAAGTGCCGCTATATTCTGAAACGTTTCTTCCGACCACATATGTATTGGCAGTCCGCTAACCGTCAGCCACGTACATCGATTTGGAATAGCCATTGTCGGTGACCATTCCATTAAATTTTCTAGCCATGGATCGAGGCTGCCCGAGGCGAGCATCTCCGTCCGTACTGTCTTGCTCTCAAACATCAATAAAATCAGTGACCCCACAACGCGCATCACCGAAAGTCCCTTAAGGTTAGCTTGCTGGAAATCTTTAGCTAATTCCGCGATTTGTCTTGGCTTACGACAAAAGCCTAATGGGCACGACTGAAGAATTTCCCACTTCTCGTTGTCAATTATTCCCAATGCTTGTTTATAATGTTTGTCCCTGATGTCCTCATCAACGGCAATCCCCTTCCTCGCGACACTATCACCTACTCTGTTTTTATGCTCCCACGACTGTCACATCGATTGCGTATCCCTCAACGGATTCCTTCCCCTATCGTGATCGCTACCCTGCTTTGATTCCACTGTCCGATTCGACCGTTGCCAATACCCGGATCGGCCATCACTCCTCGCCATTGAAACCTTTATTTTCGATCCGTATAACCAGAAGCCATTAAATATCTCAATTACCCGATCAACATCCTCCCTCAATCCCATCCTCACAAATCCAAATTGCATTCCCTCCTTTGATCGTTTCATAGAGACGAAAACATCGACCACTTCTCCATGGCGATCAAATACCTGCCATAGGCCTTTCCAATGTAATTGTTTCGTTAGATTGTAAACAAATAACGTCCAAACTCTCCTTCGATGCGATCCCTCTCGCCATCGCTCTCTATTTTCGCTCACTCTCACCATTTTTTGTCTTAAGGTTCAAGTCTTACAAAGTGGTTTGTTTTGTCCAATTTTTATCCATCTGATTATCGAGTCAATTAATATGAGAAACGATTTGCAAGTCTAAGAAGATCTAATCAATCCTATTTTACTTCCCATATCAATATCATCTTTACCTAGGGATCCAATTTTCTTAAAAATCTCAAAATGTTAAGTTCAAGAAAAATTTTCATGTGAAAGTAATATTCAAAGTCATCTAGAAGCATGCGATTTCACACAACTATATCCCATGGGTTTAGCATAAATTAAGCACATCAAAGTTAAACCTCCCCTCACACTTAAATCTAACATTGTCCTCAATGTTCCCTAACCTACGTGCAGAAAAAAAGAAAGCAAATAAAAAGTTAAGGGAGAAGAGTGCTCCCTCTCGCAACATGCGTCAGGTTAGGGGGTGTAGGGGTGTGGTGGGTCAAACTCCGCTTGCTCGAAGAATTCCCTTTGGTGCACCTCTACTGTTAGTATTTGATATTCCAAGCGATCTAGTCGCTGCTTGATGGTCATGGCTTGCGAAGAGGAGGCTTCCTCCGTGTTTCCATATGGTGACTTCATGACAAGATTCCCCTTTGCATCCTTATCAAGCATCTTCAAGGTTTTTAAGCAATTGATTTTGATTGGTTCCATTTGTCGCACTACCTGCAAGTTAGTATTTGCGGCAAGCGAGTCATCCTTGAAAGCTAAATGACACATATAAGAGCCTAGGCTCAAGGGTTTAGTCTTCCGATTTTTTACGGTGGCAAGTTGTTGTGTGAACCAATAGCCGAGGTTAACTTTTCTACCCTTTAGCATGCACCAAAGGAAGAAAAATTCGGCTTTGTTCAATATGCTTGACGAATGCACTCTACCGAAGAAAGAATATGCGAGGAATCGATGGATGTATTTTAGCGCCGGATCTTTGAGTTCATGATCTTTTGAGTGGCTTGGGTTGTACCTCGAGGTACTCATCGACCATTCTTTGAAGAGGTTTGTGGGTTCGAAATCTGCACTATAGTCACACAAGCTTGATGCATAGTCATTAAATAGTGCATAGTCGTTAGAAATAAAACTCATGGCAAGATTAAATTCCGTAATGGACAAAGAAAATTGTTTGTTCATCAATCAGATTTTAATAACATTGGGAGCATTTAAATCAACATACCCTTCATCCTTAAACTCAAAGGTAACATTAAATTCCCATAACTATTCAACATAAATTGAAAAGTTAATAGTCATGTAGTTCATCCAACCAATTTCATGAAAGTATTTTCTTAACTTCTCTAACAATCCAAGCTTAGAAAGAGTTTCAAGATGAATGTACTTACAACCTTGGATTGTTCTTTGTTGTACGTCGACTAACCTTTTCTTGTGCTTTGAAGATGTGAAGGTGAGGTTGTTGGCATGGTTAGCATTGGTTGGAGGAGGTGGCACGCGACGGCGGTTGCGAGTGCGAGGGGAGGAGGCGCGAACCGGCGGCGGCGACGGAGATTGTTGGAGGATTCGTCCTTCATCCCTCCTTCCTTGACTCTTTGTCCTTGGCATGCTTGAATGATTTCTTGGAGAGAATTCTTTTGGTGTTTTGAAGATCTTTAAGAAAAGAGAAAGAGAAAACCTTTTTTCTTGTAGGACTAGAACTAGGGTGGATTTAAGAAAGAAAATAGTAGATGAAAAAGTGAAAGAATTTTTTCTCTTTTAAAAACAATTTCAAATTCTTTGAAAACAAGAAAGGTTTAAAGATGGAAAGTTTTGATTGGATAGAAAGACTTAAAGGTGATAGACTTTTAATTAATGTAAATATTTCCCTTATTTTCTCTAAATTTTCAACATCTATCTTGTAAAAAGAAGAGCAAAGTTTTTTTTACCAAATTTTGCTTTCCCACTGGTGGTTAAAAGTTCCCTCCAAAAGTTTTCATGGAATTTTCGCAGCGTGAGCACGCCTTATTTTCAGAGTGTTTCTGCCTAGAGCTTTTTCTTAAGGCGTGAGCACGCCTTATTTCCATAGTGCTACCCCTGTACCTGGAAAAAATTATTGATGAAATAAAATAAGAGGTAATAAACTAAGAATAAAATCATAGGTTGCCTCTCAAGAAATGTCTTTCTTTAACGTCTTTGGCTAGACGTTACTCCCTTTTTACGCTACGACAAGAATGTGTTCGTCAGGAGGTTTGTCCTTGATTGATTTGAAAACTTTCTTTGTAACCCCCTTATCCCGGCCTAGGCATTAGACCCGAACTACGAAGATCACACGGGGAAAACCAAAGTCAACCTTGATTAGCGACCCTTTTCGTTGTTTTATCTTTTCTAGATGTGCATTAAGACTATGTGAATGCTCAAGAACCTTGGAAGAGAAAAGCACAGCGATTGGAAAACGTTTAAGGACTCAATTGCAAGAAATACACATTTAGGGACTAAAATGTAAATTTTGGAAAACATAAGGACTTTGTGGATTTTAATCTTACCGAACCTTAATTAATCATATTACAAGCCTCTCTGCCAAATTTCATCTTAAAAAGACATCTCAAGCTCAAGCAATTGCAATTACAACTTTCAGGACTAAAATGTAAAGCATGCAGAATCTGTGTCCAACGGTCACCCTTTTCGAAACACTGACAACCGTATCGAAACACCCGTGTCGAACGCCCGTATCGAAACGGTGTTAATCGTTTCGATACGCGGGTATGTTCCGAAACCAGTTCCGAAACAGACACTTTCAGTAGCCAAAGTGTTTCGAAACACTTCTAGTCGTTCCGAAACGCCCAGGCCATTTCAGGCACCCGTTTCGAAACAGCTAAGGGTGTTTCGATACACCCTGCCCAGAAACAGCAGAAACTTCTGGTTTTTTACTTCAAAACACCATCAATCATACTTAAAATCATTCCTTAACATATCAGCAACATGCTAAGCATTAAAACCATCATATTGCATCAAAGGCTAGATACATTACAAGCATTAATCACACCTACTCATTTATCACATTAAACACATGATCTTACCTTTAGACAAAGAACATAGCTATATAAAAATATGGAGAAGAAGATCCAAATATCGCAAAACGATCATCAACAAGTATCAAACCAAAAACTGAACTTGCTCACGATAAACAATCTCATTACACATCAACGTAAAAGACTCCCCCCCATTGCCTTTATTATCTATAGCTATAAACCAAAACATACTTCTTAAGTGGAGCTCTTCTTGAATCCCTTGCTTCTTGTTGTCCCAAATTCATTTATATGCATTGATGGAAAAAAAGAAGCGTAAGCACATAATGCTTAGTGAGGAATGCTCAAAACCAAAACACCATCAATGTAGCAAACCTTAAAACCCTTTTCAAAAGCAATCACACCTTTATAAACCAAGTATTGTTTGAAAACCTCATATAAAACATCAACACCTTATAATTAAGCATTACCTAACATTAGATCAACATTAAACTCAAATGCATTAAGCAACTCAACCCCAAACAACATTCTTGCAATAACTCTCACTTAAACCATTTCATGCAATAGTGCTTCGTGCAAAGTTTAAACCAATTTCCTTGGAAACCATTTCCATTCCACACTCTTCCTTTCTCATACATGAAAACCATTTCAAAGCAAACACCATTTGAAATCTCATGTATCAAATATTTATCTTAAGCATTCTACTGATACAAAGCCCATGGCAAGGCCACACACGCTTCTTACTCAAAAGCATCTCATAAACTCATAACTCTTTTGCATAAGCAAATCTCCATTTGAAAACCACATGTACCATCTAGCTATCTCATGCATACAACCTATGCAAAACTCATGGCAGAGCCACCCATGCTTGTTTACACAAAAGCATTTCATAATTCCATTCTCTCATATGCAAACCTCATAGCATAAAACATTTAAAGCATTGGTACATGTGACACACATTCTCATATATTGGAATTTACATACTCTATTGTACACGGATATGCGGACAATTCACTAGACACTTTCGGTGGCATCAACCATCATCATACTCACCCGTCTAGAACATAATCTTCCGGTGGCTTCCACCACACCGTACTCTCATGGCGATTCTACTTTCGCCAAAAGCTTGAGTATTTCATCAAGTCCTACCCCGATGGTATGCCCCTTATCGGTCTCATGGCAATAACTCTTGTTTCCAAAAAGCTTGGATGTTTCACCAAGTCCTACTCTGATGGAATGCCCATCATCGGTCTCATGGCAATAACTCTTGTTGCCAAAAAAGCTTGGATATTTCACCAAGTCCTACTCCAATGGAATGCCCATCATTGGTCTCTCTCTTTGGGATGAATCCCAAGAGCACGTACGAATTTTAGTTTATAGTGCACTCTACATCCTATTGATCGATCAATATATCCGGTAATCTTTACATCATCTATGCAAATATATCATGCTAAAATCATCAACACACTCACTGTTTTTAAAGCATGCAACACCTTCAAGGCCAAAATGCCGAACATTGCCTTAAAATGCAAACTAACAACACATACTCTCAAGGAATATTAATTTCATGCATCCTTCTTCAAACCAAGTTTGACAACTAACTCGCATGCTTTAAAACCATGCTCAAACAACAAATTAAACCACATTATCAAATCAGTCACATCAAAGCCCATTTTGATAGTTTTCAAAACAATAATAGCACAATTGAGAGAGAATTCCACTTTACTTACTTTCGAACTTAAACCAGCGTTTCAAGCCTAAATTAAGTTCCCAAACCTCTTTTCAAAATCATTCCAAAGCTGGAAAACACGATCTCACTCACCGATACCCAACACTAAGCTAGACGACAAGCCTCCCAAGCGTCCGAAACCTCCAACGCTACCTCAATCGCTTCCGGATCACTCTCCCTTGTTTTTAACACATAAGAGCAGAGGATTAATGCACCATCATGCATTAAAATCACCAGCCATACAACCCAACTCGCTGCTCTACTCAAGAACCTCATTTCGGCTACCAAAAACAACCGAAATCACCTCCAAACTCTCCCAAAACAAAGCCCATCCAAGATCTATCAATTCTAAACATTTCTAAACATCAATTAACATCAAAAACAATCCTAAACTCGTCCTTATACCTCCAGCTATAACAAAACACCAAAATCACCCCAAAAACCACCATTTTCACAAGCAAAAACTTAGGAAAAACAACCTATTCGGGATTGGATTGATAAAACCTCATTTCTAACATCGTTTAACATCCAAAATACATTAGAAAACCATATCAAAACAGAGCCCAATCAATTACCACGAAAATCTTCAAGATCTCTTCCAAAATCTTGAGTTTTAAGCCAAATTCTTGTTTCCAACATTAAAACCATTCATAAAACTTTAATAAAAGATTGACAACTTGGGAATTTCAGTAAAGAACTGAGTATTTAGAGGAGAAGAACAAGCTTACCTCTAAAAGATGATTTCTCCTTGATTTGGGCAAGTTTCCATGAAAATTCAATGTAGAAAACAAATAGATTTGATGAAAGATTGATTAGGAATCAATGAGTGATGGAATTCTCATCAAATGAAGTGGAAATCAAAGTAAGATTTGCTGGAGAAAAAGTGTTTGGTTGGTAGGATTTTGAGAGAAAATGAAATGAGAGAAAATTAGAGAAAAGTGGTTATGAAAGTCAAAGGTAGTTTATCTCCTTTATTTTATTTAATTAAATCATTAATTAAATCACCCAAATTAAGGAAAATCTGATAAAAACATTTTTGGTAAATTAGCTCCTTAAAGATTCAAAGTTTCAATCCTTTACAAAACAGTCACTACTAAACTTTGCAAAAATTGCAATTTGGTCACTACACCGAAATGTAGTATTTCCAAACCTTATTTTGTAAAATTGATTTCACCATTCTCTTTTATATATTAAATGAGGATTTTTAGATATTTTTCTATATTTTTAAAGTATCCCAAACTAGGTGTTCCCTAAAACTCCCTTTTAGATTCGAACCGTTTTCCAGACTGATCCGGTTCAAACTCTAAACATCTAGGCCCAAATTTGGGGTGTTACATTCTTCTACCATGGTAGTCTTTCCCCTCTTAGGAAATTTCGTCCTCGGAATTTCAACTTGCGAAGAGAGCACGGTACCAAACCTCCCAAAACAATACGCAATGTAACACAAGAGACTTAACCACCACAGAAACATCCTCAACCCAAAACACAATGAAACCAACACATGCTCAAATCAAACTTACTCTATACCAAATTCCAACTCCACTACTCACGGTGCAAGACTTCTAAAACACACAGTTACTAATCTCAGCTTAGCTTTTCACACTTTCAAATTGTGTAATGCCCTCAACAACCCGAAAAACTTCTTAAGCCTTCACAACATACTCCGCCTCACGTCATAACTCCTTCAACAAAACTCACACACACGGTAACACCAACCCATCCATTTTTCAGCCTCCATGCGACCCACAACCTACTCTGCTTCTAAAACCCCTTGCAAAACCGCTCAACTCCTTTCAAAGATTACCACAACAAGCAAAAATTTCTTAAGCAACATCTGCTTGCTCACATTTCCCAATGTATTTACAACATTCTTCCACATCTGTTACCATCACCTGACTTAACAGCCCATCATACACTGCCCACACAACACCCAAAATCCACATCACGAAACTCCATCCTTAACTCATCAGTTGTTTCACTTACCCCAACTATCTTAGGAAGATTTACTTGTACACAACTAACCAACCACCTTCTCACAAAACCCCGGTCAACCAACAATTGCCCTTGAACTTACATTGCCTTTCCACAACAAGCTTTGACTATGACACTAATCTTACCTGGATACCACTCATTCTATTCACATACAAACATATTGAGATCATGAAACCTCTACTCATCCCAAGCCAAACCTCATCTAAAGCTCTCAACATAACCTCCTTCCAACTTCCCTAAGGTTACTACGAACCATCACCTACATACCAAAACCCTCATATTGCAATTATCAACGCAAGATACCTCCACACTCCGGAAACACATCCACTATCCTACAACAATCACCCAACACATAGAATTACAACACTTATCTGTTATTCGAAACCACCTCAAACGATTCTAACTCCAAACGATCACCTCCTTATCACCACACCGCTAAACTCTATAAGCACCCAAACACCTTCCTTCTGCCAACATGCTAGATCACACCCACTACTACCGACAACATGTTTACTATCTTCTACTAATGCTAGCATTCACCTGGTACCAAAACAACACTTTAAACCCACCAACCAACCTAATCCTACCACAACACTATCGGACCCAATTAGCTATTAGCAAGTGTGAACATTCGTATGCATGGTCGCCAACATGCCCTATCAATGCCTGTGCATATGTAATGAAAACCTCTAATGTCATGTCACATGTATGCATGTACCAACATATATATAATATATAATCAAATGATTTTAATTGTGTATGTATGTCGATTCACACTTACCAACAACCTCCTCAGAATCCGCCTAAGAACAACCTCCTACCTCATTTCCAACTTTTCCAGCCCCACCACTCTACCAATTTGCTAACTAAAAAATACTCCACTAATACCCTCTTCACTCTAAAGTTGTTTTCAAAAACAACACCGGCTACTACCCAAACTTGCTAGTTATAAGACTTTACTCACTACACAAAGAAATCCAAACCGGAACCAAACAAAGATAACTAGGGCAAAGATTACTTAACAAAATTACCTGTAATCACCTCATTACCCCGGAGTTCGAACAGACAAACTCCCTTCCCCGCAGAACCACTATTCTCTGGTCGTACCGCCGCAACATCAACCCACACCTTAAGGTCATCACCGACTCCCTACTGCAAAGAACCCTGTCCATCCCGAGCTAACTTCAGACAATTCCGTCTCACATGTCCAACGGACCCACAATTCCAACAAGATCCATCCTCCAGACACCTCACACCTCCTTGCCTTTCTTGCCACCTCTGAACTCTGTCTCGGCCGCGCTCACGACCCTTCTGAGACCCTTTTTCACGCACTGAAGCTGATCTCACTACTTGAGGACAATCCCGCTTCACATGCTCCTTAGAACCACAGTTCCAAGAAACTCCAACACCCCAACAAACTCCAACATGATGCCTTCTACAACGATCACACTTCCGCAAGCGAACTATCACTCCTTGGTCATATTCTACTTGACCCACATCAGCACCACCACTAAAACCTTGGTTCAGGCAAACCCTTCCGCCGCGTAAATTCTTACGCTGACCACTCTCAAGGTCGGTACTCACAGCTCTTTTGCTTGTATTTTTCTCACCATCACAAACTGAACCCACACTCCCACGTTGCTTAACCCCTGGAAACCTAACTCCAAGGTATCTTCTATTAAAGACAGACACAAAGAACTCCCAATCTATATCACGGATATTCGTTGCCACCGACACCGATGTCCACCAAGCAAAAGCATCCTCCAGCATTAGCGAGACAACACTTCCCAGCTTACAGGTGTTGTCACACCCTTCCCGATCCAGAATCAGAATTATACTGGCTAACCAAGCCTCGAACGCCTCAGGCGTCGAACCATGATACTCCACAGCTCCCAAATCATACAAACGCTGCTTTGACAAACTCTCATGTCCCACAGATGATGAATCCTTCATCACAGAACCAACTCTCTCATTCTGCCTTACCACCTCAACTCCAAGCACAGTTGACTGAAACGAAACACTTCCACCAAAAGGTGAATTCCACCCCCTCGTCCCGGTCTGGCCGGATGACCGGTCCGAGTAGGCTACACGGGGAAAACCGAAGCGAAACCCATTAAGGTTCCCCTTCAGTTAGCAACCCTAAAAATTTCTTTTTAAATTAATCTTCTCTAAAGACACATTTAAATCCTATATGATCACAACAGCGGAATAAAATGAGGAAAACACGCAACTGAACACAGAATGACAAATAAACTGTCCAATTTTAATCCATTAGGCAGGCCGTTTCAAAACACCATTGAGGCGTATCAAAACGCCTTGACCTAGTCAACTGCCCCAAGCCCACACGAGAAGGCCGTATTAGAACGGAGGTCAACCGTTCCGAAACGCCACCAACGGTCAACTTCTCGTGGTCAACGAGATATTGACCGTTTCGAAACCATTAGACCCATTTCGAAACACTTTCATCTCGGCAATTTCTCAGATTTCCAGTAGCCAAAGTGTTCAGATACTCGTTTCGGAACAGGGGTTCACAGTGGCGAAACCGTATCGAAACGAGTTCCGATATGGGGTCCCTGAAGCCTTACCCGTTCCGAAACGGCTCAGCCTGTTTCGAAACACGGGCTGTCTGCAATCTTCGAAAACCAGATTTAAACGTTTCTCAACAATTCTAAAGGCCCTAAACGACCCCAAGAAGCATTCAACACAAGCATACATGAACTAGAGGCATGGATCCTATGTCAAACATGCTCAAACACACAAGGCATAAGATGAAACATTCATTCATGGCATTTACAAAAAGGCAACATTTCATAAAAGGGCATACTTAAGGTCTCAAAAGCCAAATGGCACAATTCATCACAATAAGGTTTACATGCCATCCAAAAGCAACTTAAACATTCATAAGGCATGTCATGACACAAGCATTTGACAAGACATAACACGTTTACAATCAAAGTCAATTCATGAACATCAATCACATATATGAGTCATACATCGCTCATACAAAACACACTCTTTCCACATTGCTAAACTACCACATTAATTGCTAAACCTTACTTGAGCAACAAAAACTTGGAAAGCCCCTTCGCCTTGCTCCGTGCTAACACCACGCTAATGATCTGCATTGTTGAAAATGAGAGCGTAAGATAGAAGTTTAGTGAGGATGCTCTAAAACCGAAAACATCAACAATGCAGGGTTCAAGCATGCAATTCCTTAATCCCACATACAACATACATAGATATCAGCAAGTCAACCTAGCTAGTCTTTCAAGAGTCATAATATGGCATCTCACATCATACTAAGCTCAACAACAAATATCTCAAATATCAAAACATCATAATCATTAGAACAATATCATTGGCCACTATTAGTTTACCCGGATGTACGGATTTACTCTCAACAACAAATTAACTCGGTGGGATTACACTCATCACTGGACCTTGCATGGGCGGGATTCCACTCATCACCATATGCCCTACGGATGGGATTCCACTCATCATCACGTAGAATATATATAAATTTCCAGTGGAATATTACATCACCGTACTCCTCCTTGATGACTCAACGCCATCAAGGCCACGTACGTTTTGACTCAATTGTGTGCACACTAATCCTAATGATCGATCATTTACATCCGGTAAGTTAATTAGTGCCAATTTCTTTAACCACATCACATATCCACCATTCATATCGCATACTCATCACACACATATAACAAGGTACACATATACAAATCAATCCATATTTCACAAGAGTAAATAGGCAATGGTATAACATTCATCAACAGGAACCAAGGAGTTAAGTTACCAATTTAACTCACACATAGGAAATGGCCTACCAAGCACATTCCAACACATACACTACACACACTTGAACCAACTTTAAAACATATTTAAAGTTTACTCACCACCCTTCCTTAGCAACCAAAGCAAGCCTCCTATATGCCCGGATTCGATCCCGATGCTTCTCCAATGTCTCCTCTTGTTTCTAGCCAAACAAAACACTTCCATTACTCACAAATCAATGCTTAATTTCAGTCACCACTTCAACCCATAAGCACAAGCCACACTTCAACAAATTCCAAACCCAACAATCACCCAAAATGTCCATTTTCGAGCTCCCTTAAAACCTAGCTGAAAACCATGTTTTCAAGCACCCAAATGACACCCAAATGGTCCCAAAACACCTTCCTAACATCCCTAAACCATCAGCCCTTCAACCCAACCCTAAAACTCACCAAAATCCAAGTTTTAGACACTTCAAAAATGGACACAAGGACCCATTTCGGGTTTTCACCCAAACTTACCCATTTTAACATATTATGTGTATTTTGTGGTGACTAAACCAAAACCCAACTTAATAAATCAAAATCAATTGAAAAACTCAAAAAAAAACTCAAGCTTTCATTGAACCCCAAATTTCAAAAGATGATAGTTTTAAATTTTAAAACTAGGTAAATGTAGAGGATGAAGAGGAGAGTTCAAATATATAATTACCTTAAAAAATTCCCTTGAGATGAGGAAGAAATCAAATGGAATAGTAAATGGGGTTTGAGAGGGGTTTAGGTTTGATTTTCACGTTGGAGGCAATGAGGGAGAAGACCATTTTTTGTTCTTTTTAACTTTCAAAAAGGTTGTCTACTTTTTTTTGGCTAAATTACCACAATGGTCATTCCCTTTTAATTAAACTCCAATTAAATCCAACTAGGGTTAATTTGATTAAAATTAATTTTACCGACTCGGACCAACTAACCCGACTAACTCCTAACCCCAAAACACGGGCGTTACAACTCTCTCCCACTTAAGGAATTTCATCCTCGAAATTACCTGACTGAAAGAGATACGAAAACTGCCTTTCTATATCCTCCTTTCTCTCCCAAGTGGCCTCGTCCACACCTCGACGTTTCCACCGCACCTTTACTAACTCGATCGATCTACCCCGCAACACCTTACTATCAGAAGCTAGGATCTCAACTGGTTCTTCTTCATAAGTCAAATCCAGATTCAATTCAATCTCCTCTACAGGCATGACATGTGACGGATCGGACCTATACTTACGGAGCATCGAAACATGAAATACATTGTGTATCTTCTCTAGCTCAGATGGCAAACGCAACTGATAAGCAACTGGACCAATCCTCTTCACAATCTGATACAGTCCTATGTACCTCATACTCAACTTCCCCTTTCGGCCAAATCTCATTACTTTCTTCCACGGAGACACTTTCAAGAATACTTTCTCACCCACTGAGAACTCGACTTCCTTCCTCTTCAAGTCGGCATAGGACTTCTGCCTATCCGAAGCAGCCTTCAATCGATCGCATATCAATTTTACCTTGTCAGTTGTCCCCTTGAGCAAATCCGGCATAGGTAACAACTTCTGTCCCACTTCGGCCCAACAAACTGGAGTTCTACACTTCCGGCCATACAAGGCCTCATACGGAGCCATCTGAATACTCGACTGGAAGCTATTATTGTACGCAAACTCAACTAGAGGCAAATGCTTCTCCCACGTACCCTGAATGTCAATGATGTAACAACGCAACATATCCTCTAAAATCTTTATAACTCTCTCTGACTGACCATTTGACTGAGGATGATAAGACGTGCTGAAGTTCAAACGGGTACCCAAAGCTGTATGCAGACACTCCCAAAATCGAGACGTAAACCTCGAATCTCTATCGGACACAATAGACTTCGGCACCCCATGCAGTCTAACGATCTCACTAATGTACAAGTCGGCCAATCTATCTAAAGTGTAAGTAGTATTGACTGCCAAGAAGTGAGCACACTTCGTAAAACGATCTACTATAACCCACACTGAGTTCTTCTTCGTAGGAGTCAAAGGCAAACCCGAAACAAAATCCATGGTGATATTCTCCCATTTCCATTCCGGAATTCTCAACGGTTGCAACAAACCTGAGGGAACCTGATGTTCCGCCTTCACCCTCTGACACACCATACACTTACTCACAAAGTCGGCCACATCTCTCTTCAAGCCAACCCAAAAGTACTCATTCTTCAAATCATGGTACATCTTCGTACTCCCCAGATGCATAGCAAACGGACTACTGTGTGCTTCAGTCAAGATCGTACGTCTCAAGTCACTGTCCTCTGGCACAACTATCCTATTTTTGAAACACAATACCCCATCGGTACTGAAACTGTAATCTGAAGATCTACCTTCGGCTATATCTTGCACATGAGGTGCCAAAGATCTATCTAAGAGCTGCTTCTCGCTAATCAACTGACCTAGAGTAGGTCTAACCTGAAGCTCAGCTACCAAGCCACCATCTCCGGACAAGCTCAATCTAGCAAACATGGCTCTCAAGTCTACAATTATCTTTCTACTCAATGCATCGGCCACTACATTGGCCTTACCCGGATGGTACTCAATGGTAAGATCATAGTCTTTTAGCAACTCTAACCACCTACGCTGTCTGAGATTCAAATCTCACTGAGTCATGATGTACTTCAAACTCTTGTGATCTGTGTACACTGTGCACTTCTCACCGTACAAATAATGCCTCTAAATCTTCAGAGCAAACACAACTGCAACTAACTCTATGTCATGGGTCGGATAGTTACGCTCATGGGTCTTCAACTGTCTTGAAGCATAAGCCACCACTCTCTTGTCTTGCATGAGAACACAACCTAGGCCTACATAAGAAGCATCACTGTAAACTACATAGTCTTTCCCAGACTCTGGCTGAATCAAGATCGGTGCTTGGGTCAACGCTTCTTTCAATTTCTCAAATGCCCTCTGTCTTTCATCTGTCCACTCAAACTTAACACTCTTCTGAAGTAACTGTGTCAAAGGAGCGGCTAACTTCGAGAAACCTTCTACGAACCTCCTATAGTATCCAGCTAAGCCTAGGAAGCTACGTACCTCTGTTACAAACTTCGGTTGCTTCCATTCGACAATGGCCTCTATCTTCTTCGGATCAACTCTAATCCCATCGGCTGGCACTACATGTCCTAAGAAGACTACCTCTAGGATCCATAATTCACACTTGCTCAACTTCGCATACAACTGATGATCTAGCAAAGTCTTTAAAACTAGTCTCAAGTATCGGTCATGGTCTTCTTCAGTTCGCGAATACACCAAGATATCATCTATAAATACAACTACAAACTGATCTAGGTACTGATGAAAAATCCTATTCATCATATCCATGAAAGTAGTCGGTGCATTAGTCAACCCAAAAGGCATGACTAAAAACTCATAGTGACCATACCTAGTTCTAAAGGCCGTCTTCGGTACATCAACCTCTCTTACCTTTAGCTGGTAGTAGCCCGATCTCAAGTCAATCTTCGAAAAGATTGATGCCCCTCTCAACTGGTCAAACAAATCATCAATTCTAGGCAAAGGATATTTATTCTTCACTGTTAACTGATTCAACTGTCTGTAATCTATACACATTCTCATGCTTCCATCCTTCTTCTTCACAAACAAAACTGGTGCACCCCAAGGTGAAGAACTAGGTCGAATGAAGCCTCTATCTGTCAACTCTTGCAACTGAGTCTTCAACTCTTTCAGTTCTTTTGGTGCCATGCGATACGGAGCAATCGAAACATGAGCTGAATCAGAATAAGTCTCAATGGTGAACTCTACCTCTCTGTCCGGTGGTAACCCTGGCAACTCTTCCGGGAACACACTAGGGAAGTCACACACTGTGCGGATGTCTTGAGGTCTAACCTCACTCATGTTAGGGTTCATCACATAAGCCAAGTATGCTTCACAACCCAACTCAACTAACCTCTTAGCCTCTAGAACTGAAACTACATTGGACAAGAACTTCACGTTCTCACCCACCACTACAATCTCATAATCATCTGTGAGCCTCAAAGAAATCCTCTTAGTTTCAAAATCTATCCTAGCTCTATGCTCCGTGAGCCAGTCCATACCCAGAATTACATCAAAACCATAGAAAGGTAGCTCCATCATCTCCACTGGAAACACATGTCCCTAAACCATCCACGGACACCTTCTGTACATTTTTCTAACTACTATCGTGTCCCCAAAGGAACTAGTAACACTAACTCCTACCTCTAACATTTCACAAGGCAAATTCAACGACTGTGCATGCTCACTTAATATGTAGGAATGTGTAGACCCAGAGTCAATCAAAGAAAGCAAACTCAAAGACTGTATCGAGAAGTTACCTGCGATCACATCGGTGTCATGCTGATCCCCACGCTGAGCGTAAACTCTGGCCTCACCTCCGCCCTCCGGCTGGACTGCAACTACATGTGCTATGTTCCTCTGACCATCATTTCTCGGCTGGAAGTTACCTCTACCGCGCCAGCGGCCTCTCTAGAAGTCATTGGCTCTAGCAGGAGCCTGAGCTGGTGCCTGCCCCACCTGATGTGGACAGTCACGCCTAATGTGATCCCTAGCTCCGCAACTCCAACACGAGTGGAAATTCCCCCAACACTCACCGGTGTGGTTCCTCCCGCAAGTAGCACATGTGGGCAACTTCCCACCAGCCCTCTGGCCCTGTTGGCCCCTACCGTGGTTACCGCCACCACGCCTATGATCATAGTGATGCCGGTTGTCCCGATGCCTCTTGGCATCACCTCTATCAAAGTCACTGGACCTCTTACTCGAACTAGAACCACCAGATCGTTTGGTCAAGCCCAAACTGTGCTCTAAGTCCTTGGCCCTCGCGACCAAGACATCAAAATCAGTGTAGTCTGAAGCTAGAGTATACCTCTTGATTTCTTCATTCAGCCCATAACGGAAACGGTTACATCGTTCCACCTCAGTAGGAATGAGCTCAGATGCATACTGACTCAGTCTGGCAAATCAAATCTCATAGTCTTTCACAGTCATACTCCCCTAAAGCAAAGCCATAAACTCCCTCTTCCTCTCATCAAGATATCGCGGACCCAGATACTTCTTACGGAATGCTGACTCAAAGAACTCTCAAGTAATCTCGGCCTCATCCATACCCGTAGTGATGGTGACCCACCAAGTGTAGGCATCACCCTGAAGCAAGGACTCAACACACCCTAACTTGCGCTCTCTGGTACATCCCATCTGTGTGAGGATTCAGATAGTCTTCTCAAACCACAACTCAGATCTCTCCGGTGTAGACCCTCCGAACTCTTCGGCCCCTAGACCCCGGAGTCTCTCTAATGGCAAACCAGTGCCCTCTCCCTGATGATGTGCTGCTGCCTGACCCCCAGCCACTGCAGCCTGAAATGCCCCGGCTATCGCCTGAACCAAAGGAGCTAATTCTATTACGGCCGGTCCTTGGCCTCCCTGAGGTCCCTCTCCTTCGGCCCCAGCCTCGCCTCCTACTCCTGGTGGAGGAGGTGGTGGTGGTGGAGGTGGTGTAGGAGCTCTAACTCCAACCACATGCTCTCCCACTGGAGCCTCAACTCTAACTACTGGCTCAACTCCTGGATCCGCTGCCCGTGGTTCCGGTCGAACCATCCTAGGCCTCCCACGTGGTCTCATGGTACAACTAGCAAGATAATAACTACAACAACAAACAGATAATGATTACGTTAGCAAAAACAAGGGTCCAACAGTGCTCAAGTACTCCCTTTTACAAAAATCTTTTTAAATTAAGTAATAGTAGAAATGGGCACTCGACTCAACACCAAACACAACAATTCATGCTTCAAATCATCATACGAACAGTTGAACAACAAGATTTCATGGAAAAGCACACACTAAGCAATACAATTACTTAACACATCAAGCTTACCTCACTTACCTGCCCGAGGTCTCGGTAACCTCAGGCTCTGATACCAACAAATGTAACCCCCTCGTCCCGGTCTGGCCGGATGACCGGTCCGAGTAGGCCACACGGGGAAAACCAAAGTGAAACCCGTTAAGGTTCCCCCTCGGTTAGCAACCCTAAAATTTTCTTTTTAAATTAATCTTCTCTAAAGACACATTTAAATCCTATATGATCACCACAGCGGAATAAAATGACGAAGACACGCAACTGAACACGGAATGACAAATAAACTGTCCAATTTTAATCCATTAGGCAGGCCATTTCGAAACACCATTGAGGCGTATCGAAACGCCTTGACCTGGTCAACTGCCTCAAGCCCACAAGAGAAGGTCGTATCGGAAGGGAGGTCAATCGTTCCGAAATGCCCCCAACGGTCAACTTCTCGTGATCAACGAGATATTGACTGTTTCGAAACCCTTAGACCTGTTTCAAAACGCTTTCATCTCGGCAATTTCTCAGATTTCCTGTAGCCAAAGTGTTCCGATACTCGTTTCGGAACAGGGGTTCACAGTGGCCAAACCGTATCGAAACGAGTTCCGATACGGGGTCCCTGAAGCTTTACCCGTTCCGAAACGGTTCAACCTGTTTCGAAACACGGGCTGTCTGCAACCTTCGAAAACCAGATTTAAACGTTTCTCAACAATTCTAAAGGCCCTAAACGACCCCAAGAAGCATTCAACACAAGCATACATGAACTAGAGGCATGGATCCTATGTAAAACATGCTCAAACACACAAGGAATAAGATGAAACATTCATTCATGGCATTTACAAAAACGGAACATTTCATAAAAGGGCATACTTAAGGTCTCAAAAGCCAAATGGCACAATTCATCACAATAAGGTTTACATGCCATCCAAAAGCAACTTAAACATTCATAAGGCATGTCATCACACAAGCATTTGACAAGACATAACACGTTTACAATCAAAGTCAATTCATGAACATCAATCACATATATGAGTCATACATCTCTCATACAAAACACACTCTTGCCACATTGCTAAACTACCACATTAATTGCTAAACCGTACTTGAGCAACAAAAACTTGGAAAGCCCCTTCGCCTTGCTCCGTGCTAACACCACGCTAATGATCTGCATTGTTGAAAATGAGAGCGTAAGCTAGAAGCTTAGTGAGGATGCTCTAAAACCGAAAACATCAACAATGCAGGGTTCAAGCATGCAATTCCTTAATCCCACATACAACATACATAGATATCAGCAAATCAACCTAGCTAGTCTTTCAAGAGTCATAATATGGCATCTCCCATCATACTAAGCTCAACAACAAATATCTCAAATATCAAAACATCATAATCATGAGAGCAATATCATTGGCCACTATTAGTTTACCCGGATGTGCGGATTTACTCTCAACAACAACATTACCTCGGTGGGATTGCACTCATCACCGGACCTTGCATGGGCGGGATTCCACTCATCGCCACATACCCTACGGATGGGATTCCACTCATCATCACGTAGAATATATATAAATTTTCGGTGGAATATTACATCACCGTACTCCTCCTTGATGACTCAACGGCATCAAGGCCACGTACGTTTTGACTCAATTGTGTGCACACTAATCCTAATGATCGATCATTTACATCCGGTAAGTTAATTAGTGCAAATTTCTTTAACCACATCACATATCCACCATTCATATCGCATACTCATCACACACATATAACAAGGTACACATATACAAATCAATCCACATTTCACAAGAGTAAATAGGCAATGGTATAACATTCATCAATAGGAACCAAGGAGTTAAGTTACCAATTTAACTCCCACATAGGAAATGGCCTACCAAGCACATTCCAACACATACACTACACACACTTGAACCAACTTTAAAACATATTTAAAGTTTACTCACCACCCTTCCTTAGCAACCAAAGCAAGCCTCATATATGCCCAGATTCGATCCCGATGCTTCCCCAATGTCTCCTCTTGTTTCTAGCCAAACAAAGCACATCCATTACTCACAAATCAAAGCTAAATTTCAGTCACCACTTCAACCCATAAACACAAGCCACACTTCAACAAATTCCAAACCCAACAATCACCCAAAATGTCCATTTTCGAGCTCCCTTAAAACCTAGCTGAAAACCATGTTTTCAAGCACCCAAATGACACCCAAATGGTCCCAAAACACCTTCCTAACATCCCTAAACCATCAGCCCTTCAACCCAACCCTAAAACTCACCAAAATCCAAGTTTTAGACACTTCAAAAATGGCCACAAGGACCCATTTCAGGTTTTCACCCAAACTTACCCATTTTAACATATTATGTGTATTTTGTGGTGACTAAACCAAAACCCAACTTAATAAATCAAAATCAATTGAAAAACTCAATAAAAACTCAAGCTTTCATTGAACCCCAAATTTCAAAAGATGATAGTTTTAAATTTTAAAACTAGGTAAATGTAGAGGATGAAGAGGAGAGTTCAAATATATAATTACCTTTAAAAATGCCCTTGAGATGAGGAAGAAATCAAATGAAATAGTAAATGGGGTTTGAGAGGGGTTTAGGTTTGATTTTCACGTTGGAGGCAAAGAGGGAGAATACCACTTTTTGTTCTTTTTAACTTTCAAAAAGGTTGTCTACTTTTTTTTGGCTAAATTACCACAATGGTCATTCCCTTTTAATTAAACTCCAATTAAATCCAACTAGGGTTAATTTGATTAAAATTAATTTTACCGACTCAGACCAACTAACCTAACTAACTCCTAACCCCAAAACACGGGCGTTACACCTTAACAACCTGCTCTAAAGCAGCAACCATCGTACCCAGTTGCCACTCTCTCAACGATTCCATTGTGCTATTATTAACAAAGCAACAATAACAAAACAAACAAAACGATCAGACCATCTTCGAGCAAGGATTCAAGACTCCAACTCCAAACTAACACATAGCTATAATAATAAGGCATATGGGTATCCCGAGTTTTCCCCTTTTACACGACATAACAATCCATAAAAACATTGATATCATAAATATCCACATATCAATCAATAAAACTTCAATCATGCTCCTATCAAACAACATTCACCCTCAACAACATAATATCAACACATCACGCCCATCACATATTCATTATTCAAAATCAACTTACAACATCAGCATACCACTAATACATGTTCACACTAGCTCGCAGAAGATTCATAACCAAAAAGCAAGATAAAAACATAACAATTCACTCAAAGACATATTTTTCAACCAACTTTCAACCACACATTAGATTAAACATCCAACACTTACCATAACAACTTACCACAAACTTACCGTTTCCCCAAAAGTTCACAACTTAGCTCTGATACCAACAAATGTAACCCCCTTAGCCCAGCCTAGGCGTTAGGCCCGAACTACGAAGATCACACGGGGAAAACCAAAGTCAACCCGAAAGTCAACCTTCATTAGCGATCCTTTTTTTGTTTTATCTTTTCTAGATGCGCATTAAGCCTATGTGAATGCTCAAGAACCTTGGAAGAGAAAACCACAGCGATTGGAAAATGTTTAAGGACTCAATTGCAAGAAATACACATTTAGGGACCAAAATGTAAATTTTGGAAAACATAAGGACTTTGTAGATTTTAATCTTACCGATCCTTAATTAATCATATTACAAGCCTCTCTGCCAAATTTCATCTTAAAATGACATCTCAAGCTCAAGCAATTGCAATTACAACTTTCAGGACTAAAATGTAAAGCATGTCGAATCTGTGTCCAACGGTCACCCATTTCGAAACACTGACAACTGTAACGAAACACCTGTGTCGAACGCCTGTATCGAAACGGTTTTGACCATTTTGATATGCGGGTATGTTCCGAAACAAACACTTCCAGTAGCCAAAGTGTTTCGAAACACTTCTAGCCGTTCCGAAACGCCCAGGCCATTTCAGGCACCCGTTTCGAAACAACTAAGGGTGTTTCGATACACCCTGCCCAGAAACAGCATAAACTTCTGGTTTTTCACTTCAAAACACCATCAAACATACTTAAAATCATTCCTTAACATATCAGCAACATGCTAAGCATTAAAACCATCATATTGCATCAAAGGCTAGATACATTACAAGCATTAAGCACACCTACTCATTTATCACATTAAACACATGATCTTACCTTTAGACAAAGAACGTAGCTATATAAAAATATGGAGAAGAAGATCCAAATATCGCAAAATGATCATCAACAAGTATCAAACCAAAAACCGAACTTGCTCAAGATAAACAATCTCATTACACATCAACGTAAAAGACTCTCCCCCCATTGCCTTTATTATCTATAGCTATAAACCAAAACATACTTCTCAAGTGGAGCACTTCTTGAAACCCTTGCTTCTTGTTGTCCCAAATTCATTTATCTGCATTGATGGACAAAAAGAAGCGTAAGCACATAATGCTTAGTGAGGAATGCTCAAAACCAAAACATCATCAATGTAGCAAACCTTAAAACCCTTTTCAAAAGCAATCACACCTTTATAAACCAAGTATTGTTTGAAAACCTCATATAAAACATCAACGCCTTATAATTAAGCATTACCTAACATAAGATCAACATTAAACTCAAATGCATTAAGCAACTCAACCCCAAACAACATTCTTGCAATAACTCTCACTTAAACCATTTCATGCAATAGTGCTTCGTGCAAAGTTTAAACCAATTTCCTTGGAAACCATTTCCATTCCACACTCTTCCTTTCTCATTCATGAAAACCATTTCAAAGCAAACACCATTTGAAATCTCATGTATCAAATATTTATCTTAAGCATTCTACCGATACAAAGCCCATGGCAAGGCCACACACGCTTGTTACTCAAAAGCATCTCATAAACTCAAAACTCTTTTGCATAAGCAAATCTCCATTTGAAAACCACATGTATCATCTAGCTATCTCATGCATACAACCTATGCAAAACTCATGGCAAAGCCACCCATGCTTGTTTACACAAAAGTATTTCATAATTTCATTATCTCATATGCAAACCTCGTAGCATAAAACATTTCAAGCATTGGTAAATGTGACACACATTCTCATATATTGGCATTTACATACTCTACTGTACACGGATATGCGGACAATTCACTAGACACTTCCGGTGGCATCAACCATCACCGTACTCACCCGTATAGAACATAATCTTCCGGTGACTTCCACCACACCGTACTCTCATGGCGATTCTACTTTCGCCAAAAGCTTGAGTATTTCATCAAGTCCTACCCCGATGGTATGCCCCTCATCGGTCTCATGGCAATAACTCTTGTTGCCAAAAAGCTTGGATGTTTCACCAAGTCCTACTCTGATGGAATGCCCATCATCGGTCTCATGGCAATAACTCTTGTTGCCAAAAAAACTTTGATATTTCACCAAGTCCTACTCCAATGGAATGCCCATCATTGGTCTCTCTCTTTGGGATGAATCTCAAGAGCACGTACGAATTTTAGTTTATAGTGCACTCTACATCCTATTGATCGATCAATATATCTGGTAATCTTTACATCATCTATGCCAATATATCAGGCTAAAATCATCAGCACACTCACTGTTTTTAAAGCATGCAACACCTTCAAGGCCAAAATGCCGAACATTGTCTTAAAATGCAAACTAACAACACATACTCTCAAGGAATATTAATTTCATGCATCCTTCTTCAAACCAAGTTTGACAACTAACTCCCATGCTTTAAAACCATGCTCAAACAACAAATTAAACCATATTATCAAATCAATCACATCAAAACCCATTTTGATAGTTTTCAAAACAATAATAGCACAATTGAGAGAGAATTCCACTTTACTTACTTCCGAACTTAAACCAGCGTTTCAAGCCTAAATTTAAGTTCCCAAACCTCTTTTCAAAATCATTCCAAAGCTGGAAAACACGATCTCACTCACTGATACCCAACACTAAGCTAGCCGACAAGCCTCCCAAGCGTCTGAAACCTCCAACGCTACCTCAATCGCATCCGGATCACTCTCCCCTGTTTTTAACACATAAGAGTAGAGGATTAATGCACCATCATGCATTAAAATCACCAGCCATACAACTCAACTCGCTGCTCTACTCAAGAACCTCATTTCGGCTACCAAAAACAACCGAAATCACCTCCAAACTCTCCCAAAACAAAGCCCAGCCAAGATCTATCAATTCTAAACATTTCTAAACATCAATTAACATCAAAAACAACTCTAAACTCGTCCTTATACCTCCAGCTATAACAGAACACCAAAACCACCCCAAAAACCACCATTTTCACAAGCAAACACTTAGGAAAAACAACCTATTCGGGATTGGATTGATAAAACCTCGTTTCTAACATCATTTAACATCCAAAATACATTAGAAAACCATATCAAAACAGAGCCCACTCAATTACCACGAAAATCTTCAAGATCTCTTCCAAAATCTTGAGTTGTAAGCCAAATTCTTGTTTCCAACATTAAAACCATTCATAAAACTTTAATAAAGGATTGACAACTTGGGAATTTCAGGAAAGAACTGAGTATTTAGAGGAGAAGAACAAGATTACCTCTAAAAGATGATTTCTCCTTGATTTGGGCAAGTTTCCATGAAAATTCAATGTAGAAAAGAAATAGATTTGATGAAAGATTGATTAGGAATCAATGAGTGATGGAATTCTCATCAAATGAAGTGGAAATCAATGTAAGATTTGCTGGAGAAAAAGTTTTTGGTTGATAGGATTTTGAGAGAATATGAAATGAGAGAAAATTAGCGAAAAGTGGTTATGAAAGTCAAAGGTAGTTTACCTCCTTTATTTTATTTAATTAAATCATTAATTAAATCACCCAAATTAAGGAAAAATCTGATGAAAACATTTTTGGTAAATTAGCTCCTTAAAGATTCAAAGTTTCAATCCTTTACAAAACAGTCACTACTAAACTTTGCAAAAACTGAGATTTGGTCACTACACCGAAATATAGTATTTCCAAACCTTATTTTGAAAAATTGATTTCACCATTCTCTTTTATATATTAAATAAGGATTTTTAGATATTTTTCCATATTTTTAAAGTATCCCGAACTAGGTGTTCCGTAAAACTCCCTTTTAGATTCGAACCGTTTTCCAGACTGATCCGGTTCAAACTCTAAACATCTAGGCCCAAATTTGGGGTGTTACATTCTTCTACCATGGTAGTTTTATTGCAAGTTTATAGGGAGGTTCGACAATGATTGGTTGGATCCCTGGATCCCAGTTGAGGTTCCCCACCATGCCTGGATCAGCTCCTATCTTCCATAGGTATGGATTATCCCCTAGGTACGGCTTCGCGTCACATTTGATCTTATCTTTCTCAACATGTGATGTACATGTTGAAAATGTCTTTGTCACAAAATAGTATGTGATATCCGCATACCACGGTATGATGTCTTTCTACGCAAGGAGTTGTCTTGATCTGATATCTTGTTCCCCGAGTTTATTGATGATTAGCTCAACCTTGTGAAGTGTTTCAAGAGTTTTTCATTCATGCTCATCCTCTTTGGTCTGTGCGAACCTTTGAGGTAAAGATGGTTGAACCACAATGGGTGGCACATGACTCTTTGAACCAGCTTCGTCCTTCGCAGGCTTTAGAATTTGGGGATTGCTATATTTGTCAGGAAAAGGTGCGAGCCAAAAATTAGAAGGTTTGTTGGCCTTCGCACTATCATGTTTGTCGTGCACATTTGGCGGATTCACCTTTGAATTATCTAGTGCATCGTTCACAGAAAGCTCATTATCCTTCGTTTGCTCACAATCCGCATCAAGTTGGCTTGTATTCGCATCATGGGTTTCCTCTTGTTTAGCATCATCATCATCTTTCTCCGCATAAGGCGTGTTTGCCTTCCCTTCATTTTGTTCAGTAGTCGTGTCAGACAAAATCTCGTTCGCATGTTCATGTTCTGTAAAAAGTTTCCTCACATTGTTATATCCAGCGTTCACAACACCTTCGCTCGCAGTTTCTCGATTCGCCAAGGGTATGGGACATGGTGCGTTCGCACCCTTTTCTTCCTTTGTTGTTTTCGTAGTGAGCCTACGTGGTTCTTGTGTTTCGCGGAAAAATTTTCTCTTGGTGGAACTGCTCTAAATTGCTCTCGATTTTAATCATAAGTTCCTCTAAAGAAGGCTTCGTTGGTGGTTCAGGTTCGCAAAAAACACTTTGTTCGCATAAGGTATGTTGTGCATACTATTGGGGTTTTTTGTAGACTTCTTGTTGATGTTCTTTCCCATAATGCAAGTGTGAATAGTCCTTCCACGAGGAATTGCATGTATGTGCGTATGGATTATGCTTCTTTTGGCCGTAAGGTCCTCCAATGGCATTGTCGTCCTTGGTACTTTCTACTTGGAGTGTGGGGCACATCGGTTACATGCTCTTGACTTATGAAAATCCCACATGCCTCATTCACACGTCGAGAGACGATGTCATGTGTTGAACTAAATTGTTGAGAGTTTGCGACTATAATGTTGATGATTGTCCGCCTTTCGGTTTTTTTGATATCATGATCAAACAATTTTTTTTATCTACACGAGAAGAACAAAGCATAAAAGTAGAAAAAGAAAATAAACTAAAAAAAAGTGAACTTAGCTTCTTGACACCACTCCCCAACAACGGCGCCAATTTTTTATGGGTGTCGAATCCGTCAAAAATAAATAGCTATTTGTTCTTTGGATTTGTAGTAGCGGCAAGTAGGGTCGATTTCATAGAGAGCGGTAAGAAATTAAATTCACAAGCGAAAGCAATTAAAGTAAAGGGGGGTTTGGATTTGAAGAAAGCAATTGAAGTAAAGTAACTTAATAACCTTAAACCCTAAACCCACAAGTAACTTAAATCTCTTCTTTGATAGAAAGTAACTTAATAACCCATAAATTACCAACTTTTATTATCGAGGTTAAAATTCCTTAGATAACCCACTAATTATTAAAACGTATCAAATAGCATTAAGAACCATAGAGACCCAAAGCACATATTCTTACTAAGCACTAACTCGTTGACTTATTAAGAACATGAATTCATACTTTTGGAAATCTAACCCGAATTTCCTTACCACTTGTATTCAAATACCATTGAATTGGTTGTAGCATATATTTAACCCAGCATACACATGAAGATGAAGCACAAAAGATATGAAAATACTTGAACAAAGATGAATATAATTTGGGAATAAGAAATCTAACTAAAAACTTGAAATAATATCTTTGTAACTACACTTGACAAGAAAGAGGGGTTTAGCTACTCATGGAGTAGGCGACACAAGAAGAGGGTTAGGGTTTCGACTACTTGAGTTTTTTTCCTCTTCCTTATTATCTCTATTTATAGGGGAAATAAGGAGAAGATATTACATTAAACTCAGTGACCCTAGACTACTTTAACTGCATTAAATGTAGAATTCCACTTTTAGTATGATTACTTTTTCTCCAAGTTAAAAAGTCTGCCTTGCGCCGTGATCACGCCTTATTTTGCGAGTGCTACTGGTTTTGCGCAAGGGATTTTCCAAAAACGTCAAAAGGTGCTAAATCTCGACTTTTACGTATAAAATGTCGATAAGGCCCAAAAACAACTGCAAAACCAAATAGGAATGGAATTAAGGGTTTTAAGATAGATTAATGTGCTAAAACATAGGATTTAATATATGAAAAATATGCAAATTAATGACTTATCAGAGGATGATGTATTATGGGCATCTTTTGGAAGGATAGGGGACAAAGTTTAAAAGTGTTCAACCCAAAAATGGGAGTACCACACTTCAAGTCCCTCATCTTCCAAAGCTTCACAACACGACTTATTACCTACGACCAAAGGCAACACTCAAGGCCCAAAAGGTCTGAACACCACTTGAAATAAGGCCCAAGGCTCGGATCAACGCTAACTCGTTAACTTGTAAATCCTGGTCGCTATAGTATCAATTGTACAATAGAGTTTCCAAAATAGTTTCTTAAATCGAGACCGTTCAAAGATTATGGACTATGTACAATTTATTGGAATAAAAAAGTGTTGTGTACAAATTATTAAAATATGATCATTAATTTATAATTCGAAAGAGATTTAAAGGTGTTTGATTTGGGAGTAAAAAAATGAAAATTTCAGGTGCAACACTATTTTGCTTTTATATGAATAAAAATGAGTTTAACATGACTCAAACCCATAAAAACATAATAATATTTTACTTTTCTTATCTGTTTTACCACTAGTGTAGAACTAATCATTTAACAATCATTTTGACTTTATGGCTTAGATAATCGATTAATATACAAGTATTGTTTTGAAAGTATATTTTTTTAGAGTGAATGTCTATTATATAATCGCTCACAATCTTTATCCCAAGTCAGATAATCTTTTTAACACTTAAAAATTGTGTATTTAATATCTCATTTATTTTGTGTATCTGTTATGGTTATTTAATTATTATTTTTGTAAAATAACACCCATTGATGTTATCTTACTTTACGTTACTAATAGAGAGAAAATAATTTTTAAATGTTACGTCAGTTTTGCTGTTAATTTTTAACGTTGAAATATTAAAATAGAAACAAAACACAATGTTAGATATTATTTTGTCAAAAAATTAATTGGTTGACCAAAATAAAAATACAAATAGGTTGCAAAATAAGATAATTTATCCTATTTTTTAGTAGTATCAATATAATAATCAATATATTATTGTTTCTAGCCGGTCCCAAATCAATAAAACTATTAAGATAAGTAATAAGTTAAATATTATATTTTTCCCTCGAGATTTGAAATATTGAAATATAAGCACCTCTCGACTTGTAAGTTCGTTATATAGAAAAATAATAATAAATGTAGTTCTCATGGTAATTTAATAATTCAATATTAAAGTATAATTATTAACAGATTTTATTGTCCAAAACTTTAATTATTACTATTAATTTTAGTTTTTTCCGTTCCCTTAATCATTCTCTTATCCAAAATTTTAATTTAATCGTCTCAAAATTTTTAAAAATACATATTAATCTTTGAAACAAATACTTTTAATTAAACTACTATTAGGAATATTGGTTAGTTGGGTAGTTAGGAAGTTAGTTTTTACAGCTGTGCTTTTCTTTATTTGTTTCTTTATTTTTTACCTTGTATAAAACTTGACCTCGGGTCAAACAAATTGTATTGACTTTTTTACCGAGTTTCTAAATGAAAATTTCCAATTCTCTTTCACTTTCTTTTACATCGGAAACCCTAGTCTAAACCGAAATCCTCAATTCTCAAGTCACGAAACACAATCTTGATATGGTATCAGTTGACTCTTTGCATCCGCATTCCTCTGAGACGTTGGACGGCAGTTCCGTTCGCACCGATGATCCGAACAACGAGTTTTATGTCCATCCCAACGAGAATCCTTCTCTCGTCTTGACGTCGGCTCTTCTCACCGGCAACAATTATCATGGATGGGCTCGATCGATGAAGATGGCCCTCATCTCGAAGAACAAGTTCCAGTTTGTAGACGGGACGATTCACGAACCCAGTAAAGACGACTCCTCGTATGGTGCCTGGGTCAAATGCAACAATCTGGTTTTGTCCTGGTTGCAGCGCGCGTTGAGTGTTGAGATCGCGCAAAGTGTTATTTGGATCGACAACGCCAGTGAGTTGTGGTCCGACTTATTCGATTGATTTAGCCAAGGGGATCTTGTTCGTGTTTCGGATCTGTTACAAGATTTCTACTCTCATCAGCAAGGCTCTTCTTCTGTTACGGCTTATCACACTCAACTCAGGGTATTATGGGATGAAATCTCAAACCTTCGACCTTTAATTTCATGTTCTTGTGATGCTAGCAGGTATAGGAAACAGAATTTTATTCTTAGGTTTTTAAGAGGGTTGAATGAAAATTTTTCAGTCCAAAAGTCCCAAATCCTAATGATGAAGCCATTGCCTTCAATAAATGAAATTTTCGCTTTAGTTCTTCAACATGAGCGAACCCTAGGGTCTGTTTCTAATTCTGATTCTGCTGTGTTCTTGGCTGGGAGGGTTAATTCCCAAAACTTTTCTAGGTTTTCCTCACAAAAACCTCCTGCTTCTAATTTTGATAATAAAAAGTTCTATAATAATTCAGCTTCCAAGAAACCTGTTTGTTCTTTTTGCGGAATTTCTGGTCATTCAGTAGACAAGTGCTATCGTAAACACGGGTTTCCTCCTGGTTATAAAACCAGATTTCAGTCTTCTAAATCTAATCAAATTAGTTCTCATGAGTCTGTGTCTCATAATGATTCTTCTAAGAATCAAGAAGTTGTTCCTTCTCATGTTTTTACTAAAGAACAATATGAAAGCCTTGTTTCCATGCTCCAAGAGATGAATTCTTCTTCTGTTTCTGAAAGTGCTATGCATACATCTCAAATCAATGCTCTTTCTTCTAGCTTTGTTCCTGAAAGCAATGCTCCAGATATAGGTATGGTTCTTTCTGCCTTTCATGGTTCTAGTGACACCTGGATTATTGACTCAGGTGCCACTGACCATATAACAAATGATTCTAGTTTGTTTCAAAACTGTAAACCTATTCATAATAAGTTTGTTAAGTTACCAAATAATGAGCTTGTTCAAGTTTCTGGTATTGGTGACATCTTTTTAAATGATGTTTTGTTTTTAAAAGATGTTCCTTTTATTCCTAATTTTGGTTTTAATCTCATATCTGTATCTCAATTGGTTAAAGATAATAAATATGCTTTAATTTTCTCACATAAATCTTGTTGTATACAGGATATTGTTCTTTCGAAGATGATTGGTACAGCTAGTCAAATTGGAGGACTCTATCATCTTCAGCTTTTCAATATGGTTTCTCTCTTAAACTCTGTTTCTAAGTCTTCTTATTTGATTATTTGGCATGCTAGGTTAGGACATCCTTCTGCAAAGAGGATGAAATTTTTTTCTGAAATCTGTGATGATATTCCTGTTGGATGTGTTTCTAATTGTGAAATCTGTCCTTTAGCTAAACATAGAAGGCCTTCATTTCCTATTAGTACTTCTAGTAGTAATAATGTGTTTGATCTTGTCCATGTAGATGTTTGGGGACCATTCCCAATTAAAAGTTTATATGGTCACTCATATTTTCTTACTGTTATTGATGATAAAAGCAGATTCTTATGGATTTTTCCATTAAAATTAAAAGCTGAAGTAAGAGATGTTATTTCTCAGTTCTATGTTTATGTTGAGGTCCAATTTTCTAAAAAGATAAAATGTATAAGGAGTGATAATGCTAAGGAATTTGACATGTGTGATTTTTTTAAAGAGAAAGGCATTGCTCATCAGACTTCTTGTACCTACACACCTCAACAGAATAGTACTGTTGAGCGTAAACATCAGCATATCATGTCTGTTGCTAGATCTCTTAGATTTCAGGCTAATCTTCCCTTATTTTTTTGGATTGACTGTGTTCTTCATGCAGCTTACCTTATCAATGTTACACCTACACCTGTTCTTAAAAATAAAACACCTCATGAGTTGCTTTATGGTTCTAAGCATGTTTTAAATCAATTAAAAGTTTTTGGTTGTCTCACATATGCTTCTGTTTTGCCTAAACCCAAAACAAAAATGCATCCTCGTGCTTACAAGTGTATATTCCTAGGGTATCCTAAAAATACTAAGGGTTATAGGGTATATGACTTGCAGACTAAGTCTGTTTTTCTTTCTAGGGATGTAACCTTTTGTGAAAATGAATTTCCTTTTAAATCTTTGAAGGCTGCTTCAAATGATATTGTTCTTCCTAATCTAGAAAACAATATTGAAGATATTGTTCTTACAGATAGGAATATTTTACAAACTAATGAAAATGTTTCTGACAATTCTAGTTCTGAAAATGGTCTTGCATCTGATAAATTTGATTCTGCTGAAGGTGTTTCTGATAATTCTCATGAAGATATTGTTGAAGTCAATTCTAAAAATTTACAAGGTCATAATGCTATTTCTGATAATGTTGATAACAGTAGTTTTGAGTCAAATAAAAGTCAAAAGTCTACTGTTCTTGTTGATTCTTTAAATGAACAGCAGAGTTCTTTAGCTTCTTCTAAAGAACAAAGAGTTATTTCTTCAAGGCCTATCAGACAGAGGCAGTTACCAGAAAAATTTAAAGATTTTAATGTCTCTATACCCAAAGTAAGATCTTATTCTCATACTCTTGATAAGGTTGATTCTTCTGCTAATGTTTCTGATACTCATAAGACTTTTATTAATAATGTTTCTGTTTTAAGTGAGCCTAAAACCTATAATCAGGCCATTAAACATGAGTGTTGGAAAGTAGCTATGCAGGAAGAAATAAATGCCTTAGAGTTGAATAACAGTTGGAAGTTAGTTCCTCTTCCACCAGGGAAGCAAACGATAGGCTGTAAATGGGTATATAGGACAAAATTAAAATCTGATGGCTCTTTAGAAAGATATAAAGCACGTTTAGTTGCAAAAGGGTTTACTCAGCAATCTGGAATAGATTATTTTGATACTTTTAGTCATGTTTCTAAGTTGAACACTATTAGAACTTTGCTTGCTGTTTCTGCTGCTAATAAATGGCATTTACACCAACTTGACATTAACAATGCATTTCTGCATGGTTTTTTGCAAGAAGAAGTCTATATGGATCTTCCACCTGGATTTAATCCTCCTAATCCTGGCTTAGTTTGTAAATTAGAAAAGAGTCTATATGGCTTAAAACAAGCTAGTAGAAAGTGGAATGAAAGGCTAACTGAATTTCTTTTATCCTTAGGCTTTAAGCAAGCCAATTCTGATTCTTCTTTATTCATTAAAGGTGTTGATACATCTTTTATAGCTCTTGCAATATATGTAGATGACATCATTGTTGCTAGCCCTAGCATGGATGAAATTGTTCATATCAAGTCTGTTCTAAATGATGTCTTTAAAATTAAAGATCTAGGTGTTCTCAAATATTTTCTAGGGTTAGAAGTAACTAGATCTCATTCAGGAATCAATCTTTGTCAGAGGAAGTATACTCTAGACTTATTAAGAGATTATGATTTTTTAAACTCCAAACCTGTTGCCACTCCTATGGTAGTTACTTATAAGTCTATTGATAACTCAGAACACACCTTAGTGGACATTACAGAATACAGAAGGCTTGTGGGGAAATTATTGTACTTAACACAAACCAGGCCTGATATTTGTTTTGTTGTTCAACAATTATCTCAGCATATGTCTGCTCCTACTACTATTAATCTTGTTGCTGCACATAGGGTCCTGAGATATTTAAAGAACAGTCTAGGACAAGGCATTTTCTTTTCTTCTGATAATGATTTTATATTAAAGGCCTTTTCTGATTCAGATTGGGCTTCATGTCCAGAATCTAGAAAATCAACAACTGGTTATTGTATCTTTCTGGGTCAGTCTTTAATTTCCTGGAAATCAAAGAAACAAAATACAGTTTCTAGGTCATCAACTGAAGCAGAATATAGGGCTATTGCTGCTGTTACATGTGAATTACAGTGGCTTAACTTTCTTCTTTCTGATTTGCAGGTTAACACAAAAACAGCTCATCTATACTGCGACAATCAGTCTGCCATCAAGATTGCTGAGAATCCTGTGCAACACGAACGTACGAAACACATAGAAATCGATTGCCATCTTATTAGAGAGAAGATCCAACAAGGAACAATAAAGCTCTTCCCTGTTTCTTCAAAGAACCAATTAGCCGACTGCTTCACTAAAGCCCTGCCTGCTATTGATTTTACTAAGTCCATTTCCAAGTTGGGCATACATAATGTGTATGCTCCACCTTGAGGGGGGTATTAGGAATATTGGTTAGTTGGGTAGTTAGGAAGTTAGTTTTTACAGCTGTGCTTTTCTTTATTTGTTTCTTTATTTTTTACCTTGTATAAAACTTGACCTCGGGTCAAACAAATTGTATTGACTTTTTTTACCGAGTTTCTAAATGAAAATTCCCAATTCTCTTTCACTTTCTTTTACATCGGAAACCCTAGTCTAAACCGAAATCCTCAATTCTCAAGTCACGAAACTCAATCTTGATAACTACTTCTCAAATTTTAAATTTTTTTAAGCTTCTAATTTTTTTTTTAAAATTTAAGTTAACCCTACTACATGTTCCATCGTTGATGATTACGTTTTGCTCAGGTGTCACGTTTTTGTTTTACTTCTATAAGTTTTTAAGTAATTAAATTGCCATCATTTCTACAATTAATGACTAGTTAATTATTATAAATTATAATTTATATCCTTTACGAGTGGTGCAAGCTTATGTTTCCAAGGATAACGGAGGGTTGGTGACTAGGGATGTAAAAAGCTGACCCGACCTGAAAACCCGACTGAAACCTGCTCGAGTCAGAACCTGATTTGACCTGAAAATTTAATGATCCGAACCCAATCTGTAACCGACTGTTGTTGACCCGAACCTGAATTCGACATGTTACTGTAGTGACCGAACCCGACCTGCGTCCGACTGAAAACGACTCGAACCCGAATTGGACCTGTTACTGTGGACGTGAAACTCGACCTGCGCCCGACTGAAACGAACCCTAACCCGAAGCCGACCTGGAAGATAACCGATTTTACCCGACTGAATTGACCCGAGATCCGATATTACCCGACCTGTTTTGAACCCGACCTGTTTTGGACCCGACCTGTTTTGAACCCGACCTGTTTTGGACCCGACCTGTTTTGAACCCGGCCTGTTAATTGACCCGACCTATTTTTAACCTGAACTGATATTGATCTGACTTGATATTTACCTGATATATAGTTGAAGAAGTCTACGATTTGATAAATTTAAAGTGTTGATAAATGTAAAGTATTAATTTATTAAATTAGTTTAATACTAACTCGTTCAATATAGATTATTTGTGAAGTTTAATAAGAATTAACATACTTAAATTTATTTTATTAAAAATATTCAAAATTTAAAAGTTTTATTAAATTAGTAAGTTGTGATGGATGAATTTAAAACAAATTATTTAAAATTTAAATCAATTTATTAATTGTGATCATTAAATTTAAAAAATATTTTATTAAAAAATTTAATTATAACTATTAAAATAATAATAAAATATTTTTTAGTTTAGGGGAAGTTTTTTTTTTAATTAGTGGGGGGGAGTTTTTTTGATTGATAGGAAATTATAGGGGGGGATTTTGGCACCATATCAAACAAAAAAAATGGGGGGGGAGAATTTTGCCGCCAGATCAAAGGGGGGGGGCTTTTTGCCGCCAATATCAAACAAAAAATTGAGTGGAGGTGAGATTTTTTTATTTAGAGGTTAATTATCTTTTAGGTCCTTCCTTAATTAGATGGTTAGGATTTAGGTTTTTTAGGTTTTAGTTTGTTTTTTTAGTCTTAACTTTTGGTTTAGTTTCTTTAAATTTTATTTAGGGTAAACTACTGCAGGGGTCACTTTCGTTTCCCGTTTGTACAGATTTAGTCACCACTTTTGAAAAGTGCCAATAAGTGGTCATCTACGTTTTCGATGTGTAAAGACTTGGTCACTCCGACGTTATAGTCCGTTAGTCCCCTAACGGATTTCTGATGTGGTAGAATTAATTAACGAAAAAATAAGGATAAATTACTGCAATAGCCATTAAAATTTATCTCATGTACATTTTTTCTCCTCAATTTAAAAAAGTAAACATTGTAGTCACTAATAAAAATATTTCTTTATAATTTCACCCTTAAATTTTTAAAAATTTTATTTTGAATTTTTGAGTCGAGTTTATGAAATTATGAGTCTAGTATTTTCACATCAAACCAAAAAATTTAATTTTTTCGAGTCAAGTCGAGTGTTGCACTTCCCTACATACAAACACGGATTAAAATTAAAAATTATATTTCTTCCCTACACACAAACCTAAGTTAGTGAACATCTTATCTTACTTAAAGGACCTAGTGTCTCATTCTACTAGAATAAAAATATGTTCAATATAACATTTCCTTCTGTTTGGGTAGAGATGACAATGGGTCGAGCTTTTAGTAGACCCAAACCTGACTCGACAATAACACAACAAAATATTACTTCGATCCGCCCTTTTTAAAATACATTTACACGATCTTAATCCGAAACGAAAATAAAATTAAAATTCTGATTCGTATCCAATCCAACCACTGTTTAGAGAAAAAAATCAATCCCAAAACCATTTTTTCAAAATACGATCCTATAAAATTGATAGAATCGAACTTATTGAATTTGGATAAAATTATCATCTTGTGTTAATAAAAACTAATAACTATATTAATGATGACCAGGTAAATATTCAGATGTTTGAGCGAGTATTTAACTTGAACTGAATTTAATTTTTGGAGATGTTTTTGGAAGTAATATTTGCTTTCATATTCCCCCTGGGTTGTAATCAGTGAAGGGAAGTGCAACACTCAACTTGACTCGAAAAAATTAATTTTTTTGGTTTGATGTGAAAATACTCGACTCATAATTTCATAAACTCTACTCAAAAATTCAAAATAAAGTTTGAATTATAAAATAGAAATTCCAATAACTCGAATTTTTTAGTAGTTATTGGACTAAATTTTTAAGTTCGAGTTATTAAATAGGAGCAATTTGGGCACATAAGTTTCAAAGGGTATACTTTGGGCACCTATTTTTCATCTAAGCATTTATAATATTATTGTACTAATTGATTGTAAAGTTTTAGGATTGAAAAATGAATTTTTAAAAATTTAAGGGTGAAATTATAAAGAAACATTTTTATTAGTGACTATAATGTTTACTTTTTAAAATTGAGGAGAAAAAATGTACATGAGATAAATTTTAATGGCTATTGCAGTAATTTACCCTTATTTTTTCGTTAATTAATTCCGCCACATCAGCAATCCGGTAGGGGACTAACGGACTATAACGTCGGATTGACCAAGTCTTTACACATCGAAAACGTAGATGACCACTTATTGGCAGTTTTCAAAAGTGGTGACTAAATCTGTACAAACGAGAAACGAAAGTGACCCCTGCAGTAGTTTACCCTTTTATTTAATTAGGTCATGCTTCATAAATTAATTAATTATTAAGCTTTTTAGTTTGCTTTAAATTTGATTTGGTCCTCGTATAAAGATTTGGTAAGTAATTAGGTTTAATAATTTTATTCATTTGTGATTTGGGCTCTAATTAATAATTTAGTTTTAATTTATTTTTAGATTTGTCCTTTTATGTTTCAATTTATTTTGTTTGTTAGATTTATGGGTTTATGTTCAGGGTTTAAGGGTAAGTGTGTCAAGTTGATTGTTTGGGGCTCTAAGATTAGTTTAGGGATTATGTGATTAGGCTTGCACTCTAATTATTAGTGAATAGTGTCTGTAAGATTTAGATATTCATGTTTGGGGTTTAGGGGTAAATGTGTCAACTTAATTATTTGGGGTTATGAGATTAGTTTAAGGATTAGGGAATTAGGCTTGTACTCTAATTATTAGTGATTATAAGATTTAAGAGTTGAGGTTTATGGGTATTGTTTAGGGGTATACATATATACATACAAATATGTATGTTCTAGTGTGTATATATATATATATATATATATATATATGCATGTATTTAAGTTTTAGTATATATGTATTGTTATAATTATATATATGTATATATATAATTATAACAATATATATATACTAAAACTTACATACATACATATATATAATTATAACAATATATATACTAAAACTTACATACATACATACATGTATATATATACTAAAACTTAAATACATGCATATATATGTGTTTTAGTATGTATGTATACATGTGTGTTTTAGTGTATATATATGCATATGTTTAATTAATTATAACAATACATGTATATGCATATATCATAATATATGTATATTTATATGTATATGTGTGTATATATATGTAGATATAAATTTTATTATTTTTAATATGGTTATATTTTTATTCATTTTATTCCCTAAAATTTTATTTTCCACAGAAAGTTACCCTTGTTATTTTTTAATTTTTGTAATTTACTCCAATATTTTAGATATAAATCATTTGATGATATTTTTGTTCATTCTAGTGCCTAATATTGAGACTAAAATGTATGTAAGTATGTATGTATGTATGTACCTATCAATGTATGAACCCTAAACTCTTAATGAATTTTCTGTAACCCCCTCGTCCCAGTCCAGACGCTTGACCGGTCCGAGTGGGCCTCACGGGGAAAACCGAAGCGAAACCCGTTAAGGTTCCTCCTCGGTTAACGACCCAGAAAATTTCTTTTTAACTTAATCTTTTCTAAAGGCTCATTCGAATCCTATGTGATCATAGCAGCGAAAAGACAAGCATTCATAAAACAATAACTCGATCAACCTATGCAAAACAGTCCATTTTTAACTGATTAAGCATGCCGTTTCGAAACACCCTCAAGGTGTATCGAAACGCCTTGACCTGGTCAACGGTTCTAAGCCTACACGAAGAGGCCGTATCGGAACGGAGGTCAACCGTTACGAAACACCCTCCATGGTCAACTTCTCGTGGTCAACGAGATTTTGACCGTTTCGAAACTCTTAGACCCGTTTCGGAACAACTTCATCTCGTCATTTTCTCAGAATTCTAGTAGCGAAAATGTACCGAAACGGCCTCTACGCGTTTCGAAACGCCCGGCCAAAAACAAAGGGACCGTATCGAAACAAGGTAGCCTGTTTCGAAACGCCCTCTGTCTGCAGACTGGTTTTAGCTGGTTTATGGCACAAGGATGTCCCTAAACCCCTCTAAAACCTCAAACATCACACTAACATCAATCCTAAGGCAAACCAACATAACAAGCATGCTTGAACATCAATACAACAAGGCTAAACACTAGAGGCATCAACATCACAAAGCCATACATCCATACTTAGCATTAAAGGTATTAAGCTTCCACATTGCAAACACTTAGGCAAAACAAGATAGGTAAAGGCCAATATGGTTTACAAGCAACATGGCATTTAAATCCCAACCAACAAAGCATATAAAGGAGTCTAGCATGCTCCTAGCAACAACATAATCCAAAAACATCATAACACGATTACATGTCCCATTGCTTTACCATTACATCAATATTAAAATATTCATACTTGGTAGCTAAACAAGCACCACGAAACACACTTGGAGGCCCCCTTCTTGCACTTAGCAACCCACGAACTAAGGATCTGCATTGTCGAACAAAGAGAAAGCGTAAGCAATAAAGCTTAGTGAGGGTAAGCTCTTTAAAAAAAACCTCGACAAATGCAGGGTCCAAGCACGATCTCAACCAAGGTAAATGCATGATTACCAAAGATCCACAAGAGCCAAATGTTAAAGATGCATGAACAATATCCAATTATATGCCATGCTCAACAAGCTCTAATCCACAACCTATGTAATCACATATAAACATCTAAATAGAAATCACATTCCACAACACATTGATATACATATCAATCAACATTGGCACCTAGCTATGACCCGAATACGCGGATAAACCCGTTGGAACTCACATCCAACAACCACTTTACCTTACGGTGGGATTACACTCATCACCGGTCTCGCGGAGGGGATTTCACTCATCCTCACGCCCCGTCGATGGGATTCCACTCATCATCGACTAATATATATAACAATTTCTGGGCGAACCCGTACTCCTCCTTGGTGACTCAATGCCACCAAGGCCACGCGCGAATTTAGACTCATGTGTGCACACTAACATCCTAATGATCACTCATTTGTACTCAAGCATACTAGTGCCAACATTTAACTCAATCCACATTATTCATTTCAACCAATTCCGTGCTTAGCACGTACTCACCATGATCACAATCATGAACCGTTCACATGCATACCATAATGCATCACAAATCATGCCTCATTTAACATGTATAACACATTATTCATAAACCATCACATCACAAATATTACGAGGCATATACATCAAATACAAGTTCAACCAATGGCTCTAGTTTAAGTTTAGGATCAGGCTACCACCCTAATCCTAACTCTAGGTGGGTCTACCAAGCCCGACCTAGTCCATGTGCTCGAACCAACCATTTAAAACACTTTAAAACATTAACCACTCACCGACTACTCGAAGCTCAACAAACTCTGGCCGATCAAACTCCCGCGCTTCCCGGATTCGAATGTGAAGCTTCGCCAACACAAAACCTTGATGCTATGAATCAAACACAAGCAAAACAACCACATTTCAGTCCAGAATCCAACTGAGTAAACCCGAGACACAATTTAAGCTAATACTCGACCCAAAACACTCTCAAAACACCATTTTTCGAGCAGCGCACAAACTCAGCAAAGAACCAATGTTTCCAACACTTTTAGCACACCCAAGAGCTTCCAAAACAACCCCTAAGCATCATACAACCATCATCCCTCAATTTCCAACACAAAATAGCCCCAAATCTCATCTTTAAACCCTTCTAAAACCCCCAACAAACCCATATCCGAAATTCTTAATAAGACCAAGTAAAAATCAGATATGTTGGACCATTTGGGTTGCTAATAACATAAATAATGATGAGGAATCAAAAGCTTTAACAATGGACATTAAAGTTTGGATTTTTAACTTAGAACTTGAAAAACTCAAAACTCCAAACAATGGGTTTTAATGAAAACTAAAGGTATACACATGAAGATGAAGGTGAGGACAAGTCAAAAACATGTTTACCTTTAAAAAACCTTCAAAGATGAGTGAGGATGGTGATGGAATAGTGAACTCCCATGGAAGGAGGAGTTGTCGTTATATTTGAATGAGAGAGGGGAAGAAGATGAGGAAAAATGGGTGTTTTATTTGTTGTGTTTTATTTTTAAAGTCAAAAGACTCATTTACCCTTAAAGAAATGGGATATTCACAATAGTATGAAAACCATGGCTATTTGGGTTTTAATTTAAAACAAGCCCAGCATAAATTTATTTGTTTTGAAGATACGATGTCCAAGATAATATTTTAATATTTTAAATTCCACCCGACCCCCAAACCAGGGTGTTACAACTCTCCCCCACTTAAGGAATTTCGTCCTCAAAATTACCTGACGGAAACAAATACGGAAACTGCTCAACCATATCAGCTTTCCTCTCCCACGTGGCCTCTTCCACACCTCTATGCCTCCACAACACTTTGACCAACTCTATGGTCTTACCACGCAACACCTTGCTATCATAAGCAAGTATTTCAACAGGCTCTTCATTGTAAGACAAATCCGGATTCAACTCTATCTCCTCAATGGGCATGACATGAGAAGGATCCGACCTATATCTCCTAAGCATAGACACATGAAAGACATCATGGATCTTATCTAACTCAGAAGTTAACCTCAAACGGTAAACTACAGGCCCAATCCGCTCAACTATCTCATACGGACCAATGAACCTCGGGCTCAACTTGCCCTTCCGGCCAAATCTCATTACCTTCTTCCACGGAGATACTTTCAGAAACACTTTCTCACCCACGGAGAACTCAATCTCTTTCCTCTTCAAATCTGCATAAGACTTCTGACGATCGGAAGCTGCTTTCAAACGGTCACAAATCAACTTCACTTTGTCGGTAGTCCCCTTAAGCAAATCCGACATAGGTAACAATTTCTGACCCGTTTCAGCCCAACAAATCGGAGTCCTACATCGTCTACCATACAAAGCCTCATAGGGAGCCATCTGAATACTAGACTGATAACTGTTGTTGTAAGCAAACTCAACTAAAGGTAGGTGTTTCTCCCAAGAACCCTGGAAGTCAATCACACAACAACGAAGCATATCCTCTAGATTGTATCACTCACTCTGACTGCCCATCGGACTGTGAATGATAAGACGTACTGAAATGCAAACGGCTTTCTAAATCACTATGCAAGCAACCCCAGAACCTCGAAGTAAATCTAGGATTTCTATCTGAAACAATAGACTTCGGAACTCCATGAAGTCTCACAATCTCACGGATGTACAAGTTTGCCAACTTGTCTAAGGAATCTGTACTGTTCACTGCTAAGAAGTGGGCACACTTAGTGAACCTATCAACAATCACCCACACAGAATTCTTCTTCGAAGGAGGCAAAGGAAACCCCGACACAAAATCCATGGTGATCCTCTCCCATTTCCATTCCGGAATCTTCAAAGGTTGTAACAAACCTGATGGAACCTGATGTTCTGCCTTCACTCTCTGACAAACCATACAACGGCTCACATACTCGGCTACATCCTTCTTCAACCCAACCCAGAAGTAATCATTCTTCAAGTCACGATACATCTTGGTACTACTCGGATGCATAGAAAAAGGACTCGAATGTGCTTCACTCAGAATCTGACGTCTCAACTCAACATCTTCCTGTACAACAATTCTATCTCTAAAGCACAACAAGCTCTCACCACTGAAACTATACTCGGTCGGTCTTCCTTCGGCTATGTCCTGAACATGAGGAACTAGAGTCACATCTTGCAACTGCTTCTCTCTAATCAACTGAATCAAAGAAGGCTTCACTTGCAACTCGGTGATCAACCCACCATCATCGGACACACTCAATCTAGCAAACATAGCTCTCAACTCAATGGCCACTTTTCTACTCAAAGCATCGGCTACTACATCTGTTTTACCCGGATGGTACTCAATGGTCAAATCATAATCTTTTAACAACTCAAGCCACCTTCTTTGTCTCAAGTTCAACTCTTTCTGTGTCATCAAAAACTTCAAGCTCTTGTGATCGGTGTAAACTATACACTTCTCACCATACAAGTAATGACGCCAAATCTTCAATGAAAAACAATCGCGGGTAACTCTATATCATGAGTAGGATAGTTCTTCTCATGAATCTTCAACTGTCTAGAAGCATAAGCAACAACTCTCCTTTCTTGCATCAAAACACATCCTAAACCTATGTAGGAAGCATCACTATAAATCACAAACTCCTTACCTGAAACAGGTTGCACTAACACTGGAGCATTTGTCAAAGCTTCTTTCAATTTCTCAAAGGCCTTCTGTCTTGCATCTGACCATTCAAACTTAACTCCTTTTTGCAACAATTTAGTCAAAGGAGCGGCTACCCTAGAGAAACCATCAACAAATCTCCTATAGTAACCGGCTAATCCTAGGAAACTCCTAATCTCGGTCACAGACTTAGGTTGTTTCCACTCAACAATAGCCTCAATCTTCAACGGATCCACACGGATACCTTCGGCCGAAACAACATGGCCAAGAAATACAACCTCTCGAATCCAGAACTCACATTCACTAAGCTTCGCATACAACTGATTGCTCAACAATCTCTGCAAAACAAATCTCAAATGCTCATCATGCTCTTCTTCGGTCTTCGAGTACACAATTATGTCATCAATGAAAACAACTACAAAATGGTCTAGATAGTCTCTAAAAATCCTGTTCATCATATCCATGAATGCTGCAGGTGCATTCGTGAGCCCAAACGGCGTCACAAGGAACTCATAGTGACCATATCTAGTCCTAAAAGCTGTCTTCGGAACATCACACTCTTTCACTTTCAACTAATAGTACCCAGATCTGAAATCTATCTTCGAGAACACTGAAGCACCTCTCAACTGATCAAACAAATCATCTATACGAGGCAACGGATACTTGTTCTTCACAGTCAACTGATTCAACTGCCTGTAATCAATACACATGCGCATACTACCATCTTTCTTTTTCACAAACAACACAGGAGCACCCCAAGAAGAACTACTAGGCCTAATGAAACCACGGTCTAATAATTCTTGCAACTGACTCTTCAATTCTTTCAACTCTTTAGGATCCATACGATACGGAGCTATCGAAACTGGATTAGACCCTGAAACAGTCTCAACACAAACTCAACATCTCTATCAGGAGGCAAACCCGACAACTCTTCAGGAAACACATCCGGAAAGTCACACACTGTCCTAATATCTTTCGGTCTAGCTTCACTCATATTCGGATTCATAACATAAGCTAAGTAAGCCCCACATCCGGAATCCATCAACCTGTGAGCCTCTAAAGCTGACACAACATTAGACAAGAACTTAATGTTCTCACCCATTACCACTACCTCGTAGTCATCAGAAAGTTTCAAGGAAATCCTCTTCGTCTCAAAATCCACACTAGCCCGGTGCTCAACTAACCAGTCCATACCCAAAATAATATCAAAACCATAAAAAGGAAGTTCCATCATATCAGCAGAGAACACATGACCCTGAATCTTCAGTGGACATCTCCTATACATACGTCTAACCACAACTATCTCACCAAAAGAACTAGTCACATGCATACCTACATCTAAGATCTCAGCAGGTATATCTAACTTCCGTGCATGCTCACTCAAAATGTAGGAATGTGTAGAACCCGAATCAACCAAAGAAAGCAAAGACATAGACTGTAACTCAAAATTACCTGCTATCACATCAGTGTCGTTTCCGGCCTCTCTCTAAGCATAAACTCTCGTTGGTCCTCCTGCCTCTGGTTGCACTGCCACAACATGAGCAAGGTTCCTCTGAGCATCTACCCTAGGTGCATCAGCCCTAGGCTAGAAGTAGCCACGACCGCGCCCACGGCCTCTCTGAAAATCATTCGCTCTTACATGAGCATGAGCAATGTTCGGTGTCTGTGCCGCCTGATGCGGACAATCTCTCCTAAAGTGTTCCCTCGAACCACAGTTCCAACAAGCATGGAAGTTACCCCAACACTCACCAGTGTGCTATCTCCCACAACGTGTGCACTCGGGCAAACGCCCTCCACCTCTATGGCCCTGATGGCCCCTACCATGGTGGCCACCGCAACGAATATGGTCAAACTGATGTCCGCCACCTCTATGCCTCTTGGCATCTCTACTGTCAAAGTGGTTGTGCCTCTTACCAGAACTAGAACTACCAGGTCGTTTGGCCGAACCCAAATTGTGCTCTAAGTCCTTAGCCCTCGTGACCAATACATCAAAGTCTGAGTAGTCAGAAGCTAACATATACCTCTTGACCTCCTCGCTCAACCCATAGCGGAAACGGTTACAACGTTCCACTTCAGTAGGAACAAACTCTGGAGCGTACTGACTCAAGCGAACAAAACAGATCTCATAGTCAGTCACAGAAGCATCTCCCTGAGTAAGGGCCATAAACTCTCGCTTCTTCTCATCTAAATACCTCGGTCCCAAGTACCTTTTTCTGAAAGCGGTCTCAAAGAAATCCCAATCAATCTCTGCCTCTGGAACTCCGGTAGTAATGGTGACCCACCAGGTGTAGGCATCACCCTGAAGCAAGGAAATCACACAACCCAGTCTACGAGCACCCACACAACCCATCTGAGCTAAGATGCGAACTGTCTTCTCCAACCATAACTCAGACCTCTCTGGCGTAGATCCCCTGAACTCTTCGGCCCCCAAGCTACGGAGCCTCTCCAAAGGTAAACTAGTATCGTCACACCTAGGCTGAGCTGCAGCCTGAGCTCCTGCAACTGCGGCCTGAAATGCTCTTGCTATAGCTTGCACTAGCGGAGTCATATCAATTCCGGCCGGACCTTGGCCACCTTGAGGTCCCTCTCCTTCAGCTCCATCCTCGCCTCCAGCTCCAGGCGGAGGAGGTGGTGGTGGAGGTGGTGGAGGAGATCCAACTCCAGCAGCCGCAGGCCCTTCAATATGAGCCTCCACTCCAATCACCGGCTCAACAGGAGCCGCAACACGTTGTTCCTGACGAATCACTCTCGGCCTACCCCGGCCTAGACATCGCTCACAAACGATAACTACAACCACAACAACAAAATATACAAGATTGGGTTAGCAAGGCAAGGCTTCCAAGTGCTCAAGTACGTTTCTCTCACTTAAAAATTCTTTTTCGATGTAATAGTAGCTATGGGACTCCCAAACAACATGCTTTTAAACAAAACAATCAACATACTTGTCACACAAGCAATCATACTTACAAAGCAAGCAAACACCGTGCATATCAATACAAAACTTGAACTTACCTCACTTACCTGCCCAAGGTCTCGGTAACCTTAGGCTCTGATACCAACAAGTGTAACCCCCTCGTTCCGGTCCGGACGCTTGACCGGTCCGAGTGGGCCATAAGGGGAAAACCTAAGCGAAACCCGTTAAGGTTCCTCCTCAGTTAACAACCAAGAAAATTTCTTTTTAACTTAATCTTTTCTAATGGCTCATTCGAATCCTATGTGATCAAAGCAGCGGAAAGACAAGCATTCATAAAACAATAACTCGATCAACCTATGCAAAACAGTCCATTTTTAACTGATTAAGTAGACCGTTTCGAAACACCCTCAAGGTGTATCGAAACGCCTTGACCTGGTCAACGGTTCTAAGCCTACACGAAGAGGCCATATCGGAACGGAGGTCAACCGTTCCGAAACACCCTCCATGGTCAACTTCTCGTGGTCAACGAGATTTTGACCGTTTCGAAACTCTTAGACCCGTTTCGGAACACCTTCGTCTCGTCATTTTCTCAGAATTCCAGTAGCGAAAATGTACCGAAACGGCCTCTACACGTTTCGAAACGCCCGGCCAAAAACAAAGGGACCGTATCGAAACAGGGTAGCCCGTTTCGAAACGCCCTCTGTCTGCAGACTGGTTTTAGCTGGTTTATGGCACAAGGATGTCCCTAAACCCCTCTAAAACCTCAAACATCACACTAACATCAATCCTAAGGCAAACCAACATAACAAGCATGCTTGAACATCAATACAACAAGGCTAAACACTAGAGGCATCAACATCACAAAGCCATACATCCATACTTAGCATTAAAGGTATTAAGCTTCTGCATTGCAAACACTTAGGCAAAACAAGATAGGTAAAGACCAATATGGTTTACAAGCAACATGGCATTTAAATCCCAACCAACAAAGCATATAAAGGAGTCTAGCATGCTCTTAGCAACAACATCAACAACATAATAAAAAAACATCATAACACGATTACATGTCCCATTGCTTGACCATTACATCAATATTAAAATGTTCATACTTGGTAGCTAAACAAGCACCACGAAGCACGCTTGGAGGCCCCCTTCTTGCACTTAGCAACCCACGAACTAAGGATCTGCATTGTCGAACAAAGAGAGAGCGTAAGCAATAAAGCTTAGTGAGGGTAAGCTCTTTAAAAACAAACCTCGACAAATGCAGGGTCCAAGCACGATCTCAACCAAGGTAAATGCATGATTACTAAAGATCCACAAGAGCCAAATGTTAAAGATGCATGAACAATATCCAATTATATGCCATGCTCAACAAGCTCTAATCCACAACCTATGTAATCACATATAAACATCCAAATAGAGATCACATTCCACAACACATTGATATACATATCAATCAACATTGGCACCTAGCTATGACCCGAATACGCGGATAAACCCGTTGGAACTCACATCCAACAACCACTTTACCTCACGGTGGGATTACACTCATCACCGGTCTCGCGGAGGGGATTCCACTCATCCTCACGCCCCGTCGATGGGATTCCACTCATCATCGACTAATATATATAACAATTTCCGGGCGAACCCGTACTCCTCCTTGGTAACTCAACGCCACCAAGGCCACGCGCGAATTTAGACTCATGTGTGCACACTAACATCCTAATGATCGATCATTTGTACTCAAGCATACTAGTGCCAACATTTAACTCAATCCACATTATTCATTTCAACCAATTCCGTGCTTAGCACGTACTCACCATGATCACAATCATGAACCATTCACATGCATACCATAATGCATCACAAATCATGCCTCATTTAACATGTATAACACATTATTCATAAACCATCACATCACAAATATTACGAGGCATATACATCAAATACAAGTTCAACTAATGGCTCTAGTTTAAGTTTAGGATTAGGCTACCACCCTAATCCTAACTTTAGGTGGGTCTACCAAGCCCGACCTAGTCCATGTGCTCGAACCAACCATTTAAAACACTTTAAAACATTAACCACTCACCGACTACTCCAAGCTCAACAAACTCTAGCCGATCAAACTCCCGCGCTTCCCGGATTCGAATGTGAAGCTTCGCCAACACAAAACCTTGATACTATGAATCAAACACAAGCAAAACAACCACATTTCAGTCCACAATCCAACTGAGCAAACCCGAGACACAATTTAATCTAATACTCGACCCAGAACACTCTCAAAACACCATTTTTCGAGCAGCCCACAAACTCAGCAAAGAACCAATGTTTCCAACACTTTTAGCACACCCAAGAGCTTCCAAAACAACCCCTAAACATCATACAACCACCAGCCCTCAATTTCCAACACAAAATAGCCCCAAATCTCATCTTTAAACCCTTCTAAAACCCCAACAAACCCATATCCAAAATTCTTAATAAGACCAAGTAAATATCATATATGTTGGACCATTTAGGTTGCTAATAACATAAATAATGATGAGGAATCAAAAGCTTTAACAATGGACATTAAAGTTTGGATTTTCAACTTAGAACTTGAAAAACTCAAAACTCCAAACAATGGGTTTTAATGAAAACTAAAGGTATACACATGAAGATGAAGGTGAGGACAAGTCAAAAACATGTTTACCTTTCAAAAACCTTCAAAGATGAGTGAGGATGGTGATGGAATAGTGAACTCCCATGGAAGGAGGAGTTGTCGTTATATTTGAATGAGAGAGGGGAAGAAGATGAGGAAAAATGGGTGTTTTATTTGTTGTGTTTTATTTTTAAAGTCAAAAGACTCATTTACCCTTAAAGAAATGGGATATTCACAATAGCATGAAAACCATGGCTATTTGGGTTTTAATTTAAAACAAGCCCAACATAAATTTATTTGTTTTGAAGATACGAGGCCCAAGATAATATTTTAATATTTTAAATTCCACCCGACCCCCAAACTCGGGTGTTACATTTTCTCTTAACCTGAAACCATAAACCCTAAACATTAAACCCTAATGTATGCAAGTATGTATATATGTACTTATTTATGTATGAACCCTGAACCCTTGATGAATTTCCCTAAACCCTAAACCCTAATGTATACAAATATGTATGTATCTATCAATATATGAACCCTAAACCGTTAATAAAATTTCCCTAAAACCTAAACCCTAAACTCTGAATCGTCCAATGTTTTATAATTTTAATTTGATATTTCTGTTCATTATAGCCCTTAAAACTTCATTTATATTCCAAATTGACCCCTACTAATTGTTTTTTTAATTAGTCCAATAATATATAGGGTAAACTACATAAATGACCACCATACTATTGTTAAAATCGCGATATGACCACCTTACTTTTTTTCGAAGCAATTAAACCACCAAATTATTTAATTGGTTGCAATGTGACCATCAGCCGTTAAAAACTAACGGAAGGAGTGACGTGGCAGTTAATAAAATTGGTATAATTACACATTTGGTCCCCGCTATTTATACATTTTATTAATTTGGTCCTAATTTTAATAAATAAAATAATTTTATTATTTAATTAGGTTACGACACGTGTCATCGTATTATTGGAGGACTTTATTTATATATTTTTAATTTAATAATTTTTATTTCACCGCCTGATTGGAGGAGCAAAATTAAATAAGAAGCACCTTGCTTCCAGCAAGAATCGAACCCAGGTTGTATGGGTTTAAAGTGAGCATGCTAACCACCAGGCCAAAGCTACCCCTGTAATGCTTTTTACAAATTCTAATATATATTTTAACTTGTTACTCATGCCAGGAAAAAAAAAGAAACATTTTACCACCAGGCCAAACACTTCAAAGTAATGCTCGGCAAACTTTTATGACGATTTTGAATGCTTAATATTAGTAATTCTTGAACATAATAGAGTTTATTAACATGGTTTAATTTTCAAGTGTGTTCATGGTTTCTCTTTTCCAGAATGGAATCAGCGTATAGGTTGTGGACCAAAGAGAGGAGAAATGGGCAAAAAGCATCAGATTCAGCTGAACTTTGTCGAGAGTTGCAAACTGCTTTGGGTACTGCTAAATGGCAGGTATGTTACCTTCTATTTCTTTCTTTCTTTTTTCTCTTTAGATTAAAATCGCAAATCCTCCTTTTCTGCTTTAGTTGTTAACTTGCACTTATCACAGTTAGGACATTTGTATTTGCTAGATATCATTACATTTTATCCATTTTGTGGAAACTTGAGGAATTGGAATTTTCTTGCAGTTTTTGAACTTAGTATCATGTAACAGAAAAAACTTAATCCACATTGTTCAATTTATGATTTACTGTTTATATAGAGTCAAAGAGCAGACCTTTTTGCTTTCCCAGCTCAAAACAAATATTGAAGCAGACATTAAGCATTCGTGTATTTTTCGTCAACCTGTACTTGAACGGTCTTGTCGACCGTAGTACACTTTAATTGAAATTTATTTTCTGTTCTGTCTGTTTACCCTGTCATTTGCTAACTTTAATAGTTGCTTGGTGTTAAACTGTGGCTGTAAATTCAGTTGGAGGAGTTTGAGAGAGCTATAAAATTGTGCCATGGACATGGTTGTGATGATCTATGAAGCACTGGTACGGCTATTTGAGGCCGTTTCGCGTCCCCGGTACGTTGCCGGGACGGGGACGGCGCGGGGACGGCACAGGGACGTCTCGGGGACGTATCAAAATTGTTGGGTACGGTCAAAATTGAACCAGGTACGGTCAAAGGGGTTGGGGACGTTTCGGGGACGTATCCGTCATTTTCTCCATAAAAAATTAAAAAAAAACCCAAAATCCCAATTTTAAGTGCCCTAATCTTTTAATTTGAGAGTTAGAAAAGAACCCATCGGCCATCAGCTTCTCTGTGCTCTTCAGGGATTTTTTTTTATCGTGACTCACTGACTCTCACAGCAACCTCTCAACGTCGGCCATCGGGGACACAAGATCGACGCCGGATTCTCCTTGGACGGCGACAGAGTTCCGATCAGCCTTCAGGTATTTTTTTTACTGTTTTTGGCTCTTTGCTGCTGCCCCTTTATTGGATCTGTTTTTGGCTTTTTGCTGCTGCGATCCACCGGTATAATTTTATTGAAAGTAAAAGCTTCTGTGTTATTTTTGAAAATATCAGTGAATTTAAGAATGCAGTTTGTTTGTTGTTGAACAATCGGATTATGCATTTTGTTTGTTTGTTGTTGAACAATGTAAATTGTTTGTTTGTTGTTGAACAATGTAAATTGTTTGTTTGTTGTTGAACAATATAACCGAATTATGAATTTTGTTTGTTGATTGTTGAACAATATAACTTGATTATGAATTTTGTTTGTTTTGTTGTGATTTTCTTAAATCCTTTGATGTGATTGTGTTTGTTATTCAACAATATAACATGTTATTAAGGATATTTGGCATTACTATTTTCTTTATTTTTTTTTACCTTATTATATTATGAATTTTAATTATTATTATATATATATATTTTTTAAATTTTATTTTATTTTTGCCGTACCCTTGCCGTCCCCGTACCCTGTAATTTTAGAAATTGCCGTTTCCCGTCCCCGTCCCCGTACCCGTCCCCGTACCCGTACCCGTCTCAGTGCAACTTAGGTGATGATTATAGAGCATCTAGGCACAGACAATTTATTGCTGTAATTGAGGGTCAGATACACTGTGTAGAAGCTGCATTAAAAGATGCTTTAATTGAGGATGGAAAGCAGCCCCTTCGGTGGGTAGATTTGGATAAAGAAGAATGTGATGATTTAGCCATGTTCCTTTCTGGAACCTCTCCAAGCTTGCAACCATCTAAGAAAAACACTCTTTTGGTGAAGAGAAAGGATACAGATCCTAATGTCAATGCTACATGCGATTGGAATATGCCTGAAGTGAAATTTTTTAATGATTTTGGTAAAGATATTGGGTGTATTATTGATATAGAAGACGGAGAAAGTTCGGGGAAGACAGATGATTTTAGTTCTGGACATGATATAACAAATAGTTCACGAAGAACATGGAGCTCTTCAAATTTTGGTTCGCTGAAAATTGTAATTGCTGATGAATACGAAGATAGAAGCCAAATCAGGATGGAGGCCACACCTAAGGAAAAAGGGTCCAAGCCTTTCTTCCATACACAAAAGTAAATATATATTAGAATTTGTAAAAAGCATTACAAGGGTAGCTTTGGCTTGGTGGTTAGCACGCTCACTTTAAACCCATACATCCTGGGTTCGATTCTTGCTAGAAGCAAGGCACGTGTCACCGCCTGATTGGAGGAGCAAAATAAAAATTATTAAATTAAAAATATATAAATAAAGTCCTCCAATAATACGGTGACACGTGTCGTAACCTAATTAAATAATAAAATTATTTTATTTATTAAAATTAGGACTAAATTAATAAAATGTATAAATAGCGGGGACCAAATGTGTAATTATACCAATTTTATTAACTGCCACGTCACTCCTTCCGTTAGTTTTTAACGGCTGGTGGTCACATTGCAACCAATTAAATAATTTGGTGGTTTAATTGCTTCGAAAAAAAGTAAGGTGGTCATATCGCGACTTTACCAATAGTATGGTGGTCATTTATGTAGTTTACCCTAATATATAATTTTACTTTGACATTTTGTTCATTTTAGTCCTTAAACTGTATTTGTATTCCAAATTGACCTTTTTTTATTTTTTTAATTAGTCTGATGTTTTATACTTTTAATTTGATATTCTGTTCATTCTAGTCTCTTAACTTTATTTTAATTAGTCCGATGTTTTATAATTTTAATTTGATATTTTGTTCATTCTAGTCCCCTAAACTTTAGTTTAATTCCAAATTGACCCTTATTTATTGTTTTTTCATTTCGTCTGATGTTTTATAATTTTAATTTGTACTTTGTTCATTCTAGTCCCTTTAACTTTATTTCAATTCCAAATTGACCCCTATTCATTGTTTTTTAATTCGTCCAATGTTTTATAATTTTAATTTGATATTTTCATCTTCTAGACCCTAAAACTTTATTTTTATTCCAAATTGACCCACATTTTTTTTAATTTGTCAAATGTTTTATTATTTTAATTTGATATTTTCTTCATTCTAATCCCTTAACTTTATTTTAATTCCATATTGACCCCTATATATATATATTTTAATTCATCATGTTTTATAATTTTAATTTGAAATTTTGTTCATTCTAGACCCTAAAACTTTATTTTTATTCTAAATTGACATCTACTTATTGTTTTTTTAATTACTCTAATTTTTATACTTTTAATTTGATATTTTTGTTCATTACAGTCCCCAAAATTTTATTTTTATTCCAAATTGACCCCTTTTCATTATTTTCTTTTAAATTTGTCTAATATTTTATAATTTTAATTTGATATTTTTGTTCATTATAATCCGTGAAACTTTATTTTTAATCCAAATTAACCCCTTTTCAGTATTTTTTAATTACTCCAATGTTTTATAATTTTAATTTGATGTGACTTTAAATAATTAACTCCAAATCAATGACGATTGACGAAGGCCAACCTAAAGTCTATCGACTACTTATACGGTTGTACCGAAGTCAAACTCAATACGAATTTCAATCCTAAAAATACCCCGACCTGAAACTACCCGACCTAAAATTACCCGACCTGAAATGCACCCGACCTGAAATGCAACCGACCTGAAATGAACCCGACCTGAAATGGACCCGACCTGAAATGGACCCGACCTGAAACGGACCCGACCTGAAATGGACCCGACCTGAAGTGTATCAGAACCCAAATTAACCTGTCAATTATCTGCTTCGGACCCGACCCGTTTTGACCCGACCTGAAATGAACCCGACCTGAAATGGACCCGACCTGAAATGGACCCGATCTGAAATGGACCCGATCTGAAATGGACCCGACCTGAAATGGACCTGACCTGAAATGGACCCGCACCCGACCCGAGTCTAGTCAAAATAGAAAAATGACCTGAAATGACCTGTACCCGATTTTACCCGACCTGACAGTACCCGACCTGAAACCCATCCGATTACCTATTTTTACATCCCTACTCAGTGTAATAATACCTTTTCAGGCTCTAAATGAACCCATCTTAATTGAATAAAGTTTTGTTTATGTTTGATTAATTTTTTAATATTATGTTCGTATTTGCTTTTTATTTTTAAATATGTTTGTGACTTTTTGTGCTAATTCACGAACATGTTCGTTTATATGTTTACCAATGGTGAAATTACACAATTAGTTATGAACATAAATCAACCGAACTCACATATGCTCGTGTTCGTTCATTTATTAAACGAACATAAAAAAATTTGTTCATACTCATTTATTTAATTTAATAAACGTTTATGAATAAACATTGTAGGAATGGTTCAAGAACAATTCGTAAAATGCTCCATTCATTTATATCCCTAATAGCTCTAACGCTCTATTCATTTATATCCCTAATAGCTCTTAGGCTCCTACTATGAATAATCTTTTATATAAAAAGCTAATGGTTATTTGATCTTGATTGCATGCATTTCCCCCTTTGAGATTTTTTATGCGGATCTGAAATTATAATATCTTAATCTATTGGATAATAAATCATATCAAGCTAACCCAGATTATTATTCTATTATAGATCTGATCTAATTTTATTAATAAAGTTGCATATGATTGTAATAGTCAATGTATGAGTTTCATGTATCATCAATTAATAAAATATTTCTTTCCTTCATTAAAAAAACAAAAAGTATTACAAGACTTGTAATTTAGAGTTACGAAGCAAACAATCTGTATTTCTTTGGATCTATTCTTCTATTATTTTTCATAATTATCTACATTTATTTTTTAATGTAAATATATATAATGTATTTATTTTTTAATAATAAAATTATTGTCTGCATTGCTCAATGATTAATGTACAAAGAAACAATCTGTATCATCAATTATTTTTTAATGTAAATAATATATATATATATTATTGCCATCCAAAACCAGCAATCTTCATCTTTATACGTGGAAAACCAGGGTGAAGGGCGGAGAAAGTTGAAGAAAGAATGGGCAATGAGTTTGTTTGTTGCGGCTTCCTCTTCCTGCTTTTTGTCACGGTAATTATTCTTTCTTCATAATCCAGATTCATGGTTTGTGTAATGAAATCACTTGTTCAAAACCCAGAATCAATCTATTAATCAAACTTTCTGGCAGCTTGCTCCTGGAAATGTAGCAGCGTCTCATACGGAGGACGACAGTGTCGGTCTCCGTCAACTCCCCAACCAGAAACAAGATATTCATTCATCATCCCACATGGGTATGGGCATGTCCTTCGGCATGTCTGAGGATGATCTCACGAACCCAGGGGCCAAGGTGTTCGCCACCATAAAGCATATTGAGGTCGGAAATAAGATGCCCATCTATTTTCCCTACATACACGACCCAACCACTTTCCAGTTCCTTCCAGAACTTAAGACCCAACACATCCCTTTGTCATCGGATCTGCTGCCCGAGCTTCTTCAGTTCTTCTCCTTCTCCCTCGATTCTCACCAAGCCTTAGCGATGGAACAAACACTGAAGATCTGTGAGATGGAAGCCCCAAAAGGAGAGGTACAGGGCTGTTTTACGTCCGTAGAATCCCTAGTCGATTTCGCACAAGGCATCTTTGGACCAGGCTCGCAGGTCGGGGTGGTAAGATCATCTTTGATATCAAAGTCAACTCCCCTTCTCCAGAACTATACTGTGGTTGAATCCAAAGAGGTATCGACCGGAAAGCTCATAGCATGCCATAACGAGCCATACCCCTATGCAGTTTACTACTGCCATTTCCAATTGGGCTCCGTCAACAAAGTGTTCCTGGTTTCCCTCACCGGCGACAACGGTGATAAGGTAGATGCAGCGTTCCTCTGTCACATGGATACCTCTACGTGGAGTGCCGGTCACATCGGATTCCGGCTTCTGGGGCTTAAGCCGGGGGAGTCCGAAGTTTGCCACTTCTTCCCTGCCTATGACATGGTTGTGATTCCTTAGACAGTAAAAATAATATAAAAAAAGTACCATTTACATTGGGACTTACTCACACTTTGTCGTATCATATTTCATCGTAAAAAAGCTCGAATAAATCTATCTATGTTTTTTTAACGTACTGATGTCATTCAATGGTAGTATTTCTTTTCTTTTTAATGTATTAGTCTTTTTTAATATGCTGGTTTGATGCAAGGGTAGAACATCTGTTCAATTTTTTTAGTCAAACAACATGCATTACAAGTGCTCGAACTCAGGTCTCAATGAATGATAAACATTAATCTTTGCCACCATGACACAAGGAGATGAGCAAAATTAATATATTAGTTATAGTTGAGGAACAAAAGTAGATATTAACTTTTTTACATGTCACGCTGTTATTATTATTATTATTATTATTATTATTATTATTATTATTATTATTATTATTATTATTATTATTACTATTGATTCTAACATAATTTTTTGAAACTACGGTGATTAAAACAAAGTTTTACTCAAATATTAGTGACCATGAATGTACTTTACTCATATTATATATTCTGAGACGCTACATTCGGAGAAAGGGGTTCCTTATACTCTCTGTCCAATCTCGTTAAAGGGGATTCCTATATATTGCTGGACTGAAGATTTTTTTACCAAATTAGCGAACCGGTGGGGAAGACTCATCAAGTTAGATGAAGATACGAAGAATAAAGTAGATTTACACACTGCAAGACTTATTGTTAGAACCTTCAGCCAATTTGACATCCCCAATTCGACAAAGATAAAAGTGAATGGTCGTTGTTTTGTAATTGAAATTAGTATTGCTGAAGTTTTTCCGGAATCATCTGAAATCGGTTGCTTGAACGTTGAAGAGAATTTTGCTGATGTTTGGCACGATGAGCCACTATCAGTTGAGAAAGTTCGGGAAGAGCCTAAGTCTGGCGATGAAATTCCTCAACATACTCTAACAGATAAATCGACATCGGTTAAGTCGGCAAGGGTTTCGGAAGAGTCTACTGAATCGTCTTCTCCATTAATCTCCTTGGGAAAAGGAGTTGGGAATTCTCAATTAGAAGCGAATGTTCCCGAGGTGGGCTAAAGACATTTCTTTGGGCCGTGGTGGGCTGGTGGGTAACTTTAACCCAACGAACCAGCCTATTCTTGCTTCAAACGGTTTCTCATCCTAGTCTGAGAATCCTTTAGAGGAGGCCCGTTTTTCTTTTAGAGAACAAGTGTTTTCATCCCCAAAGGTTCACATCTCTTCCGCGATAGTTTCGGATAGCTGTGAAGAATCCTCCTCTCCAAAAATTTTGTCCATAAACATGGTTGCTAATCAGAACATACAAAGAAGTACTCTAAGTGGGGAAGGCAATTTCTTCAATGCTGGAATTAGGAGAGAAATTCGAAGTCAAATCAAGGATTCGTTAGAAGATAGGGTTCAAAATACCTCGGCAGGTAATTCTTCGTCGGCTCAAGATTCTATTCATCTCAATTATATTGAAGAGGCTCTGGCAGTGTGGGGGGTAAGTAGCATGCTTGGTATCTCTTTAATTGGAGGTAAGCAGGCTTTGGTGGATAAAGTAATGGGGATCGAAAAGGAAGTTCGGTAAATTCTGCCTTTGACAGAGTGGTCTTGAGGGTTATTATTTCTTTTTATGAATTTCTCGATATTGTCTTGGAACATTAGGGGTTTGGGGCAGAAAGAAAAAGCTAGAGTGGTTAAGTAAATGATTTCGGAACAAAAGCCACTTTTCGTCTTGTTGCAAGAAACGAAACTAAGCAACTTTAGGCAATCGGTAATCAGAAGTTTAAGGTGCGGCAATAATATGGAAACGTTGGTTGCTCCTGCGGTTGGTTCAGCGGGGGGGTCTATTTTGTGCTTGGAATTCAATAGCTTTTGAGTTTAGAGAAAAAATGATCTTCTATAGGTTTCTGGCTTTTTCTGGTAAATTTAGAGGAAACCAGTTTGAATGTGGGTTTGTAAATGTATACGGGCCTTCGGCAGAGTCGGAAAAGGGTGATTTCTTTGCGGAGTTAGCATCTTTCTTGTCGAGTCACAAAATGCCGTGGTGTGTAGGCGGCGATTTTAACGCCGTCCTTGATCGCGAGGAAAAATTGGGGGGAGCTATCAATCTGTCAACATTGGAGATTTTCAGAAACCTTGTTCAAGTTACTGGTTTGGTAGATATTCAGCTATCGGGGGGCTCCTTCAACTGGTCCAACAATCGCGATCCACCGACCTTTGTGAGGCTTGACAGGTTTCTCATTAACCCTGATTTCCTTGTGTGTTTTCCTAATTTGTCGCAAATACTACTGCCTAAATCGCTATCCGATCATAATGCCATTCTTCGTCTGGAGGAAAAAAGAAATTGGGGCCCCGTAGAATGTCGGTCACATCGGATTCCGGCTTCTGGGGCTTAAGCCGGGGGAGTCCGAAGTTTGCCACTTCTTCCCTGCCTATGACATGGTTGTGATTCCTTAGACAGTAAAAATAAAAAAAGGTACCATTTACATTGGGACTTACACTCTCTCGTATCATATTCCATCGTAAAAAAGCTTGAATAAATCTAGGTTTTTTTTAATATACTGATGTCATAAATAGTAATATTTTTTCCTTTTTAATTTAATCAAATATAGTACATACGCATTATTCGAATTCAAGTCTCATAAGGATAACAACACTCCTTTATTCACTAAAATCACTCAATATGTCCAAATTAAATCTATGTTAATTCGATTATTTATTTAGTTTTAAATGTTATCTTCTCCACAAATCTTTAGACGGACTGGTTGAATCATTGAGTTTCGAGACGAAGAGGAATGTATTAGTTAAAAAAGCTGTTACTACTACTACTACAACTATTATTATTATTATTATTATTATTATTATTATTATTATTATTATTAATTATTTTATAATTATCGATTATCTTATTGATTCTAACATAATTTTTTGAAACTACATTATTACAACAAAATTTTACTCAAACTTTAGTGACCATGAATGTACTTTAATCATATTATATATTCACAAATTAATCTATTATATATATATTCTCTGATTAAGTTGGTATAATGAATAATTTAACAAAATTTAATTGGAAAATATTAATATATTATTTTTATTTCAAGTATGATAAATATTATTGTAATAGTATTTTTATCTTTTTTTATACTTTCATAAACATTAATATATTCACATGTTAATCTATTTTATATATTTTTTTTTTGATTAAGAGATTTTGTTAATAATACATATCAGTTTACATGGTAAAAACAAGGGTCAATAAAAGAGGGGGAAAAGGATGTTTTTACGAAGAAAAAATAAAATAGAAAGAAAAAAACAGAAATTATTTGTCTTTTTTAGTGTTTTTATTTATGACTTAACACTAAAAAAATCAAGTTTAGGATTTAAGGTTTAGGCTAGGGTTTGTGATTAGGGTTTAGGTTGTAGAGTATAGGATGCAGTTTTTAAGGTTTTTGATTTAAAATTTAGAATTATAATTTAAAATTTAATATTTTAGTATTGAAACAAAAATATAGACACAAAAAAGAGACAATAATTTTTGTTTGAGAAAAAATAGCATTAGGAGAGTATCTCTAACACCCCAATCCCACTGGATCGGAGACGCTACATTCTGGCTGCCTCTAACCCGACTCATAAAATTTGGTTCCATTTAAAAACCCCAATTTAGCCATAAACCATCATTTTAAAAACAAACCATTTAAATAAAATGTAACGCCCGGGTTTAGGGGCTAGGTGAAAATAATATTTTAGTATTGTCTCGGGTTTCGATTCTAATATTTTATTTAATAAAGTAATGGTTTGAGCCTCGGGTTTTAAAATTTGGACCAATTTTAAATTGAGCCCAAAAGCCATGGATGGCACCTATTGTGGTTTCCCTTTTTCTTTAAGGGCATTTTGGTCTTTGAACATTAAAGTTTAAACAATTATAAATAAAGGATGATTATCATCTTCTTCCTCTCCCTTCCATTTTATTCTAACGTGAAGAACATCTCTCCCTCCCCAAATACTATTTCATCTCCTCTCTCCTTCGTTTTGGCTCGGTTTTGAAAGGTAATTACGTTTTTGACTTGCTCTCAACTTCCTCTCTTCAAAAGTATAAGTAGTTTTCATTTTCATCCATGTTTTTGAATTTGGATTTTTGGGAGATTTGAATGAAAATGGTTGTTTTATGGTGTTTAACTTGAGATTTTGATTTAACAGTGATAGATATGAAGTTTATGAACCAAACGGTTCAACATATATGATTTTTGAAGAGTTTTGTTAAGTTTCCCGATTTTGTGTTTTAGAGGGTTTTTAGGAGGGTTTTTAGTTGAGTTTTGAGTGTGGTTTGTGTTGGAAATTGAGGGTTGATGATAGGGTATTGGTTGGGGGTCGTTTTGGAAGCAATTAGAAGTGTTAAATGTGTTGGAATCATCGGTTTTGTACTGTGCTAAAGGGCTGCTCGGGAATGACTTTTTGGTGGTTGTTCTTGGTTTGAAAAACAAGTGTTTGATGTTTGAATTTCATTCCGGGTTGCTATGTTGTGTTGTGGATTGATTTGGGGTTAATTTACTTGTGTTGAGATGATTAGGAGCAAGGAATTTCGTTGGTAAAGTCTCGGGATCGATATCGGAAGTCATGGAGGCTTGAGTCGGCTTTGCTTGAATTGCTTAAGGAAGTGAGGTGAGTGGTTAATGTTTTAAATTGATTTCAAAAGTTGGTTTAAGCATGTGGATGTGAAAATGTTTTCAAGTATCGTTTTAGTTCAAAGTTGGTTTTGAAGAGTTTTGTTTGGGCTTGAAAAGTCAAGTTTAAATTCAAGAGTAAGTTATTGTGAATTGCCTCTTTAATTTCCCCTTTTTACTGTTTGTTTTCATTACTTACGGTGATGAATTGTTATGTATGAAATTCCAATATTTTGGGAGGAAGCATGTTGCTTCTTATTATATTGTTGATTTTATGTGAGTGGTTAATGTTTTAAATTGATTTCAAAAGTTGGTTTAAGCATGTGGATGTGAAAATGTTTCTCGTATGTGCAATTACTTGAGTTTGAGATGTCCGTTTGAGTTGAAATTTGGCAGAGAGGCATGAAACATGACTAATTTCATAATGGTAACTTAAAATTTGGTAAAGTCCTCTTAAATTCCAGAATTTACAAATTGGTCCCTAAATTCGTATTTTGTTCAATTAAGTCCCTTATTGTTTCCCGATTGCTGTGATTTTTGAGTATGCTTATCTCAAGTGTATGCCTAGGTTTAATGTGCATCTAGACAAGTTTTATAAAAAAATAGGGTTGCTAACCGAGGGGAACCTTAACGGGTTTCACTCGGTTTTCCCCGTGTGGCCCACTCGGACCGGCCATCCGGCCAGACCGGGACGAGGGGGTTACATTTATTGGTATCAGAGCCTAAGATTATCGAGACCTTGGGCAGGTAAGTCCGGTACGGTTTCATTTCGTTGACTTTGAAATGTTGACCGAGAAGGGCGTATCGATACGCTAAATGGTGTATCGATACGGTCTTCCCTGAGTTGACTGAGAGGGTTGACTTTGGTCAAGGTGTATCGATACCCTCTGTATGTGTATCGATACGGCCTGTTTAAAAAGGAAAATTTGGTTGTTTAATTGCATGTCTTGTGGGTTTCGTATCCGTGTTTGTTCGCTGCGTGTCCTATCACATAGGATTTAATAAAAGCATCTAGAAAAGAAAAAGAATAGGGTTGCTAACCGAGGGGGAACCTTAACGGGTTTCGCTTCGGTTTTCCCCGTGTGGCCCACTCGGATCGGTCATCCGTCCAGACCGGGACGAGGGGGTTACATTTAGTGGTATCAGAGCCTAAGGTTACCGAGACCTTGGGCAGGTAAGTGAGGTAAGTTTGATGTGTTATGCTGTTGTTATGTCTCGGTGAGTATTTTGCCATGTATGCTTGATGTTTGCTTGTTAGTACGGTGTTTGAAAGCATGTGTAAGCTTGATGGGTGTGTTGAGGCGTAGTGTCGAGTTCCCATTGCTACTATTACTTATTTGAAAAGATTTTTGTAAAGGAGTATACTTGAGCACCTTGGACCCTTGCTCTTGCTAACCCTGAATATTCCTTTTTGTGTGTTTTGTTTATTATTGTATTGTTGTCTTTGGGAAGGTTGAGGCCGAGGTGTAGGCCTGGAGTTTGTAATCATGAATCCGAGGTTTTAGAGGATGTAAATGACGAGTGAGTTCATCGCCTTAGTTCAGGGCAGTACGACAGTACCCTAGTTGGTGGTACAGTTTGTTTGTTTGGGTCAGCGTGCCTGTGAGCTGGTTTCCGTTGAGAGAGAACAATGTGACCAATCTTGACATGAGATGGTAAGAGAAGTGATGGACTAAGAGTTGGCTTCGGAATGATGTCGATGTTATAGCAAGTAATTCCTCGATACAGTCAATGGGCTTGTTTTTCTGATTAATTCTGAATCTACGTGACCGTGTATTTGGAGTGAGCATGCGAAGTTGTTGAATCTACATTGTGAGGTACTAGAGGTAGGTGTTGGTATTGCTAGCTTCTTCAGGGATACAGTCGTAGTCAGAAAGATTTACAAGGAGTGTCCGTTGATGGTTTAGTGGCACGTGTTTTCAGTTGGTGCGATGAAATTGTTTTTTTCGGTTTTGATGTGAAGTTGTGCATGGATTGGCTTGTAGAACATAGAGTTAGGGTAGGCTTTGAGACAAATGGAAGTTTTCTTAAAGCTTACTGATGACTATGAGATTGTAATGGTAAGTGGGAATGTGGATTTCGTATCGAATGTTGAACCATCCTTAGAGGTCAAAGATTGAATTGAGTTTGGTTGACAGGTTTGCCTAAAAGATGTGATGGATTTAATTTTTGAGTGAGGATTAGACCGCAGAATGTTAGAATAGTTGATGTTTTCCTATAGGTGTTGGCAAGAATTACCCGATTTGTCTCTCGTTAGGAAAGAAGAGTTTGTTATTGATACTGTCTCCGAGTTTGCTCCTGTTTTGTTTGCTCTGTACCTTATGATTCTCGACCGACTTGAGAGTGTTGAAGAATCCACTACGAGTTTGTTAGACCTTAGATTCATTGGTTTAGTATATCATTTTAGAGTGTGACAGTGTAACTTGTAAAGAAGAGAGAGACTCTACAGAACGTGTTTAGATTGCAGACAGTTGAGACAATTGACAGTGAGTAGTTAGTATCCGTTCCAAAACATCAGTGATTTGTTGACCAGTTGAGGGGTGTTTCAGTCTTTACAAGGTTAATTTGAGATCCGATTACTACCAGTTGATAGTGAGAGAGGTTGATGTACCGAATGAAGCTTTCGGGGCAGATGTGATCACTTAGAGTTTTGGGTTATGTCGTTTGTTTGACTAAGTGTGTTAATTACTCTTATAGAGATGTTGAGCAGAATGTTTTCCTAAGTCCTTGATTAGTTTGTGGTAGTTCTCTCGGATGATACGTGGGAATATTCACGTACTGAAGGAGACCATGACAAGCCTTGAAGTTGTGGATACTTTTAAAGAATCAGTTGTATGCCAAGTTGAGCAAGTGTGGACTCTGAGTTGAAGAAGATGTTCCCCTAGGTCATGTAGATCAGTCGAGTATATTAGTGTAAACCCCAATTGGGCAGAAGAAAATATGAGTTGGAAGAAATTAAAGTCAGTGACATGTATCTATAGTTTCTAGGTCTAGCGCTGTTACTATCGAAGGTTTGTAAATGATCTTTTGAAGATAGCTGCCCCTTTGATAGATTGCTACAGAAGAACGTTCAGTTTATGTGTTAGATACGAGACGTTGAGCCCTTTAGAAACTGAAAGAAACTTCGAAGAGAGTTAATGTAGTGACCGATGTCCCGAGTTAAATTTGTTGTTAGATTAGTAGCCGAGTTGCGAGTTGTGTTTGCCGGATTCAGTTTATCATTGATAGTGGTTCTGTGGTCGAGTTTCATGTTATGCCTGCTCTGAGTCAGATACTTAGAGAGAAACAGTTGTAAGACAGGTTCTTGGCACCTTACGTGCAAGACGTATCAGAAAGAAAACCTTCAGAATATAGTTCAGAGACGATAGAGTTTGTATTTTTAGAGACAGAATAGTTGTGCCGATAGTCTTAGTGTTTTGAAACGTATTGTTTTGGCCGAAGTACACGGCAGTTCTTGTGTATTGCATCCGAATAGTGTGAAGACATATTGTAGGTTGAAGATGAGTACTCGTGGATTGAGTTGATGGATAATGTGGTTCAGTATGAGAGTAAGTGTGCAATTTGTCAGCGTGCCAAGACCGAGCATCAGTTTCTTCTAGTTTGTTACATTCGGGGAAAATTCGTATTGAAAGTGGGTAATAGATTCGAGAGATCTTGTGTCTGATTCGCCTCCTATTTCCTTAGTGAGAACTTAGTTGAGTAATCAATGTTAGTTGCACTGTATGTGGTCCTTTATACATGTTCAAGCTACTTGTACCGTGAGTAAGATGGCGGAGTTGTGCCTTAGCAAGATTGTGAGTTGTACATTGTCGTGAGATCGATAATGGCCGATAGAGATTCGAGTTTTGACTAAATTTTTGAAGTCGTCTGAATAGTGTTTGGTTGTATGTTGAGGTCTAATGATCAGTCAGAGAAAGTTATGGGTTAGGTAATCAAACATTGTTGTATGAGATGGTGAATCGGGTTAGTCCTGTTGTTTGTTTGTTGCAGTTACCACCATAGTTAAAAGGAGGTATGTAATGTGTTCTGTGTATCTATGATTCAGAAGTGTGAATCAATTTTGTCCCGTGTTATGTTGTTAAAGAGTTTGAGTTGAGTTTAAAATGGTCATGCATTGAAGGACCCGTTGAGATCTTGGCATCAGATAGCTAATGTTGTGTGGTAAGTCTACCGAGTTGGAGAGTATGTTGTAGTAAGAGAGAAAGTGTGGAGGAGCATGTGTTAATGACTCTTCCTGTCTAATAAATTTCAGGGACGAAATTTCTTAAGTGGGGGAGAGTTGTAACGCCCGGGTTTAGGGGCTAGGTGAAAATAATATTTTAGTATTGTCTCGGGTTTCGATTCTAATATTTTATTTAATAAAGTAATGGTTTGGGCCTCGGGTTTTAAGATTTGGACCAATTTTAAATTGAGCCCAAAAGCCATGGATGGCACCTATTGTGGTTTCCCTTTTTCTTTAAGGGCATTTTGGTCTTTGAACATTAAAGTTTAAATAATTATAAATAAAGGATGATTATCATCTTCTTCCTCTCCCTTCCATTTTATTCTAACGTGAAGAACATCTCTCCCTCCCCAAATACTATTTCATCTCCTCTCTCCTTCGTTTTGGCTCGGTTTTGAAAGGTAATTACGTTTTTGACTTGCTCTCAACTTCCTCTCTTCAAAAGTATAAGTAGTTTTCATTTTCATCCATGTTTTTGAATTTGGATTTTTGGGAGATTTGAATGAAAATGGTTGTTTTATGGTGTTTAACTTGAGATTTTGATTTAACAGTGATAGATATGAAGTTTATGAACCAAACGGTTCAACATATATGATTTTTGAAGAGTTTTGTTAAGTTTCCCGATTTTGTGTTTTGGAGGGTTTTTAGGAGGGTTTTTAGTTGAGTTTTGAGTGTGGTTTGTGTTGGAAATTGAGGGTTGATGATAGGGTATTGGTTGGGGGTCGTTTTGGAAGCAATTAGAAGTGTTAAATGTGTTGGAATCATCGGTTTTGGACTGTGCTAAAGGGCTGCTCGGGAATGACTTTTTGGTGGTTGTTCTTGGTTTGAAAAACAAGTGTTTGATGTTTGAATTTCATTCCGGGTTGCTATGTTGTGTTGTGGATTGATTTGAGGTTAATTTACTTGTGTTGAGATGATTATGAGCAAGGAATTTCGTTGGTAAAGTCTCGGGATCGATATCGGAAGTCATGGAGGCTTGAGTCGGCTTTGCTTGAATTGCTTAAGGAAGTGAGGTGAGTGGTTAATGTTTTAAATTGATTTCAAAAGTTGGTTTAAGCATGTGGATGTGAAAATGTTTTCAAGTATCGTTTTAGTTCAAAGTTGGTTTTGAAGAGTTTTGTTTGGGCTTGAAAAGTCAAGTTTAAATTCAAGAGTAAGTTATTGTGAATTGCCTCTTTAATTTCCCCTTTTTACTGTTTGTTTTCATTACTTACGGTGATGAATTGTTATGTATGAAATTCCAATATTTTGGGAGGAAGCATGTTGCTTCTTATTATATTGTTGATTTTATGTGAGTGGTTAATGTTTTAAATTGATTTCAAAAGTTGGTTTAAGCATGTGGATGTGAAAATGTTTCTCGTATGTGCAATTACTTGAGTTTGAGATGTCCGTTTGAGTTGAAATTTGGCAGAGAGGCATGAAACATGACTAATTTCATAATGGTAACTTAAAATTTGGTAAAGTCCTCTTAAATTCCAGAATTTACAAATTGGTCCCTAAATTCGTATTTTGTTCAATTGAGTCCCTTATTGTTTCCCGATTGCTGTGATTTTTGAGTATGCTTATCTCAAGTGTATGCCTAGGTTTAATGTGCATCTAGACAAGTTTTATAAAAAAAAATAGGGTTGCTAACCGAGGGGAACCTTAACGGGTTTCACTCGGTTTTCCCCGTGTGGCCCACTCGGACCGGCCATCCGGCCAGACCGGGACGAGGGGGTTACATAAAAGGTCTCATAAAAGTTTCAAATCAAAATATAAGTGGAGCTCCATACGAATTAAATATCATATATCAACATAAGGTAGTAATAGAGTTACATACCATCTACAATAAGGTCATATGGATACATAGCCCTACCACTAAAATCAAGATATTGTACAAGAGTTGATTTGGTGCTGGGAAATCTTCGTCGATGTACTCCCTCCAAAAGATGACCTACCAGCCTATGCATGAAAAAACAACACATACACACATTGAGCTAACAAAGCTCAGTGGTACATGTCTACTGTACAATAATCCACGATGTTCATAAAAGTAAGCGTGCACTAAGAAATGAGTAGAGGGCAATAACAAGGGTCATCTACTCATAAACACCTACCCATCGAGTAAAGGGCAAAACATACTTGAACACACATAGCCATCGAGTAAGGTCATTACATACATGAAAACACTTAGCCATCAAGTAGCAGCATCTCGTATTCGAAAACACATAGCCATCGAATAATGAGTATCTTGCACTTGAAAACACCTAGCCATCTAGTACTACTCTTGGGTATCTAGATCCCATACAAATGCATCACAAAATCAATCAAAGGCTCACAAGGCCCATATACGATACAATGCAAGGAAAGGCCATATAATAAGGGCATCCAAAGTCATAGCACAACCAAAGCCTTAAACTAAAATTTAACATGTTTGATTTCATACCCATATAGCCATTTTCAGACCTCATTAAACCATTTACAATTAATTAATCAAATTGGGCAGTAGCTACAGGTGAACCAGCACGACACAGTGAGTATCGGTACTCAACAATGGGTATCGATACTTAACCCCTTACCGATACCAAATCATACTCTGAAATTTTGGGAGAACTGCTCGTATTGGTACAAGGTCCACCGTACCGGTATGCGGGCTCGAGTATCGATAATGAATCCCATACTGACCCAAATCTGGTTACTGGAATTTTTTAAAACCCTCGAGTACCGGTACGAGCACCCTATGTAACGATACCATAATCCAGAAACACCATGTTTGGCCACGAATTTCTCTAAAAAAACTCCCCAATCCGAACCACCCAAATTGTTTTCATGCTTTCTATCACTTATTAGGTAAATTAATGGCAACTTATATCCCTCTAAACATATTAATAGTCATAGACACCCAAAATCAAGAATATCCAAGTCAACATGCTTAAACACCCATAACACCTAAAAACTTAAACAATACAAAGCAATCACATTTATGAAAAGCATGAAGCATATTAGAGTTTGAGATGTACGGACCTTGCTTAAAATCCTGAAATCTTTCTCCCACAAGCTCCTCTTCAGTTCTTCTCTTTGCCTTGGGTGTTGGATGGCTCCCCAACTTCTTTAACTAATCAAAAAGTGTAAAAACAGATTTGTTACACTCTCAAATGATTAGAAACATGTTTTAAACGAATTTGCAACATGATATTTGTCCTAAAACACCCACCACTCAAAACCCCCCATTAAAACTCATTTTCTCCTCTTACCACCATTTCCAACCATACTTACCTCGAAATGTAGATCATGAGGCGAGGGTTAACATATCTAAAACTCAAATCTCAGATGGCAAGATTGAAATACAAACTTTGGACCTTTGCCTTTAATTTTCCTTAGAGCTCTTGCAAGAAAGCAAGAGTTTTTCAGTGATTGAAAGGTAGATGCAGCGTTCCTCTGTCACATGGATACCTCTACGTGGAGTGCCAGTCACATCGGATTTCGGCTTCTGGGGCTTAAGTCGGGGGAGTCCGAAGTTTGCCACTTCTTCCCTGCCTATGACATGGTTGTGATTCCTTAGACAGTAAAAATAATATAAAAAAGTACCATTTACATTGGGACTTACTCACACTCTGTCGTATCATATTCCATCGTAAAAAAGCTCGAATAAATCTATGTTTTTTTAACGTACTGATGTCATTCAATGGTAGTATTTCTTTTCTTTTTAATTTAATCACAAATAGTATATTAGCATTATTAGAATCTAAGTCTCATAAGGATAACAACACTCCTTTATTCACTAAAATCACTCAACATGTCTAAATAAATCTCTATTAATTCGATTATTTATTTAGTTTTAAATGTTATCTTCTCCACAAATCTTTAGACCAATCATGCAGGACTAGTTGAATTATTGGGTTTCGAGACGAAAAGGAACGAATAATAAAGTTTAGTTAGGTTAAAAAAATTGTTAAAAGAGAAAATTAATGTATTAGATTTTTTTTGAATATATTGGTGTGATGCTTGGGTAAAGCATATGTTCAACTTTTTTAGTCACACATCATGTATTACTAGTGCTCGAACCCGGGTCCCAATGAATAATAAACTTCAACCTTTCCCACCAGGACACAAGAGGATGAGAAAATTAATGTATTAGTTATAGTTGAGGAACAAAAGTAGATATTAACCTTTTTTACATGTCACGTTGTTGTTGTTGTTGTTATTACTATTATTATAACGGTTATTATTAATTATTTTATAATTATCGATTATCTTATTGATTCTAACATAATTTTTTGAAACTACAGTGATTACAACAAAATTTTACTCAAATTTTAGTGACCATGAATGTACTTTACTCATATTATATATTCACAAGTTAATATATATATATATATATATTTTGATTAAGTTGATATAATGAATAATTTAACAAAATTTAATTGGAAAACATTAATATATTATTTTTATTTGAAGTATAATAAATATATTATTGTAATAGTATTTTTATCTTTTTTATACTTTCCTAAACATTAATATATTCACAAGTTAATCTATTTTATATATATTTTCTCTGATTGATTGATTTTGTTAACAATACATATCAGTTTACATGGTAAAAACAAGGAACAATAAAAGAGGGGGAAAAGGATGTTTTTACTAAGAAAAAATAGAATAGAAAGAAAAAATCGAAATTATTTGTCCTTTTGGTGTTTTTATTTAGGTTTAGGTTAGGGTTTGTGATTATGGTTTAGGGTGTAGATTGTAGGATGCAGTTTTTGAGGTTTGTGATTTAAAATTTAGAATTATAATTCAGAATTTAATATTTTAGTATTGAAACATAAATATAGACACAAAAAAGAGACAATAATTTTTGTTCGAGAAAAAATGGCATTAGGAGAGTATCTGTAACACCGCGGTCCCACTGGATCTGAGACGCTACATTCGGGCTACCTCTTACCCGGATCATAAAATTTGGTTCAATTTTAAAACCCCAATTTAGCCATAAACCATCATTTAAAAAAAGTCATTTAAATAAAGGTCTCATAAAACTTTCAAATCAAAATATAAGTGCTGGGAAATCCTCGTCGATGTGCTTCCTCCAAGAGATGACCTGTCAGCCTACGCACGGAAAAACAACACATCCACACGCTGAGCTAGCAAAGCTCGATGGTACATGTCTACTGTACAATAATCCATGATGTTCATAAAAGTAAGCATGCAATAATCCATTGTGGTAGTCAAACTTGGGACCACCTCGACATCGGGTCCTTTCATTGGCTACACACCCGGAAATACTTAGCCATCGAGTAATAACAAGGGTCATCTACTCAGAAACACCTAGCCATCGAGTAGAGGGAAAAAATACTTGAAAAAACATAGCCATCGAGTATGGTCATTGCATACATGGAAACCCTTAGCCATCAAGTAGCAACATCTCCTATTCGAAAACACATAGCCATCGAATAATGAGTATCTCACACTCGAAAACACATAGCCATCGAGTACTACTCTTGTGTATCTAGATCCCATACAAATGCATCACAACATCAATCAAAGGCTCACAAGGCCCATATACGATGCAATGCAAGGAAAGACCATATAATAAGGGCATCTAAAGTCATAGCTCAACCAAAGGCTCAAACTAAAATTTAACATGTTTGATCCCATACCTATATAGCCAATTTCAGACCTCATTAAACCATTTACAATTAATTAATCAAATTGGGCAGTGGCTACAGGGAAACCGGTATGACCCAGTGAGTATCGGTACTCAGCAATGGGTATCAGTACTAAAACCCTTACCGATACCAAATCATAATACTGAAATTTTGGGAAAACTGCCTGTATTGGTACAAGGTCAACCGCACTGATACGCGGGCTCGAGTATCGATAATGAATCCCGTACTAACCCAAATCTGGTTACCAGAATTTTTTAAAACCCTCGAGTACCGGTACGGGCACCCCATGTAACGGTACCATAACCTAGAAACGACATGTTTGGCCACAAATTTCTCCAAAAAAACTCCCCAATCGAACCACCCAAATTGTTTTCATGCTTTCTATCACTTATTAGGTATATTATTGGCAACTTATATCCCTTTACACATATTAATAGTCATAGACACCTAAGATCAAGAATATCCAAGTCAACATGCTTAAACACCCATAACACCTAAAAACTTAAACAATGCAAAGCAATCACATTTATGAAAAGCATGAAGCATATTAGAGTTGGAGATGTATGAACCTTGCTTAAAATCGCAAAATCCTTCTTACACAAGCTCCTCTTCACTTCTTCTCTTTGCCTTGGGTGATAGATGGCTCCCCAACTTCTTTAACCAATCAAAAAGTGTAAAAACAGATTTGTTACACTCTCAAATGATTAGAAACATGTTTTAAACGAATTTCTAACATGAAATTTGTCCTAAAACTCCCACCACCAAACCCCCATTAAAACTCATTTTGTCCTCTTACCACCATTTCCAACCATACTTACCTCGAAATGTAGATCGTGGGCGATGGTTAACATATCTAAAACTCAAATATCATATGGTAAGATTGAAATACAAACTTTGGACCTTTACCTTGAATTTTCCTCAGAGCTCTTGCAAGAAAGCAGGAGTTTTTCAGTGATGAATATGAGTTAAGGAGGAGGATGTATTATGGGCAACTTTTGGAAGGATAGGGAACAAAGGTTAAAAGTGTTCAGCCCAAAATGGGAGAACCACACTTAAAGTCCTTCATCTTCCAAAGCTTCACAATATGGCTTATTACCTAAGCCCAAAGGCCAACACTCAAGGCCCAAAAGATTTTAAATCTACTTGAATTAAGATCTAAGGCTCGGGTCAACGCTAACATGTTGAATAAAAAATTTGAGTTGTTACAACTCTCCATTCCTTAACGAAAATTTCGTCCTCGAAATTTACCTAAACTGAAGAGTTGTGGATACAACAACTCCAGGTCGTCTTTGGTTTCTCAAGTAGTTTCATCTATGCCATGGTTTCTCCATGGTATCTTTACCAACGACATGCTCTTGTTTCGCTACTCCTTGACTCCCACGTCAAGGATCTTAATCGGTTCTTCACCGTAGGACAAATCAGCAAAAACTTTGATTTCCTCAAGAGGAATAACATGTGAGGGTTCGGAGCAATATCACTGAAGCATCAAAACATGAAACACATTATGAATCCGCTCCAATTCAGGTGGTAAAGCCAAACGATATGCCATTGATCCTACCCTCTCAATGATTTCATAAGGTCCAATGAACCTCAGGCTCAACTTCCCATTTGCTCCCAAAGCGTATGACTTGTTTCCATGGTGACACTTTAAGAAACACTTTGTCACCTACCTTGTAGTCAATATTCTTACAATGCGGATCCACATAATCCTTTTGGCAGTCGAACGCCGCTTGCAATCTGTCTTCGATTATCTGAACCTTTTCCTTGGTTTTGTCTAATCAAGTATGAGCCCACAATTCACCTCTCGTACAACTCAGTCCAACACAAGGGAGTTTTACATTTATGTCCATACATCATTTCAAAAGGATCCATATGGATACTCGATTAAAAGCTATTGTTGTAAGCAAAATCGATGGAAGATGCTCCTCCCAACTTCCCTCAAAATCAATGATACAACATCGAAGCATATCCTCAAGAATCTGAATAACTCTCTCAAATTGACCGTTTGTCTACCGGTGGAAAGCCGTACTGAAATGCGGTTTGGTGCCCAACTCTTCATGAAACTTCTTCCGAAACCTGGAAGTAAACCTCGGATCTTTATCTAAGTTGATCGATAATTGCACACTTTGAAGTCTTACTATCTCCTTAATGTACAGCTTGGCCAATCTCTCCAAGGAGTAATCTATTCGCACAAGTAAGAAGTGTGCAACCTTAGTCAATATATCCACTATAACCCAAATTGCATCATGTTTCCCTTTTGTCATTGGTAAATCGGTCACGAAATCTATCGTCACTCGATCCCACTTCCATTGTGGAATCTGAATCTATTTTAGCATCCCCAAAAGAACTTGATGTTCATCCTTGACTTGTTGACAAGCCAAGCATTTAGTCACAAACTCTAAGACGTCCCTTTTCATCATCGGCCACCAATAGAACGGTCGTAAATCTTGATACATCTTATTGCTACTCGGGTGCATAGCAAAAGGTCTAGTATTAGCTTCTCTCAGAATCCTTTCCCTCAACTCGTCAGTGGCCGGTACACACAAACAGTCATGGCAGTACGAGATCCCATCTTGTAGTTCAAACTCGGTCGTCTCGTCACGTTGCACCATTTCAATCTTGGCCACTAGATCTTCGTCTAGAGAAAGTGTTTTCTTAATCTATTGCACTAAATTTGGTTCCACACGAAGTTCGGCTAGCAAGCCTCCATCATCGGTCATCCTCAAACGAGCAAACATGGTCCTCAAATCTGACATAGATTTTCGGCTCAACGCGTCGGTGACTACGTTAGCCTTTTCAGGATGATATTCAATCACGCATTCATAGTCATTGAGCAACTCTATCCATCGATGTTGTCTCAATTTCAACTCCTTTTGTGTCATCAAATATTTCAAGCTCTTGTGGTCGGTATAGATGTAACACTTCTCGTCGTATAAATAATGCCTCCAAATCTTTAAGGTGAAAATAATTGTTGCCAACTCCAAGTCATGGGTGAGATTATTATGCTCATGAACCTTGAGATTTCTTGAGGCGTAAGCCTTAACTTTTCCTTCTTGAATAAGGACACAACCAAGTCCATTTAAGGATGCATTGCTAAAAACCAAAAAACCATAACCCAATTCTGGCTGGGTCAAGACTGGTGCCTTTGTCAGATAAGCCTTAAGCTATTTGAAACTCTGTTGTCTCTTTTCGTTCCACTCGAACGAAACTCCCTTTTGAAGCAATTTGGTTATAAGAGCCGTTATGATAAAGAACCCTTCACAAAGCGTCGGTAATAACCTGCCAAGACAAGGAAACTACGAACATCTGACACATTGTTGCGTGTAAAAGTATCTATCGCAATTGTAGTGCAAGTGTACACGACGCAAGTAGTAAAGTGATACGGAAGTATCAGATATCGTCTCCACAGGGACTGGGCTAATAGCTTCACCTTGAATTACTGCACGAGAGTAAAAGAATGATTTAAGATTTTGTCACGAGAATAATAAAGAATACTGGAAAATAGAAGTAAAGTAATCAAGATAGAGAATGGGCTGGTATTGAATTGCTCAATAGTGTAGGTATTGCTAAGTCTAGGGATATCAACTCTGTCGTCGTCCCCGTCGCGGCAGCACCTGTCGCGGCGGCAGTCTGTTGCTTGTCGCGGCAGCGAACACACAACTCCGTACTTCAAGTTTGGCAAGAATCCCTGTTGTGCCTTGGCCTATCCCTAGGTCCAAGTCTGTCGATGAACACGTCTTTGATGATAACTCCCGGTGTGAATCGAAGGATGAACACCGATGTTGTTGAATTCTTCTTTAGCCACTTAACCTCGTCCTATCCCTAGGTCCGAGATAGTTCAACTATAAACTAGAGAACTCGCACTTATTCCTTTCGTATACTTAACTCTCCCGATATTAAGTAAATAGATAACCTCGTAATGCTCTCCCGATACTCTTGCAAGATGTTAATAACCAGAATAAGAGAACTTGAAGATTATTTTATTGAACTGAAAATTCCTAAAAAAAAGCAACCCTTGCAACTACTTTACAAATCAACTCGTGGCCCTAAAGGGAATTTAGAACATGTTGAGAAGGGGAAAACGGCTAGGGTTTTGGGAAGAAGGCTCGAGATAGATGATGTCCTCTCCTAGGTCGAATTACATGCCTTTATATAGGCTTTGGGTCCAAGTTTTCTAATATAGCAAGAATACAAGTTTAAATTAAAGTACAACTCTAATAAAGACTAAATCTTCAGAGAATATAGCTTTAACTCGTCCTTCCTTCTTGCTTGGAATTTCTCTCCTTGAACCTTGGGCTTGGCCTTCATTCTGATCTAGGGCTTGGAAAAATATAGTGGTATTCCACGACAGACGGGCTTAATTTTCTCTTTCTGTCGAGGTCCACTTTGCTTCTTCTCCTCAATACTGCTGTCGTCCTCTGCTGTCACGGCGGCAACCATGGCAGCATCATCCTCCTTGACTGCTCCTCCTGTTCCAGCTCTGCTGTTTCTCTGCCCAGCGCCTGCTTCTCCATCTGCTACAACAGCAACCTGCAAAAGAAACCAATTTCAGTAGAAACTGTGCTATTTAATATATTTGTTATGTCTAACTGTAATCTAGCTTAAATGCAATGAATTATGCTTGAATGCAACAAAAATATGGGTTAAATAGGGGGTAAATAATAGAACTTTTACACACTCAACACACCCCCAAACTCAAGTTTTTGCTTGCCCTCAAGCAACTAAGCTAAAAGAAAAATGAATATTTTTGTTTTGGCTTAAAACAGTGAACTTTCCCTTACCCTCCATTCCTTCTCTGTTGACGGCAGCACCTTGTCGGATAGCTTAGGATTCGTCCGAAATCTTGCTATAGCCCTCGTGCAGTGTGTGCATGCTTGTGAACAATTATATGCCAAGACTCCCTTAGTTTCACTACAATATTTCAGCCTCTAACTCGAATTTTTATGCCAAAGTTTATCTTTTTGAAGGCACTTCTTATGCTCCTTTGATTTTTTTGTTTTGACTCGATTTTATCATTTTTAAGCTAAAGTTTCACTAGAGCCGGTTTCGGGCACCTCTAGCTAACTTCCTAGAGCCGGTTTCGGGCACCTCTAGGGCTGTTGAGTCTATTTTGCTAAACTTCTTTCCTAGAGCCAGTGTTAGGCACCTCTAGGGGCTATTCAAGTGCTAAGCTTCCTATTCTAGTTAACTAGTAGAGTTCTAGGCAGTATAACAGGCACAAATAGTGTTTAAGTTTCAGAACTATAGAAAGGCTCTAAACTGCTCCTAAAACTATCTTAAAGGCACTGCCACGACAGAGCTGTCACGACAGGTAAGTTTAGTTCAAAGACTTAAGCCAAAATTTTTAATTTTTCATTTTTTAAGAGAAAAATAAACTAGGTAAAGGACATAATTATAAAACTAAATTAGACTCCATTAATGGAGGGATGCCGCCCCCAAACTCAAGGGTTGCATTGCCCTCAATGCAAATGACAGAATAAAATAAAAGAAAAGTACATCACAAAATATAGATAAGCAGACAGCAAAATAAGTTAAGAAACTCAAATTTTATGTGCTGTCGTCACTGCTGCTGCTAACTCGGAGCTGGCGGCGGGCATGGGCCTTCAGAACTGGCTGGCGAATGGGGGAGGCAGATGAGTTCTTCGTTTTGACCTCCCTCGGAGGTTGAATTCTTGTAGGAGAGATGTGAGGGTGTTTCTCCACAACCTGTACCTCCGAACTGCTGCTGCTGTCCTTACTGCTGCTGCCACTGCTGCTGCCGCTGCCGTATCCGACTTATTTTTGTCTGCCATTCTCTTCTGCCGTTTCACCAGTGTAAACTCTTTAGAGAGATTCCTCTTAACAGAGGGTTCGTTGTCGCTTTCCTCCCAAATGGAGGAAGAAGAGAAACTGACAATGAAGGCGTCAAGCTCTTCCAAGGGCATTCTTCGTTTTGTTCCACGGGCAGAAGTCTCAGCTGCACGGTTGCTGTCGGCGGCTGTCGTGGCAGAGGTATGTGTGGATGTTGCAGAAGGTGTCCTTGGTGTGGCAGCAGGTGTTGGGGTGTGGGCAGGGGTTGGGACAGCAAAATAATGGGCAGGGAATGTAGGAAATACAACATCAGGGAAATTTAAAGAGGTTTGGATGAATTGTACCGTAGCTGCAGTGAAATCCTTGATGAAGCTCATAAGACTGAGCTGTCGTTCCTCCATCTTCTGTATAGCAGCAAGGATCTGGGAGGAGGAATCGGTCGGGGCTGCTGCTGCTGCTGTTTGCTGCCTGGCTTCCGTGGCAGCAGGTTCAGTGTCCGTCGACTCTGTCGTGTCTACTGCCGTGGCAGTGGGATCAAAGGATGACAGCGGGGTGGCAGCAGTCAACTCCATCAAGCTGAGTATGTTTTTTTCGGTCCATCCCTTCCCTTGGACTCTAAGATCGGTGGCAGCTTCAGGTACCCCATGGTCGCGGCAGAGGGCTGTGATGAGGTAAGGAAGGTAGAGCGGTCCCGTCGGCCAGTGTGCACACTCCAGAATGCTTTCACGGATGAAGCTGCCCACATTAATAAGCCTCTCATGCAAAATAGAATGAATGAGGGCTAACCTGGGTTGGTCGACAGTGGTGTTGTGCGAGGACGGCATGATGCGCTTTTTGATAAAAGCCGTTCCACAATTTAGCTTCCGGCAGGAGTTGAGTTCTCTTCACCGTCCTCGGGTTCTTACGATTTGTGTTCCACTGAGTTCCTTCATCAGTCGACTCTGTCGTGTCTACTGCCGTGGCAGTGGGATCAAAGGATGACAGCGGGGTGGCAGCAGTCAACTCCATCAAGCTGAGTATGTTTTTTTCGGTCCATCCCTTCCCTTGGACTCTAAGATCGGTGGCAGCTTCAGGTACCCCATGGTCGCGGCAGAGGGCTGTGATGAGGTAAGGAAGGTAGAGCGGTCCCGTCGGCCAGTGTGCACACTCCAGAATGCTTTCACGGATGAAGCTGCCCACATTAATAAGCCTCTCATGCAAAATAGAATGAATGAGGGCTAACCTGGGTTGGTCGACAGTGGTGTTGTGCGAGGACGGCATGATGCGCTTTTTGATAAAAGCCGTTCCACAATTTAGCTTCCGGCAGGAGTTGAGTTCTCTTCACCGTCCTCGGGTTCTTACGATTTGTGTTCCACTGAGTTCCTTCATCAGTCAGCTCTGCCATGACAGCATCATAGGCAGTAGGGTCAAGGCAGTTCAGAAATTGCTGGTGACCGTCATCGTTGCTGCCCACGTAAAATCCGTACAAGGTGTTGATATATTCAGCTTCGAATGACACTTCCCTCCCTCGTACGGTAACTGTTGTCGCCGTTCTGCTGTTGATGGCAGCGTAGAAATCACGAACTAGAGAGACGTTCATCTCCTCAGGTTGTTCGGCAAAGATCTGCCACTGTAGAGCCCTTATTTTGCGAGCAATGAACGGCTGTAGACCCAAATTCCCCTCCTTTGAAGTGTAGATGAATCCCCTTTCCTCCTACATGTCCTTGATCTGGAAAGATCGTGGGGTGGATGTTGTCGGGGTGGAGCCTGAGGCAGCACTCCTACGGGTGTTTCTGGAAGACATGGTTGCAAGGGTTGAGAGATAAAAATGAAAGCAAAAAAATTCTAGAGGAAGCAAATAAGAAGAGTAGAAGTGAGTGAAAAATGAATAGTGAAATAGGGTTTATATAGAGAAGAGTTTGCTGCCCGTTGGAGCTGTAACGGCAGGCGCGAATAACGGGGCCAGCTGTTACGCGTTTGCGTGTCTGACGCGTCTATCACGCGTTTCCGTGTCTGCTGTGCATCTGTTACGCGTTTGCGTGTCTGTCGCGACAACGTGTCGACAGCCTGTATTTTCCGCGTCTGTCGCAGCAGCTGTAACGACAGGCTCCAAAATTTGGGCTTTCTGGGCTGATGGAAGGATGTTGGGCTGAATTCACTTCTCATGTTCTTCTTGTCTCCTTTATCTCCTAAAAAACAATAAAAATAAAAACATTATTTCTTTAAAAATAAAATAAATCTAATTTCCTAATATATAAATAAAACTAATAAAAATAAAAATTTAGGTTAAATTAGGGATGCCAGGTGGGGCATCTCTTAAGGTAACCACTTCCTGCATTTTTGGGGCTTCAGTCCCCTGATAATGCTTTAAGCGTTGTCCATTGACTTTGAATTGGTGCCCGTCTTTTAAAGATCTAATCGTGATAGCACCATGGGGAAAAACCTGTACAACTTGGAATGGGCCAGACCATCTAGATTTCAGCTTTCCTGGGAAGAGTTTTAACCTAGAATTAAAAAGCAACACAAGCTGCCCTGGGCAGAACTACCGTGGCAGCAACTTCTTGTCATGCCACTTCTTAGTTTTACCTTTGTAGATTCTTGCATTGTCATAGGCCATTGTCCGAATTTCTTCAATTTCGTTAAGGTCAAGTAGCCTTTTCTGCCCTGCCTTTTCCAAGTCCATATTAACTGCCTTGATTGCCCAGTATGCTCTGTGCTCTATCTCGACAGGTAAATGGCATGTTTTCCCGTAAATCAGTCGATAAGGAGACATTCCCAATGGAGTTTTGAAAGCTGTCCTGTAAGCCCATAACGCATCATTAAGGTGTAAAGACCAATCTTTCCGAGTTGGCTTAACCATCTTTTCAAGAATGTTCTTGACTTCCCTGTTGGATATTTCAGCTTGTCCATTGGTATGTGGGTGGTATGCTGTTGCAATCCGATGCTTGACACCATACTTTTTCAAGGCAGCAGCTATAACCCTGTTGTCCAAATGCCTCCCTTCATCACTGATGATCGCCTTAGGGATGCTGAATCTGGAAAAAATGTTTTTATGTAAAAACCCTTGAACTGTTTTGGCACCATTCTTTTGAGTGGCGATAGCTTCAACCCACTTGGACACATAATCTACTGCCAGGAGGATGTACAAATTCCCACATGAAGATGGGAATGGTCCCATAAAATCGATCCCCCAAACGTCGAAGATCTCGACCTCAAGAATGTTCTGCAGCGGCATCTCATGTCTCCTTGAGATGTTTCCTATTCGTTGGCACTTGTCACAGCTCTTGTAGAAGATTTGAGCATCTTTATACAATGACGGCCAATAAAATCCTGACTGCAGAACCTTGGCAGCAATTTTGTTGCCTCCTAAGTGTCCTCCATACTGTGAAGCATGACAGTGATGAAGTATATCTTCCTGTTCATCCTATGGTACGCATCTCCTTATAACCTAATCTGCACAGATTTTGAAAAGAAGAGGTTCGTCCCAATAATAATGCTTAACATCATTTTGGAACCTCTTCCTGGCTTGATAATTAAGGCCAGGAGGAATTATTCCACTAACTAAAAAATTTACGAAATCTGCATACCAGGGGAGTTCAGAAGACTTACCTGCCGCCATGGCTGTCGCGGCAGTGACTGTGGCAGCAAATAGCTGCTCATCTGGGAAGGTCTCCAGTATGTTTGTCTCATCTGTCGGTAGACTCTGTCCCTTTTCCAACCTTGACAAGTGATCTGCCACTTGATTCTCTGTCCCCTTTTTGTCCTTGATTTCAAGGTCGAATTCTTGCAATAGCAGGATCCAACGTATCAGTCGAGGCTTTGCATCTTTTTTTGTGAACATATATTTCAATGCAGAGTGGTCTGTATGCATTATGACCTTCGTTCCAAGTATATAAGAACGAAACTTGTCAATGGAGAATGCCACAGCTAATAACTCCTTCTCTGTGGTGGTGTAGTTCACTTGGGCATCGTTCAGTGTTTTGCTGGCATAGTATATGACGTGAAAGAGTTTCTCTCCGCTGCCCAAGTGCTGCCCCGACAGCATAGTCACTAGCATCACACATGATCTCGAACGACAATGTCCAGTCTGGTGGCTGTACTATTGGGGTTGTTACCAGCTTTTCGTTCAGAACCTTGAATGCCTCAGTACATTCAGCGTTAAAGTCGAAGGGTCGGTTCTGCTCCAGAAGATGGCATAGGGGCTTGGTGATTTTTGAAAAGTTCGCAATGAACCTCCGATAAAAACCAGCATGTCCTAAGAAACTTCTGATTCCCTTGACTGTGGTGGGCGGCAGAAGCTTTTCGATCACTTCTATCTTAGCCCTGTCGACTTCTATACCACGACAGCTAATCTTATGGCCAAGGACTATCCCTTCATCCACCATGAAGTGACATTTTTCCCAGTTCAAAACCAAGTTTGCTTTTTCACATCTCTCGAGCACCTTCTGTAGGTTGCCTAGGCAGCTTTCAAAGTTGTCTCCAAAGACTGAAAAATCATCCATAAAGATCTCTAGGAAATCCTCCACCATATCGAAGAATATTGCCATCATGCACCTTTGGAAGGTGGCTGGTGCATTGCATAGTCCAAAAGGCATTCTCCTAAAAGCGTAAGTTCTGTAAGGGCATGTGAATGTTGTCTTTTCTTGATCTACCAATGCGATAGTTATTTGATTGTACCCTGAATAACCATCAAGAAAACAACAATAAGGTTTACCCGCTAATCTATCAAGCATTTGATCAATAAAGGGTAAAGGGAAGTGGTCCTTTCGGGTAGCTTTGTTAAGCTTCCGATAGTCCATACAAACCCTCCAACCGGTCACAGTCCTGGTTGGTATTAGCTCATTGTTTTCGTTGGTCACCACGGTCATTCCACCTTTCTTGGTAACGCACTGCACCGGGCTCACCCATTTTCTATCCGAGATGGCGTAGATTATTCCAGCATCTAGCCATTTGATTATCTCTTTTTGCACCACCTCTTTCATCGCATGGTTCAGCTGCCTTTGTGCATCAATAGTTGGCTTGTGATCATCCCCTAGAAGGATTTTATGCATACATAATGCCGGACTAATGCCTTGAATATCAGCTATCGTCCATCCAATAGCCTTTTTGTGCTGCTGCAGCATCCCTATTAACTGTTGTTCCTATTCCTGCATCAACTTGGAAGAGATGATTACGGGAAACGTATCATTTAAACCAAGAAAAGCATATTTTAGCTGCCCTGGCAGGGGCTTAAGATCTAAAACAGGGGGCTCAATAGTTGATGGCTTTTGAATTGCATGGTTATCCGAGGTATAATTTAAAGGCTCGAATAACTTACCTGGGCGATTGCCTATCCAGTTTACCTCCTTCTGATCTTCAGTATCAGATGTATCAGATTCTGAGGAGTTGCTGTCGTCGGTGCTGTCGTGACAGTCTTGTAAGTGGCTGCCGAGGCAGTGACCAATTTTGATTTCGTGGCAGCCCGACCTGATGCAGGGTTGGTCAAGGGTATCTTCAGTGATAACCTTGCATTCTTCTTCTGCATCAGCATGCTTCATAGCTTGGAGAACATTCAACTTTATTTCTTGATCGTTCACTCTCATGGTGAGTTCTCCTTTTTCCACATCAATCAGTGATCTTCCCGTGGCTAAGAAGGGTCGCCCCAGGATGATTGGTGCATTTTCATCTTCTTCACAATGTAAAACAAGAAAGTCAGCAGGAAAAATAAACTTATCCACCCTTACCAGAATATCTTCAATTTTTCCTTCTAGATGAACGTAAGAGTGGCCTGCCAGCTGCAGAATTACTGTTGTGGGCCGAACTTTTCCAATACCTGGTTTCTGAAAAACAGATTTGGGCATTAAATTTATACTATCACCAAGATCACAAAGTGCCTTACCCACATATTTGTCTCCGATTACACATGGTATGATGAAGCTCCCAGGATCCTTCTTCTTCTGGGTGGATGCTTGTGCAGAATGCTCATACATCCTTCTGTCATCTTAACCGTTTCAAATTCCCCAAGTTTAGATTTCTTCGACATGACATCCTTGAGAAATTTGGCATAACTGGTATCTCTCTAACGCCATCTAACAGTGGAATGTTGATGTGAACCTGCTTAAAAATATCATAAATCTTTTTAAGCTGTGATTCTTGTTTCAATTTCTGTAACCATTGAGGAAAAGAAGGTGGGGGACGATAATCAGCAATACGTCCTTCCCACTGCATACGGATCTGAGGAGGTTTGGGTTCATCATCTTTCTCCTCTGTCCCTTCTGCTGTCGTGACAGTCTCATCGGCAGCAGGCTGTCTGTTACCTGTCGGGGCAGCTTCCTCGGCAGGTATAGCCAAGGCTGGTTCAATTGATTCAGCTTTCTTCTCAGGCCCTGGTAGTTTCTTCCCAGTCCTAGTAGTTATGGCTTTACACTGCTCATGTGTGGGCTGTCTAGCGTTTTCAGTATCGCTAGGGAATCCGCCGTTCTGCCTTGGTTTGATATGCTGGGAAACCTGACCCATCTGTGTCTCCAATGATTTCAGAGTAGCTTCATGATTTGTCATCCGCATCTCTGTTTTATCCATGAATGTCTCCGTCTTCTTGACAAAGTGATTCATGTTCTCAATGTAAGTTCCTGTTTGAGACATAAACGTAGCCAGAGTCTGTTCCAGTATACTGTTTGTGGCAGCTGGTGGCTGTTGCTGCTGCTGCTGCGGTTGCTGCCGAGTCAGCAATCTAGGTCCTCCCTGATTCTGATTATTCTGTGCTTGAGGATTCAGGGCATTATTAGGATTACTCCAAGAAAACTTGGGATCCTTTCTCCAGCTGGGATTGTAGTTGTTGGGGTTCTAACTGTATTGGTCATTCATCCGAACTGTGATTTCCTTCACAAATTTCACATACCTCTTCGGCAGCGTATACAGGCAGTGAATCATCATTCAAGAGCTTCTTCATTGCCTTAGTGAGATATGCCACCTGTGATTTCATTGTACTGTCGGTCTCATAATCCTTAACAGCTAGGACTCGTTTACCCCATCTTCTTGCTGTCGGAAACTGCTCCTCATTCTTAGCCAGATTTTTCAATACTTGCGTCGCCTCATCTGGGTCTTTGTCCAGCAGTAATCCGTTTGCTGCTGAATCAATTCGAATACGAGTTTGTAAATTGGCAGCATTATAAAACTTTGTTACCTGATTCCAAACGGGGAATCCATGCATTGGGCAGTTCCTTAGAAGAGTGGTAAATCTGTCCCAGGCCTCGTGCATTGGCTCGTCATCTTCCTATTGAAAAGTAGCAATCTCGTTACGTAATCGCTCAGATAAGTATGAAGGATTAAAACGAGATAAGAATTCACGAGTTTAATCTGCCCAAGTTCTAATTGAACCCGACGTAAGTTTATTCCACCAAGTCTTTGCTCTGTCCCTCAATGAATGGGGAAATAACCGAAGCCTCAGTATCTTCGGATTAACTCCTGGTAGTCTAAACGAACCACAGATTTCCTGGAACGTTTTCAGATGCTCCCTAGCATCCTCTGTAGCAGCACCACTAAATTGACCGGCGTTGTTGATCATGCTGAACATAACAGGTTTCAGCTCGAAGTTGTCAACATCTACATCCGGCAGCGTGGTTTCTAGTTCTACATGATCGTTCAGCATGTAGTCTCGGCAGGACCGTCGTGCGGTAGGCGGGTCACTGACATGAGGTATGATCTCTCCATCTCCGACAGGAAATTTATTATCCTGGGGATTCCCTTGGTTGTTCATTGCCTCTAACTTTTCTTCAAGGTATTCGTTTCTGGCTAGTACGTGACGAAGTCGGTTCCTAAGATTGAATGAACATTCTATTTCAGGATCTAATGGATACTCAGGTTTTTCTCCTCGTCTCGATCTGTGCATAAACAAGAAACCTTGTGAAAAGAACAAGTTGAACAAACCAGAATAAAACAGAAAAATAAAAAGAAAAGTGCAGTAAAAGATAGGGTAGAGTTATGTTGCCAGTCCCCGGCAACGGCGCCAAAAACTTGTTGCGTGTAAAAGTATCTATCGCAATTGTAGTGCAAGTGTACACGACGCAAGTAGTAAAGTGATACGGAAGTATCGGATACGTCTCCACAGGGACTGGGCTAATAGCTTCACCTTGAATTACTGCACGAGAGTAAAAGAATGATTTAAGATTTTGTCACGAGAATAATAAAGAATACTGGAAAATAGAAGTAAAGTAATCAAGATAGAGAGAATGGGCTGATATTGAATTGCTCAATAGTGTAGGTATTGCTAAGTCTAGGGATATCAGCTCTGTCGTCGTCCCCGTCGCGGCAGCACCTGTCGCGGCGGCAGTCTGTTTCTTGTCGCGGCAGCGAACATACAACTTCGTACTCAAGTTTGGCAAGAATCCCTGCTGTGCCTTGGCCTATCCCTAGGTCCAAGTCTGTCGATGAACACGTCTTTGATGATACCTCCCGGCGTGAATCGAAGGATGAACACCGATGTTGTTGAATTCTTCTTTAGCCACTTAACCTCGTCCTATCCCTAGGTCCGAGATAGTTCAACTATAAACTAGAGAACTCGCACTTATTCCTTTCGTATACTTAACTCTCCCGATATTAAGTAAATAGATAACCTCGCAATGCTCTCCTGATACTCTTGCAAGATGTTAATAACCAGAATAAGAGAACTTGAAGTTTATTTTATTGAACTGAAAATTCCTAAAACAAAAGCAACCCTTGCAACTACTTTACAAATCAACCCGTGGCCCTAAGGGGAATTTAGAACATGATGAGAAGGGGAAAACGGCTAGGGTTTTGTGAAGAAGGCTCGAGATAGATGATGTCCTCTCCTAGGTCGAATTACATGCCTTTATATAGGCTTTAGGTCCAAGTTTTCTAATATAGCAAGAATACAAGTTTAAATTAAATTACAACTCTAATAAAGACTAAATCTTCAGAGAATATAGCTTTAACTCGTCCTTCCTTCTTGCTTGGAATTTCTCTCCTTGAACCTTGGGCTTGGCCTTCATTCTGATCTAGGGCTTGGAAAAATATAGTGGTATTCCACGACAGACGAGCTTAATTTTCTCTTTCTGTCGAGGTCCACTTTGCTTCTTCTCCTCAATATTGCTGTCGTCCTCTGCTGTCACGGTGGCAACCATGGCAGCATCGTCCTCCTTGACTGCTCTTTCAGTTCCAACTCTATTGTTTCTCTACCCAGCGCCAGCTTCTCCATCTGCTACAACAGTAACCTGCAAAAGCAACCAATCTCAGTAGAAACTGTGCTATTTAATATATTTGTGATGTCTAACTGTAATCTAGCCTAAATGCAATGAATTATGCTTGAATGCAGCAGAAATATGGGTTAAATAGGGGGTAAATAATAGAACTTTTACACACTCAACACACATTTCTCGGTGGTTTCCACTCAAACATGACCTGAATCTTTTAAGGGTCTACACAAATTCGTTCTAACTAAACAATGTGGCCCAAAAATTCCACTTCAGGCAACCAAAACTCACACTTGTTAAACTGAGCAAACAATGTCTTCTC